>CM050526.1:31259718-31859718 GCA_027563665.1 Antrozous pallidus
AGGCAATGACACAATGCACCTCAACCCATACCTCCCTCAATGTACAAAAATGAACTCAAAGTCAGTCAGTCTGCTTGACACTTCTGTTCAACATTGTACTGGAAATTTTAACCAGGACTATGAAGCAGCAAAAGAAGTAGAAGGACTGGAAAGAAGAATTAAAACTCTTTTTTTCTTTGAGGATGACATAATCATATATATAGAAATCCAAAGAATCCATAAGAAATCAGTTGAGCTAAGAAACAAGGTTATAGCATACAATATCCAGGTGCAAAAATTAACTATTTCTCTACACTAGCAATGAATCTGAAAAGGCAAATGAAGATGACAGTTTTGTTTATAAGTTGCATCACAAAGAGTAAAATAGGCATAAATTTAACCAAAGAAGTGTAAAACGTGTAGCCTGAAACCTACCAAAAAATATTCAGAGAAATTAAATTCCTAAACAAATGGAAAGACATCCCATGTTCATGGCTTGAAAGACTAGATATTGTTAAGATGGCAATATTCCCTAAACTGATCTACAGATTCAGTTCAATCCCTATCAGAATCATGGCTGATGGTTTTTTGCAGATGATAGCAAGTATTGTTAGGTATCATGGCCCATTGAGGAAAGGCATCAACCACCAATGATCTTTGAAAGAATGAAATTAAATATACTTTTTCTCTACTTTTTTTCTCTTTAGTTTTTCTGCAAAACCATTATTTATTGTTACAGAGGTGACTCCTTAGAAAAGGGTGACTAAACAAGGGTTGTAAGAGCTTTGAAATGTAAAGTGTCTTCTTATCGAGTTCTGTGCATGTTTGGGCAGGGTTTTATGCAATGTCTACTTTGGAAGTCATCAGTTGTTTTTAGGAACCTAATTATAACATGATAGCATTTCAAAGCATTATGGAAATTCAGAATAGCAAATTATAATTCTATATGCCTGTTTCTAAAATGAGACTTTGATAATGTAAAAATAATTTCTGCCTTTATACTGGAATTGTATGCCCATGTTTCTATGAGCTTTTGTAACTTACTTGAATTTTGTAGTTGTAGGCTGCAAGAAGGTAATAACAAATAATATAGAAAAAGTAAATGTCCAAATAGGTAGTTCTTCTCCAGAATATAATATGTTTCCTTCTTATAATCTGGTCTCTTCAGTGACTATGTGTGATTTCTATTTATGATAAGAAAGCAGAACAATTGGCCATAACACTTCAGTTCAACAAAATTTAGCTCAAAATTTGTCATTAGGCTAAGATACTAGGTAAATGGAAAAAATCAAAGAGATCATAAGTCCTGCCTTGCTTAAGGTTTCATGTTCTATAGTATTAGAATAATAGATACTATAGGTAATATTTTGAGTCCACTGGTTAAAAAAACATACAGGAAAAAAAATGCTAAACTCACATTTATAAGATTGTGGTAAACTTCATTTAAACTTTATAGATTTTTGTTTCATCTGCTTTCATTTGTTTCATTTCATTATTATATATTTTTAAAAAATTACATCTCATACCTTAAAATTTTCTTTATAACACCATAACATTTTGATTAATTTTTATACTGAACATTTAACATCTATCCAGTTCGGTATCCTCTATTCCTCTATCCCCAAAGACTAAAGTCTCTATTTCTCAGTAAGTCACACTGGATGTAACCGGTATTCTTTGTTTTCCCCCACTCTCCCATATTTATAATCATGATGCTTTTAGAATGAATTCTGCCTTTGATACCTTTCTTAAGTGATGAGTGGAGTTAGTGTAAAACCTATAAGAAAGGAAACTTACCGTGGTGACATTTTTCTTTATTTTTGTTTTTTGTAGGGAAACTAAACAGCCAAGACTCCTACAATAATTTTGCCAACAACAACCCTGGCAACCCTCGGCTCTCTCCTCTCCCCAGCTTGATGGTCTTGACGCCTCTTGCACAAATCAAACAGCCAATGACATTGGGGACCATCACCAAACGCACAGGGTAAGTCCTCAGGCTTGACACTTTTTTAGTAGCTGTGTTAGAGGATTGAATGCATGAAAGAAAACATACTTTGTGTTTGGGTGGTTTTGATTATGTTTTTCATTTCCAGTCCACATGATACTTAATGGCAGCAGGTTGAGTACAAAGCATAGAACAGGCACAGACATACTTGCACACAATCCTGTGCACACACATTCAGAGAAAAAACAAAGCAGTGACAAGTTGTGAAAATAAGTGTTCCCTAATAAAAACCAGATCTAGCTACTTAGTCTTCTACTTGCTGCCTTGTGGCTTTGTCTGCAAGTACAGTTTCATTTTCTTGCTTTTGTGGACATGATCTGGACTTCACAGTGACTTCCAAATTTTGACAGACACACCTACTAAGATGAGAACTTGAGATGACAACCATGTTTCTAATACTCTAAAAAAATATCTATATTGAGGTGTAATTTACATGTGATAATCCGTCATTAGTGTTAGGACAGTGTGGAGCAAAAGCCAGAGTCCTAAGAGTTGGGCTTTACTCAAGGTTGGTCGTTAACATCCTCAAAGACTTGATGATTCACTTTAATTCATATCTTTGTGCATATTTTAGCTACTTAAAAATTTAAAACAATTCCTACCTACTAGAAATCACCAATTTTTTTGGTTCCTGAAAAATAAAGTGTCTAAGATATCATTAGGTATTCAATTGTGTAATCACTTTGGAATTAATTTGTACCAGAAAGTATTTATGTCTATACGCAAATTATCTATTTTCATCAATAAGCAATTCTGGGCTTTAACCTAATTTGAAATGAAACAACTGCCCCAAAATTCTATATTCAGCTAGTCAGGAGAAAACCCTCTCTTGGCTTCCAATATTCTTCAGGGCCCTTCCAACAAAAGGATTAGGTTAATTATTTGGCTCTTAATGTGTTTGCTAGGCGGTAAAGTGTTTTCAGAGGTCATTTTTGTGAGAAGAATTACTCATTCTCAGGGACCAGGCCTTTGAGCTTCAGATTTTACCATAACACTGAAATTGACCCTCTCCCTAGTAGAGCCGTTTTTGTATATAAAATGATCCTTTTGCTCAGTGCAGGAATAAAGTTGAGTTTGTTGAATGTAAAGGGGGGGGGGGGGAAGAAAAAATACAGCAAACATAGGTCCAAAATCAGCATTGTACAAATTCTAATTAGGAGGTTTTGACTGTCTTTCCTGTTCAAAATTATTGTTTTTAAAATTTATTTTAATTTTTTCCTAGTGTTTCTGTTTGTTATTTTTAAACCAAATAGGCATGCTATTTTATAATCCAAAGAGTTAGCTCTCTTTCAAACTTCTTTCTCTATAGTGACTATAGTTCTATGCATGAAATCATATGATGTTGGAATTTAATTCAAAATATTTGTTGGAGGGGTAGAAAATGAGCCCACTTTTGTATATATTTATAATTTTCCATGAAACAAATAAGATCTCTCTTTTTTACTCTCTCTGTCCTTAGGGAGAAACTATGAGTTACCTAGTCTTTTCCTATGCAACCATACTTTATGAACTTAGTTTAATTTTGTTTCCTTTTCTTTTCTTTTAAATGTTTTTATTTTTTAATTACAGTTGATATTCAATATTATATTACTTTTAGGTGTACAGCATATTAGTTAGACTTATGAAATAATCACCCCTATAAGTCTAGTATTATTTTCTTTTTAAAAAGTTGTTTACAAATCCTACTTTAAAAAATATATTTTATTGATTTTTTTACAGAGAGAAAGGGAGAGGGATAGAAAGTCAGAAACATCGATGAGAGAGAAACATCGATTAGCTGCCTCTTGTACATCTACTGGGGATGTGCCTGTAACCACGGTACATGCCCTTGACCGGAATCAAACCCAAGACCTTTCAGTCTGCAGGCCGACGCTCTGTCCACTGAGCCAAATCAGTTTCGGCCAAATCCTACATTTTTAAAGCATGTATATTAGACTCTCTTTTATTAGAGTTAATTTAATAATTATTAATGAATTAAATATACATGTATCATTATTTACTAGACTTTTAATCTCAATTATGAAACCTTTTATTTCTGCCAAGTTATTGAATTTTTAGCATGTCCTATATGAAAGCATTTAGAGAGAATAACTAATATTTCTTATAATGAGTACTTAGTTTAAAATTTTTACTTTTACTATAATTGACCCGAACATTTGGTCATAGAATTTTCATAATGTAATTTGTGGTTTTATCACTTAAACATTTAGTATTTACATGGAAATACATGTATTTGCCTTACCAGAAGTTATATATTTTTTAAGAACAAAATATGTTCTCTGAATTTTCATTTTTGACATATGTAGAGATTTGAAACAAATACCAGACATTTTATATTACTGTATTTCATCTCATTAGATTTGAAAGGCTCTAATTTATTTTAGTTTTATTTAAATTTTTTTTACTATGACCAGTTCTCAATACTACACTTAGCTGATTTGCATTATTTCCAATTTAATTTTGTTATACTTACTGAGAAATTTTATTGCCACATTAAGGTCAGCAGAGTGATGAGCAAATGGGATTTTCATTTTCCAAGTCTCTTTTCATTCTGGAAATTCTAATTTACTCTTTTTAAAAAAAAAAAGTTTTTATTGATTGGGGGGCGTGAGAGAGAGAGACAGAGAGAGAGAAAGAGAAAGAAACATCAATGACAAGAGAGACACATTGATCGGCTGCCTTCTGCACACCCCACACTGGGAATCGAGTCCACAACCCTGGCATGTGCCCTGAATGGGAATCGAACCATGACCTTCTGGCCAATGGTCAACCACTGCACCATGCCAGCTAGCTAATTCACTCTTTTTAAAAAAATGTTTTTATTGATTTTTTAGAGAGAGAAGAATTGAGAGGGAGAGAGAGACGGAAACATCTTTTGGCTCCCTCCTGCATGTCCCAAACTGGGGGTTAAGCTGGCAACCTGGGCACGTACTCTAACCAGGAATGGAACAGATGAACCAGCAACTTCTTGGTGCATGGGATGATGCTCAGCCAACTGAGCAACACTGGCCGGGTTGCTTTTCTCTTAACTTTGCTTCTATGAAATGCCTTTCCTAGCATGTGAAAAATAAAATTAATAAGAAGTATTTGACTTGGATAATGTAGAAAGAGAATGCAGTACTTTTCATTTATAGACATGTGAGTTCTATGCCTACTTATATACCTGATAATTTATCTAGTAAAGTTATATACTTCCTTAGGTTAGATCAACATTTATTTGTTCCATGTCAATAGAACAAATTGTTGCTTGTAATTAGGTCTACCTTGTCCAGACAATTTGTCCTGAGCAGATAAAAGTTATATTTCTAGCACAAAGATTTCTACAGATTGCCTAGGATCCTATATTTAAGTAACCAAATTGAGATGGCAGCCTCAATTCAAACCTTTAGGGAATCAACCGTGTACTTCCCATGTTTCACATCTGCCCTCTTATTTTTGGAAATATACCCCTGAATGCCTGTGCAGTGTCACGGACCATCTGTCTTTCTCCAAGACATGCATGAGGCCAGTAGAGCTAAAATGGCAAAAGACAGATGTACTTACACCTTCAAGTTCTATACCTTGAAGCGGCATTAGGAGGAAATGAGGCCTATTTTGTCAGCAGCTGCTGCTTCACCCTACAGTGTACATCGATAAAGGCAAAGGAAGTGCTAGAAATCATTTGGTTCAGCAATCACTCAAGTCAAACAGAATCTATTTCTTCAGTCTCAGATTGAAGGCCTCCATCATGTTTTTATCACTTGTAAGTCAGAATAGTTCTCCACATCTATTAAAAGTGAAACCAGGTGCTAAAGGATTGCTCCTTGTTTGGGAGTATTAAGCTTTTATAGTAGGGGTTTACTAAGCAGCATTTTGTAGATATTTGGTTGAGTTAATGAATCATGTAAGTGGTAAAAAATTTTTTAATGCTTCCTATCTTTGTAAAAGTTTACTAAATCATTTTTAGTATGCTTAATTTTATGGGCATTAAATCTAAAATCATTAATATATACACATCACTTTATGGGCACAAGCAGAGAAGAGTTAATTTCAAAAAGCAGTCAGAGTAATTTCATGGAATAAAAAAAATATAGAAATGAATTTACTTCCTTGCTCTTAAATAGGTGATCAATTTTAGTGAAGTAAATACAAGATAATTTGCTTTCCTTTTCTTTAAATGGAGCAGCTCCCCTATTCACTCTTTTGTGAGCAGTTTGAGGTAGTTATTAGGAACCTTGGGCCTGTCCCCGTAGGTATAGTTGTAGGAAAAAATGGACTAAGGAGTCTGCAGCCCTGGCTTTTTCTCTTGATTCTGCCACCTGTTAAACTGTGTCTCAGGTCTGACATTTCTTCACCTGAACAATGAAAATTTATAGGTATAAATGATAACCTTTCAGCCTCTCAGTGTTGTGAATTCCCGCCACACCTTTGATCCCGTTACTTGATTTCCAAGCCTCACTCATTGTTGAGCTCTAGGCCAGTGCTGAGCAATTTCCATCTAGGAAATGTAGAAAATTGTGCTTATTTAGAAATGGCAGCATTTAATAGCATGTATTTGGTTATCTCTAGCTGAAATTTGTAGACCACACCTGCCATCAGAGCTTGTGAAGGTGAATAAATGTCATTGGCATATAGTAAGCTATGAAGAAGGCCTATTCCTTTTTGTAATTAGGTCTACCTTGTCTAGACAATTTGTCCTGAGCCCCAAATCACATAGGCAAAGTTTTGAGAATTAACAAGAAAGATTTGGTATAGTAACAAACGATAATTCTCTACCTCCCAGCCTTGTCTGCTGTAGGCATTAGTTCTTGATAGCTAAGCTATAAATGTTTGGTTCCAGATACAAAATTATGGACAATGTATTTTTCCCCCACTTAGAATGGATATGGATATATTTAAATCTGCAATGTACTTATCACAATTTGAGTTTTCAATTTTTATGCTAAATCAGTAAATTACTTAAACCACACCAGTTTGTTCAATTTTACCATAAATCTATGGTTTTTTTGGGGGGTTGGATGGGGAGATAAAGTATATCATATACTGTATCAAAAGTCAGAATTAACCTCCTACAGATATTCGACAACCTATTTATACTATTCTAGTTTCTTTTCTGCCACATCTGCCAGAATTTGAATATTATCTAATGTTTTTCTAATGAAAATCTTGAGTTTATAATTTAAATTTGCTCATTGACTATATCTTAAATTGGACAGTTTGCCCTCAGATCAATAATTTGAGAGCCAATAGTGCCTTAGGTCTCTTTAGGAGGGAGCAGTTAAAATGAGAGAAAAATTAAAAGTAACACCGGAAAATGACATAAGGACTAATTTATTTGCATGTGAGTCCATTGCAGTTGCTCTTTAATGGGGCACACTGGGTGTAGCAGGGTCGTTAGGGCTCCTAGAAGAGAGAAGATGGCTTTACAGTTTTACTCATGGTGTCATATAGCTTTTCTTCTCTTTTTCTCTATTCAGTACATTTAATATTTATATATGCTCATTCTACAGTCAACTAAATGATGGTGCCCGAATTCTCATTGGGTGTGATCAGTCATAAAATAGGACTTTCAAAGTGTCTTCATAGAGAACTTAAACTCTAATGATTTTGTTAACTCAGCAGATGTTTGAACCTAATCATTACTAATACCTTTTTAACACTAGATTCAGGTTATAGAGGATTTCAGATCAACCTTTTTACTTACATTTAAGAAACCCTCACAAGTGCTAGAAATCGGCTGCCTTCTGCACACCCCAGAGCTTTTGCTAGCAAGACCAGAGCTTTTGTGGTGCTATGTGGAATTCAACAAAATGGATGAGTTTAAAGACTTACATAGCATTAATGCACAGTTCCTTCTGGTTTTCTGAGTGTCTCCAGAAGAAACCCTTTGAGAGCCAATGCCCCAAACAACAAGTCTGTAATAAAGATGTCTTGATATTTTTTAAAATGTATTTTAAAAAATATATTTTATTGACTTTTTACAGAGAGGAAGAGAGAGGGATAGAAAGTCAGAAACATTGATGAGAGAGAAACATTGATCAGCTGCCTCCTGTATACCCCTACCATGGATGTGCCTGCAACCAAGGTACATGCCCTTGACTGGAATTGAACGTGGGACCTTTCAGTCTGCAGGCTGACGCTCTATCCACTGAGCCAAACCGTTTTCCCCTAAGATGTCTTGATATTTAGTCTCTTGATCAATCCTAGTGTTTGTCAATCAGAATTCAGCTTTAAAAGGACATACATATTCATGATGAAGAAAACAGGTTTCATATAGCAGGATTGTTAAATCTGCTGAATCTTCATAGTGTTTGAAAAACACACACATTCCTGATATCTGACTTGATAAATTGAGTTGCATATATTCATATAGACAATTTTAAATCAACATGGACTCCCACTCTTAGCCTCTACTTCCTTCTAATCATCCCCATATACAATTCCAACTGTGGGATTTGGGATGGGGAGGAAAAGTCATAGGTGAAGACAGCTGGATCATGGACTTGTCCTTTGTGACTTTATATTTTCATTCTTTTGCTATTGAGGGAAGATGAAGCAGGCACATTTCAAAAGAACAGCTGGCACTACCCGTACAAATTCAGTAATTACGTCAGTCACTCTAATTCCTTGGGGTTTGGGCTCTTCTCTCACATGTTCGTGGCAGGGCCCAGTTTGCAGGAGTGGGTAAGAAGTGGCTGACTATAGATTGGGAACATGCCAAGTGTACATTCTAAGGCAGGTTCTCACCCTGTTTCCCCAGCCCTCTGATTTCTCCTTAAGTTGTGTTATCCTTACTTGATTGAAGAAGGATAAAAATGTTTCCTGTTTATATCTAAGGGACACCTAAACCTGGCTTTATAGGTGGGGAACATCAGTTGGTCTTTTGAAATGTAGACACTTTAAGGTTTTGTTTCATTTTTGTTTGGTTGGTTTTGGGGGTCATAGTGAAGCCTTTTAAGTCATAAAGAACTATGATAAAACTACCAAATTCTTTACAGTGAATGAGCTATATAGTCTGGTATTTGGAATGAGATGGGAGAGTAACCGGCATCGATACAATATACACTAAAGAGCGGTTCATGCCTGAATGCTCCAGAGCACAGGAGCATTTGAGGTATTTGATTAGTTCAGGTGTTCTGCAGCATGAAGAAAACTAACAGAGGCCGGGTACTGTGAACCGAAAGCAACCTTTTCACTTGGGAGGTATTTGTGGGCATGTGGAAACGTATTGAACCTTGCATTTTCTGATCATTTCTGCATGGCATCTCTATGTTATTGAGAGATTGGAATCTTGATGTGGCATCAGTTATTTAAATTATTGTTTGTCAAGTTGCAGAGCAAGCTGCAAGTAGTATTTTGTTTCTGATGTAATTAGTGGATCATGAAATCCGACAAGGAAATTTTGATCTTTTTTCATTAATGAAATAGAATACAATAAAATGCAGTTCTGCAAACACACAGCTTTGGCATCACCGAGGAGCTTGTTAGAAAAAGAGTCTCAGGCTCCACCCAGACTTGCCCTGTTAGAATATTTATTAATCTTTGTTATAACTAAGTCCTAAATAGTAAAGTTGATTACAACCAAAACCCATTCATTAAATTGTTTCAATTTGTGTGTTTTTATGTACACAACAGCTTGCACCTGAAAGTACATTTTGATGGGCCACAGTAAAAAAAAAGTTTGAAATTCACTGTTTTAAATGTGAATGATGGCACTTTATCTCTGGTCATGGTTTTACCATTAACTGTGAGATGAATGTAAGATAAACGAGATAAATGCTCTGCAAGGTTATTTCTTGTTTTCAGTATCTCAGTTCTTTCATGTCACTCCTTCTACTTAGTATCTCTTACTCCTCTGTTGCCTTGTTCCTAGCTTCTGTGCCTCAGTCCTCAGAATGGTAGTTAGTGTTGTGAAACATTATCCTCGAGTTTCAGTTCGGAGCCAAATATACTCAGTGCACTGGGAGATTAATACTAATTAGCAGGACTTTTGAAATGTCCCTTGCACCAAAGTTGAAGAAGAAAATAACCAAGTTTTGATAGTGTGCTTTTCTTCTCAATTTGTGATGTCTTCCTTTCAAATGTCAGATGTCATAGCAACATTTTGTTCCGGGTATAATTAGATAACTCGGACTTCTTTGTGTGCAAATGTGCATAGCACGTCTTAGATACTGTGAACAGAGTATTAAGAAGAAATATGCGGAACACCGAAGGCTGACTTTGTATCCCCAGTTGTATCGAAAGCAAGCAATTGTGGCTTTAGTTTCCTGATTCCAGCCTCACCCAATGGCGGCCAGGTAGAGGAAGCTAATCTCTTGTATCACTATTAAGAGAATGGCCAGTTTCCTGGAATGTGACCCTAAATTAAAATAAATCCTATTACTTGTATTCAGTGTTTGTTCTTTGGACCAGCAATGTGCAGTCCAACTTGCTATAAATTAGCAGCTTAGAAATATGTGCTTCCTTGCTTTTGCTCTCAGACTGCAACCTGTGAACTGCAGACAATGCTTGCAGAATTTTGAGTTATCTTTAGCTAGTTTTAAACATTCCGTGTCACCCCCCCCCCCCCACATCTGTTGCTACTGATCCCACTCTTTTCTCCATCCGATTACTCCATTTAACTTGTATTTTGTTTTAAAGGGCCTCAGAGCTGAGTTTACTTTATTTTACCTAGGAACTGTATAGGATTGCTCCAGAAAAGGGGGAGAAATAGAACATTTTGAAATCTCTAAGCCTATGAAAATGAAGGGACTTGTTATATATAATTTTTATTGGTTCTATCAAGCTCATTAGTATCTACAGCAGAATTACCAATGATTACTATTTTTTCAGTGATTTACCATACTCAATAACAGTATGATATACATGTATCTGTTAATGTTAAATGAGTTTTCCGCTAATTTTTTTGTGCATTTTCCCCCCCTTTCCACGAAGGCCTTATCTGTTTGGAGCGGGGTGTTTTTCCATAAAAGCTCCATGGTGAGTCCCAGTTCAGTCCCGCATGCCTAATTCATTTGTTGTACTCTCAGAAAATAACTGTTTTGTACTGTTGTTTTCAGTTGCATGGCCTGAGCAGAGATAGACGTACCGAAGTACTGAATAATTTGTGGATGGGACATGAATGTTGATATTTAAGCTTTCAAAGAGCAGTTTTCTTGGGTTTACTTCATTTCTTGAAAAGTCGAATTAATCCCGGTTAAATATTAAAGAAAAAGGAATCAGAAGAGTTCTCTCTTATAATGTGGTGTGTGAGACAAGGCCAGCACACTAGTTTAAGGCTTTGAGCATTGTAGTAATAGAAGCTCCTTACACATCTTGCTGAACATTTGGAAGATTTGATTTATTTTGAAATACAAATATATTTAAAGTATACTATAAATGTTAACTGCATGTGGTACCAGAGGAACACGAGTCACTTCTGTTTTGAATAATTTTGGTGTTTAAGGAGGAAATTTGTGTTTCACATTGAAACTCCTAAATAATTTATAATTTTGAGCTCATAGCACCTACTTATCATAACTTATTTATTTTGGAAAATTCTTACATAACTGCATAAACTACAAGTTTGTCTTGTAGTTAGACACGATGAACATAGAATACTTTCACATAAAGATGTGAAGTAAACTGTATTTAGAACCTGGCGTAGTGTGTCTCACACAATGGATAAAGTCAGGGCTTCAGAATCAGACTGCCTAGATCTTAAATCCCAGCTCGATGCTCCCTACGGGTCTTGGGGTTTTCTAAACCCTGTCTGTTTCTTGTTTCCTTATCTGTTAATGGAATTACCAGTAGCTCCTAACTCATAGGTTCATGATGAGGATTACATGAATTGACAATGTAAATTGCTTAGAACAAGAAAGTGCTCAATGAATGTGTTGCTACTATTTTCTTTCTTATTCAAAGAAAAAAATTATAGTTTTGAAAAAACTTTAGATTGTTTTGCTTTTCAGAGTAAGTGAGGCAAAAGGAAGTTTTGGGAAATGTAAGTTATATATCAATATTATAAATTTACTCAGAATACTTAAAAGAGTTCTGTACATATAATATGTAGTTCTCATAACTGCTACTAGGAGTTGTTTATACTGTCCCATTATACTAGGAAAAGAAACTTTCAATAATTTTTTCTTGTTTGGACAAAAAGAAGCTCAAATAACACCTTAAGGGAACAGTATAATTAGACACAAACTAATTTCACTATTCATATGCCATAGAAACATTTGAAAATTTTATTATCATATAATAATAGAGTGGCAAACATAAAAAATTTCCTTTGTGAAATGTAGTATAAAAATTAGGACACAGGTCGTGAAGGGATTCTAAACAAATTTAGGGCCTAAATGAATAAAAATTTCCTGAAAGTCCATCTTTATTCTTTTTGTTAACCAGATTTCTTAAAAACAAACAAACCAAATAAGATACATGAATCTTACTTAAGAGCTCATAGTGAGCAGTCGATTTTTAAATGCTAGATTCAGCTTATGATACAATTTCTTTGCAGGCTAAATTTAGGATTAAATTCACTCTTAAGATAAATGTCTCATTCTAAGTACAAAGAAAAGAGTTTTAGCATGTTGAAGTTTTCCCATAGAAGTAAAGATGTAGTAGTAACAAATGTTGTATGTTAAATAAGAAAAGTCCATTCCTTCAACAGCTTATGTGCTCCTCAAATTTAAGCAAAAGCACTTGTCAACCAGAAATGATTTGAGGTTGAAACAAGATTAAAAGAGCCAGATTAAAGAAAGGGATATGTGAAATATAGTAGACTTTTAAATCATTGCCTGTCTTTTAGAAGACTGCCTTGTGGTTTGTTTGATGCCATCGTTAGCTCACAAGAAACTCGTTTTTAGTCACTTATGCTAGCCTACAAGATCCTCCTTTCAAATGCGTTCCTTTACTAGTGGTGCATGTTTTTCCCATTAAGATCTTAATGAAACCTCAAATTAAGGCAGCAAAATGAATATAAATTTGACAACTTCCATGTTGTTTATAAGAGCTTCTTTGTCTTAACAGTTTTCGCTATTTTTTTCCATGGTGTTTAGCATTCAACTTGAGAATGTTTTATTTACTGTTCTGACATAGAACATTATGCTAAATAATTATGTTTATAGTATTTCCACTTGTAGGATAATATTTGTATTGTGGAAGAATATAAAATTTTTTACAGTTCCTCTTAAAATGTTACATAAATTTTATACAAAATTGTTAGTACTTTCGAGTTGCAACATTTATATTTAAATAAGATTTTGCTTTTGATAGGTCATAATTTCTACATATTTTTCATTCTTTGATAAACTTGTTTAAGTGTTTAAATGCATGCAGTTTCAAATGAGTCAGTTTGAAAAAATGTCTTCCCCTTTGATAGTAAAATGAACTTGTTGGAAAGTTAACTGTGTAGGCCATCTTCGACATATTAGCTATTTATACCTTCCCAGGATTACGTATACTCTAGGATATTTGAGTTTAAATGACTGTAAAAAATAAAATAAAATAACCACACATATGATATGGTTTTTTAATACAGTAATTTTAAGAGAAAAACCATTGTGAATTTTTAAAAATAAATTTTGCTTTCAGTATTACAAATAAGTAACAAGTATTTATTGAGCTCCTAATGTGCAGGTAGTATTGTGTTTAAGCTCCGGCTATTTTTTTATTACTAATGAAAAGAAAAAATACTTATGTAACAGTGTGGAGAAAAGATACTCCATTTGAATATCTCCCTTACACATTATCTATTTTTATATTATATAGGGTTAATTTTAAAGAAGAATTAAATGTTACATAGCAAGTTATAGTTTTAATCAGCATTGTCTGAGAGTATTCATTTGATCTATATGTAAATAGTTTATTTAAACTGCCTTGTTCTTTTGAGAGTATTAAAAATATAATTTTATATTTGGAAGGAAAGATTTATATGAAGAGAATCTATTATGTGCAAAGTTTAGATAAATCTGTGAGATTTTTTAAAAGAACACTTTGTGATAGAATAATTTTAGATATATTGTTAATATATTTAAAATAAAACACGTTCAGTTTACCTTTTAGTTCTTATTTTAGAAAAATAAAGTTGAAAGTGAGAGAAAACATCTAAACTCCTTTTCAAACCTTAATCACAGTGAGGCATACAATGAGAATTGCTTTTTTAACACGAAAACATTATACCACTTGTAATTCTTACATCAGTGTTGTGTCTAGCATTTAAACTGAAATACTGACTGTACCCTTATGTTTTAGAAAAGGAAAGAAACGGTACTTCTATCTCTGTCTGGCTCTTTCTATGCCTGTGTCTTTCTGAACAAGGCACCCAACATTGCTGCTTTTCATGCCATCCACAGATACATCACTTCTATCCTGTTCTGCAGGACCCAGTAAAATTACCCAGATGGCCATCATTTTACTATAATTTTAAAGCAGATAGTGATAGAGTCTTGCTGGATTTTTGTTTCTCTTTGCAGTAATGTTGGAGGGAAAAAAAGGCAAGAGAAACTCAATATGTTAATCTGACTAGATTACAAACACAGTAAACGCCAATGGGTAACTTCAATAGTCTTTGTAAATAACTTTAAAGATGTGGTAATGTTAGCGTCCCCAGAACTCCTGATGCAGTAAAAATGACTCTCATCCTATGACTAGACGGTTAAGTCTCTCAGGGACGAACAAGAAGTTAAACTCCTGGGTTTTAATTTAGCACCTTATTTCTTTTGTTTCTTTGTATGTTTATTTTGATTTTGTTGTTATCTTGTGTTAAGTTTAGTAAAAATGATTCTTATTTTGCCTGAAAGTTGAGGTCATTCCATTCTTCTTTTACATTTTGCTCAAATACTTGTGTTTTTTTTGGTTTGGTTTTTTTGGAACATGAGTTCATTTATGATGGGTTCAGGGTGAGTAAAGAGCACGCGTTCTCAGTAGGATGGAGCCCATCTGTACTGTCATTATATCTCTTTCCCATTTATAACCATAATTAATATAATTGAATTTCGGGACACCTGTATACATGGGAATTTCATTTTTTATATAATATTATTAATTTAATAAAATAATGAATAAAGGAGAGGAGGCCTCCTAGCACCCAGAGGTATTCTTTTTAAACTTGCAAATGTTTTGTGATGGGATTTGAGCATAAAGGGAGATGTTTAGAGGGAAATAAAAATAAAAGGGCTAGCATTGGAATGCTTTTCTAAATGGCTGTGCCACAAGCCTAGTTCTTTTCACTTTTAATTCTTTCACATATTTATCATTTTTCAGTTTTATTATTTTAAATATATATTTTATTGATTTCAGAGAGGAAAGAAGAGGGAGAGAGGAACATCAGTCATGAGAGATAATTTTTTTCATTTTTAATCTTTATTGTTCAGATTATTACAATTGTTCCTCTCCCCCCCACCCCCAATAACTTCCTTCTACCTGGTTCCTAACCCACCCTCTGCTCTTACCTCCCTACCCATCACTCTCTTCCCTCACTCCCCAAGAATTGTCAGTCCATGCCCTTTTTATGTTCCTGATTCTATTATATTCACCCGCTTATCCTATTTATCAGATTTTTTTGATTCACTTGTTGATAGATATGTATTTGTTGCTCATAATTTTTATCTTTACTTTTTTTTCTTCTTCCTCTTCTTAAAGAATACTTTTCAGCATTTCATATAATACTGGTTTGGTGGTGATGAACTCCTGTAGCTTTTTCTTATCTGTGAAGCTCTTTATCTGACCTTCAATTCTGAATGATAGTTTTTCTAGGTAGAGTAATCTTGGTTGTAGGTTCTTGCTATTCATCACTTTGAATATTTCTTGCCACTCCCGTCTAGCCTACATAGTTTCTGTTGAGAAATCAGTTGACAATCGTATGGTTGCTTCCTTATAGGTAATTGTTTTTCTCTTGCTGCTTTTAATATTCTCTCTTTGTCTTTTGCTTTTGGCATTTTAATTATGATGTGTCTTGGTGTGGTCCTCTTTGGATTCCTTTCATTTGGGGTTCTGTGTGCTTCCTGGACTTGTAAGTCTATTTCTTTCACCAGGTGGGGGAAGTTTTCATTCATTATTTCTTCAAATATGTTTTCAGTATTTTGCTCTCTCTTATTCTGACACCCCCATAATTCTGATGTTGGTACGCTTGAAGTTGTCCTAGAGGCTCCTTACACTATCTTCATATTTTTGGATTCTTTTCCCATTTTGCTTTTCCAGTTGGGTGTTTTTTGCTTCTTTGTATTTCAAATTTTTGACTTGATTCTTGCAATTCTCTAGTCTGCTGTTGGATCTCTGTATATAATTTTTTATTTCAGTCAGTGTATGCTTAATTTCTAGTTGGTCCTTTTTCATATTCGCAAGGGTCTCGCTAAATTTATCAGCCTTTTCTAGAAAATTCTTTAAAAACCTCATAACCATGGTTTTGAACTCTATATCCAGTTGTTTGCTTTCCTCCATTTCTTTCATTTGTGACGTGTTTCTTTTTCCCCCCTGCATTTTGGTTGCTTCCCAGAGTTGCTTCCCTGATAGTGGCTTTGTCTGCCAGGTGTCCTATAGGGCCCAATGGCTCAGCCTCCCCAGTTATCTGAGGTGGACACTATTGGTGCACCCCTTTATGGGCAATGTGCAGAGTCTTTTTGTAGTCAAACCTTGATTGTTATTGTTATCATTGGGAGGAATTGAACTCTAGGCCAATTGTCTGTGAGTATTAGTTTGTCTACGCTGGGAGAACTGTGTTGGAGACATCCTTATGAGACAAGACTTGCTTCAGTGGGGCTTTGGTGCTCACTGAGTCTGCCCCCTGAGTGTGTCCCTTATGGATCTCAGGAATTATAATCTGGATGGTCCTACTCTGACCCCTGGGTACACTGGCTCTTGGATCTCCAAGGAGGTGCTAATTTAGCCTCTGCCTGAGGCCACCCATTAGGAGCTTCAGAGAGATCTACAGATTTCTCTTATTTGTTTGGGTTTTGGAGTGCCTAGATGAGGCCCATTTGTGAAGCAGTGGAAAGTGCTGTAGAGCCTTGGGCCTTCTTTTGGATGTTCTGGGTCTCTCTGACTTAGCTGCAGTTTGTTAGGTAAGTTTAGAATTCAAAGGATCAGGTCATTAATATGCAAAAGCCTCTGCACTCACCTTGAATGGGACAGAGTCTCAGGGCAGAGCAAATAGCTATGGCTTCATGGAGCGGGATTTCAGGAGGAAGCATACAGCAATGGCTTTCCATCAGCCCTGCCCTAAGAGGCCCATGGGTCTCAGTATCCCATGATAATCACTGCAAGCACCTCTGAGAGAAACCCACCCTCAAGTTTTGCTCACTGCCAGACTGTCCAGTTTCTCCCTGTATGAGTCTGGGTCCCCAGAATCTCACCCGGAACTGAAGTTTGGAGCAGTCGGGAGCTTTTGTCTCCCTCCTTTGAGAAAGTGAGTTGCGTAGTCAGTTGTCAGCCCTCTCTGCACGTGCGCATTGGTACCTCTGCCTTTCTAGCTCCTGTGAGCCTCAGCGTGCTTTTCTCTTTCCTTCTAGTTGTAGAATTTCCACTCAGCCAGCCTTCCTGTGGTTCTGAATGATGTCTGTTTTGTCCTTTAGTTGTAGTTTTGAAATTGTTGTGCAAGGCAGCAATTTAGGTGTTTACCTATGCCGCCATCTTGATTTCTCCTGTCAAGAGATAATTATTGATCAGCTGCCTCCTGCATGCTCCCTACTGGGGATTGAGCCTGCAACCTAGGTGTGTGCCCTTTATTGGAATCTAACTCAGGACTTTTCAGTCCACAGGCTGATGCTCTATCCACTGAGCCAAACTGGCTAAGGGTAGTTTGCAATAGGAAGATTCTGGGTTATTATGAAATAGTTCAATTCCGCTTCACTTCACATTCCTGCTATTAGATTTTTTTTAAAAAAAAACCTTAGGATGAAGGGCAAATTGAGTCAAATTCAAATTTTCTCCTGTTGGTTATAGTACACAGAAAATACTTTATTAATAATAACCTTTAGGTTATTATTCCTTTGTATTTTTCTGGAAGTCTTATTGCACATGAACATATATTTATGTTGTGTTTTGTTTAAATACCATAGTCCTTCCAAATATAGGTTGATGTAGAAATAACTTATGATTATGTTCATAATATATGCTCCATGCCTAATACACAGCACTATATCATGTAGGAGGTAGCAAGTTATTTTCAGGGAAGAAAACTCCTTTTATTACTTATTGAACACAAACTTTTTTACTAATGTGATTTATTAAGGGCCCATCTGGGGAAAAAGAAAACTAGGAATAAAAATGATCACTACAGACCTAGCTGGTTTGGCTCAGTGGATACATCGTCAGCTGATCAATAATTCTCTCTTATCATTGATGTTTCTATCTCTCTTTCCTTTTCCCTTCCTCTCTCAAATCAATAAAAATATATCTTAAAAAAATCACTACATAATATGCATACTTTTATTATAATTGCTTATTCTCTGTAGGACTTAATGAGTTTATATAAAATGATGCTGTATTGGTGCTTTTTTGCTGTGTTTTCAGAAGCTGAGTAATTTGTAGCATTAAAGTCATGTAAGAGATTTTACCACTGATATTGGCTGATTAGACTGTAAACTAATAAACACACAGAATATATTTTTTCATGGCCAAAGAGTAAATCAATGTCCTCTCATATTTCTACTCTTTATTGTTATGCTATAAAGGTTGCTCTCTGGCCCAGCAGCAACTATTTTAAAGTCTTTTCTAGGATGTATACTCTAGATCTTAAGAAGTGGCATGCGTACTTGTTTTCTATATTGTTGCTTACCACATGATTAAAAACAAAACAAATGTGACATTCAGTAAATGCAAAGAGCTTTGAGTTCCTTGTGAAGCTTATTTATATGTTGTAGTCTTATTGTTTCCTGATGGCAATTCTAGTAAAATCACATAGTCACACAATTAGAAACACCTTTCAAAAAATTCTGCAATGGTGTTTTTCTCTTTCCTCCTCCTTTCCAACCTCCCAAACACTTAAGTGTGAAATGACGGATGAATTTAAAAGCTGCTCCTTACAGGAAGTTAACAGCTCAGTGATAGTAGTTCAGGGATGGAAGTAAAGGTTTCGAAGGAGGGTTACAGTGTAATGTAGTGGAGGAGAGGGTCTGCCCCAGAAAGCGCAGTTCTGATGCTTTCCCCGGAGGGCGCACACTTGTTCAGGTGGAGCGGACTCTTTCCTTTCTGTTGGAAGCTTACTGTGGCCGTGCGAAGGGTATTGCACTTCTGAAACTGTTTCATTTCCTCACAGAAACTTAAAAAAAAAAACTATATCTTTATTCCCTTCAGTGGAAGTCTGACTGTGACTGGCATTCGTATTTTAGGCATGGACTCGATCTTTATGGGTAATGACACAAAACGCTTAAGAAATACTAATGGAAAGCAGAGACCTTTTCATATATGGAATGTGCATTACGTTGGCTTTGGTAGCACGGGAGGGACCAAAATGATCTAAGCTTTGTGCTCTCCCTACCGGAGGTGTCAAAACAGAGGACTCGGGAGGTAAAATGTGTGAGACTATTTGGGGTGTCGTAAGGGTCTGGAAACTGAGGTTACATATGCAAACTCTAATTAAAAGAAAAATAGAAGAGAGTGAACATTGCCGAGTATTATGATAAGGAAAAGTACTGCCCTTAGAGCTTTTTGCACTTTACCTGATATAGTGTTCCTTATCTGTCTATCTATCTATCTATCTATCTATCTATCTATCTATCTATCTATCTTAATTGATTATTGATTAAGGTATTACATATGTGCCTTTATCCTCCCATTGCCCCTCCCACACCTCCACTCATGCCCTCACCCCCCTGGTGTCTGTGTCCACTGGTTAGGCTTACATACATGCATACAATCCTCAATACAGTGTTTCCTAATACAGTGTTTCTTAAATCTGAGTATGTGCCAAATATCCTGGAGGGCAAAAAGAAAAACCCCAACAGTTGTTAGGCTCAACCCCCAGGATTTCTGATTCAGTAGGTCTGATGAATATTTGCATGTTACAGAGTTCCAAGGTGGCACTACTAATCAGAGGGACCACACTTTGAAAACAATTATATTAATCCTTAAAATAACCCTATGAGATAGGCATTACTTTTATATTTTTTATTTTTTTACATACTAATAGTCTGAGCTCTGAGAGGTTAAATAACTTAACCCAAAGTCACAGAGCTAATAAGTGGTAGCAGTGGGATTCAGATTTAGGTTTCTTCTTGACTCCCCAAACCAATCCTTCAACATCCAGCCATACTTTATTAAAAGATGAAGAGATAAAGGACAGTGAGCAAAACAAGGTAGAAATAATGTTATTCAGCATTGGAGACTGACTAGCAAAGCAGGAACATCAAGCTCTGTTATTCCTGTGCCCCAGCTAGGCTGTGGTCATGGCCAGTGTGCGGGCAGGCCACTGTCTGGGAGTTAGAGAACATAATACCATCGCTTATCAAAGGTGTTTGGCAAATTGCTAATGGGAAGCCTTTGACAAATCAAGAGAAAAGGGAAATAAAGGATTTGAAAGAATAGAAAAGGTTGGTATTAAAAGTTGATAGTATGAAAGCTGATTTGGGGAAAACAAATAGGAAAGTATGTGTTTTTAATGCTAGTTCTGAGATGTAGCAGCAGTTACTTATGTGTCCTCAGACATATGAAAAACAGAACAGAAATACATCATTTTCACACATCTACAAAGAAAAAACAAATTGGAAGATCAGCGGATATAATTGCATTACATCATTAGATGGACCCACACATTGTCTAAGTCCTACAGAACTGTGGCTGAGAGCACTTCCCCAGGGTCTCATTCTGCATCACCTCATTATTTTCACTCATGCTGTCTCCATTCAACTGAATTGTTACCCCCAAATCTTATCTATCAAAATGAAAAGGTAAACTGTTTTATTATCCTGAGATGTTTATGGTGATTCTGTTGCTTCACTTTGAAATCTCCAAGGAATTGTTATCCATCTGAAAAGAAGTGACTTGGATTTCCCCAGCACGTATTTCAAGGAGTTAATTTTTATTGATCTGATAAAGCTCTGGAACTTTGAACTAATTTTACTCTTACTGCAGACAGAGCACAGCCTCACACTACCAGTTATTAAGGCAAAATGCATGTCCACATTGAGGGGGCGGTTGAGTACTTAGGGGAGGAATTTTAAGGAAAAAAATGTCATTCTCTCAAGGACTGTGAATTCTTCATGGTAATTTTTTTTTTTTTTACTATCATTTTATTTTTTTAAGCAAAGCTAAACCACCTCCACAAATTTCACCCAGCAAGTCGATGGGCGGAGAATTTTGCGTGGCTGCAGTGTTCGGGACGTCCAGGTCGTGGTTTGCAAATAACGCTGGTCTGAAAAGAGAAAAAGGTGGGTATCTCATCGAGGGTTAAATGGGCCTTCGGTAGTATTTGTTTCTTGAAGAAAATTCATAGCTTTTCTCCTTGTAGTCTTGAACCCAATATTTTAGGAACCAATTTTCCCATTCAGTAAGCTGCTGTCCTCTCACTGTAGATGTTAAAGACATAGCCCACTGAGTTGGTGGCAATTTACAGGTGTTCTCCATGCTTGTCAACTCCATACCATTGTATGTATGCAGCTTTTACATTTTTGACGAGCTAATTTCACACCTACTCTGAGATTTGGAGAGGAAAACCTTATCTCTGTTTAAGAGAAGAAGTGAACTTGAGATTAGTGAGTTTAAATAGCTAAAAGCACTAGTTAGTAAGTGATGGTATCAGAGTTTGAAAAATTTTTTTTTTAGTGTTAAATCTGAGAGCAGACAGACAACTCTAGTTGTGGGGGAAGGGTTGTTGGGATGGTGGTGGAGGGATTGAGCAAAAAAGAGAACGGTGTGTGGATTGTGGGGGTTGGGTGGTGGAGAATGGAAGAGGGCATAGAGACCATAAATGGTGATGGAAAAAAAATCAACAAGTTTGCCATCCTATATAATAAAGAGACAATATGCAAATTGACCATCACTCCAACACACAAGATGGCTGCCCCCATGTGGTCAAAGATGGGTACCCCATGTGGACACAGATGGCCACCACAAGATGGCCTGCAGGGGAGGTCTGTTGGGAGGGATCAGGCCAGCATGGGAGTGCAGTTGGGAGGGACCAGGCCTGCAAGGAAGGGCAGTTGGGGTATCAGGCCTGCAGGGGAGGGCAGTTAGGGGTGACAGGGGCAGCAGAGGAGGGCAGTTGGGGGCAACCAGGCCTGCAGCAGAGAGCTGTTGGGGGGGACCAGCCTGCAGGGGAGGGCAGTTGGGGGAACTAGGCCTGCAGGGGAGGCATTTGGGAGGGACCAGGTTGGCAGGGGAGGACAGTTAGGAGTGACCAGGCTGGCAAGGGAGGAAAGTTAGGAGTGACTGGGCCAGCAGGGGCGGGCAGTTGGGGGTGACCAGGCCGGCAGAGGAGGGCAGTTAGGGCCTATTGAGCCAGCAGGGGAGCAATTAGGCATTGATCAGGCTGTCAGGGGAGTGGTTAGGGGGTGATTAGGCCTGCAGACAGGTTGGGAGCCAGCAGTCCTGGATTGTGAGAGGGATGGCCAACTGCCTATTTAGGCCCAGATTTGAGAGGGTGCAAGCTGGGCTAAGGGACACTGCTTTCCCCCCTCCCCCCAAAGTGCACATATTTCATGCACCGGGCCTCTAGTATTATAAACTAAAAGTTAAAAAATAGGCTGCCACTCAGAAATAAAGGTTATCTTTTATGGTAACCATTGCTCCTTTGAATTCACATAGTTACTTAGATTTTTGTTGTTGTTTTTGTCAACCCTCACGGAGGATATTTTTTCCTTTGCTTTTTAGAAAGAGTGGCAGGGGAGTAGAAGGCAGGGAGGGAGAGAGAGAGAGATACAGAATTACAGATGTGAGAAGAGACATCAATTGGTTGCTTCCCGCACATGCCCTGACCAGGTATATGCCCTTCACCCAGAATCGAAGTGGGCTGAAGCTTCAACCACTGGGATACACTGGCCAGATTGAATTTATATAGTTTTTTTTTAAGCCCCCCCCCCCCTTTTTTTATCATCAGGATCAACGCCTAATGTTTACGTTGATTCCACTTATTGTGTGATGGCCGATTGATTCTGTGTAGAGGACAGTCCCTACGTTTGATGGACCACGGGTATCAGTTTGAATGAGCTTTCCCCCTCATTTGGGTCCTATAGACGTAGGCCACATTGCTATTATCAGTGAGGCGCTGCTTTGAAGAGTTCCAAGGGCTGCATTGTTCTTGGCTAAACCAAACAGCTCTCTGCTCTCCGTTGTGCTTAATGCTGGCAATCAGACGTCAGCCCCTTCCCTGGTTATCGCCTGTCAGTGGCGCTCTCGGGGGGGAAATAGGATCCTCCCCCATAGCAGGTTCCTTACCTGAGTGGGAGAGGATACAGTACAGAGCGCAAGCCTTCCATTTCCTTATCCCATCTGTATTTTTCTGTTACCTCCTTAGCTTTACTGATGCTATCAAAATGACTTTTTGTTGCCAGTTAAAACCCTCTGTGTAGCTCGATTTCAAATGCTTCTCCCTTCTGTTCTAATTACCCTTTTAACTTGCTACTCCTTTATGTCCCACTGACTGGTCATTAGCCATTTTCTCAAATCAGCTGTAATGAATTCCTCTGGCCTAGAGATAAGGTGACCCACCCAGCATTCAGGAGTGGTTTTCTATGCGCCTAGGTTTACTGTAAAACCCGAGATGGAGGGCTGAGCCTGTTCTGGCACTGAGGACATGTGTCCTCCTTCTGAAGTCACTTGATTAGGTCCATATTCAGCACCTGACCTCCTTCAGAAGTATAAGGCCCTCTTCATTTACCATGGGGGCCAGGGATCCAACTGAGAGCAAAGAAGGAAGAGGATTTGGGGGAGGAGGATGTGTGAGTTTTTTGCTTGTTGATTTGTTCGAATCCAGAAAAGTTAAAGGGAAAGTGGATGAGAAGTTGGGCTGATGTCCGAGTACAAAGGGCTCTCATACACTTGAGTGGGTACATCCGGTGTCACTATTAAGTCTTCGTGCATGCAGTGTTCCTTTCGGTCAGTCCGTCCCTGTCCTGCCTGATAGCGTTTGTTTTTCATAATGTGGGACACATTGATATTGCAGACAAATACACAAGACTGAAAAATACTGTTTCACTGTATTAGAAATCTGAGTATACTTGCATCATTCTTTCCTTAAGATTTAAAAAATATCTCGACAGTGTAGACATTTTTAAATTCCTTAGTTTATACTTTAGTAAGAGACAACTTTTAGGCCAGGAGCAGACACCATACCCATTCATGTGAACAAAATTCCTGCCTTCTCATTTCCTCTTAGCAGCCTCAGAAGAGATTAGAAGTTCAGTAACTTGTAAAGACTATGCTGAGCTCCTTTTAGTTCATTGTCAAACATCCAGCTTCTATTTTTTTGTTTGTAGATCAGTCCAAACAAGTTGTAGTTGAATCTCTCTACATCATCAGCTGCTACGGGACCTTAGTGGAGCACATGATGGAGCCACGGCCGCTCAGCACTGCCCCCAAGATCAGCGACGACACCCCGCTGGAAATGGTGACATCACCTCGAGCCAGCTGGACTCTGGTTAGGTAATAACACCTTTCTGTTTTCTTTTGTTTAAAATTTTTTAAAATTTCTTTATTATTTTTTCATCTATATTGTTGAAAGTATTACATATCGTGCCCCCTCCCCTCCCTTAAGAAATGGTTTAAATTTCAGTAATAGGTTCTTCAGGACTGGTTTTGGCTGTGGGTTGGGGACTCGGCTCTCGAGATCCTGGCTCTGCCCTTTGGCAGTGGTGTCAGGTGTTCAGGATGAGTGTTAGCACGTAGGGACTAGAAAAAATAAAATAAAAATAAATAAATAACTAATTCATAGTGCACATACACATTCTCGTCTGGTAATGGGAGCACGTTTCAAATTATTTAATATCTGGTTATCTTGTGACATCATTGCAAAGATAGCATAAACCCTTCTGGAGAAAGCATCCACAATCTGACTTAAAGATCCCTCATCTCCAGAGGCCCTCGTCCATGGACCACACTGTGAGGGGTCTGAGGGACGCCCAAGCACTGCCTTTCCACCCCCCTCAGACTATCACCCATGGGCCATAAAGTCAAGTTTCCATGTAGTTATTATAAAGAATGCATCACTCTCTGAATAATACTTTTAATACATTACAAGGAAATTGTACTCCGCAGCATTAAACACAGTTAAGTTTGGAAACAATTTTTTCCAGTAATATACAATTTTCAGTTTTTTCTTAACAGCTTTATCGAGGTATAAAATATTAAATGTGTACAATTTGATAAGGTTTGACATCAGATACAGCTGTGGAAACCACCAAAATTAACATTATAAATATATTCAATCACCTACAAATGTTGTCTAACACTTCTTTTTAATCTCTCCCTTCTGCCACTCTTTATCCCTACCTCTGCCATGGAGCACCAGGCAACCACTATTTGCTCTCTCTCACTGTAGATTACTTGATGATTTTTAGAAGTTTATATTTATGGACTCAGAGTGTGCATTTTTTTTTTTTTGTCTTTCTTCTTTCATCCAGCAAAATTATTTTGATTCTCCCCCGTTGGGACATATATTGATGGTGTTTTACTTTTTGAAATTGAGACATAATTTACACATAACACAATTCACCCATTTAAAGTAAATTTTCACGAGGTTATGTACCCATCACCACAATCAGTTTTCATCAACCCCAAAGGAAACTTGATACCCATTAGCAGTTACTCATTTTACTTTCTGTCTCTATAGATTTACGTACTTAGGACATTTAATATAAATGGAATCAGACAAAACGTAACCTTGTGCATCTGACTGCCTTCACTTAGCATAATGTTTTCAAGGCCCAGCCACATGGTAGCATGTATCAGAACTTTTTTCCTTTTATGGCCAAATAATATTCCACTGCATGGATATACCACATTTTGTTTACCCATTCATCATTTGACCCACACTGTGATGTGACTTTTTACCTGCCATTAATTATGCTGCTAAGAACATTTTTGTACAAATTTCTGTGTGGTCATATGTTTTTAGTTATCTTTCATATACGCCTTAGAGAACATGTCCTTTTGAGCTCCTTTTTTCTTGTATGTTTGTGTTACCTCTTCTCAGACTTTGTATTTTTCTTTTTAATTTTCCACGTTTCCCCTTATTTCCAATCTCATGCTCACTGAAAAAAGAGAGTGCACTGAGGCAGCCATTGAAGGGAAAGAAACTAACATAAATAGATGGGAAGGTTTCCTTTACAGCCATTCCCCAATATATAAGGGCTAAGACTGTAGAAGTATTTATTAAGAATCAGAGTCCTGCCTGGCTGGTATGACTCAATAGTTAAGTGTTGACCCATGAACCAAAAGGTCGCTCAACTGGTTTGATTCAGTAGCCCCAGAAGGAGGCAGCCAATTGATGTTTCTCTCGTGAATGTTTCCAACTTTCTCCCTCTCTAAAATCAATAAAAACATATTTTAAAAAATGAATCAGAATCATCCTTAAAAGTACATAATTACTAGAATCTTTATAAGCTAATACAGATAGAGAAGTAAAATCCAGAGTAAAACCTTTTCAGTGTAGTGTACAATGAGTGGTATAGGAGAGACAGAAAAATTGGTACTGACATGTATGGAAGGAAACAGACAAAAATGGATATGAAAATGATCCCTTTCCTTTTGACATTTTAAAATACTTTCATATTGATTTTTCAAGGCTCCAGCATTCTTTACTACTACTTTACTGCACTAAATTGATTTGATCAATAGCTTATTTATCAGGTTATTCATGAGCGGGCAGATCTGATTAAAATTACTGCACCATCATTGTTGAAATAAGTGGTTTATTTTGGAACTCAGATGCTAATTTGTTCTATAATACGTCACCCATGAACGTAACTGTGTTTTTTCCCCACCATTTCCCCCCTGTTTTATTCTATTTGAAAATATACACATTCTGAGAATAGAGAGTTCTAACAATTGTCAGAAATTAGGTAAAATTAGAACTAGTTTAGTTGTGACATTTGAATTCCACACTTTCTCTCTGTCCAGTGTTTTGAATGCCCTGAATGTCCTATTGGGGGCGGGGGGGGGGGGCGTGTTCTGCTTTAACTGATACTGGCTCTGTGTGATTAGTATGAATCACTGCCACCTTTTTATTCTTTTCTAAGCAGATGGCCTTGTGTTTCAGGTTTCAGCACTCCCAACAAGTTCATTTTAATGATTATAAAGATAGTGTGAGTTTATATCAATGTCTGCAAGTGGTGACAGTGATGTTGATTTACATACCATCTATTAAGCTTAAATATTAATATTCTTCTGCCGCTTCCTTAGAACTCCTCAGTGGAATGAATTGCAGCCACCATTTAATGCAAACCACCCTCTGCTCCTGGCTGCAGATGCTGTACAGTATTGTCAGTTCCTGCTTGCTGGCCGTAAGTAGTTCCTGTGTTTTCCCTTCCATACAGTTATTTTGAGATTTTATCTAAAAAATGCTGACTTTTAAAGCAACCATGCATATTACCACTGGTCCATCATCCATGGCCATAAACAATTGGATGGAGACAATGAGGTATCTACCACAAATATAGACCATAAGACGTAGCGCACGTTAGGTAAACCTCTGCTGTCCTTGCTCCCTGGCTGTGAGGTACATGCTATTACGTAGGCTGAGAGGGAATGTCTGGTGGCTCAAAGGTATAAACAACAACAACAGGATAGTGGTATCTGTTTCTGACATGAACAAATTAAGTACTTTTCATTGTGAAAGCCGTGTTGGCAGATTTTTCTCTTTGTAGAATTTTACTTGTGATAATGAAGTAATGATTGCAACTCCATTGGTTTTTGTACGTCTACTTTCATATCAGAGCCCTTACGTTTATAGAGATTGATCTGGGTTCTTTTGTTACTTGAGAAAATGTATATTGACCTAGAAACAGCCTTGTTTACAGGGGAGAGGAGCATGAAAAGACAACTTAGTATTTATCCAGTTTATGGGCATAGAATTAAATATTCCTTACAATTATAATTCAATTTTGTAGAAGTGACTGGATCCTTAATTTTATTTCGTGGGTCTGAGCAGGCATGTTTTTAAGAAACTTCCTAAAAATCAACATTGACGTGTTTTTAATGGAGTTTTGTTATATTGAACTTATTATTTCACTTGCTGTATTTATACAGCATGAAGTAAAATATTTTCTAAAACTGTTTTATTTTATGTTTATAATGTGTTACATATTAAACTGAAACAGAGAAAAATTATTGACTTTGCTCTGAAGTTATGAGACTATAATTGTAACAAATAGTTGGCGGTCGTGCTCTCTTATATAATTGAACTCACTGATTTTTCCAGTATGCATTTATGGAGTGATTTCTACGTGCCAGGCCCTTGTGATTTAAAGTGAATAGTATATTGCTCTGTCCTCAGTGAATTCACTGTCTATCTCGGGAGGTAGGTGTTGAATGAAAAAGTAATGTAAAATCAGACGCGCGCATTAGTGAAGAGTTTGGTTAACAGTGTACTATGAGAGCAGTGATTTAAGTTGCCAAAGCCTTAATCAGGAGGGGTTTATGTCAGTGCTTTTTTGGTTTAAAAACTAGGACATGATAGTTGTTAAGTCCTAGATTATCTAAGCATATATTTAACCCTATCATATGCATTAGAAAAAATATGAGATTTATGTAATATCTAATTAAAATAAGAGCATTTTCCTCTACCCTTTATTACGGGTGAAAATAATTAATTGTTAAGTACAGTTGACTCAGAATTAATATTAGTTTGTTTTATTATTATGATAGGCCTGTCTGGTAGACCAAGCAGCTCTCAAATATTAGAGAAAAAAATATCTTTATCCTTTAAATTTTTTGTTCCAGCAAATTAAGCTGCTTGATATTACTTGATTATAGCAGCTCTAAACACCTTTGTCCAATTCTTGGAAGTAAGAATGCTTTAAGAAGCATCCCTGTAGGCAATGACAAGCCATCAAATGTCCTCATGGAGTGACACCATCAGAACTGCATTTTAGAAAGATCCGTGGGCAATCTTGTAAGGTTCAGAGGATGGAAGGGGAGTGGGAGCTGAGTGACCCTGGAACGAGATGAGGGCTTTAATTAAGGCTATATTACACAAAAGTCAGGGCAAATCTGAGATCCAGAGCAGAGTTGGGATAGGAAGGAATGAGAGATAATTTGACAGAATGCAGTCACTGATGATTCTGTGATTTCTAATTAAAATATATAATATAATGCATTTCCCACGAACCTTTTGAATATCAGGTGGACTAGCAATGGGATAAGAATGAAAAGGCCTGGGTTCCAGCTCTCAAACCATTTGTCAATACCTTGATAAATGTAAAATATCAGTGATAATAGTTACTGTTATAAAGGTGTTGTCATGGTCAATGAAGTGATGTTAAGTCCTTTAAAAACTGTAATATAGTACCCTTATTTTCAAATAGTAGATTTCAGGGCCTTAATAATGAAATAGCTATTCTGGCCACCTGATTTTGACCATGTCTGTTGTCCACTTGATGGATCATCATTAATGCACTTTTTCTTATCTTTTTGAAGTGTTACTATAGATGTAACCTAATAGGTCAAGAAATACCTATGCAACAGGTAATTTTGTACTACTTGTGTACATTGAGAATGGAGATACAGATTTTGTCTGGATTTTAAAGTCACGTTCTCTTACATAAAGAAAGGATATTTGATTGAGAATATGCCAGTATATGAATGATTGGAGCAATTAAATATGCACAACGTGGACATCTGCGCCAGAGGTACAGCCTGACACATAGTTGGCAAAAGCAGTGCTGGAGCCAATTACGAGAATGCCTTTATAGAGAATGCCTTTCCCTGCCCATCTGTGGAGCCCGTCGTGCAGGTAGAACCTCATTAAAAAGACATCCTCATTACCTTCTGCTTTCTCTGCAAAGCTCCTCTTGAAACACAGGATGCCATAGTTGATGCTGCGAAGTTTTTGGTTTTACTTAGCCATACTGAAAATCACCTCTTATTTCCTGACTTGAAGACCATTGATAAATACACTACTACAAGCATTTTCAAACAGAGCAATTTAGAGTAAAATTCTAGTGCTAACTTCGAAAATGCTGCAGACATTTTCTTTGGTTCTGTTTAGATCTATGGATCAGGTGAAGTAGACTTGTGCAAACTCCGGAAATGATAATGATAGTCATAGACAAAGAATAATGGAAATGGAAATGGGAAAGAGACTTGGTCTCAGGGAGAAGAGAGTAGGAAAGCCAGATGTTTAGCAAGGAATCCCCATTCCCCTTCCAGCCCTGCAATCATAATAGATGCATTGCTAGTTGATAAACAGAGTTCTGCCTTTGTGGCAGGAGGGTGACTGAAGGGGGCGAAAGGAAAACCTGCCTGCAACACTAAATACTAACTTCAAAGCAAGTAAAAGGGCCAAATTTTGTATTTGTAACTGTGGCCACATTTTCTACCTATATTAATTAAATGGAATGGTATAAAATTGAGGGTTTGGGATGTATCATTGAATCATACTAGAGCAGCAGTTGCCAACCTTTCGGACCTCATGGACCACAAATGGTCTGTGAATCGCTAGTTGGTGACCGCTGTATTAGAGTGCTCCATATAGAGGTCCCTATGGAGGCAGGGAGAACTCTTTGTTAGTAGTTGAGCCTTAGGATTTGCTGATTTAAATATTTTTAAAGTCAGAAATCAGCAAAATGACATGGTCTGAATAGATTGGTGAATTTTTTTCTATTTTATTGATTTTTTTACAGAGAGGAAGGGAGAGGGATAGAGAGTCAGAAACATCGATGAGAGAGAAACATCAATCAGCTGCCTCCTGCACATCCCCTACTGGGGATGTGCCCACAACCAAGGCACATGACCCCGACCGGAATTGAACCTGGGACCCTTCAGTCCGCAGGCCGACGCTCTATCCACTGAGCCAAACTGGCTAAGGCTAGATTGGTGAATTTATATGTGCAAAGTGAATGTAAGATGGTAATCTAATCTTTTATATAACTCAGTAAAAGTAAAAGTTGGGAATTATTACAAAAATGTTTTTTCCTTGGTCATAAGTAATCTTGGGAATAGTTGGTAAAAAGATTATATAGAGATTAGTATTTTTTTTCTAATGCCTTTTCTAAAATAGACATTTTAACTATGATCCTAAAGTAGATGACCTTTTTTTTTTTTTAAGTCTGACCCAGAGCTTCCCCAATTGTAAATTAAAAAGGGGGCCTCCTGAATTGACTTGGGGGAAGTTATATTCATGGGGGGTGGAATAAAGTTTCCTCCTTATCTTTCAGGTAATTGGGCAGCAATATTATTTTTAAGTTGCTGACATTAGGTAGCTTTGTTGGGATAGAGGTCAGACTTATTTCTAAAATAATCCTTGGGTATATGAGAAGTTCCTAAGCTTACTGAGTTTTTGTTGTTGTTGTTGTTAAGTAGTAATACAAGGCCATACAACAGAAATACTGTGTTGATACACAACAGAAAGGTGACTGGGATCTATAGAACCTTCCTGTGTTGTACTGGGAATGTAATTATCTTCCTCTACCTTCAAAGGCATCATAGGAATGGTGGGGAGAGCCTTTGCCACCAGATGAAAGGAATGAAGAATACCGGAAATGTTTAAAACGGATATCCTTCACACCAATGTGTTTCATTTGGATTTGTGTGTGAAAATAATGTGCTTTGATTTCATTGAGTATTTCTCAAGGTTCCACTTCAGTAGTAGTTCCCCACCAAGATGGAATAGCAATGATCGGTTTACCATCCTGCCTGAAACAACGACAACAAAAACCAGAATATAGTTTAAAACAACTGTTTCCGAGTCACTAGACATCAGGAGTAAAGGATTGTGATCCTTGAGAGAGAGAAAACGAATGGGGCGAGCCCTACAATTGCCTCGATTAATTGCCTTAAAGGATTCTCTAGACTGTGCTTCAGTCATGGGGAATCCAAGTGGAATGCAGAGTGGACAGCCCCGAGTCCAGCAAGAAGAAGGAAGAGTGTCTTTCAGCAAGCTACCATAAACTATTATTGTGTAAAAAAGTTTTACTGAAAGTGACTTCATGATTTCATTTATATATTGTCTGTGGCCACTTTAAAATAATAACCACAGAGCTGAGTAATAGTGCAAAAACCATATGACCCACAAAGCCCTAAATATTTACTATTTGTTAACTCCTGATCTAGAATTAGCTAGACTGGTTATTAGAGAGAATAGATAGATCAGCACAAAATGAGAATTCTGAACATCTGCAGAGAGTCCTCTTCCAGTACTCAACATAGGACTGATGGCTGTGGGAAACTACCCAAAGCCAAGGAAACAGCAACCCCAGAGAATCTTAGGGGCAGAGTGCCCGGAGCTCACACGGGGTCAGGAATGGTGACACTAACACAGTTATCATAGCTAGGTCCCATATGTTTAAAAAGTTAGAGATGTGGACGATATTAAAAAGACTCAAAGTCCTAGATATGAAAATCTAGATGTGAAAGTTGCATTGGATAAAAGTGAGAATAAAGTAGAAATTGTGAAATTTCTAATTGTGAAATTAGTGAAATTGAGGATAGAACAAGAGAAATTATCCATAATGAAATACAGAAAGGAAAAGAAATTAAAAACAGTTTTACTGAGCTGTAGGATAACATATACTTGAAATGAGATTCCCTGAATCAGGATGATGGGGGACCAAAGAAATAGCCAAAAAATTTTCAGATCTGATGTATCCAAGAAAAATCCCAAAACAGAAGAAACATGAAGAAAACCATAACAAAGTACACAATTACCAAGCTGCTCAAAGTCATTTAGAACAAGAAAAATCTTAAAAGCAACTAGTGGTTAAAAAAGAAGAATAAAGACATTACACAGTGAGGAACGATGATGAGAATGACAGGTTTCTCTTAAGTACTGAAAGGGAAACAACTGCGGACTTAGAATTCGGCCCTCTCAGAAAGTAGCTTTCAAAATGAGGGCAAAATAAAGTACTTTCTTCAGATATACAGAAGATTAAAGAATTTATCAGCAGCAGACATGCTGTACAAGAAGTCTTAAAGGAAGTCCTTTAAGCAGAAGGAAAGTGGCAGTAGATGGAAGAGAATGAGGAACACTGGACATGGTTAAAACATATAATGTGTTTTTTGGGTAGTTATTCAAGTCTTTTTAAAAAAATATAATTTACTGTGAGTACAAAAATAGTGTAGCACATTTTGGTTTTAAAAATATATGTATGAGTATGTATGCATGCATGTATGTGTGTGTATATATACACATACATATTTATATATACAGAAATGTATTATGGACTTTACAACATGTGTGTGTGTGTGAATGTGTAAAGGACAAACACAATAACAACAGTAGCATAAAGGCCAGTAGTATGGGAAATGGACATAATTATTGTAGGTTTTCATAGTATTGCGAGGGTATAACATCACTTAAAGGCAAACTGTGATATTAAAGCTATACATAATGCAATCAAAAGCAGTCTACAGCAAGAAAGGGAATAAAATAGAAACAAGTAAGCAAGCTGATGTGCCCTAAGTATATCAATGCTCATTATAAAAACTCAGTTATGAATTATCGTAACAGCTTAATAAAAATTCAGGGATTATCAAATTATATAGAAATATAAGCTCCAACTATATGCTGCTTAGGAGAAATCCTGACTTGCTACATTAATATCAGACTAAGGCCAACACTCCAGCCAACAACAGTAGAAAACATTATTTTCAAGTGCACAGGGAACACTGACCAACGTAGGTGATCTTCTGGGCCATAAAACAGGTCACAATAAATTTAAAAGCTTTCAAGTCATACAAAGCATATTCTCTGACCACAAAGGAATTAAATAAGAAATGGATAACAGATCTGGAAAATCCACAAATATTTAGAAAGTAAACACCATACTTATAAGTCATACATGGTTCACAGAAGAAATCAAAAGGCAAATTAGAAATTATTTTGAACTGAATGAAAATAAAAAACACATTCATATCTTAGAATACTCTTCAGCAAAAAAAAAAAAGTTGATTGAAGCGTAAGTACATGCAACAAGTTGGATGAATTATGGATATTATGCCAAGTGAAAAAGGCTAGTCTCAAATCTTGCATACTAAAAATTTTAAAAGCACCAAGAGGAAAAATATTTCCATTTATACAATGTTCTCAAAATGACACAATTACAGAGATTAGCGTCGATCAGATCTTGCTGTGATGATCAACGGGGAGGTAGTTCTTAGTGGTGAGGGAACAGTTCTGTGTCTTGATTGTAGTAGGGGTTACGCAAATTAACAAGTGAAAAAATGGAATAGAACTATGCACAAACATACGTGCATGTCCTTTGTAACACAGAGTGTATGCATATGCAGCTGTATTGTAAAACTGGTGAAATCTGAATACAGTCTAAGGTTTTAGAATGGCAGTTTCTGGGGTTGGAAACCAGGTAAAACGGGTACAAGACCCCTCTGTACTATTTGTACAGCTTCTTAAGAATATAATCATTTCTAAATGAAAAGTTGAAAGAAAAGTATAAGATTTCTGAGATGTCCCTAAATTAGTACTCAAGGGGAAATTAATATGCCGAAATGCCTATTTTATAAAAGAGGAAGTTCTGAAATTATGTCAATTTCCACATTCAGAAGCTAGAAAAACTCTAGCATATTAATGCACAAAGGAGGGCCCTAAATGGTTTGGCTCAGTGGATGGAGCATCGGCCTGTGGACTGAAGGGTTAGGGCCCAGGTTTGATTCCGGTCAAGGGCATGTACCTTGGTTATGGCACATCCCCAGTGAGGGGGTGTGCAAGAGGCAAGTGATTGATGTTTCTCTCTCATCGATGTTTCTAACTCTCTATCTCTCTTCCTTCCTCTCTGTAAAAATCAATACAATATATTAAAAAAATAAAGTACAAAGGAGGAAATAATAAAGGTCAGGGTGGAAATCAGTGAAATGGAAAATGCAAAAACAACAGGAAAAATATAAATAATATAGAAAAATAGAAAAAGATCATTTAACTCATGATGTACTGTGGTTTTCTTCTGCTTGAAAGATCTGTGAAATTCCTGGGTCTGTGGATTTATATAGTTTTCATCAAATTGGAAAACTTTTATACAAATATATCAAGTATTTTTTTTTCTTTGTCATTCCCTCTCTCCTCTTGTGATATCAGTTATATGTACACTGAGTGGCCAGATTATTGTGATCTCTGAACGCATAATAATCTGGCCACTCAATGTATATCCTATATAATAAAAGGCTAATATTCAAATTGCCCCCTCAACCAGGAGTTTTTTTTAATTTTTTAAATTTGATCGAGTTTATGGTAATATAAAGATTATATTAAAGAGGGTTAATCATTAGTTTTAAAACAAGAAAAAATAAGTGTTAGTATAGTGAATCACCTATACCAGCTGAAAAAATGCTTGCTCTAACATAATGGCGTCAACCAGGAGTTTGACCAGCAGGCAGACCAGCCAACTGCTCGTGTTCCCTCCCCCTTGCCAGGCTGGCCGGATGCCACCCATGCACGAATACATGCACTGGGCCTCTAAAACACACACACACACACACACACACACACACACACACACACACAGTTAGTGGCCAGATTATTATGCATTCAGAGACCACAATAATCTGGCCACTCAGAGTAGGTTGGTCACTTGATATTTTCCAAGCTCACTGATTCTTTGTTCAGTTTTAAAAATTGTTTTTCCCATTCTATGTTTATTTTGTATAGTTTGTATTTATACATATTTAAATGTATCAATTCTAGTTTGTATTCATACATATTTAAATGTATCAATTTCTTTATTTTTATTTTTCATTTTTTGCACTTCAGATATATTTTTCATTTCTAAAAGTATCATTTGGATTTTTTCTATCTTTCCTCTTTTTATCAGTGTTTGAACATATAGAACGTTTATTTTATGATAGTTGTTTTAGAGTCCTGGTGTGCTAATTCTTCTCACCCTGATATATATATATATGTGTGTGTATATATATATATATATATATATATATACACACACACACACACACACACACACACACATATACATACACTAGTGGTCTGGTGCACGAAATTCGTGCCCATTAAAAGGGTATTAAGTAGAGGAAATATTTTAATAGTGCTATTTGCCCTTTCTCTATAATAAAAGTGTGACAGATAAAAGGTAATGAGTATAATGTATATGAAAATAATAGATAATTTCATTAAATAAATAATAACAAAATGATATAACAACAATAACAAACTCATGATATAAAAACAACATTGATGCAAATAATGACTGATAAAGTGATTAAATTTATTCTAATATCTCCCTGTAATACCACATTAACAGTGAAACACTTTCAGAGTGCTTGACTAATTTCCCTTGGGATAAAATATTTACAACTTTAGCTTTAACATCACATGCTCTTCGAACTCGAAAGAAAGCAACATAACTGACCATGTGTGAAAACGGGTTCAGGTAGGAATATTCCTACTCTGTCTAGAGTTTGTCCTTGTGATTTATTAATAGTCATTGCAAATGCTGGCATCACGGGAAACTGTTGTTGAATTAATTTAAATGGGAAGCCAGTGTCAGATGGGGACAAATCAATTCTTGGAATCAGAACAACCTCTCCTTCTGCAGATCCTATTAATACTTCAGCTTTGATAATGCTAGGTAGTAATCTTTTGAGAATAAATTTGGTACCACTACAAAGACCCCATTTACTATTAAGATTTCTCAATTGCATGATGATTTCACCCACTTTCAATTTTAATTTATGACACGGCATTCCTGAAGAAGAAATTCAAGGGAAAATTTTCCTTTCAGCATCATCTGTTGAGTCAATGGGCATGGGGGCAACCCTCTTTCCGGCTGCGCCCCATCTCCCAGGACGAAGGGCTCTCCGCACCGAACCCCAGTCCCAATCCGCACACCGCCGCTGCCGCCACGGTGAAGCGGTTGGGTGCTGCCCCGGCCCGGCGGGGATGGCGGTGGGGAGACCAGCTATCCGAGGCCAACTTAGGCTGCCGCGGTGCTGCACTGGGGATCTAGCCCACAACCCGGGATGTGCTCTTGACCGGAATTGAACCCAGGACCCTTCAGCCTGCAGGCCGATGCTCTTATCCACTGAGCCAAACTGGGGTATTGTTCCGCCTGGGCGGGATTCTGGCCACCACCGGGTGGAGAAAATTCATAGTGCTCTTGGTTCCTGCAGGGTATCAGGAGTACCAGGAATGCTGGGAAATGTAGTTCTGGTGGCACAATACTTCAAACTCTCTCCTACAGTGGGTCTGCCACCAGAACTACATTTCCCAGAATTCCTGGTGCTCCCAATACCCTGCACGAACTAAGAGCACTGTGAACTTTCTCCACCTGGTGGTGGCCACTGGGGTCTCCACACACCCCAGAGACTGGCAGCAGCCCCCCCCCCCCACTCCCATCGTGGGTACTGGGCTGGGGGGCATCCAGGGACCCGGGTGCTCATTTGCATGTGATTTAGTCACCATAACTATAAGAAGGGCCCTTAAGTACTGTGTGGGCAGAGCTTATAGCATGGTGGTTGCTTTCACTGCACTGTTGCCACGCCCCTGCCGGCCTCACCCCTGTGTGCTGGCCATGCCCCTGCCCACGTCCCCTGCCCCTGATTGGCTGGTAGTGTAGCGGAGGTATGGTCAATTTGCACGTTACTATTTTATTAGATAGGATATATATGTGTGTGTGTGTGTGTGTATATATATATAAGTGTGTGTGTGTGTTTTAAAATTTTTTTTGCTTTTTTTCTATTAATTGATTTCCCTCCTTGGTATGGGTTATGTTTTCCTTTCTTTATGTGCCTAGTGATTTTTTATTTTATTTTATTTTATTTTTTTCATTTTATTTTTTTATTTTTTTATCTTTATTGTTCAGTTTATTAATTACATTGTTCCCTTTTTTTCCCCTAGAGTTCCCCTCCACCTGGTACCCATCCCACCCTCCGCCCTCACCCCCCTCCACTGTCCTCTCCCATAGTTGCATGATTTTTGTCCAGTCTCTTCCCGCACTTCCCACACACCCTTTCTCCCCAAGAGCTGTCAGTCCATTCCCTCTCAATGTCCGTGATTCTGTTACATTCACCAGTTTATCCTGTTCATCAGCTTATTAATTCACTTGATTTTTAGATTCATTTGTTGATAGATGTGTATTTGTTGTTCCTAATTTACACTTTTATCTTTTTCTTCTTCCTCTTCTTAAAGAATATCTTTCAGCATTTCATATAATATTGGTTTGGTGGTGATGAACTCCTTTAGCTTTTTCTTATCTGAGAAGCACTTTATCTGGCCTTCAATTCTGAATGATAGCTTTGCTGGATAGAGTAATCTTGGTTGTAGATTCTTGCTGTTCATCACTTTGAATATGTCTCGCCACTCCCGTCTGGCCTGCATTGTTTCTCTTGAGAAATCCGCTGACAATCGTATGGGTGCTCCCTTATAGGTAACCAACTGTTTCTGTCTTGCTGCTTTTAATATTCTCTCTTTGTCTTTTGCTCTTGGCATTTTAATTATGATGTGCCTTGGTGTGGTCCTCTTAGGGTTCCTATATATTGGGGTTCGGTGCGCTTCTTGGACTCCTAAGTCAATTTCTTTCACCAGGTGTGGCAAGTTTTCAGTCACTATTTCTTCAAATAGGTTTTCATTGTCTTGCTCTCACTCTTTATCTGGCACCCCTATAATTCGGATGTTGGTATGCTTGAGGTTGTCCCAGAGGCCCCTTACACTATCTTCAATTTTTTGGATTCTTTTTGTTTCTTGCTTTTTCAGCTGAGTGGATTTTACCTCTTTGTATTTCAAATCTTTAACTTGGTTCTTGGGGTGCTCCAGATCACTTTTAGGTCTTTGTATAATATTTTTTATTTCAGTCAGTGTATGCTTAATTTCTGGTTGGTCCTTTTTCATATCCTTGAGAGTCTCCTTTATATCCGTGAGGTTCTCCTTCATTTCCATGTTGGTCTTGATCATTTCCTTGCAGGTCTTGTTCATATCCTTGAGGGTCTTGTTCATATCCTTGTAGGACTCATTCATTTCCTTTGTGGTCTCGCTTATTTCCTTATAGGCCTCGACCTTTTGTTGGAGCCTCTTGAAAAACCCTATAACCGTGGTTTTGAATTCCATGTCCAGTCGGTTTTTTTCCTCCATTTCTTTCACATCTGATTTCTTTCCATGTCTCTGCATGGTGGCTGCTTCCCTGAGTTGGTCAATTAGCTTTGTGTGGTAGACTTCCTACTAGGGACAGTGGCTCAACCTCCCCAGTTACCTGAGGTGGATATGGGCTGCACAGTCTTGCTGAAGTTAAGCTCAGGTTAATCGTTGTTAGCACTTGGAGGGGTTGACCTCCAGGCCAATTGTCTGTGAATTTCAGCTGTGCTCAGGTTGGATGGGCGGAGTCTCCGGGCCAAGCAGACAGCGTTAGCTCCGCCCTATGCGGCCCCAGGGACTCTGTGCCGGGGCAATGGCTGCCAGCACCTCTGAGAGAGAGCCGCTGTGGAGCTCCACCGGCTGCCGGGGAATTCAGACTCTCCCCAAATGAGTCTGCACGCCTAATGTCTCACCCAGGGACGTAAAACAAAGCAGACTGACGGTTTTCCGAATGAGAGAGCGAGTCTCAGAGCGCTCTCTGCACGGTCACGCAGCTGAGCTGTTTGCGCAAGCTGGCTTCTCCACAAGCTGGGAGACCCGGCAGCACCTGAGCTTCGGCGTGCCCTCCCACTGTCCAGTTTTCACCCCGTATGATATTGGGTTCCCTGGACTTCGCCCAGAGCTGGAGAATCAGTCCAGTGGGACGTCTTTGTCTCCCCGTTCGAGAAAACTGGCCGGTTTTCAGCTGCCCGCCCTCTCCACTGGTGCGCGCTCCAAACCTCTCTCCGTGCAAATCTTTCAATGCTGTCCGCCGCCACTCCTCCGACTCACAGTGTCTTATCTTCACTTTTACTTGTGGAATTTTCACTGGGCGAGCTTTCTGGTGATTCTGGAAGGTGTTTGTTCTTTCGTTAAGTTGTAGTATTAAAATTGTTGAGTATGACGGCAAGATAGGTGTTTTACCTATGCCGCCATCTTGGTTCTCCTCTGCCTAGTGATTTTTTAAAGGAGCTGGGCATTTTCAATATTGTGTTATTGAGTGGTAAACTGTTTTATATTCCTAGGATGCACTAAAGATTTAATTGGAATACATTTGACTCTATTTATTAATATTTGATTGAACAAAAATACACATTTTTACTTCTAAGTTGTATGTAGTGACAACTGGATTTTTGGGACCCTGAGATGTCCTAGGCCAGTAATCGGCAAACTGTATCTTGTGAGCCACATGCAGCTCTTTGGCCTCTTGAGTGTGGCTCTTCCACAAAATACCACGGCCTGGCCAAGTCTATTTTGAAGAAGTGGCATTAGAAGTTTAAGTTTAAAAAATTTGGCTCTCAAACGAAATTTCAGTCATTGTACTGTTGATATTTGGCTCTGTTGACTAATGAGTTTGCCGACCACTGTCCTAGGCAATTACACTGAAGACACATAATTGATATCATGATTCCCCACAAGGTTGGTGGGTTAGGCTAAGGGAGGCCTGCTCACTGGGGAAGGGCCTTAAAGATGGAAACTTTGGGGAAAAATTATATTAGTTTTATTCTCATTAATCTTTATGTTTCTATGCTTAATTATTGTTATTCAAAGTTCATAACAGCCTTTTGCTTAGGGCTAATGTACTTATTTGAGGAGATAATGTAAATCTGTCTTTCTTTTGTGGCCAGTAGTGGAAGTGTATGATCACAATTATTTTTAAAAATTCAAATGCTTAAATTTTATGTATTATCTTGATCTTAAAATAGTTTTGCTAACTTTACTTTTGACTCATTTTTCTAAAATAAATAGCAATAAGGAATATGTATATGAGTTCTATAAAACATTGTGATAATAGCATTAATTAATTGGTATAGAGGAATTTAAAGTTTGAAGAAGTTATTTATTATTGCTTCCTACATGCCCCACACTGAGGATCATTCTGGGCATGTGCCCTGACTGGGAATTGAACAGTGGTCTCCTGGTTCATGGGTCGAAGCTCAGCTAAGTCACCGCAGCTGGGCAGATTCTAGAGATCTTGATTCCCAAGTAAATTTTGTACTGCTGTCCTACTAGCTACAAACATGAGAAGAGAAATAGCAAATGTTTCCCCCTATAATATAAAGCCAAACTTTTAGGTTTAGAATGGAGTCATTCAATATATTTTACTGTTCTATTGAATTATTGGTTTTACATCACTCTCGTGATACATTTTGAACACATTGATACAAAAAGGAAAAACAAACTTTGTCTTCTCTACCATGGTCATTGTCAGTGCCCTGGAAAAGCAATTAAATATGCAGCAGTTTTCTGAGTTCTGCCTTTTGAATGTCACATTAGATTTAATGTAACATCCTGTGTTGTATCGTTGTTGTGTTTTGTACCAAGTGTGATGGAGGTACTCAACAATATTTCCTTGCATTGTCCATAATAAATATTTGCCCAAGAGTGGGCAAGGGTGGAAGGGGGAGAGTGAAATGTTTTTCTCTTGCAGAGGAAACTTGTAACGTGGTACTTATTTAAAGACTATTTATAGTTCATTGTTGGCCATTGGGTGTGTCATACTGTTCTCTCCAGGTCTGAATATCTGAGGTTGTTCAGAAACCACTTCAGATTGAATTATATTTCACAGTTTTTCTTATTTATGTTTAATTTTATCAACTGAACTATATCCTCCCATAGAAAAATGATTTCAGTAAAATGAATGGTATTTTTCTTCAAGATACTAATAAAAGAATGAGATATGTTGACCCTGAATTTAGCCAAGTTGTATAACTTGAGGAACATTTAAATATGTGTTGTTTTTTTTTTTAATGAAAAGATATCCTATATTTAAATGAAAGTACTATCAGCAGTCTGCACGTTTTCTGAAGGATGGATTGAAAAGTTTGGGGTTACCCACTTTCCCTTCTTTTCCTTTGTGTTTATGGGATACATGTTTCTTATTGATAATCATGTCTTTACACAGATCTTTACACTTGTGGAATAGCTCATTGTGTTTTTTGTCATTGCTGGTTTATTGTTGAGATGTTTCAACATCAAAAGTCCTTATTTTTTATAATATAGTGACATATACTCCATTCTGAAGTAAATCTTCACCTTTCTGTCATTTGTTTTAGTACTCTTTAAAGTATTATTTGCTACTAGTATTTTGTTTAGAAATAAATAACAATTTATAGCCCAAACCACTTTCCTGTCCTAATTGTTCTGAAAATAAAAAAAACATAATGGATTGTTTTATACTTCTATGTTTTTCTTTATTTTACAAAATTCTAGTGATATTAGTAGTTTAAGGTTTCTGTAGGTTGTTTTATGACCTGCTTTTGAGTATACATGTTTTTTATTGATACTGGTATTATTGGCATTGGTTTGGCAGATTTGATTGGGATGGGACATTGATTTTGATAAATTAAATAAAATAATCAGTTGGTCATAACGCCTCTGATTCATGAGTAGCTTGGCTTCTGATGTTATTCACTCTATGCCACCTGAGTTTAAGGTTATTTTTTTTTTTATTGTTTAAAGTATTACAAATAGTGGTACATATATCTCCTCTTTTTCCCTATTGACCTTCCTCCAGCCTTCCCTACCCCCCGGCACATGCCCTCACCACTCCCCCACCAGTGTCTTGTGTCCATTGGTTATGCTTATCTGCATGCATACAAGTCTTTCGGTTGATTTCTTAGTGCTCTCTTCCCTTCAAACACTCCCAGCCTTCCCGCTGTCATTTGACAGTCTGTTCGATGCTTCCCTGCCTCTGTATCTATCTTTCTGTTCTTCAGATAATAATGTTCTTTATTATCCATAAATGAGTAAGATCATGTGGAATTAAGGTTCTTATATACTAAAGACACTGATACCTGTCAATTGGGTAGTAGAGATATGGGATGGAAGGTACAGGGATATCTGTTTGCCCTTTTCTAAAGCAGAATGTCCTGTGTCTCCTCACCTGTAGTATCATAATGGGCTGATGTTTACAGGAGCCTGTGGTTGGATGTGCCTTAGTTCTGCCCTTAAGGTTAATTGCTACCAAATGACTAAATGGGAATTTGGGGGGGATGCTACAACTGTCTCCTCTGTTAGTGGTAGCAGGAGTTCTGGCGCCATTTCAGGGTCACTGTGTGTTTGTATCTGTCTATCGGAGTTTAGAATACAGTTGTTTCTCAGAGTTTCAGCCTTCTCTATAGAACTTCTGTCAATGGTTTCACTCCATTAAGGGTGGTGGGGAAATTAAAGCCTGAATGACCAATCCACCAGGGGCTGATGATAGACCCTTTCTTTGTCCCTACTCAGAGCACTGCATTAGGTCATTATCCATTTATAATACATGACCTCTGCCCCCTAGGTCACTGAAAAATATTCAGCATGCTTTTCTGACACATAGGGCACTTCTCAGCAGACACACGAAACAGTGGGATGTCTGGTGGCCTGGAGGACCATGCACACTGCAGGTTTTTAAATACACAGCCTTGTGCCAGATCACTCTGGCAGATTTTTTTCTTTGCTCTTGCAGGGGTCAAAAAGGCACTAAAGGAAGCCTAATATCTGGGTGATGAATGTAGATTTTTCATTTCTTTTTCTTTTAATTAAAAAATATATATATTTTTGAAGTTTTGTTTTCTAAACAAGAATTTGCCTTATCTCTGCCTTTGCAGTTCCTGGTAGAGAACTATAGAAAGACTTAGATATAGTGATTGAAAGTGGTTACCAAATATACTTGGATGGCTCTGGAGGCTTCCTTTGACGAGTATTAAAAACCGGTCTTCTAGTCCTCTGCTCCGGCCAAACTGTGGTGATTAAATCTCCCAATGGAAAGTGTAGGAAAGGATTTGACCCTTCCTTTGGTTACTATCACCCAGATTTATTCAGTGATATCAATTTGGACCATCTACCAGAAAGCTTAACACATCTTGTGGTTCTGTTTCTAGCTCCCAATGTGTAGTGAGGCTTGGGAAAAGTTGGAGATGGAATAGTGATTAGTGGTTGAAATGTATTTACAAAGTTAAAAAATTGTATGTTTGTGTAAAGTGAAGGACAGTGTCTTGACTAGCAGTCGCTAATTGTGTGGCCTTAGCACAGTGACTGTGGGAAGTACTGATGGGAGCTGTCATTTACCTTAAGTCTGTTGGGATAGGAAAAGCACAATCTGAGAAGCAATCTTTAGCAGTTCATATGAAGAAACTTTGAGAATAGGGAAAATGTTTGTAAAAGTATTATTTAAGTTTAACATGCATACACTTAATTAGGAAAGCCCTCTTTCTCTCTTAAAAGCTTACATATTTTGCATTTAGTGTCACATGCATTGGCTTGATACTTTATTAAAAATACTAGAAGCCTGGTGCACAAAATTCATTCACTGGAGCGGGGGACGCGGTCCCCTTAGCTCGGCCTCTGCCCTCTTGCAGTCTGGGACCCCTCGCTCTTTACTGCTCGCCTGCTTGCTGCTCCTTACTGCTTGGCTTGCTGCTCCTTAGCACTGCCGCGGAGGTGGGAGAGGCTCCCGCCACCCCCGCCGTGCTCACCAGCTGTGAGCCTGGCTTCGGCTGTGCAGCGCTCCCCTGGTGGGAGGACACTGACCACCAGGGGGCTCCTATGTTGAGCATCTGCCCCCTGGTGGTCAGTGCACATCATAGTGACTGGTCATTCTGGTAGTTCCACTGTAACAGTTGCTTAGGCTTTTATTATATAGATATGAGATATACATGGGTTCAAGGAGAGAAGGAGGGAGAGAAACATCAATGCAAGAGGGAAACATTTATTGGTTGCCTCCTGCATGCCCCCTACTGGTTATAGAGCCTTTAACCTAAGCATGTGTCCTGACCAGGAATCAAACCAACAACCTTTTGGTAGTTGCAATGATGCCCAGACAACTGAGTCACACCGGCCAGGGCCCCTGTTTTTATAATGAATTTGCAGTCACACTGTCCTGTAGAACCCAGGTATGTTTAATGTAGAAAACTGTTTTTGCTAGGTACAATTGCATACTTTAAGATATTGGTACACAGAGATGTTATCTTAAAAAAAACAAAACACACCAATAATAGAAAACCATATACTTGTCAGAACTCTCTCCATGAGAAGAATTAATATTTTAACTGGGTTATAGCACCATTTGACAAATTGCTTACTAAATACATCAAAATTGATTGGACATTTTGTTTTTGAATTGACAAATGGGTGCATTAGAAGAAGGAGGGAAATCCATTAATTATAACTGCTCTCTACCATAGGAAATATAATTATATAAATATGGATTTTGTTAAAAGAAAAATCTCTACTTTATGGTAGTGCTGCTTACATGTGTACCTATACCTCTTCACCATAAGTAGGAGGGTTGCTCTGAGTCATTGTCCTTTGAATAATAAAAATCAGTAACTTTTGCCATGTTATTTATATGTTTCAGGCTCTCCTAGATGCATAATAGTATTTAGTTATTGTTTAACAAAAGTAGAAAGTACCAGGGAAACTCTGTAGTTCAGTCTTTCTGCTCAATTCTTAATTGCATCTCTATTTGTGTGTCTTGCATTCTTATATTATTTAAGTCAAAAGCTTTCCTTTTGTTTTGATGGCATATAACCTTCTATCATCACTGAAATTCTCCTTTTATAAAAAATTTTTTCCTCAACAACTTTTAAAAAAAATTTTAATTGATTAAATAGAGGAAGGGAGAGAGAGAAAGAGAGAGAGAAACATCAATGATAAGAATCACTGATTGGCTGCCTCCTGCACGCCCCACATTGGGAAGCCTTGACCGGGAGTTGAACCGGTCAACATTTAACCACACAGCCACGCTGGCCGGGCTCTGATGATCTTTCTTACTGAAGGTACCCACCCCAGTGACCGAGCATAAGGGAGCTGGGTGAATGCCATAGATTGTCTCCACAGTTCGAATCTATTCTCCTTATTGTTGTCATATGACAGGAGGCTTTTCACCATGTGATTTTGTGGAACTTGGTCAAGAGACAAGAAACACTGAATTGCCTTCATTGCCCTTGTACCATTAGTTTCTTGCCTTTTCTACTGTGCTTTCTTTGTATTTTAAGACCACATGAAGAGCGTTGGAGTCACCCTTACATGTCAAATCTGGGTCAGAGTTGAGACCTATAAGGACTGTTCTGAAGCTAGTGTTTTTTTTTTGTTTTTTGTCTTCTCTTAGCACTCTGGTAGTCTTCAAGTCTATCTTTCAAGTGCCAGTGGTTCTTGTATAGTTATGTCAAATACATCTTTAACTAAGAAACCGAACCAGGAGGCCCCAAGTACTTTGGTTCTGAATCTAAACGTAAAGCGTCCTGAAATGCCTATAACTTCCTTGTGTTACAACTTCTGATCAAATTAATTTTTCTCTATTGTTTGATAGCTCTATATGATGTCTTTGATCAGAATACATAGGTATTTAGATGAAAAATGATTAATATAGGAGACATGGAATACAGAAATCATGGAAACTCTGGATGAGTGATATGATATAGTTGGTATCTGAGATAAAACATCTCTTGAATGTTTCATGTGAAAATTTTAATTTGAAATTATGAACCTAGTAAGTAAAGATATGATGAATTGAGGCAGTTTATTCTTCAGGTTGAGAGTGTGATCTTTGGCATTTCCAGTTCTGTCTCTCTTTATTGTAAGGCGGATAAAGTGTTATGAGAAAGCCACCCACTGTTATATCTTTATACTTGAATACTTTAATATACATCTAATGGCAATGACATAAAAAGAAGTAATTGTCATGCCATTGGCAATGATTTGTGGAGATAACTTTCCTGTAGCTTTACATGTGTATCCATAGAGGTGAAAGCAAACCTTGGAAAATATTTACTTCTGGGCTGACGTTTTCTCTCTTTCTTTCCCATGTGGTCTTGGTTCTACAAATTTTTTGATGTAGTTAGAGGTAAATTTTGAACATTTAGTTTCTTTATTATATGATACCTATCATGGGTCCTTAATGGTTTTTAAGAAAGGTTTTAAATTATGTTCTTATGGATAGGTTGAAAATGTTGATGCCCTCCATTTCTAAAAGCTTTTCACTCTCCTTGCCAAGAGAACTCTGCCTTTTTTGCTTAGGAAGGAGGAAATCTGTCCTTCATTCTCCCCACTGTATAATGATCTGAACTCTTCTAGGACATACCTAGCTAATAGATAAGCAGAGACTGGGAGAACTGTTTTTTCTATTTTTCCTCTTGTGAACGATTCCCTCCCCTTCCTGTATTTTTGTTGATAGGCTTCATTCTGAGACTGAAATGAGTACCTTAGACTCTGCTTTTCAACTGTGTACATGGGGATTAAGGACAAAAAGTTTGCAATTACTGACTTATTGCTACTTGCACAAAATTCGGTTGATGACTGAATGCAGTTTAATGACCCCAAATAGTGATTTCTTACCTTCAAGACATCAGTTCACAATAGGCTCTGCATATCTTCTACTAATTTTATTCTCTGATAGAGGATATCCTATTTGGAAATGCCTGAAAAAAACGCATCCAAACTACAGGGTGAGATGTGAGAATACAGTTGCCACTGTTGCAGGATTACAGATCATATTTCTACATAGAATCAGCACTAGGAGAGTTCTAGCTTCCAGCACATATTCATTCCCCCCAACAAGCACACACACTACCATGTGCACTGGAGCTAAAAGCTGGTCCTGTATTTGATTTGTGCATGTGTGTAAATATGGAGACAAGGATAACTGGATATATATGAAGTGAGAGAATGTGTATATTAACCCTCCCCCCTCCCTTTAAAAGAAAATATCACTAAACCTCAGAATTTTAGGGCGACTGTCCCTGACTCATTATGCAGTAAGTGCAACTTTGTTTCATGCATTGGCTTCCATCATCCTATATAATCCTATATAATAAAAGGCTGATATGCAAATTGTTCCCTCGGGAGTTCAACCGCTCGCTATGGCATGCACTGACCACCAGGGGCAGCACAGAATGAAGGAAGGCCCTGGCCAGTCCTGATTGCCAGCCAGGCCTAGGGACCCTCCCCATGCACGAATTTTGTGCACTGGGCCTTTAGTTCATTGATATGCATCTGATTTCTTTGTTTTACTTTTTTGACTTCTTGGATTGACTATATTGACCATACAAATTTCAGTGTTCTTTCTCCACAAAATTTTAAAATAAATATTAATTTTTAATCAGGTACATGGCATATACAATTAAAAGGTCCCAAGGAATACTTAGTGGAAAATAAAGCATCCTGTCCTCAGCTGCCCTTAGGCCCTTTCAAAAGGCACTGCTGTAACTACAGTTGAGCTTTGATTGGAATGGGTTTGTTCTTATTTAGATTTCTTTGGGTAGGTTATACAAACTATGTTAGGACAAAGTTGTTATTTATAACCTTACATGGAAGATACTATACAGTGATAATATGATTCTGTAAAATAGCAAAGTGGCCCGGCTGGCATAGCTCAGTGGTTGAGCGATGACTTATGAAACAGGAGGTCACAGTTTGATTCCCGGTCAGGGCACAATCCTCCGAGGAGGCGTGCAAGAGGCAGCCGATCAGTGATTCTCTCTCTCCCATCATCGATGTTTCTATATCTCTCTCCCTCTCTCTTCCTCTCTGAAATAAATAAAAATAGATTTACAGTAGCAAGGTGGACTTCTTTCACTTTCCTGCTATTGTTTTAATGTCTGTAGAATGCAGTTGTTTATGAATTGAGTTGATATAACAAACATCAAATAGGCACAGTGTACATCTTTTCAGGTAAATAAACTCCACCTGACCTTCATTGAAAATGTTTTCAAGTGATTATTACACTCTGTTCAGGCCTTAGAAATACATTGAGACAGTTTGAATTTTTTAGTGGAGTAGCTGATCTTGCCTATAGCATGAAGCCATTGTGTTTTATCATATTTAGGGTTATGATGAAGAGCCAACTTAAATTACAGACCTTTTCAGACTACCTCCAGTTGTAACTTGTTCAGATGCTGAATGTCCAGTGACCATTAGGGCAGCAGGAATAATAACAAGTGAAAGCACCTTAGTTTATGTCTTTTCTTTTATGAGAAACTTACATGGAACTTGGGGGGTCGGGAAGAGAAGGCAGAGCAGGGCAAGGAAGAGAGGCACCCAATGTTTCTTAAATATATTTTATTGATTTTTTACAGAGCAGAAGGGAGAGGGATAGAAAGTCTTAAACATCGATGAGAAAGAGACATGGATCAGCTGCCTCTTGCACGCCCCCTACTGGGGATGTGCCCGCAGCCAAGGTACATGCCCTTGCCGTAATCGAACCTGGGACCCTTCAGTCCACAGTCCGATGCTCTATCCACTGAGCCAAACCGGTCTCGGCACCCAATGTTTCTTATTCAGTGAAATCTGTTATCTCACAGGCAATGACATGCCATTTTTCTAGTTATATGTTGCCTGTGACTTATTCTGGGATTGTGGAATAAAAGGAAAGTGAAACCAGAGATGCACAATGACCGACTGCTAGAAAACTTTGTTAATTAATTAGAGAACATCCATGGTAATGCATGGTCAGGGTGCAAGGAAGGCCGTTGATCAATTTAATATATAACATAGGGAAAGATTTTCTCTTTTATGGAGGGCAACACTTCAGGTGTTCTTGCACTGGTACTGGATATGGCTCCTAATAAAGTTCAGTGAGTTCCTTACATTTAAGTTGAAACATTTCTAAATCAGAGAGAAAACTTCTTTCTAGACTTCAGTAAAATTGAGTCAGGCCCTTAATAAGAATAAGAATGCTACCGATTTCTTATGGTTGTTAGTGGGTTTTTATCTGAAAGCTCTCTCATTAACAAAAAACAAACAAACAAACAAACAAAAGATTCCTTTCCCCTAGAATACTATGCAGCAGTAAAAAAGGAGGATCGTGTACCATTTGAGGTAGCATGGAGGGACCTGCAGGGTATTGTGCTAAGCAAAATAAGCCAATCAGAGAAATACAAGTATCATATGATCTCACTCATATGTGGAATCCAATTAACAAAATAAACTCTTGAACAAAACAGATCCAGAGACATAGAAGCATAGAACAGACTGCACAATCTCAGAGGGAAGGTGAGGGAGGGTGAGTGGGAGGGAAGAGCTCAACCAAATAACTTGCATGCATACATACATAACCCGTGGATGCAGGCAGTGGGACAGTGAAGGCCTGGGTGGAGGGGAAGCTGGCTAGAAGATATCAATGGGGGGAAAAAGGAGTATTATGTAATACTTTGAACAATAAGGATTTAAAAATATATATACTTTTACCATTTAAAAAAAGGCCAGGATTTAAATTCTGTTAGTTTGATAGTATGGAAGCATAACTTTGAATGAGTAAATCTTTGATTACTGCTTTTACATGTGTTTGTTGGTTGTTGTATTTCCCCTTTTGTGACTTGCTTGTTCATTGGCAGTGCTTGAGACCATTATGCTTTTGGATGGTCCTTTGAGCCTTTCTTTTTAAAGGCAGATTTTAGTTTCTGTACTAAGAAACTACATTCCCAAGCAGAATTTCTTTCTCAGGTCCTGAGTGCTTTCTGATCAGAAACAGAGTTTGGTATAGAGCCCTCTCTTATTGTATGGTTGCTTTATAAATGCTGTTTTTAATAAGCACCGAAACTATATTGAAGTTTGTCCTTGGATGAGAGTTTATCACTGTTGGCCTTTGGGTGAACTTTGGGCCTGAGCTGTTTCATTCACGGCAGCATGATGTCATCTAACTCACAAATTTCTGTTGCTAGAAAAAGGCAACATGTTCCCCTAAATAACCTAAAGGGCTGAGTAATGCTGGCACGACATTATTCACCTCTCAGGTCTCCACTAAAGACTTCAGCATGGTGAGGGTTTTATTGTTTTCAGAGGGTTGGTGAGGAGATGGTAGAGAGCTCACACTCACGTCTCCAAAATAGACCCATCTTTGTTTCTTCATATTAAATATCTCTGAGTTTCTTTCTGGGCCCAAATATTCAGCATATGAACATATTTTAGGGGTGTTTTTTAGCAGAAGCTAAAGCCAAGAGCTGTATCTCACATAAAACTCTAGATACCACTTGCTTTAAAAAAAAATCATTATTTTATTATAATTGGTCTACAATCTTATATTGGTTATACATATCTAGGTTGCATTTGGATCAGCATTTCCCCCTTATTTGAGAAGTAGATTTCCCTGATACCATAGCACTGAGATTCATTTTGGGGAGCAGTGCAGCTTTTTAATGTCTCCTAAATTTGGGAGCATGGAATTCACCAGCAACAGAACCTGTAGTTCATTAGCTATGTCCTCCGAAGTGTCCAGAGCTCCAGCTAAAAAAAATTATTACTGGGTGTTCAAGAAATGGATGGGAGCACAGAACAAGGACAGAACAGAACCAAATGGATTTCCCCTTCCTTGTTTTTATAAATAAGCACTACCCTGTGTTCAATATTGTGCTTTGTGTTAGTTTATGTAAAAAGGATGCTTATGACCCATATGTGGTTAGTGTTTTAGCTTTGATATGCATTGTCAAGTCTTTTTTCTTTCATTGCTTTAGAAGCAAATGGTGCTGGGGGCAAATAAAATTTTTTTTTATTCTTTCATCTTAATGGAACACCTAGACCCTATGAACCTTATTGTAAACTCCATAGTTAGGAGATTATTTTTTCCTGAATACCTAAACCATGTCGAACACACTAAGAAAAGTAATTACCTGCCCTAATATTAGGTCTATTCCATATACTGATGCTAAAAACTTATCTCCAGTTTTCAAATCAGAGTACTAGATTTGTTGCAAATGAACTTAGGTCCTGAGAGCCAGCTGTTAAATTTGGGGTAATTTAGAAAGAATTTGATTCCTTGAAATTGGGATGTACTGCTATAATTTTCAAGAAAACACTCTGAAATGTCAGCAGGTTAACATTTCTCTAGGACTAGCATTTTCAGCAGAAGCTAAAGCCAAGAGCTATAGCTCATATAAAACTGTCAGGACTAATAGTAACTCATTGTTGGAATCTTGGTTCAAATTACATATCCTATCCTACAAGTACTAACCTATACCCCTTCCATTAAACCATGTTAGTGTCACTTTCGGTATCCGGCAATACAATGTTTATAATGCTTTAATTTAGCAATTATTATTTGAACAACTTAATATGTTGTACCTATAGTTTTAACAGCATCTAAGTCAATGCTTTTAACTTCCTCTAAATCATAAATGCTATATTTTATGTGGATAATTTTTAAAAATTCTATACCAATTGATCCTTACATTATAGTGCAGAAGACACCTAAGAAGACAAAACCAGAGAACTCATGGAAACTATTTATAGAGTTGAGAAGTGATATCACGAATTGATGTTTTCCATTTTGGAATATTGAGGATTTTGTTATGTGGAATTCATACTTAGAAGCATGATCAAACGACCATACAGATTTTTTTGTTCATAACTTTACTTAAGTCATGCTTACTTGGAATTCTTTGGGGTTTGGAATAACAGAACTAATTTGCAAAGGTCAGCACTGAAGCACATTGCTTTTTGTTTGCTTTGCACATAAACATAAAATATATATAGAAACACATGTATACATCCCCTCCCACATATATCACTGTAAGACAGCAAAATACACTTAGTGATTTTTTTAGCTTTTATTTACTCACTAGTAGCATGATCTGCTTTCCTGAGGACACGACATAAACAAAGTCCGACTCACAGTTACCTCACAATGACCTGCCCCTCCTGCCCTGGCTTGTTGATCTGTACTCATCAAATGCCTGTGTAGAGGCAGTCTTTTTGAAGTTATATTCTCTAAAATAAATTGACAGGGTATCCTTTTTATTTAGATTAATAGGCTTGTTTTATTTTATTTTACTAGTGGGGATAAAGGCAAGGATGGAACATGGCAGGTGTTTTTGCTTCAAAATTTCATACTTTTCCTGTCTCAGCTTTATTAATTATTTAAGAACAATAGGTAATATATACTAAACCAACTTCCCTTCTCTTCCCTTCCCTTTCCCTCCCTCCCTCCTTTCATTCCTTCCTTTTTTTTTTCCTTCCCTTTTTTTGTGTGAATCCACATCCTGAGGATATTTTCCCATTGAATTTTTAGAGAGAGTGGGAAGGGGTGAGAGAGAAACATTGATGTGATGGAGACATATCAATTGGTTGCCTTCCGCACCCACTCCAACCGGAGCTGGGGATTGAGTCGGTAACTGACGTATGTGCCCTTGACTGGAATTGAACCTGGGACCCTTCAGTTTGAGGGCCAGTGCTCTATCCACTGAGCAAGCCTGGCTAGGGCTAACTGTTTTTCTTTAGGTAGAAGGTGTTTGTATGTTTGTTCATCAAACTCAGACTTGCAAGATAGATAGTCCATTTTTTTTCTATAAATAAACTCTTTTAAGTTCATTTTGCACCTTTATTCTAACAAATGTGGAAAAAATTAATCAATTATTACCCTCTCCAAAATTGCATCTAAATTTGATAGGGACTTATATAGTGCAAAGATAATGAGATGGGAGAGTTGGGGATGTTTTATCCGTGTTGTAACCACTGAGACATCCTCCCCCTCCCCCAATTGAGTAATTGACTGTCTTAGGCATTGTTTCTTCTCTCCCAGTGATTTAAGGTATTCGTTCCTATGTTTCCTTTAGAATTTTGCCCTTGTTCTATTCTTCCTACTTCATTTCTGTTTCATTAAGATTTAGTTCTTTAAGATACTTTGTCCTGGCAAAAGTGCAGTGAGATTAGTATTCTCAGTCACTGCTAGTGGAAATGTATAGTTCTGGGAATATGTATAAAGGAATTTAAATATGATCCTATCCTTTGAATTTATTTTTAGGATATAACCTAAGAAAGATGCATATAGAATTATATTTATATACCTCTGGGTGGCAGAAATTATGAGATTATTTTCAGTTTCTCGTTCTTTTCTATTTCTTCCACATTTCTGTAATGCTCGTCTACTTTTCTTTCTCCTTTCCTTCATCTTTTTTTCTCTATTTTTTCCACAGTATTTAATTGCTTTATTTTTATTAGTATTAAAATAGTATATGGCAGTAGAGAATGTGAGGGAAATCTGTATCTCCTGCTCAATTTTGCTTGGACTATACAATTAGTCTAAAAATAGTCTATAATAACATTTAGCAAATAAATGTAATGGGGCTTTAAAAAGAAGACGGTATCTCTTACTGGGTTAACATGTGCTTCATAGTTGAAGCTCAATAGATCATTGTTGAATTATTATTTTTCCTAAGCCAAGTTTACTCTTTGTATGAGTGGCAGGTTCTTTGTATTTTATTGTCCCTGGTAAAGTTGTTCTTGCCCCTCCCCCTTCAAGATAGAAATCAAGAGATGAGTCCAAACAAGATTCAAAAGAAGAGGTTCACTGCCTGGCTGGTATGGGTCAATGGTTGAACCAGGAACCAATAAGCTGCTGGTTCAGTTCCCGGTTCTGGCACATGCCTCAGTTGCAGGCTCACTCCCCGGTGGGGGCTGTGTAGGAGGTAGCCAATTGATGACTTCCTCTCTCATTAGTGTTTCTGTTTCTCTACCTCTCTCTTTTTATTTCTCTCTAAAAATCAGTTAAAAAATATTTTTTAAAGAAGAGTTTTACTGAAAACATGGTTGAGGGGCAGGGGAACTGGAGGGCGCTTGATGCTTCAAGAGGGAGCACATAGTAGAGAAACCCAGTGAAGTGCTGGGCTCTGGTTTATACAGGGCTGGGTTCTTCACCCAGGTGCAGGGCAGATTTATTTGTTTTCCAGGCTTCCCCTATCCCCCTGTCCCCAAGAGCTGGCATCCACCAGTGAGGCATAGAGCGGAGCTCTTTGGGGAGTGCCCGAGGAGAAACTTGAAACTTACCTACGAGAGGCTTAAAATCCAGCTGAAGAGCATTCCTATAATTAGGAATTTCCACAATATCCAGGATGGTGGTGCCCTCATTTATTTTTCCATTGCATGGATGAAAGTGATTTAAATATGTTTTCTTTTTACTCTAGTGGTTCCCCCTGGAAGTCCGGGGCCCATTACTCGGCACGGGTCCTATGACAGTTTAGCTTCCGACCACAGTGGACAGGAAGATGAAGAATGGCTTTCTCAGGTAAAACTCTGAAATGTTTGGCCTGTTAGAATGAAAGAAAACAAGAATCTGTTGTCCGTTTCTATTCTTGAATTTTAAAAAGTATTTTCCTTAGAGGAATGGACAGAACTGGAACCTTTTATTTAGGATTGCTAATAAGCTAATCAGTTGTCTTTCCATATTAAGAATTTTTCCTAAATACTGTTGCAGGAATATGTAACACCTGTTATTTTATACACAGGTGTGTGTGTGTGTGTGTGTGTGTGTGTGTGTGTGTGTGCGCGCACACACACACACACATTAGCTTTCATGCAATAAAGTACACTTATCTTTCAAACAATCCATTTATATCCCTCAGGACCTTGGACACTTTGGATTAACATAAGAATTGGCCTTGTGCCGAGACCGGTTTTGCTCAGTGGATAGAGCCTTGGTCTGCAGACTGAAGGGTCCTGGGTTTGATTCCGGTCAAGGACATGTACCTTGGTTGCGGGCACATCCCCAGTAGGGGGTGTGCAGGAGGCGGTTGATCGATGTTTCTCTCTCATCGATGTTTCTGACTTTCTATCCCTCTCCTTTCTTCTCTGTAAAAAATCAATAAAATGTATTAAAAAAAAAAAAAGAATTGGCCCTGTTAAAACAGTGAAGTCATTCAGCATTCCCTGGGATTTGTTTTGTGGGGCCAACACTTTCTGAAAATCGGGCCCATACTTTGGTCGGGGAAGCTTAGCATTCTAATCTGCTAGTCCTGGTTTTGCCCGACTGGGTTTGCTGTCCTCGGCTCACGCAGGGCCGCGTCCAGCGGTCTCTACAGCAGCCCTGCAGCCGCTTCCAGAGACCCTGCCTCCCGGGCCAGGTGAAGCTGTCTTCATCTCGGGGCTTTGAAATAAAAGATACTTGGGCAGCCCTCAAAATGATGAGATTACAAATGACTTCATTACAAATCCTGTTATGTCTGCTTCAAAGCTGACATCATTTGGTGAAGCGAACGACCTGTCTCCGATTACCAATCCAGCGGCTTTTCATCAGACAGGTGCCTCGGCGAGGCCGGCCGCCGCTTCACTGCTTCCACAGGGAGGGGCCCGAAAAGCTAGCCGGAATCTGGATGCCGGAGAAACAGATCGCTTCTGGGTGACACATGTCATCACGCCTACAATACTCCCAGGACGCTTCTTGAAGGAGGGTCAGTGTTTCAGTTCCCGGCAGATAGAGGAACATCCTCTTTTGAGGATAACACAATAAAGTTAAAAAAAATACACACACACACACACACACACACACACACACACACACAACACAGCAAAAAACAGAAGATGGCTGGCAGAGAAATCACTGCCCTTCACCTCAACTTTTCAATTAGGAAAAGGGGTAATGTGTGCTGTCAGTGTGAACATCCACACAATATGTTTGTCCCGCACACAACAGGGGAGTGAATAGGAACATCTGGCCATTGCCTCCGTGACATGTCGCGGGCATCTGTTTACCTCTCGGCTCTGTGACACTGATGGTTTCGAGCTCAAAACACTCAGCGTGCTTTCTCTGTGGCCTAATTTACATCGCTGAATACAACTATTCCACTCAGAAATCACTGTCCTAAATCTGAGCGACTGGCATGTGAATATTGTTCCAAGAGTGCGATGCTTCTTTTGCCCTTCGGAACTTTCAAACCCAGGGCTGTACTCTGTGAGCCTTTTCAGTTATGTTTTGGTCAGAATTAATCAGTTGCTCACAGGCATGAATGTAGCAATTAGAAGACATTGAGAAATAGTCTTTCACCAAAGGTTTGCATATGTGCGTCTTACTCACGTTACTCATTTGTAAAATTACATACTGCGCTTGTTTCCAAGTTTTACCCAGTATCTTCTACACTGCTTTCTCTTTAAATAGTTTCACTTAATATTGGCAGCATTCCCAGGCCCCTCCATAGACTAAGCATGAAATTCATACAGCATTTTGGTTTTACTGTATTGTGGCCCTTAAAATACCCGTGTCACTGTTTGTGGTAGCTGAGAAAACACTCTCTTAATATAAAAGTAGATTATGGGGTGTCTTGAGAGGAGTTAGTAAATATTATAATATTTAAATGGCGCTTTGGGTGGTGAAAATTATATCTATTCCCCTCTCCCACGCCCCTGGATAGTTTAAGAATAACTTCAGGCTTGGTCCTCAGTGCAGGAATCACTTTTAATTTGTGGATTTATAGGTGCAGTATTCACTGCATGCTCAGTGTTACCACCCTGGTATGTCTGGAATTAATGAGAAAGGTAATTCCGAGGGAGTTGACCCTAGTCATGTGAGACAGGCGACTGGTCCGTTTACTCTCATGCGATTTTTGTTTTGTATATGTGTGGGTCTGGTGTATGTGTATATTTACGTGTGTGTGTGTGTGTGTACACATGTATATGCACAAAATGAATTTTTGTGTTTATTTTTGTGAAAACCTGTAGGAGGGAGATAGTGAATGTCAGCTTGGGCTGTGATTATGTTCGCCTTTTGATTGTGGGTGCCCTGGCCCTCCTTCACTTGGTCAAAATGAACTTCTTGTAGAATATTTGTGTTCAGGGACAGGATGGGGGCAGATTGTGAAAGGTTCTCGAAGGTCCTACCGCGTTGATATCATGAGTCCTATTCCATTTCAGGTAGAGATTGTGACGCACACTGGACCCCACAGGCGTCTGTGGATGGGCCCACAGTTCCAGTTCAAAACCATCCACCCCTCAGGCCAGACCACAGTCATCTCGTCCAGTTCGTCAGTATTGCAGTCTCACGGTCCGAGTGATACTCCACAGCCCCTTTTAGATTTTGATACGGATGATCTTGATCTCAACAGCCTCAGGTAAGAAGTAAGAACTAGCAGAGTCATTTGACTGGGTCACTGCTTTCATTTGTAATGAGCACCTTCGGCAGCATTTCCAATTCCCCGTTTGGCACAGCGTCCTGTTGCAGAATTCATGCTCTGTATTTTGTGATTCCTTATTGTTGGGGATCTCATGTGAGATCTCACTAGATACAGTGTGCTTCGGATTATATTTCCCAATGCCACTTTCCTGAAACCCTTCCAGAATTTTTATCAGGGACTTTCCCTTCTCCTTACACTAAAGAGCTCCCACTATTTGTTATCTAGTTGTACACCTGAAACCTATATAATTTTATTAATGAATGTCACCCAATAAATTCAATACAAAATAAATGAAGAGACCAAAAAATAAATTTAAAAGAAATAAATCCATAAAATTCACTGCGCAGTTCAACATCCCCACTATTTAATGCCGCATTTCTATTAGCTCTGTCAGTTTGTTTTTATTTTTCTCTTTTTTTATTATGAAAAAATTTCAAGCTTATAAATATATATAAAATCAGAGAGAATAATAGAATAAACCCCATGTATTTGTCATTCAGCTTCAACACAAAGATTCTTGGCCAGTCTGGTTTCATCCATAGCACCATCCACACCTCACTCACAACTCTGGATTATTTAGAAACTCTACTATAAATTGAATTAATATTAGGAAACTTATTCGGCTGCCTAAGTTTTTGAGGCCAGGAGGGAGCTTTACCTTGCCTCACCTGACCATAGACTAGCGTTTTGTTTCTCTCAAGAACCAGAAAACATGTTCTGCAAAAATTTCAAATAAACTCTTCCTCTTTTCTCTGCTCCAACCGTTTTACCTTGGCTCAGGTAAAATTAGCTGGGATGAGTGGACATTGGGTCATACACCACATTGCCCATGATGGCAGTGGTTAGTGTTTAATATAATCATTCCAACTTCTGGTACTCCTCGATCAATTGGATTTGCACTTTGCCTCCCTCCCATTTCTTTCATATAACAAACACATATACATTTAAACTGTGCTTTCAATAGCTACGAACTCTTTTTCTGCAGTTCATACTTGCATTTTAGGCTTGTGTAATCTGTTCCATGGTGATTATCAACCTCCTCTCTTCCATCAGTATCCACTAGAAACTCCATGCTTCAATCAAATCATGCTCCTCACCGCACCTGCATTTCTCATGCTCAGTCACAAACCCAAGGGCTTGTTCTAGTTCTGTGCTTAATGGGCACCTGTTTCTCCTCTGCATATATACATTCCCGGTTATTGTATGTAGGTGCAATTCCTGTTTTCCCTTGACAAACTCTTCATCTGCTGTGGACCATTCATTCATTCCTCTACTCCTCAATTTGGAGCCTTTGTTACCTTCTTCATTTTGACATGTTAGTTATCTTGTCTTCAGTCATAAATGTCCATGTGCTATACCATTACCCACACACAGACCTTGTATTTCATGTTTTGTTTCTGCGTATTCTTAGAATAATAGCGATACATGATTAATATTCAGCAAATACTTACTGGATAAACAGAGTTCCAAATGCATGCATATATTGTTATAGAAAGTTTTTTTTTTTTAATTTTATTAAGTTGCTTAGGAAGCTCGGATTTTTTTAGTCATACAGATAATTGTATATTCATGTTATTAATAAAATAAGCTACAAATAGACCCTTGATATTTATAGACTTACTATTCATAAGCAATTTGAAATTGTATTTAGTAAATTGCAGTTTTCCTGGGATTCTAAAGATTCTTTCATGCTAATTGGTAATTTTATGGAAGTAACTCAGTTAGATAGTAGTGATCCTAGCTAAATCCCTGGCAGTCACCTCCAACACAGTTTTTAAAACTATATATATATATATTATTGATATTTTTACAGAGAGGAAAGGAGAGGGATAGAGAGTCAGAACATCGATGAAAGAGAAACATCAGTCAGCTGCCTCCTACACACTCCCACTGGGGATGTGCCCTCAACCAAAGCACATGCTCTTGACCGGAATCAAACCTGGAATCCTTCAGTCTTCAGGCTGACACTCTGTCTACTGAGCCAAACTGGTTAGGGTACTCCAACATAGTTTTGCTGTCCAATGTTTATTGTCTTATATAAAGTAAATTTCACAGAGAGTTTTAAGGCAGTTACTAAAAAATGTGAATCTAGTATTGCTGCCTTTTATAGAAGGCATTGCTAGTTACTGCATTTTTCTTGAATTAGAGGATTCTTAGAACTCTTCGTATTTGCCTCTTGCAAAAGCCAGAGGTCTCTGTATGAAGTATTTTGTTCTCTCTCCCAATCTACATAATATATTTCTTTAGATTAATGTTAAATTTCCAATCCCTTACTTGAAAGATATTAAATAACTTAAAAAGACAAGTGACTCGGGGTGGGGTGTCAGGAGTGTAGAAAATTGTTGCTGTGCCTTGTGCAAGAGTCAGGGACCATAGCTCCTCTGTTTGCCCCACTTCAGAGTGAATGGTTCTTTAATGGATTGGGCTATTCCAGTATTCCTGATTTAAGGTCTGGTAGCAAGTGACAGTTTTGATGCCAGTAACATATGTGAATTAAATTAAATTGCATTGCAGGATCCAGCCGGTCCGCTCTGACCCAGTCAGCATGCCAGGGTCATCCCGTCCAGTCTCAGATCGAAGAGGAATTTCCACCGTGATTGATGCTGCCTCAGGTAGAAAACTACCTCCAAAATGGTTACTGGGTAGTTCTGTGCAGTTTTAAATTTCCTTTCTTGCACAGTGTGAAGAATAATATTTTACCTTTCTCTCTTTGTTTTTAGTTTTGATTTAGGACGTGTGTGCTTGCCTGTGTGTGTGTGTGTGTGTGTGTTTTACAGTACTATACCGACATTTGTTGCTGAACAGTGCCATGCATTTAAATATTGTTGAGGTTGGTGAATGATGCGGTGGAGTTGGCACTTGATTAAATGTAATGAACACAATATTGAAGGCTACAGGGTTGATGACTGCTTTGCCTTTGATCTTTCAAATGTGGAGAAGCAACCTTGACAGAGAACGTAAATACAATATATGGATTCAATTTACTCAACCTGTTGAGTATCAAAGTGCCTGATCTGTGGAAGGAGAGGATCCAAATGCTGAGGCTTAAACGGTCCTATTATTGAAAGCATAAAGTGTAGAAATTCATTAATTTAGCTCTAGTCTATCTATCACAGTTATTAACTTCCTATCCTTGGGCCCACGCCAGGAATATGTACCATTAGTACCTGGAAGTTGGTCTGTGCCTCGGTTAGGTGAGAGCTGCTGCATCAGTATTGTAAAGATGTATTCTGCCAGCTCTGCTAAATATAGAAACTGTTTGTAATAATTTTCTCATCTCCAAATGGAGTGATAAAGAAAATAAGGACAGCAGTGCTTCATATTGTGGAGCAGCTGCCGAGCATCTGAAGATAGCACACAGCAGGGTTTCATCAAAAACATCCCTTACAAGTAGAATTATTAAATACTTGGCATTAGGGAGACAGTTGAGTCCAAGAGGATTTTAATCTACAGCAATTTTAAAATCCCCAGAGACTGCTGATTTGATTGAGGCTTAAACTGTGAAAGAAAATGGGGGGAAAAAACACCCAAAACTGATTTGTGAAGGTCACTTTTCAAAGACTGTGGCTTCTGTTTCTGACCGTCTCTGAGTGGATATTGAAGTTTGGAAGCTGGTGGCTTTTGTACATCTTGTTCTCTTTCTGATTTATATTTTTGGGGTCTGTGAATTGCACCTTGTATCTGATTGTGCTGTCCACATCCGGGGCTCTGCCTTCACCTTTAACGTAGACTCTTACATTAGAGGACCCATTCTTGTTCTCCGACTTAACTTGGCAACCACGCTGTCTCCTGGAAACAAGGGCAGAAATGCGTCTCTCTATCATCGCTCCTGTGCATTGAATGAGATGTTGAGATAGGGGATTTATACAATACATCTTCTTGGCTATGTCCATGGGAAGATGCTAATACGTCCTGGTTATCTGGGGTTATCCTGGAAATGATGCATTAGCCTGAAGTCTTTCATTCAAGATTAGAGTTTTAGACTTTGTTGGGGTTTTTAAAATATTCCTAAACTGCCGTATTATCACTGTTTTAGAGTCAAGTGACTAGCAACCAGCCAAATGAAAAACATGTCATTAAAGAAGTTACAATATATGCTATTAAAAGTTGCCCTATTCAGCTCTGTAGTCTGAGGTAATAAAATGTCATGTGGCATTATCTCCATTTTAGCTCTTCATAAAGTTATCTCACGCCACAGAGAGGGACTTCAGTGAACTGTTAGAATCATGGTTTTGCTTATTAACTCTGTCCCAAGAAGAGTTTTAAAATAGATGTTTGAATATGGGAATGATGTCTTTGCCCTTGACTTACATTTCCATCAGAGACATGTTGTAGGAGTTTCTGGGGTGTTATTTGACAGCTAGAGCTTCTGCCTAAAAGCACCAATCTTGTGAGCAGAGAAAGGAATTCTTGGTGACCAAGCTCTATTGTTACTTTTCTAGGACTATTTTCACGCCAGACAATCATAGATTATTTTTGGAAGAAGCAATGACATGTGTGTGCTTTCTCTTACTGAGCTAAAGAAACCCCATAGGTGAGGAATTGGATTTTTATGAATGATTCTCTCTCTCTCTAATTTTCTACTTCTCTACTCTTTTTTTCCCCCACATATTTTTAAATTTTTATTTATTTTTAAAATATATTTTATTGATTTTTTTACAGAGAGGAAGGGAGAGGAATTGAGAGCTAGAAACATCATTGAGAGAGAAACATCAATCAACTGCCTCCTGAACACCCCTTCCTGGGGATATGCCCACAACCAAGGTACATGCCCTTGACCGGAATCGAACCTGGAACTCTTCAGTCCACAGGCCGACGCTCTATCCACTGAGCCAAACCGGTTAGGGCCACACATTTTTTTTTAAATGAGTGAATAATGTTTTGTTGGGGAAACTTTTATCTACTTTATCTGATAGAACCACTGACGTAACAGATTTACTTTTCTATTGACATTTAACATGATAGAGGCTAAATGGCTTGGATCTTTTCGGAAACATTTATGGGAAAATTCTGTTTTTGATTCTTCTATTCTAAAATAAAGTCTAATGATTTTTGTAATTGCTCCTGAACTAGGAAGTGCTTCCCCAATTATGACCCATGTGTTCGAGGCAGCTGCATGGTGTGAATAAGCTTATTTGGAGTTTTGTTGGCCTTTGCTTAGAGGTATGAGCAGCGAGGTGGCACCTCTGATGACGCGTCCGGCTTTGTATTACCTTCAAGCAATTTTGACGGCGAAATGTACTATCCTTTTCATTGGTCCTGTGGCACGTTTCTTAGCTCTCCTTCTATGTTAACGACACCTTTAGCTCCTTCTGCATAACCTGGTGGTGATACAGTTATTTTTCATACAATCTCTTTTCAGAGGCTTGGAATTTAAAATTTCATTGGGATTAAGTCTTTTGTTAATGTAACAATTTTTGAAATGAATATATGTTATTTGAACTTTGGCTTTGCATGTTAGTTTTAGATATCTATGTATTATGTATTATGCTGGTCACGTTATTCTGTTAAAACTAAAAGGGATCATCAGAGTTATGGCACTTTTGCTAAGAAATACTTCCCCCAACAAATTTCTTGATTATCTAGTGTATTTGTGCTTCACTGCTTCCCACGGAACACATTCCTAAAACATATGGTTTTACATTAACTTAGGTGACCAAGGCATAGCGTACACTCTAGACTTTAGACACCTCTGAACCAGCTGCTCTTTATCTCTATATAAATATGTCTGATTTATACTCAGCAGGTTTATAACTGAGGAGTGTTATTCCATAATGTGCTTCATCTGATCTTGGTGATTCAGAAGACATTGTCCTACTTGAGGTTTTGCACTTAAATGTGAGGTGTTCCCTTCTTGACTAAGGAGAAGACCATGTTAGAAATGGACTTGATAGGATCCTATTGTTACACACAAGCTACCCGGAACAAACAGAATTTGAAGGAACGGCTCCATTTTCCGGTGTCCAGCTATCACTGTCTCTGAGTTGTAGACAGTATTTCTCGACAAAGACCTCCTGGATTACTTACCATTTTATTTCTTTGTACATTCCTATTGGTTAGGTACCTGAGAGTTTCTTCCATTATTGGTCCTTTATAACACGTGTCCTACATAGGTGTAGGGTCCCTGACGTGAAAATGGACAGGTAGTTCTCAGTGTCCTGTGGAAACTTTGTCCCCACATCAGGCTCTTGTTCTGAGCCTTGTCGGCTGTCTCCATTGGCTAACTTGATAATAACTCTACTTGCTTTTGAGTCATCCACACAGAGAACCTAGAAAGACCTAGTTTATCTGAAGTCTTCTTGTCCTGACTTGTAGTTTTGCTATGCAAGTTGGTATTTACCCAAAAAGAAATCAAAGCAACTGAGATTTAAAAAAACCACAAAACAAACACACACACAAAAACAGACTTATTCCTGGATCATATGAAAAGCAGACATCTTTGTCAAAGTCTACTGAGGTAAGCATTCCATGGAGAAAAGTGTGATTAGAAGTAGTTCCATTTAAGTGTAGTCCTGACGAAGGTGCCAGCAGGAAAGGAACATTGTAACAGATAAGTGAAATGACTTTTTACCCTTTAGTGCAGACTTGGTCACATAAGGTGTCTCGTGCCACATCCAGCATTTCCATAGATAGGGACAGAGGTGCCGACCTGGTATTTGTTCCTGTTTTTGACTAAAGAGAAACGTTATTTTCATTGTGCAACTGAAGGAATCTAAGTAACTTCTATGAAGTTAATTCAGGAGATAGTTTTCCAGCACACAGTTTTGCCCAGTATCAAAATAATTTGTTTATTGAAGAAAATGATAGGCTTAAAAATCCAAATTAGTTTCATTTGATTGATTTTATAATAGTTATTTCCCCTTGCTTTATGTTTTTGGCATTCAGTGCCTCAGACCTTGAATAAAACAAAAATACTTATTAGAGAAGTCGATAGGGCAGGCAACAAGGAGGTTATTCAGGACTGAAATCCTTGCCGGAAGGATGGTCTCACGAGAAGCATGCTTCCACCACACAGACTTTCCTGACGGGCAGGGGGAATATTTCTAACAGTTATATTGCATTGTATCCACAGTCGCCATTCCAACCTGAGGCAGACAGCCTTAGCCACTTTATCTTGGAGTCCTCAGAGACGCGAGATGCGGGTGGTAAGGAGCAGAGTGTTTTAAGAAACACCATTCCTCCAGTCAACCTGGGGGAGGCCCCTGAGCTCCGAAACTCTAAAACTGAAGTTGAGTGACAAAAGCCATGACATTATATTCATGGCCTTGAACTGTGGCTGAAACCTTTAGCAAGTTATGTTTAAGCACCTAGCCATTCTTCTGTATCTGTAAAAAGAATTTAAGATTTCCTGTTCAAAAGTTGTTTCAAACCCCCCCACCCCCCCCCTTTTTTTTTGGCAGGAATGTGTTCAAATTATTGCCTAAAATAATTCCCAGATATAAATGACATTAAGTTTTGTAGAAATACTGGAATATTTCTTTGAGTAAATGATTTGGTATTCATTTAATCGAGTTCCAGATAGTCTTTGTGATTATAAGGTGTCGAAAACTGCAAGCATTCTTGTACTTTGTGTATTCAGAGCCGATGTGGGATCAGTAAGAGGATTATGGATGAGGGTGAAATTAAAAGAAGGCTTAGTCCTCACTTGTGAATAGTCCCTCGTATGGGGGGAAAGGAGGTCAGTAATTTTACCTGGACACTATCTATAGTTGAAACAGCTAAGTTAACAAACTCACACATAAAGGCTGTCATTTTTAGTAGAAATGAGGACATTGATGCATTATTTCAGCTCTACTCTAATAAATGCCTATGGTCTGTATCAAATAAAAAATAAGTTTTAGAAATTAAGAACAGAGAAAAGGCCTGATGAGCCCAGAGATAGGGCTGGGCCACATCTCTCTCCTTCTGACTTAAATATTCCTCTATTCTTCTTTCTAATATTTATAGGATGGTAGAAGATGAAATGCAAGTTAACAGTGTGGAAAAATTTAGCTCAGCACAATTAAGAAACAAATGATTGCCCCACTTGAAGATGAAGAAACTGTAAACAGAAGTAGAAGAAGCTGTTGGGAAAGTTGTGGGTTTTCTTTTTCTTTTCTTCCTTTCTTTCCTTCTTTCTTTCTTTTCTTCTTTCTTCCTTCCTTTCTTTCTTTCTTTCTTTCTTTTTTTTTTTTTGATGACACATCGCTTCTCTGAATAAATCTTTGTGTCCACTAAAACCGCGCCTTTGCTTTCTCTACTGCAAGCACCAAGAGCCTGTCACGACTTTAAGTCTCTCCTAAGCACTTTCCGAGGGAATTGGTGGCATTCTTCCCACTGCTGATACACCACGGCACCACATATTTACATGGGCTTTTTGGCTAAAAGACCCAACTTTTCTCTTTTTGTACCCTTATTCCTACATCTTTAATACGAGGCTGGACTGTTTATGTAGTCTGTTGCCTGAGACTGTGGTGGCAGAGGGACAATATTAGGGGCAGTATTAGAATTTGTTTAAGTCTGAACCGGGAATTCCATTTGTCTTCGTGACATTCGTGTCAAACTGTTAGTGCCACACTATTTTAAATTGTGTCCAAGAGCCTGAGAGGCTTGGGCTTCTAGGTGTCACCTATAAACTTAGAAACAAACAGAAGGGCCTCCCTCCATTGAATATGGACGCCCGGAGAGCAATTAAAACGCAGCCTGGGACCTCACCCGGGCACCTCCGCGGAACCAGAGCTCATGGCATTCCCCTGGATATTGTTGAAATCTGTCAGAGAAAAGCTAAAGCAAATAATCAAAGGGAAAATAATTGTTCCTGGGAAAAGTTTTGTTTTGGAAGCTACGTGTAGTGGAAAGAATTGTTGGTTCTAGTCTCAGCTCTGCCTGTAACTACGTACTTGGCCTATTGCTTCAAGACGTAAGGCTTTCTTCCATAAAATGAGGAAGCTTATTTCCAAATTCCCTTCCAGCTTAAAAAATTGGTACGTTGTACTTTGGCTCACCTTTGAAGAATTTTATTGTATTCTTTTCAATCTTTACATGAGAATGCATTTCCACTGATTTTTGGAGAGGAAGGGGGTGGAGAGAGAGATTAAGATTGAGGTTGGTTGCCTCCAATACGCACCCTGGCAGGGGATGGAACCTTTTGGGGTGCGGGCAACACTTCGACCAACTGAGCCACCTGTCCAGGGCTCACATTGGAAGAATTTTTGAAAATTCGGACGTATTTATATATAACAAACATGCATGTACCTTAGTCATACAGCTTGCATTTTATACCCATGTAATCACCACTAAAATCAGAATTACAAAATCTTTATCTTCTCAGGAAGTTCTCTTCCAGCCAATACTGCCCATGGCTTAGAGACCACCACTCAGACTTTCATCAACAATTAGCTTTGTTTGTGTTGGACTTCATGTAAATGGAATTATTCTGTAATACTTATCTGTGTCTGGCTTCTTTTACTCAACTCAATGCTTTTGAGATTCATCCAGGTGTTACATGTGTCACTGGCTCATTTTTTAAAATATTGCAGTATAGTATGAATATAACACAGTTTATGTGTCCATTATCCTATTATTTCCCATTTCAGGCTTATTACGAATAAAGCTGTTGTAAACTTTCCTGTACAAGCCCTTTTTTTTTTTTGGACATATGCAGTCATATCTTTGAGGTGTATGCCTAGGACTGCACTTGTCTCACAAGGCACGCTTTTGTTTGGCTTCACTGAGAACTGTCAGGAAAGTATTCAAAATTACGATGCCAGTTTTCACTCTTAACAGCACTGTGCAAGCTATTCTGGTGAACATAAACTGTGATTTCAATTTGCCTTTCTCTGATGAACACTGGTATTGAGCTCCTTAAAGACAGGGTGGGCAAAAAATAGGTTTGCAGTTGTGAGTTTAAAAGCACAGTTTATTATTTTATTATTGCTTATTAATTATTGTATTATTTTCCCAACAAACAACTGCACACCTACTTTTACCCTGCCTTGCATACCCACTGCTCATTTGAATGGCTTCTTTTGTAATGACCTTTTGAAGTCTTTCACTAATTTTTATTGGGTCTGTTTATACTGAATTTCAGGTGTTTAAATATTCTGGATGCAGGTCTTTTGTCAGATATTTTGAGAAGATTTCCTTTCATTTTATTGCTTTTTCACTTGTTTTTGACAAGAAGTACAATTTTTCCATTGCTTTATCCTTTTATGTTCCCCTTTCTCCTGGTCTTGAAGTGATGCTTCTCTCTAGTAATTATATAGTTTTGGCCTTTGTATTTATATCTATGATTCTTTTCAAGTTATCTTTTATTCTGAAATGAGGCCAGGATAAAGGTTGGTTCTTCCATACAGACAACCAGCTGCTCCAGCGCCGTTTATAAAAAAGCCATGCCTTTTCCTCAATGCGTTTCAGTAATGCCTTTAAAAAAAGGATTCTCTATTATGTTTTATTGGTTTATGTTCTGTCTTTGCACCATTATCATACTGTTTTAATTCCCATAGCTTTTTAGTAAGTTTTGAAACCTGACAGTTTAATGCCTCCACTTTTCCTTTTCATGTATATCTTGGCTGTTGTAGGTTCTTCACACTCCCATACACATGTGTATGTACATATATACGAGTGGTTCTTGGGGTGCTCCCCAAGACACTTTCAAGCAGTCTGTGCACAAAAACTAGTTTTATAATAATCTGAAGTCATTGTTTGCCTTTTAAAAAATACTGTGTTGACATTTAGTACTGATGGTACAGAAGCAACATAAGTAAAACTGATGGAATCTTAGCATAGTAAAAGCAGTGTCAGCAAACTATATTGTGGCTGATGCTACTACTTACTCACACATAAAAGAAAAAAAAACAGCTATAATTACTTAGGAATGCCTTTGACAATAAAAATTGCTACATTTATTATATTTAAAATTTTTAAATTTAATAAACTAATCCTATTAAATTTTGTTGCTTGTGCACTTATTTTTAATATTCTGTATATCACATTGCAAGATAGATGTCCTGAGGAGATGCAATTGAATGATGGTTGTGGATTGAACCTAGCAACCATCTTACTTCAAAGAACAACTGAAAAACCTTGTTCAGACATGGGTATTTGGCAGACATTTTCTCAAAAATAAAGTAAGCAAGACACTTCAAAGAAAAGAGCTGACATGTTTATTAACAATGATAAAATTTCAGTCTTTAATAGGAAGTTACAAATTTGAAAACCATGTATTCATCTGTATCCACCACTGTCTATGCTGCAATTTTCTTATATTTAAAGACATTTCTGATGAGATAGGTGCTGATATCAACTACAGTGACATTTTTATATCCTCTGATAAAATAAATGAGGATTTTGAAGATCTGCAATAGTTTCCAAGTGACCAATTTTATGATATTACAATATTATGTATGGGTAATGGATTCATTACAAGGTAAGACAGGAAAAGGGATTTTAATGAAAGAGAGGACAAAAGTTAATGATATGGTCTCAGATATCACTGGAACTAACTTGTTAACATGTCCTATTAAAGAAAAATAGCCCTGGAACATGAGATGGTTCAGAATCTGAATTAGCTCCACCCTTTTGCAGTTATATTTTTGAGGCAGGCCCACTTGTCCTCACATACTTCACCCAAACCGCATATCGCAGCAGATGGAATGCATGGGCTGATACGAGGAGCTGCCTGTTGGCCATTACAGTTTTCTGCTCCAACAGTAAAGATGGCATTTATTACTAGTATTAGTGCTGAAAGAGTTTCTTACTGGTTTTCAATGAGTTGAGAATAAATGTTCCCCATGTTGATAGGTAAAATGCACATAAACCAAAGCTCTTTGGAACTTTAAGTTTTTAAGAGTAGAAAGGGATCCTGATTCAAAAACAAGTTTGAAAACCATTGATATATACCCCCTCACACAATACACATATATATGACATACATATTCATCTCTATAGAAATATAAATGATATTTGAATATAATTTCATTAAATTTGTAAATGAAATTTGGAAGGATTGACATAATTAAATATGCCAATGATGAACCTTTTATAGCTATTCATTTATTTATTTTCCTTTAATTTCTCTTAATATTTGTTAAGTTTTGATGTAGAAATCTGAAACACATGTTATACAATTTCAATTATTTGATGTTTCGATTCTAATGTAGTGTTTTATTTCATCTTTCTGGTTTTTTATAGTATATAGGATACAGTATTTTTTGCAGGTTGAACTTGTGTCTAGAAGAAGCCTTTCTAAATTCATGTATTAATTCTGGTAGATTCCTTTGAATTTTCTACTATGCAATTATGTTATTTGCAAATAAAGATGGTTTTATTTCTTTTCGATCTTTATATCTTTTATTTTTTTACCCCTTATAGTTGCTTAGACTTGTTGACTAGTTTACTAGTTGACTTGCTACTGCTTGTTGACTAGAAATAATAACATCGAACATTCTTATCTTAATCTTAGAGAGAAGTATTTAATATTTCACTATTAAATAGTATGTTAGATATAGTATGTTTGATATGTATATTGCATGTAATGAAAACGTATGTTTTTATATTGTATCATTCTTATATTAGAACCCTTACATTCTTATATTATTTCTTTACCGGAATGAGGAAAAAATGGCAAAATTGTTAAAAGAACCAAATTGACATTCTACCCCTGAAAAAAAAAATAGTACCTTAAATAAATCAGTGAATGGGCTTAACAGCTTACTGAATGCAGAGGAGAAAGGATCAGGGACTCAAAAAACAAATCAAAATGTATCAAAGCTGAAGCAGAGGCAGAGAAAATAATGAAGTAAAATATAACTCATTTTGAGAAGTGTGAGGGTTAATATTAAACTAACGTGTAATTGTTACACATGGATGACAAGATGGAGAGAAAAGGCAAAATAAAAGAAGGACTGAGAATTTCCAGCATTAATTTAAAAGATATTAAACAAAATCAGTGTACCCCAATTAGGATAAACACTACGAAAACCTTACCTAGGCATATCAGAGTCAAACTGTTGAAATCCAAAAAGCATGAAGCAATTTTAACAAGACGTTGTTTTCTTTGTTATGTTCATATTTGGGTGAAGATTTGGAGCTCTGACAAAATTAGCGTGATTTTTAAGTTTCTTGGGCAGTATGAGATCTCTGTCTCCCAATGATCTATGAAGAATCTTCAGGACCTTAGCTGGTTTGGCTCAGTGGATAGAGCATTGGCCTGTGAACTGAAGGGTCCCGGGTTCAATTCCAGTTAAGGTTGCGGTCTCCATCCCCAGTAGTGGGTATACAGGAGGCAGCCGGACGATTCTCTCTCATAATTGATGTTTCTATCTCTCTCTCCCTCTCTCTTCCTCTCAGATCAATCTGTATATGTAAGAATCTTCAGGATATTTATTTTAAGAAAAAAAATAAAGAAGTAAAAGACATGGGAAACCAATATTTATTGATAAACATCTAAGTGCCCAACACTGTGCTAGGTGTTTTCACATGGCTCATCTAATTTAATCACATTTAATTTAATCACAGGTCCATTTCAGAAATATGCAAAGAGTAGGTCCTAAGACACCTAGCCCCTGATACTTAGAATTACTTACAGTGCATTATGGTGACACCTCAGATAAGTCCAAACCTCTTTTTACCCTGCCTGATCAAATATTCATTTCAAAGCACTGTATGCTGAAATGAGGTACACGAGTTGAAGAGAATCAACTATTCAGGTGGTGAAAATGTGTGAATGCGGCTGGCAGAGGAAGTTCCAGTATGATGAATTCCCAGCTTGTCGCTACTGCTTCAGGCAACAGCTGACAGGCCTGACTGGTCACTGGCTTCCCATTTGTGGCATTGATAGGACTGAAAATTCTTAGTGTCACAGATACTTAAAAGCTGCCCCTGTTAGAGTGGATACAAACAGCGCTAGAGGGTCCTTTTTGCATAGAGATGTAATCAATATGTCTAGAGTTCATGGCCTGAACCTATAATTATCTGGATGTTATAAAGGTGGCTCGTTGTTACAGAAAATGCTTATCTTCAGAACTTTGGGGCTACGTTGTGAATGGACAGAAGAAAAATAGAGGCTTTGTCAAACCTCTCTCTATACTTGGCAGTATTTTGAAGGCTATCATCATAATCACAGAATAGGCTATTCTTATAGGATTAGAACATGGTATCTTTAAGATTTGGGGTGTTGAAGTCTACATCTCACCTCTGATGCTATCCTGTGAAAGTTGTGGCTTGAATGTTATCAGCTTCTGATTGGTATTTTTTTGAATACCAAAATAGAATTTCTTTTCATTGATCCAAATACCTGGATTTGAAGTGCAGCTTAAATAATAACACATTTTGAGTTTGATCTTTTCCTGCAGCTAGATGTATGCTGAGAAAAGAAATAGGGTAATCAGATAGCAATGGCAACCATATTCCAGGGGCAAGAGTGAGTAGAAGAGTGAGATGACACAGGCAGCAATTCTTTAAGTCACTTCGTTACCACAGCATTTATGTGTATTTTCACCGACATTAATTTGCCACCTGAAAATAGTAAAACTGCAAGCATAAAGTGATTTGACAGCTGAAACGGGTCCTGATTGTGCTGTCACTGCTCGGCTTCAGAGACCTCTGGATGGCGTTATTACTGGATCCCCTGTGGGCAGGGTGCTTTGATAAGGAGGGGCAAAGTAGTGCCTTGTCATAGATGGCTGTCTGAGAACAAGGCTGTCTTTGTATTCCACATGCCTGGTATTGGTGCCTGCCAGCAGATAATCAATATTTGGTGCGTTGTTGATTTCTCATAAAAATAAGGCTTTATACCAGAAAGTGATTAAAATTTAATAATGTTGCATCTTTCTATCTCCATTCCATCACTTAGACCTACAATATGTAATCTTGACCTAGAGTCTTTTCTTAGGATTGCCCTTATGTTCACGATCACTATTCCTTTATGTAGGCCCTTGGTAAACTGTGGGAGAAGTTGGACTATTTTGCAGAGCATTTCAAATGATCTTTTATGTTAATTTAGAAAAGCATTATTATTTTTAATTAGCGCGTTTTTCATCTTTGATAGCTTTGATGTAATCCACCTATCTAATAAAAGAGTAACATGCAAATGTGACCGTACCTTGCCTCCTGATTGGCTATGCTACCAGCCAATCAGGAGCAGGGGGCAGGGCCAAGCTGCACAAGCGTCTGGCCCTGGGGGCGGAGACAGAGCTGTGGAGGCAGTGGTGGCGAGGGCCTGGCCCCCGGGCTTGGAGACACAGCGGTGAGCCCCCGCCCTTCGGGGCAGAGATGAGGTGGCAGCAGCGTGGCACTCCAGCCAGAGCAGAGAAGACTGAAGGCTCTGGCTGGAGTGAAGCCTCCAGCCGGCCAAAGCAAAAACGGAAGGCAATAGCCAGAGGGAAGGCCTGGGTCCCAGGTTCTAGAGGAAAACTGGTCCTGGCAGCCAGGGGAAGGAAAGCCTATTGCATGAATCTTCATGGAACGGGCCTCTAGTTAATAATAAAAATAAAGGAATTATGACCCTCAACTTGATTGTACTTTGGTCTCAATTAGGCTAGTATGGAAATTTGCATTTTAAGGCTTATCTTTATAAAGCATCAACTCTAGCAAATTCCTGTTTTCTGGCATCTGTGGTTCAGTCTGGCTAACTTCCACTGAAAGGAATGGACTTGCTTTTGTCTGGTCACACTAGGCCAGTGGTCGGCAAACTCATTAGTCAACAGAGCCAAATATAAACAGTACAACGATTAAAATTTCTTCTGAGAGCCAAAAGCTGACTTCTGCCCATGGGCCACGGAGTTTCAATCGCACTGTACGTGCGCGCCCGCACGTGGTATTTTGTGGAAGAGCCACACTCAAGGGGCCAAAGAGCCTATGTGGCTCTCGAGCTGCAGTTTGGGGACCCAGCCCATCTTAGACCTGGGCCCAGGATTTTGACATATAGGGATGTGACCTAACTTCCATGAAGCCAGAAAGTTTTATTGAAGAACTTGAGTGACTTGTACTAATGCTGTAGGCCAGTAGTTGCCAACTGGTGGTTCAGGTTGGCAACCGCTGCTCTAGGCAGCCCCAATGGCACATCGTATCTTGAGTCTCAAACCTGTCTTATTTTGGTGTTGGAAAGACTGCAGTTATTCTGTAAATGCTCAGTGTGAAGATTGTAGGAAATACCAAAAGTTGCACTTGAAATAATAATAACCTCTCGTTTAGTAATCGCATCTTTAGATGAGTTTATATAGTTTTCAAATAAAAAATGTTGCATGACTGGGAAGAGAAAAGACCCTTTTACCTTCTGTTTCTCTCTGAAGAAGGCACTTAAAGCATCCACAGTAATCCCTGGACATTCTCTTATCAAGCTGACTCCTCCAGTGCCCGAAAATTTTAACCACAAGTGAATACCTCTAAGCAGTATTTTTATAGCCACGTAGGGTCCAGATTCCTGAATCAGAGAGCCTAAGCCAGAGAGACTGGATGTAGGTATGGTGCCTGAAACTTTTCATGTGCCTGGAAACCTGTTCCTAATTTTACTCTTTATTTCTATACACCCTCATTGATTAAATTAATTACTTTCCCCTCTGTTCTTAAACTTTTACTGTTGTGTTTATCACCTCATATTAAAGTTAGTTGGGAACCATTTCCCATTCTAGACTGTGAACTCATCTTTGTGCTCCCCACAGCACTCTGAATGGTTCTGACACATAATAGGCACTCAATAAATGTTAATGAATTCAACATTTCAGCATGGAATATTGAAACCAAATTTTTGCATTTGAGTTGACATAGTGGTTGCCTCCTAAGAGGGGGACTGAGTGGCTACGGAGAAGAGGTGAGGAGGCTGTTTTTCACTGTCATTTTTTAGAACATGTGCATGTGCTGCCTTTGCAAACAGAAGTGAATCTTTCAACACCTCACACAGTTGTTCAGAATTTGACAGGCTGCTATTGCAAGTTATTATTGTTTGCTTATACAAATGAAGAAACTGAGGTTAAGGGATGTTAAATAACTTGTCTATTGTCACATGGCTAATAGGTGGTAGAACAAATAGATGAAAGCCTTCACTTTTTCCTGGAAATTGAACAGCCTTTTGGCCATACTAGCCTCCCTTGATTTTGTTCTTATAGTCAGCAGGTGGCAGGGTGTGATCTGACGTAGGAACCATCCTTATTCAATCTTTATATTGTATAGTCAATATGTGTGTGCATCATAGAAGTCACGGAAGACACTACCGGCGCTCTCAAGTGGTTCCTCTATTTTCAGGGGCCGCTGACAAAACCTCTTTGATGGGGTTTTGATGATTTAAGACTGTTGCCTTCATGGCTCACCTAGCTATCTCTGCAGCTCACAGGGAGACTCTTACCCTTTAAGCAATAGACATTTTCAGCAGGAAAGCTAGTCTCAACCAGGTAATGTTTTCTCAAGCTGAAAAAAAGGCTTTCACTACAGGATGGTAATTACCCAAGGTCACATTTCTTTTCCATCTGCTTGTGAGAAAATGCAAACTAAAGGAATACCAGTGTCTGAAACTCACAATTTATTCTATATTTGAGGGCCGGGAGAGGGTGACAGTGATTATATTTCTCTTAAAATATTCATTATTGCTTTTTCAAAATATGGATTAAAGCGTAGACGAAGCCAAAAAAGCCCTGATTCTAAATGGACCTGACACCTTGACTTCTCTATCATGGCACAGCAGGCGTGGGTATTCCCAGTGGACCTTTGCGCACTGCAGTTCTCTTTGTAGTTCTCAGCTGCTTCAAAACTCATAAGAGCTGTTCGAATCCCATCCCCCAGACTTGGGTTTCACACGTTAAAACTACTTTTGTCATTTTGTATAGTTTACTCAGAAATGCCTTTCCACCTCAAATTCTGAATAATAAGATTTGGTTTGTCCATAACCCTAAAATGCAGAGTTCAGATATGAAAGTATACCTGAGAGGGAAATGTTCTCACTTTGCTTTTCTTGTCTATTAATGCCCAGGGCCTAGGGAGTCTCTAACTGGCTCATTTGTGCCTCTGTTGCTTCATCTGTAACATGGCAACTAAATTTTGCCTTTTGTTTGGTTGATATGATAAAAAATACTAATAAATTAAAGGCTCTGGTGATATTTCTCAGTTCTTGCTATTGATGGTGGAACTTTCACTGTAGTTTACTGTAAACACTGTGGTTTCAAGAATGAACACTAGAGTTACTATTACATTCACTGACACTATCCCGGTGGCTTCCATCCTAGTCTTTTACCACCTCCATCAAATCTATATTATTCATCATGCGACAGCCATGGAGAGTCCAATGAGAGCTCCGTCACATGACTTGCTCCTACTGCTCCAAACCTCCCATTGCTCCCATCACCTGCTGAACACACTTCCATGATGTCATAAAGCTCTGCTAGACCTGATTCCTGTCCCATTGTTACCAGTTACTGATTTAAAAAAGACTCCTATATTTTTTAGTATTAAAAAAAATGAACACTAGAGTTTATTTTGACTTGTTCAAACATGATTTTAGGAATAAAAAATTAAAAGAATCTCAATATAGTATCATTAACATTCACAAAAAATAGCTATATGCACGTTAGATGTTTTTGGCTGACACAGAATTATTTTGAAACCGTGATCTTGACATAAATTAATATAATTTTGAATTATGTGCTTCCTTATAACGGAAACCCAGCTAGACTATGTACTCTAGGGAAGATATAGAATTTTAAAGAAAATAAATAGAATATTTAACATCTCTTCTTAAATCTTGTGCTATCTGCAGCCTATACCATTTCTGTGCTGCATATTAAAATTTATATATAATGAATAAAGTGAGTTTTGGTAAGATTTTATTGCTTAATGTATTATGCTAAGCATTTCACATGCATTATCCTCTCTGGTTTTCACAAAATCCTATGAGATAAAGGTATTGGTTTAATTTCCTTTTTTTTGTTTCCAGAATAAGGGCCCATACATTGTACTACCTCCCACTTTGACAGAGTCATATGAATTCCATTGTCATGAACATTTTTATATAGATCCTTATTAAAATATATATGTGATGAATGCACTTTTAGAATAGCAGGTGTGTAGCAGAAGTGCATAGACTTTGTGGTCAAATGTAGGTTGATTTCCTTTTTTTTTAATAAATATATATTTTTTATTTTTACAGAGAGGAAGGGAGAGGGATAGAGAGTTAAAAACAGCAATGAGAGAGAAACATTGATCAGCTGCCACCTGCACACCCCACACTGAGTATGTTGCCTGCAACCAAAGTACATGCCCTTGACTGGAATCGAACCTGGGACCTTTTAGTTCACAGGCTGACTCTTTATCCACTGAGCCAAACCAGATAGGGCTGCAGGCTGATTTCTATTTCTATAGCTGACCAGGTAGATGACCTTGAGTCTCTTTGTCTTTAAGAAGAATATAAAAGCACCTGTCTCCTATGTTGTGAAAAATAATAAATATTTATATAATTTCTGCCCACATTTCAGGTACATAAGAACTTATTAAATGTTAGCTCACTTTCTGTTACTTTATTTCACTATAATAATAGCTTTTACTATATTTCAATTTTTTTTCTCTTTATATTTATTTCTCATGATCACCCTCATAGCCATACAATTGTCCTCATTTATAATTGAGGAAATAGAAAAGTGGTTGGTCCCAACTTGGAGTCCAAGCAATCTAATTCCAAATCTTCTATTTTTAACTAATATGTAATTTTCTTTGAGGATATTCCTAAAAATTAGATTCTGATATTATTTCAGGCAGAGGTCTAAATCCCAGCAATTAGTATCTCACCTCCTCTTCTCTACCACTCAGTTCTCCCACTTAAGATTTTGACAGTATGACAATTCCTGATCCTCAGGTAATTGCTACAATAAGGTTGTTAGAGAAGATGATTAACAGCCTGTTGATTCCAAAATCTGTGATCCAGTGCTGTTTGGGCACATTTGTAATGTGTAAAGGTCACTCTGACCATCCTTTAAAGGAAACAGTCATCATTGTGGCTTAATGAGAAATATGTTGACTTCTACACAGAACTGAAATTAACTATTTCATAAGGTTTTTAATAGGGACTAAAGAATGGGAATTAACTTCTTGAGCTTATCTTAAAGCTTTACGTAAAAAAGAAGAACCTCAAAATAGTTTTACCATGTAGATACAGTATTCTACAAAAGGTGAAGAAATGTTTGCCGGGCTGGCTGTTTCCATTGGGTTTGACTGTCTTGTTATGTCCTCGTCTCTCTCCCCGCTTTCCCCTCTGTGTCTGTTTCCATGTCTTCTGTTTCTGTTTCTCCCCCTTAGCCTCTGGCTTTCTATTTTGATAATTCTCTTTTATATCTGTAAGTGGAAGACTCTTCCAAGGATGCTGACTCTGCCATTATTTTTGTAACACTCCATTTATGCACAGGAGGTTTTACTGTGGCTGTAAAACTTGGCCTTGGCATCCATTTGGCAGATAGTTTTTAGCCTGGGTGAGACTTTTTGTTGGGATCATGAAAGTGTTGGGGCGTCCCTGCCCTCCACTCTTCCTTCTTCAAGTCTGACATTAGTGGTTTTAGCTCTGTTGACCCTTCTTTAAACCAGAGCTTTATAGCCTATTAGAGCATCATGTGGATTTTTTTCTTTTTTTATGATATGGTAGAGGGAAAGAAAAAACTCCTCTAAAGTTACAAATGGTTTCATTTACCAAAATGACTATTTCTCTTGGAAAGTCTTGTCATTTCTTTAAAATTTCCAGGAGTTGGGTGGGCTTGATATTCTTTCTCCCACTCCGCCTTCCCCCTTTACCCCCCTCCTCCCCGCACCCTCATGTTGGCAGATATGTGGAGAGCTCTAAGCATAATTCCAGGCTTCTAGGAGACAAATTGTTGACCAAGGAGTAACCAAGACACACTTTTCTACTGTTATTTTAAGGAAACTTCTCAGTCAAGATGGAAGTAAGGGCAGAATACCACAGGCTATTTTTCGACTGCTTCATTTGTAAAACATAGGACAATGGCAAGCAACCTTGGGAGATTGAGATGTATGCTTTTCAAATCTACAGTTACTATAATACTTCATTTTTATTGGGTCCAAGAACAGTCTCATTCACTTATATTCTGTTGTGGGTGCCAAATCAGGTATTACCTGACACCTTGTGAGGGATTCAGCCTTGCCCTACCTAGTCCTCCTTAATTAAAGGACTTGAAGCATTCCCCCCCCAATGTATCTTAATGCTTAATGAAATAAAACGTATTTGCCCTCTCCATAAAAATAATGCTTCAAACTTTTAGCTTATGTTTTGCTTATCAAAGTAACTTTGCCCAGCCCTGAAGCAAAGACCTCTTACTATGAGCTTCTGATGGGTAGACAAGGAACCAATGTAGAAACTTAAGAATTTCCTGGCCTAAGGAGGTTATGTCCTTCCATAGGGTGCCAGATTATCATAAATCCAGGCAGAACGGAGAAGGGGAAAAGTTGTGGAATTTTTTATCATCATGAGCTGTGTGATCCATACTTCAGGTGACCTCCATGGTTGCCTCTCTGCTGTTGCCTCAGCTGTGACTTTTAATGCAGCTATATCAGCACCTCCACTCTTTCATCCCTCCCTTTTTATGAGAATAAAAAGTAAATTGGGTGCTATTTAAATATTTCCTACTTACATTTATTGAAAGCTACTCTGCCGCAGGGCATGGCACTTGGAAAAACTGCCTCAAACCTGCCTGGTGTTCCACCACGTGGTTTACCCCAGGACCTGGACTTTGTTTTGCTCAGACCTTTAATTTCTTTAAACCAAATGATCACAGAAAAACTTAGGAGGAGCCTAGTTTCATCTGTGAGGTTTTTAATAAAAGTTAAGTGGAGTGCGGCTAGAAAACCAGACCTGTGAAAGCCAGGATGTGCTGACTCCAGAGGAAAACCTAGAGAATTCTTAGATTTCTTGCTCTCAGTGTTGGGGAGAAAAGACAGGAAAAGAGGAAGGCAGAAGAACTTCAGCACTGGTCCCCTTTGGGAAAGAAAAAGAGTAAGGGAAGTTCGGTTGAATTCATTTGTCACATATTGGTGTTTTATTTAAAAGTTTGTCCTGCTTACATATATATGATTGTTCTATACATTTTTGAAAATAGAAAAATGTATAAATAAAATTTAAAAACTGTTGTTCCATACATATTATTCTTTTAACACCTTTATATTTAACACAGATATTTTAATGATTATATTCTCAGAATCATTTTTTTTTTGGTCTGGTCTTCTATTGAAGTTTTTGATTTCCAATTTTTTTTTAGCTATGCTAATTAAGAATAAATTTCCTATATGTAAATTTTTGTTTTATATATTTCCAAACACAGAGAAGAATTGTTACCAGTCCTTCTCAAAATCTAACAAAAAATAGAAAAGGAGGGAACATTTCCAAATTAATCTTACAAGGCCAAAATTAGACAAGGACACTAAAAGAAACTTAACAGGTCAATGTCCCTGATGAACATAGATGCAAAAATTCTCAATAAAATATTAGCAAAGCAAACTTAACAATTCATGAAAGGATCACATACCATGATCAAGTGGGATTTATTCCAGGAGTGCTAGGATGGTTCAACATCAGCAAATCAATGAATGTGGTATACCATGTTAGCAAAATGAAGAATAATTACATGACTACATCAGTAGATACAGAAAAAGCATTTGACAAAATTCAACATATACTTATGATTTTTAAAACAACTCTCAACCAATTGGGCATAAAAGTAACATAATTCAACATAATAAAGGCCATATAGGATAACCCCACAGCTATCATCTGACCCAATGGGATTTTATTCCAATGTCACCAACAAGACAAGGATGCCCACTCTTGCACTTTAATTCAACATAGTACTGGAAGACCTAGCCAGAGCAGTTAGTCAAGACAAAGAAATAAAAGATATCCAAACCAGAAAGGACAAAGAAGAAAACCTGTCATTATTTGCAGATGACATATTATGTGTAAAAGACCTTAAAAACTCGGCCAAAATACTGTTAGAACTGGTAAACAAATTCAGTTAGGTTGTAGAATGTAAAATCAATATACAAATATCAGTTGTGTTTCTATTCACTAATGAATTATCAAAAAGATAAATTAGTGAAACAATCCCATTTATAGTTACATAAAAAAGAAAGAAATATCTAAGGCATTGATGAAAGAAGTTGAAGAAGACACGAATGGAAAGATATTGTGAGCTCATGTTTTAGAAAATTTAATATTGTTAAAATGTTCATAATACCCATGGCAATGTACTGATTTAATGCAATCCCTATCAAAATTCCAATGGCATTTTTCACAGACATGGACCAAGCCATTCTAAAATTTATATGGAACAACAAAAGACTAAATAGCCAAAGCAATATTGAGGAAGAAGAAAAAAGCTGGAGACACTGTGCTTCCTAATTTCAAACTATATTATAGAGCTACAGTAATAAAAAAATATATAGCAGAAAAATAGGCCAATGGAATAAACCCACACATATGTGGTCAATTAATTTACAACAAAGAAACAAGAATATATAGTGGGGAAAGGATAACCTCTCCAATAAAAGGTATTTGAATCATTGAATCTCTATCTTAAATCCTACACAAAAATCAATTCAAAATGAATTAAAGTCTTGAAACCATGAAATTTCTAGAAGAAAACATGGCAGAAAGCTCCATGACATTCATCTTGGCTCTGGTATTTTGGATTTGATACCAAAACAAGAAAAGCAAAAATAAGTGGGACCATATCAAGCTAAAAATCTTCTACACAGCAAAAAAAATTATCAAATGGAAAAGTAACCTATTGAATGGGAGAAAACATTTGCAAATTAGGAGTTAGTATCCAAAATATGTAAAGAATGCTTATAACTCAGTAAAAAACAATTCTATGAAAAAAAGTGGGCAGAGGATCTAAAGAGACGTTTTCCACAGAAGATGTACAAACGGCCACCAGGTAACGAACAGCTGTTCAACATCACTAATCATCAAGGAAATGCACCTCAAAACCACAATGAAACATCACCTCACAGCTGTTAGAATTACTGTCGTCAAAAAGAAAAACAAGTGTTGGCAAGGATGTGGAGAAAAGGGAACCCTAGTGCACTGTAAATTGGAATTGTGGAATTTAAATTGGTGCAGATGCTGTGGAAAACAGTTGGAAGTCCCCCCCAAAATTAAAAATGGAATTGCCATATGATCCAACGATGCCACTTTAAGGTATCGATCCAAAGTGAACAAAACCACTAACTTAAACATATATCTACACCTACATGTTCATTGCAGCATTATTTTCAATAGCCACGCCATGTAAACAGCCTAAGTGTCCATCAATGGGATGAGTGAAGAAAATGTGGTCTGAATATTATTCAGCCCTAAAAGGAAGGAAATCCTGCCCCTTGTGACAACATAGGTAAACCTTGGAGGGCAGTATGCCAAGTAAAATAAGTCATATAAAGACAAATACCTATGATATCACTTATAACTGGAATCTTAAGAGAAAGAGAACTCATAGATACAGAGAACAGCCTGGTGGTTGCCAGTGGTGAGTAGGAGAAGGTGGTCAAAAGTATGAACTTCCAGTTTTAAAATGAGTCAGTCCTGAGGATGTAATATACAGCATGGTGACGATAGTTAACAATAATGTCTGTGTTGTAAATTTGGAAGTTGCTAAGAGAGGCCTTACCAATTGTCATCATAATAAAAAATATTTGTCACTATAGGTGGTGATGGATGTTAACTAGACATATTGTGGTGATCACTTCCCAATATATGCATATATTGAATTATTATGTTGTATATCTAAAACTAATATAACACCATGTCAATTATATTTCAATTTTTAAAATGTAAAAAAGTTTAACATATTTATTTGATTGCCTTTGAACTTGAACATTGAAAAAAAAAAGGTTAATTAGCCATTTACCATTACCTTTAGTTTTCCTATTTTCAATGATTTTAAGATCTTTTTCCAACTTTTTTACTTTCAACCTGTGTATACTAAGTTTGAAATGACTTACTTATAGACAGCATATAGTAGAGTCATGCTTTTAATTCTCTCTGCCAAACTGTCTTTTATTTGGTGTTTGTAGACCATTTACTTTGACTATAATTATTTACATGTCAGGTCTTAACTTAGACATTTCATTTTTTATTTTCTATTCTCTGTTTTTGTTTTTTTTATTTCTTTGGGTTTTTTTTGTGTGTGTGTTTTTGCCCCTTGCCTTTCTATGGGTTTCTTGAACACTTTATGCAATGCCATGTAGATACATCTGTAGTTTTTTTTTTTGTTGTTATACCATTGTATATAGTGTTAGGAATGGTTGCTCTTCTAGGTGTATTACATTGTTCAGAACATCACAGTTTGGTGTTGTCATTCTTTTCCATTCTTCCTCTTGTCTTCTCTCTCTAAAAATTAATGAAAATGTATCCTCTAGTGAGGATTTGGAAAATAAAAAAATCTAGTATCATCTCTGATATGGTAGGTGATTTGAATTACTTTGTTGAGTTCCTTTGTGTTCTGAATATCTTGCAATTGAAGTTTTATTGCTTAGTGGTGTAGTACACTGCATAAAATAACCAGTCCTAAAGACCAAAGTATTTTCTTTCTTCAGATTACTATATAGGTTCTTTACCATCATTGCTCTGAACTCTGTTTCAGATAAATTTCTTATCTCTGCTTCATTTATCTCTTCTTCTGGAGAGATCTCTAGTTCTTTCACTTGGAGTTTGTTTCTTTGTCTCACTTTGGCTGTCCGAGTTTGTGACAGTGTCTTAGGTAGATCCTCTACTCCTCTCAATCTCTAGTGCAGGACAGTGACAGCCACTGTTTCTGACTAATTAGATCAGGCAAAGACAAAGCCTCCAGAGACACCCCCCTCCCCCTACCTTTGCCTACAGAGTGAGAGGATTCTGACTTAATTTCCCCCAGGCAATTATTCTCAGGTATGGTGAGTGTTTGTTTTTCCAACAGGGTGGGGCAATTGCTTATGCCTAGGCTAATTGTTATTTTTAGTCTCTTAAATGGCAAGGTGTTTTCTAATGGGTGGGTCAGTATCTTCCCCTCAGGCAAGGTAAATCTCTATGTGGAAAAGATGTCCTCCACTGCATAAAGGAATGACTCAACACTGGAGTCTAGGAGTCTCTGCCTTTTGAGCTCTAACCCCTGAGTTCCCAATCATGGCTCATGCCCTCTTTCAGCAAGGTGAATGGTTCCACAGGGAATTTTGTGTGTGGGACATTTAAGAAGGTGCTTGAATGTTCAGGAATCACTTCCTGGCAGACAGCAACCTTGTTGCTTCTCCCAGCCTCATGTTATGTGGATACCCTTCTCAGTTGTGGTACCCTCTGCTGGGGAGCCCAGCTTGGGGGTTAGACCCAAGAGTTCTCAGGGGAAACCCCCCACAGCTGAAATATTCTCTGGAACCTCAGTTGCTGTCTATGGGAGCCCAGCAGGCCCTTTCGTCCCTCCACACCTCTTGTCAGTTCTATGCAGTCTCCACTTTCAGTCCTAGGGCATCATGGTTCTCTCCAGTGAGTCTTCTGTTGATTATTCAGGAAGTTTTTCTTTATTTTAGTTGGAATTCCAGTTTGTTCTTGGGAGAGTGTTCATGCTGCATCCACTTACTCTGCCACCATTTTTAATCCCTCACTCTATAGATTGTACTGCAAACTCAGAATCTGTTGCGAACTAGAACTTAAAGATTCCCATGAGCTCTAAAATGGTTAAAAACATTGACCAAAGTATGGACTAACTTCTCAGGATTCTGATCCTGCTAATTGAAAAGCATGTTGTTTCCTTGTTTTCTCCTAACCTGGCTTTCTTATTTCTTATTCCTGTTGACATTCCCCTCTCCCCCAAAAAAGCATTATGTTTTTTAAAATTATCTTCCAAAAGATGACAGTTCTTGTGTCTGCCATTACTTTAATATTCTATATATTTTTTAATGGTTGCTTGGTTAGGTGTCTCTAGACACAACACTTCACACTAAGCAAGGCTGACAGGTAAGTGATGTGGAAGCCATTATCTCACCTTTTGCTTGCAGGCTGTGGCCTCTTGCCTTTTCCTATTTCATAATAAATGGCATTAGCATTCAGGAACTTTTTAACACCTATTGAGGACAGGATTTTTCTAATGCCCTATAAAAGGGGATTTTAAAAATAAATGACTGAACCCGGAGAAACATAACATACACAAAAGAACTATGCATCTATCTTACGCTTGAATTTAGATTTATAAATCTTAAACAAAATACCAACAAACTGAACATAACAGTCAGAATCTTCCACATGACCAAATATGATTTATCTAGTATTAATAAACTTATTGTTGTAATATATAACATTAATGGGTCCAATAAGAAAATATAACATTTCATTGCTGAATGGGGATTTGTTAAAATTCAGCATTTATTTATGAGATTTATTCTGAGATATAAGAATAGAAAGATACATTCTTTAAATAAAAGAGAATAACTATCTTAAACAAATATCAGCATCATATCTAAGGTGGAATCTTATTGACATTCCTGCTAAAATCAGAATGAAGGCAGTCATACCATGACCATGATTATGAATTGCTCAGACAATGCAGTAACTAATACATAAAACAATGAAGAGCTATAATGACAGAATCATCTTTTGAAGTCAACATTTTTTAATATAGAAAACTCAAGAGCATCAACTTTTAAAGAACTTATACTGATCAGATATATGATAAATATGTAAAACACCTATAAATCAGTAACAACAAACTAGCTGATCTATTTCTATAAAAAATTTTCACTCATGATAGTACCAGAAAACATAAAATACTGAGGAATGACCCTCAGAAGAAATATGGAAAGCCTACATAAACAAAAGTGAAAATATTTAGAGTGATAGAGATTATTTCCATAAATGAACAATGTATCATGTTTCTGAACAAGGAAACAGTCACCACACTGTTGTCTGTGTCCATGAGTTTTTTCTATTTTTTCCTTTCTTGCTCAAGTCTTACATACACACACCCCTAGTCCTCCCCACTTATTTCCCCCTCTCCCCACCCCAGCTGTCAGCCTGCCTTCTACGAGTCTTTCTCCATACAAAAGGCAATTGTAAAGAAAAGCATGAAAGGTAGTTTGGTTTCCTTAATGTTTTCAGCATATTTTTCGGCCGCAACCTGCATAGTGAACTAGGGACAGTATTGAACCAACACTCCACTCCCCCATTTTAATCACAACTGAAAGGCTCCATGTGACTCTTCCAGCTTGTGCTCGTGATGGGAAGGTTTGATTGCTGGAAATTGTTCCATGAGTGAGGAGACACGGCCCTGAGTCTTTGATACAATTTGAGGCCTGGAGTGGAACATGGGAGGCCTCCCGAAATCTGTCTAACCTTCACTCGGAGCTCCTCTTGGCTCGGGGCCAAATAACACACCCGTCAGTTGAATTTTTCTGTCCAGACATGGGCTTAAATGAAGGTAGGCTTCACTTGGAAATATCATTCCTGATTTTGGCGGGAGGAGCAGTGGAGGAACCTCTTCAGAGGGGAGGCCACGGGGGAGTGCTCCCGGACGTGCGTTTTCACACATCTGCTAATGCACAGCCCCGGCGTGCCCTAGTCCTCGGGAATGGTATGTGCGTCTGAGATGAGCTCCCCAGGATTTTTGGCAGGTCAGGACAAACATTATCTTGCTCCCATATGTTTTTGTAGGCTCTTGAAAGGGAAGTCATATACATTTCGCTCAACTGACATGCTGAGTTTTCCCACATACACTAAAAAACCCTCTCAGCAAGAATAAATTCTGAAATATGTATATATGACCTTCCTATCGTTAGCATCTGTTGTCAGTGCAACAGTATAAGCTGATGGCTATTGGGATTTGCATACAGTGTGTATTTATTTTCATTCAGGTTTGAGTGGCAGATTTCAGAAAACCTGATAAAAACTCAGGAAGATCCCACATTTGGAGTCATTCCTTCTCCTCTGCGTTTCCTTAGGTGCCTTAGAGGTGGGGCAGGGCCCTCTTTGCACTCCTTGCCCGTTGATAGCACTGTCCCCCCAGATAGACAGGTTTCCCAGCAGGTTTTCCTTTTTTTTTTTTTTTTTTTGTATCTGATATATATATCTGACATAGTCACCATAAAAACATGATTTCACTTGTAAGTGGAATCTAATGAATATAATAAACTGTCGAACAAAATAGGACCAGAGGCACAGAGGCATGGACATATCTCAGGGAGCAGAGGGGGAGATGGGAAGAAACGAACTAGAGAACTCGTATGCATACATGCATAGCCAATGGGCATAGACAATAGTGTGGCGAAGGCCTGGTGGGGCAGGGGTTGGGAGGAGGTGGGTAGAGGAGAAGGAAATTGGGGGACATCTGTAATACTGTCAACAATAAAATAAAACAACCAGGGGACCTATGAAGCTAAGAATTCACATATAATACTAAAGCTAACACACTCTATACAAAGACTATCCTTTTTAAAAATCTTCTCTGAGCAAACCAAACCCTGTTCCATGTGGGTTTGACAAACTGTAGGCACTTATCCTAAGTCTTTTTATTCTCTAGTCTCTAGTCCCTCTAAGGGATTAGTACTTTGGCTTCTTTTCTCTGCAGGTATATTATTAAAAGTGGGATGAAGATAGCACCAGTAGCCCAGCTGGTGTGCTCAGTGGTTGAGTGTCTTTCTATGCACCACGAGGTCATTACTGGTTTGATTCTTAGGGCACATGCCTGAGTTGTGGGCTTGATCCCCAGTCGGGGGCATGCAGGGGGCAGCCGATGGATGTTTCTCTTATGAATGTTTCTATCTCTCTCTCCATTCTCCCTTTTCCCTACTCTCTCTAAAAGTCAATAAAAACATTTCTAAAAAAAAGATATATAGTGCTAGTTGCAGCTACATAATGGTTCATTGGTCGATTCTCATTGGTGCACAAACTGATAGATTGATTTTCATTTCAATCTAGGTCCTTCTATAAGATTGAACCTAAGTTTGAGAAGGTGACAATCACTTTGCTTTCTTGTTTTGTAAATGAGCTTTGTTGCTGCTGTGCCTATTCCCAATCAAATCTGTCCTCCAGTTCTTTCACCTGCTTATACTGCATAGTTTTCAGGCTATCAAATATTATTTAAAACTTCCATTGAGGATATACTAGTATTTCTTTTTCCCTCCACATTTGGAGGGAGGTCTTATATCTTTGACCTCATTTCTTTTACTTTTATTTTGTATTTGTTTATTTGCCATTAATAGTTTCCTATTGGATTAATTAGAAAAATGATTTTTATAAGGAAGTGAGACTGATAACTCTGCTTCTCACAGGAAAATACCAGGAGGCAGTGTTATCAATTTAATGTATCTTTTATATAATAAAAGCCTAATATGCAAATTGATGGAACAGTGGAATGACCGGTCACTATGATGTGCACTGACCACCAGGGAGAAGACACTCAATGCAGGAGCTGTCCCCAGGCCGCAGGCCCCAGGTTAGCCAAAGTGGCTGAAGGCAGGGGCCCTCCCATCACCACACAAATTGCCCTGCAGAGGGAGGGGACCAGCAGCAGCGGGGGGCTGGTGAGCTAGTGGGGCCAGACAGGCCAAGATGGATGCCAGCGGGGGCCCTCCCCCCAGTCACCTGCTGGTCACCCCACAGACCAGCCGTGATCGCCATCCAGGTGTAGTGACCCTACCCATGCATGATTTCATGCACCAGGCCTCTAGTTAACAAATAACTGGTTATTTTCCTGATGTCTTGATGAACCACCAAGGCTTGTAGCTTTACTTGGATTTATATCAATATGTAAAGGTAGGGATTATAACCATATTTCTTTCTTGTTTAGTTTGTTGACTGCATTCTGTTGTAGAAGTGTTATATTAAGATCTCGAGATCCTTGCCAAAACCGGTTTGGCTCAGTGAATAGAGCGTCAGCCTGCGGACTGAAAGGTTCCGGGTTCGATTCTGGTCATGGGCATGTATCTTGGTTGCGGGCACATCCCCAGTAGAAGGTCTGCAGGAGGCAGCTGATAGATGTTTCTAACTCTCTATCTCTCTCCCCTCCTCTCTATAAAAAAATCAATGAAATATATTTTAAAAAAATAAGATCTCAAGATCCATATGAAATATTGTTGTTGTATCAGTTCTTATTCCATTGCATGTTAGTACTTGGGCGTTATTTCTTACATCTATTGTTATTTTAGGGGGTAAACATGGAAACATTTCTTGTTGGTTTTCTTGGTTTATTTTTTCCACCACTAATTTTCCTTGTGTGTTATATAATTGATTACATCAAAATGTTGTTCTAAAATATGTGAGGTTTTCAGTCCTTTGAAAAAATGGTAATAGTCCATTTTCCATATATTACTCAACATTAGCGATCTCCTGCCAAATGATCCCAGGTGTGGGGTTGCAGCAGGTAATTTCCTGAGCTGTGCGGTACAGATGATTTTCTGTGTTAGAAGATGCTATCAGCTCACCTGGCCTCGTAGTGACAGAGAAATCCTTTGTTTATTCATTTAGTAGGCAGATTAACCCTAATGAATATTGGCTTCCTGGAAATAGATACAGGTGACAATAGCAAAGTGAGGAGTGGGAAGAAGGAAGACAGATTCCCTTTTCTTTCTTCACTTATAAATAAAGGTGGCTTTCATGGGAGAGTGTTTTAAGTCAGAAAGGAATGCAAAATATTTCCATTTAAAAGCTAGGTTTAAATAATCAACCTTTAATTTTTAGTTTTCAGTGTCTATATAAGTATATATTTTCAGAAGAATTAAAGATTTGTTAAGTTTGGGAAACAGGTTAAACGTTTCATGTCTTTCAAAGTAGAGTTTAAATGGAAATATTTAATTAAATACTTCATGCTGGTTTGGGTAGAAGCAGTCATCAGAACAGGAAAACAAAATCCCAATATGTCCGTGCACTCAGTTAAAATCTTGTGAATTTAAAAATAATATCATTTATCAGCTGCTTCTATCACAGGAAAGAAAATGTGCTTTCTGCTGTGTTCATTTCCGTAGTCTTTCAAGCTGCTTCAGTGACATATTTATTGTTGTCTCTGGAGCACAGATTAAGGGCTAATATAGCCCTTAGAAAAGTATTCATAGTCTTATACTACAAACTAAAATGAATTTGTAGACTTAAAGCTGCTTTCAGTTCTTTGTTCTAACTTTTAACAACATTGCTAAGAATCATTTTTCTAAATATAGTTATGAATGTTTGATGGGATTCCCAACAACCTGTGATGAGATGAAATGCCTATGACTGCGCCTCTGTAGATTTGCTTCCTGAAGGAGGGAGTGCTCTGCAGCATTTTTCTATGAATGGTTCTGGAGATTCATTATTCCCAGGACATAATGTATAGATGCAGATGTAAAAAGCCTCTAACGTCCAACTAAACTATTCCAGAGCCGAGAGCTATAATTTATTCCCCACTCTCCACATTCTGCCCAAATATCTTCTTTTACATAACTTAATCCATTGGAGGAAAGATTTCAATTCTTTCCCCTGTGCATGCTAAATGTTGAAGGTGGGTTTTTCTTGATGTATTTTGGAGTTGACTATAAAAGCCCTAGAATTTCCAGGGTGAAGCGAAAGAACAGAGTTTACCTTTCTATGAAGATTTAAGATTTATGGTTTTTCCTAGCTAGAGAGATTCTGCTTGAATTGTGCTCTGAATAATGTGAGATATATAGGAATCGAAGCAGTAATAAATTCTGAATGAATCTTTGGTTTTTACTTAAGATTACTTTATCCTTAACACTAATGTTTCCATAACCTCTGACCAAATACAAAGGATCCAAAGTGCTTCCAAGGGTGAGAATTTTTCCTGGCCTCGTGTGAGCAGTTGAATTCATTCCAGTTGTGTGGTATGTGCCATGAGTACATCAGGGCTGTGCTTGCAGAGTCTTCATTTACATATCTCCTTGCCAAAGTAGGAGGCAAGCCTTTACTGAATTGGCAGTAATATTTATTTTCAAAGATTAGAAAAAGCGAAAGCAGTGTATTTGTCTCACATTATCTTCACATGAATGGCTGCCTATGGTAACTGGATTTTTCTTTCCTTTCCGTGAAAAAACACACACACAAAGGACAACAATCATTATACGATTTTGTATTTTAAGTATTTTCATAATCTAACATAAATTGGCCCACCCAAGGATTATGTCTGTCTATATAAAGATGTGTTTACATAGTCATTGGGTGAAAGATTGCAGAAGTTGAACCGCTAGTTTTGAAAGTTGAGCCAGACCAGGAAAAATCAGGATACAATTTGGCACTTATGGAGACGAAATGATTTCCTTTTTAGCTGCTGATTTCTACTGGGAAATGTATCCTTGGACTGAAAATTGCATCCGGAAAAATGTTTATGTAGTGTTTTTCAAATGACTGATTATTCTTCTAACCTTTAACATGAACTGTGTCTAATTTTGGTCTCCTTTAACTCTTTCATGACTAGGGGACTTTTCTCTCTGTGGGAAAAATATTACTAACAAACATATCTTTACTGCTTTGAACACAGGAATGTCTTTCAATGGCAACAAGAACATAAATTATGTCATGATTTCTTCTTGACTTAGTTTTCTAAGCAGATAGCACTGTGCCCTATGTTTTCCACCCTTGCTCTCAGGCACTGAGTATTGTATTAAGGCACTTATCTAGAACATAGTTCTAGTCTGCTTGAGCAGTTTTATCCTCCTCTTTTTTTTATTTAACACTAGAGGCCCAGTGCACAAAATCTGTGCACTGCTAGGGTCCCTAGGCCTGCCTGGCAATCAGGGCCTATCTGTGGGGTGACTGGTGGGGCGATCAGGGAGCCCCCACTGGCACACACATTGACTGGCCTGGTGCCACCAACTTGCAGGTACTGCCCACTTGCGGGCCCCACCTCCCACTGCCACTGCTGGCCACGTCCTTCTGCAGGGCGATTGGTGGGGCTATTTGGGGGCCTCGCTGGCACCTGTCTTAGCTGGCCTGGGGCCTGTGGGCTGGGGACACACGGTGGTCAGTGCGCATCATAGCGACTGGTCATTCCACTGTTCGGTCGATTTGCATATTAGGCTTTTATTATATAGGACAGGATATGTTTTTATTGACTTCAGAGAGAGGAGGGGGAGAAAGAGAGGAAGAAAGAAACATCAATGATGAGAGAGAAATATGATTGGCTGCCTCTTGCACACCCCCTATTGGGGACTGAGCCCACAATCTGGGCACGTGCCCTGACTGGGAATCAAACCCTGACCTCGTGGTTCATGGGTCAACACTCAACCACTGAGCCACGCCGACCGAGCTGCACCCTCTCTTATTGCACCAATACCTGCACACGTGAATCAAGAGCTCTTTGATATTTTCACAGATAATATTTGACCCATAAGATCTTCACAAATGATCTGTACTTGCTCTATTTTCTTCCTTATACATTTTATGACTTTTCTGGCTAAATCATTGTCCCATTGCGGGGACGTCTTCTCCATGCTATCTCCCCTCAGGGACCTCGGTTCAGTAAGGCTTCCCCGTTGAATTATTACAAGTGATCATGACAGGGGAACAGGGACCCCGGAGGTCCCACGGGTCACTTCTGCTCACCACTCATGAACAGTGTTTAAGCACTGTGCCATCCAATATGACAACCACCTGCCATGTTCAGTTATCTAAATTTAAACTAATGAAAGTTCAACAAATCAGCAATTCAGTTTGTCAGTTGCACTAGCCACATTATAAGGCTACCACATTGGACAAAACTAAATGTGGGACATTTCTATTGTCACAGATGGTCCTGTTGGACACTACCGGGCTATCCTGTATGTCCAGAGGTGAGGAAGAAGCAAATATTACGAAACTGTATAATGTCTACCATTTGATAAAATATACTCATGCAGATATTCCTGAGATGCTCTAAATTTGTTTTGTTATATTTTTGGAGGTGGGGGTTAAAAGGGAGTAAAGGGATATATAGATACACACACATACACACATTGCTGCTATTCTGTAAGCAAAAGAAAACTTATGCAGTAAATACTTGAAACTAACATTTTGTCCAAGGGGAAGAGGGGTGGCTTCCGTTACATATCATTTGAAGGAAGAATCTGTACTGTGTTTGTGTGGCTCTGGAGGAGATATCCAGGAAAGAAACACCACAATTCCCATTGAGCTCAGAAAATGTGATTAAGGAATTTGAATGTAATTACCCAGAGTTTGGCTTTTCTTTTAAAGAACCCATTCATTTCAGAGATTCCTTGATACTGTAAATCTGACAACTACATCTAGTTTTCTTTGGAAGGCTTCCACCGGGAACAGGGTGAGTCCAGGATGAGTCCATAGAAAAGAAGCCCCTGCAGCAAGCACAGCCTGAGCTCGGCTGTGTTTTGACTTCAGTCAGATTTTATCGGCCGCTGATACACAGAGCGGGTATTTGGTGGGATGTGCGCGGCTCGGTTCGAGATTCCTATCTTCCTGGATTGGTGTACGCGCTTCTTTAACGGAATGGTTGGGGCAACAAGAGCTATATGTTCAAGCAAATCACAGTACTAATAACAGATTTGGGGAATATTCTGTGTTTTCAGAGACAGAGTTCTCCTTACCCATAATTGATGGATTAGAATTCGACAAGTGAGAGGCAGACCTTCAGTTCCTTTCTCTTCTAAATCGCTTGTGCAAAATCCTCTGAAAGCAAGTTACCCAGCAAAAGTTGTGACAGAAACTGCTAACTGGTTTTCCTTTTTCCTTCCTTCTTTTCTTTTCTTTTCTTCTTTTCCTTTATTTCTTTCTTTCTTCCTTCCTTCCTTCCTTTCTTTCTTTTTTGGTGTTTCCTCACTATCGTGTCAAACATCTGGAAATCAGCATATTTGCAATTGCCTCGCAGCATGATTTCACATTTATATCATTGTGCTGGTTGGTAAAAGTGTTCTCTCTCTCTCTCTCTCTCTCTTCTTTAGGAAAGAGAATCAGCAACTTTTGGTCTGTCACAAGGTCAAGTGATGATTAGTGATGCAGTCTCCCCTAAACACATGTTTAGCTCAGAAAAGTTTAATCAGTTTCCAAAAATTTGGTAACTATTAGAGAACTTCCTAAGTCACTTCCGATGTCAAGCCCAAGGTGCAGGGAGTCAGGGCTGCCCTGAGTGCTGGGCAGCTCTCTACCAAAGGGGCTTTATTTGGCAGCCGATCCAGCCAAGGAAACACTCATGCAATCACAGAACCAGACAGGAAACACTCTGGAAAGGGCTGTTTGGATAGCGGATCATGAGATCAGGCAGAGAGCTGTGAACTTTATATGTCGCCCTAGGGCCAGTGGTCGGCAAACTGCGGCTCTTTGGCTCCTTGAGTGTGGCTCTTCCACAAAAGACCACGTCCTGGGCAAGTCTATTTTGAAGAAGTGGCATTAGAAGAAGTTTAAGTTTTAAAAAATTGGCTCTCTAAAGAAATGTCAATCGTGTACTGCTGATATTGACTCTGTTGACTAATGAGTTTGCCGACCACTGCTAGGCCATGGAGCGGTAGGCCTGGCACCTGGGGGTGGAGAATAAGAAAGGAAATTAAAGAAGGGGAACCATGTAACGTAGAGGCATGCTAAAAATTATGGGATTCTTTGACTTAGAGGAGCATGAGTAATGAATTATTGTTTTCTGGTGTGTGTGTGTGTGTGTGTGTGTGTGTGTGTGTGTGTGTGAAACATTCCACCATCCTGACCCACCTTTACACGCTTAGAGTGATGGTTCACAAGACTGCAAGAGCTGTCCCCATCAGTGCTGCCTCCTCTTTGTAGCTCTCCCTAGAGCTGTCTTCTGCGGAAAACACTGCATGGAGCAGAGGTTGTACGTTTGGGCGATGGACACTTTATAATGACACATTTTGACAACTTGCTCGGGTCGCCAGGTGTCTCCCAGGCCTGCCAGTGGGTGGGTGTTTGTCAGGAGTGGGCATGCGTCTGAGAGGGGCTGCTTTGTAGCAGCCAGACTTGATGCTCACCTTCCAGGGCCAGAGTCTCCTTGGAGCCGAGGGAGGCAGAGCCGAAGAGCCGCACTGCTCCTTTGTGTGACTTGGAGGAAATGAGCGGAGCCGAGCCTCAGTTTTAGAGCCTGGGAATGACACCTTTCCATCTCCCATGAACTTCTCTCTGGTCCACTGTGCCCATATTTAGAAACGACAATGTGATTTATTTATTTTGTTGGGCCACCCTTCAAGGTCTCTGGAAGCCATTTTTGTGTCTAGGGCAGACACGGCAGAGCATTAAATTATATCCAAACCTGCATTGGACAAACGCTGCCAAGATTTTCCTCTCAACCGAGAGTGTTCCTGGGTTTGTTGTCTGTGAGGGCAGTGTTGTCCACGGCACTGTCGCCCCCTCTCTGCTCTGTGGCTCAGACAGCTGGCAGGTCCCGGGCAGGCCATATGGATGGCACCTCATTGCAGCCGTCTGGTTGTTCTGATCACATATTAGGTGGACAGCTGAAATACCCGCGCTCAACTTGACTAAGTTTCTATGACTAACTCTAAATTTTACTATAGACACCTTTTTCTTTAGACCCCTTCCAAATACTTACTAATTCTCAACGATAATCATTGTGTATTTTTCTCAATTCTGACTTACAGAGCTTCTTAAGAACCAACAATTCAAAAAATGTCTTCTCAGTTAATTATGAGAAACTGATCTGGTACGATTTCCTTTATTGTCATTAATTCGCTTGTATCCAAAAGAATAATCAGTACAGCCCAAGGAACCCCATTTATCAGAATAACCACAGAACTGATTTTGAATGACCTCTGGCCTAGAGCACTGCAGCAGGTTCCAGATTGGTCCCACAGATGCCAGCCTCTCTGACCTAACTCTCCTCCCCACCCCTGGTTTGTCCTGCATGACACCCATAGTATCTTCTTCCCTAAATATTACGTTGATCACGTCACTCATGTTTTCCAGAACCTTTGAGGGTGTCCCATTCTGCAACAGGGAGTCTCTGTATTTTGATTGGCGAGTTGCAGTTCCAGCCATGTTTCTTGTGCGGCCCTCCTATGAGTACCTGCACTCGAGTCAAATGGACCTTGTTAGTTGAGTCGGGCTCCAAGCAGTTTAGGTCCTGGCTCCTGACATCAGCATCCAGAAAGGCTTCTTGGGGGGGGGGGGGAGGGGCGGCGCGAGTCTTAGGAGAGTTTTTCTTCATCGTGTCTGAGTCAGACAAGGGTTCTGGTAAAAACAGGAAAACTTGGAGGCTATTAGATTCAGGAAGCGTTCATCGCTTGATGGATGCTCATTCTTTAGTTATGCTTTACAGTTTCACTTTAATAAAACTGGAGTGGAGGAAACTGGTGTTCGTGGGTAGATGTGACTGTGCCTTAGCGGGGGCTCCTCTTTGTGAGGACAAGGTCCCAATCTGTCAGGCCATAGTGAGATGACATTGTCATGCCATCGGCGTTCACAGACAACAACCCATAAAATGCCAACAAAGTGGAAACTGCAGCAGGTCTAGGCTCCCAGGCAGGAGTGCTGTTTTGCCTGCTCTGTGGCATCGTGCGCTGGGCTAAGTGTCACCCATGCCACGCACCCTCTGTCACAGGCAGGTAGATATGTGATAGGTTTTCGGTCTGTCATTAGGAAAGCTAGCATCAATTTTGGAAGCCATGGACTCAACTCTCTGCTTGTTAATCTGCTCACCAGGCTCTGGTCTGAGTGTGTTATCTAAAAGGCGATTTCATTATCTACACGTGTATCCAACTATCCTGGAACTTTTTGCCATAATCTAGATCTATCTTCCTGTGAAAAGTGATTTTTCTGCGTTTTACCTGAATCCTGTTAGCTCATTAATGCTCTCAGAAAACTTTTTTTTATAATAATTTGATAATACTTTGATTGTATGAGGAATTGTATAGGTCCTATTATATATTCAGGAAAGATATAAATCCCATTTTACAGATGAAGAAATTGAGATTCGGAATGTTAGGTGATTCAGCCAAGGTAAACCAGTCAGTGGTGGGCATAGGACTGGAGCCCACGTTTTCTGATTCCTCCCACTCTTCTCTGTTCTCTTTCCGGAAGTGATGCCATTTTAGTATTTGACTTGTGTGACATCTCTCCTCGTATAAGATGTTTGGAATCCTAGATTCTAGAGTAAACTCTGCTACTAACCAGCTAAGCTGACTTTTAGCAAGTCCATTTATCTTTTTCTTAGAGTAATTCTAGGATCATTGCCAATGACAAAGTATAAAGTATTTATAAGTTTATGGCTCTGATTACATTTAAGTGTAGTAACAGTCATATCACAGGTATTAGTTCTCACCTGGAATTTTTTGTTTTATTTATTTAAAAATGTGTGTGTGTGTGTGTGTGTGTAGATGTGTGTGTGTGTGTATATATATATATACACACACATATATGTATATATGTATATATATATACACACACATATATGTACATATATGTATATATATTGATATTGCCTAGGAAAAGAGGGAGAGAAAGAGAGGAACATCAGTGGTGAGGGAGAGCCATGGACCAGCTGTCTCCCTCATGCCCCACACTGGGGCTTGAGCCCGCAACCCAGGCATATGCTCTGACCAGGGATTCAACCACAACCTCCTGTTTCATAGGCTGTTGCTCAACCACTCAGCTGTGAGGGCTCCATTTATTTCTTAATGATTTCACTGAAACAAAAGGTCTAAAGGAGAGTTTCTGACTTGGATTGTTTCAAAGCTATTGTTATTTTCACTTATCTCCTGTGGCTCTATTTTAGTTTTACTGAGCTTTGAATTAGGTGTCAAAATCCTTAAGCCGGAGGGTACAAACTATTATTCAGTAAGCAAATTCACAATCTATCTTACATTGTGGAAATGAAATCCTATCCCAGATTCTTACGGTTACATGTGAAAAATTGGTGTTTGAGATTTTAAAATAAATCTTAAGCGTTGGAGTTCTAGTCCACCTTCACTAACTTATAATTTCGACATAAAGGCCTTTCTTCCTCCAGGCCTGTGCGCCCCAGGCCTTTTCAGCATCGAGGTCTGCACTTCTCTGTTTTTCTTTCCCTGGGAGTGCTGATTAGTGACTTGCGGTGTGGATTCTGATTTATCGCAGACCAGAGCCGCCCCTTAGGGGCTGAGCAGAAACACTCATGAAGGAGCCCTGATTAAAAAGAGTGGTAATGAAGACAAATGTTTCAGAGGGAGTTGAGAGAAAACCAGTGCTTGGCATTCCCCACAGCTCCTCGGAGCTTTGGAGAAGGAGGTGGTGGTAGCCAAAGGAAATATTTCCCCTTTGTTGTTTATTTCTCATGGCACTGGAAACATTTTTCTCTCCCTCCTGGGTGTTCTAATTCTCACTTGTTAACTGCTTTTCATGCAGGGTTGCAATTAACCCCTGGCAGATTCCTCACCAGGTTCCCCTTTAGCCACTCCATCGCCGAAGAAGTTTTTAATGCTTTGACCTATACCCATTTTTAAATTCTTCAGACTTGACATTTTTGCCTCATTTCTCAGATCATTAAATCACACTTCTGCCCCCCCCCGCGCCCCCCCCCCCTGCCTCCCCTCAGTGATTTTTACTAAATTTGATGTTAGGTGCTTATAATTTCCTTGTTATTTTTACAAGACAGAATGCCAGTAGAAAAAAAAAATCCCATTCACTTGATAATTTCAGTCACAACTAGGTCAAAAGTTCCAAGCCATGTGTATATGCCCATAACTAAGGACACCATTCCAGCATCACTTGAGTTCAGGTGGGAACTCTGCAAATACCCGCCATTGCTTGGTCTGGGTCTTTGGGCATCTGCCAAAGCAGTAGTCCCATCATCTGTGGCTACACGAGCTATAATTCAGAGCCCTGCTCAAGCCTCACCAAAATCTACCTTCTTTCAGAAGATTCCCTAATATTGGAATTAATGCAAAAGATACAGATGATTTCTGATAGGCTTATGCAATGAGTCTCTGAACAACATTGAAGGGTCAGAATACCACATTCAAAACACTTAGGGATGGAGAAGGATCAAGGATTGTGGAAGCTATAGAATATTTGGTGAGCAAGAGCAAAGCACTATGCATGTACCTGGTTAGTATGGTCCATCGTGTGTTCAAGTGCTGAGGAGGGAAGGTGCACAGAAGGAAAGACCAGAAATAGAAGACAGAGCCCACCCCCTAAACTCGCTCAATAGGAGCTCCTTAGCAGGTCTACATTGATTAACAGGAAAATATCAAAGAACCGAAGCAAAGTTCAGGAAATGCCACCACCCCTGATTCATGCCACCTACTGAAATGTTTGATTTCCTGAAGCAGGTAATAGTTTCTGATCCAATCAAGTGATTCATTTTTGTGGAGAAGGTCTCAGTGTACTTAGAGAACTTTATCAAATATCCAAAATCAAAGGGAAATTTTAAATCTCATCTAATCAGATGAACAAAGCTGATACAAAGATAGAAGTCATCCTTATGACCTTTCCTGCATTTTTGCTTCTGACTTAAGGCAGAAATGAGTAACAAAAGCAACAACAATAATAAATTATGAGCTTCAGGCTCCTCAGTATTAGGGAGAATTTGAAGTTATCCCATTCTGAAGGACATATGAGATTAAAGATCAACAACATAGAAGATTAAAAAGCACTCACTGAAAGAAGACTTGGGCGAAACCTTTCACATTTAGGTTGTTTCTATCGAGGTTTGGTCTTAGGAACTCTTCTCCAACTCTAAAGGCAAGGCCAAGGGCTGAGTCTAGGCTAACTGTTGTCAAGAGCAAGGGCTGTAGGAAAGGCCAAAAATTGCTGCATCTCATCTGGAAACAGATGAAGATCTAGGCTGTTGGGCTTAAGTGCCACGTTTGTAGGATTACTTCAGGATCTTGCTCCAGGGTATTAGAATTCCATGAACATTTGAGCCATTTGACATCACTTCCTTGTTAACTGGGGAAGAAAGACTCTTAGTAATTTCCAAGACTGAACGGAATTCCCCCTCAAGTACTAATGGACTCGTCCTGGTCTTAAATATTGGCACGAGGTTCTTTATTTTTCCTGGCTTCAGACAGTCATATTAAGATTTCATGGATATCTGAATCTTTCTTTGAGTATCTGGGAACACATCAGAGAAACCAGATAGACAAGAGGAAAAAGGAAATAGGCTATTTCCTTAGCCTTTTGAAGCAAATGAATTGGAAGGCTGCTTTCTGTGACGTTCATTGGCCCACAACTGCCTGGAATCTGTAAAAACATCACCTTTTTTTCGTTACTGTGTAATATTTAACAAAGTATTTCATAGATGTATTTAGCATGATTTTCTCCCAGGATTCATGGAGCAGAGTTGGAGGGACTGAAGCTTTGGATAGCTATGAAGTAATTTGAGATTGAAGGGGACACTACTGAAGGAATCACACATAGAAAGTGAGAGGTAGAATTTGCTTGACTTGGAAAATAAGTATTTAATTCAATTAATCAATTAATTAATTAATTTTGAAAATAAGTCTGTTAAATTGTCTGCTTCAGTCCAGTGTGGCTGGCTAGTATAATTAGATAGGAGTCAAGTTCAGAACAAACATGGGCAATTCATGCATACTTCTTCAAAAGATGAACAAAGGATATATAATTTCATAGTAGGAAGATTAACATCAATAATAATAGTGAACATTTATCGATTTGAAAATATATGTTGGGGAAATTCACAAATAATCTGCAATAACTAGAAATGCATACCCTTTGGAACACTTCCTTTGCTCATGTATAAATTAAAATGTTTGCTGCCTTTTGCAAACTGTCATTTCTCCAAAAACATGTCCATGTATTTCTGTACCTGCAGTGTAGTAAAGCTTTAGATGAAACCCATAATTATAGTGGCAAACTGTCACTTAGGTTCTAAGCAGCAAAATAAACAGTGTCGCTCAGAAATTATTTTAAAAAACTGTGTTAGGCACTGTGCTCAGTATTTTATGAGTTATTTCATTTAATGCCTATTTTATAAATTAGGAAATTGAGGTTTTGGCAGAATTTGACAGGCTGTTTAGCCAGGGCTCAAAACCAGGAATGCCCAACTCCAGAGTCCTCCACTCTCTGTACCAAGCTCCACTGTCTTTCTGTGTGTCTTCAGTCAGTCCATTTCTATAATGTGAGAGCTGCAATTTCTAGGTTCTTTTGGCTCTTATACTGTAGAAAACTATAAAAGTGGGAGGACTTTATTATGGTGAGATGTTTAGAGAGAAACTGAAGTCATGATTGTAATGGCATTTCAAGTTAATGATACCTACCATGGATCGAGCACATACTGTCTACTAGGCACCGTATAACTAAATTATAAACAGATAAATTAATCCTCAAAACAATCCTTTTGGCATATGTTTATTGTCCCAAAGAAATATCATAGTTATTCATAGAGTCGGCCACATCGAAGATGTGAAAGACAGTTGTTTAGATTTCAAAGGGCTTTAGTTATCATGGGACACCACTGTGCCTATTGAAAGTAATAAAAAATTGGAATCATGAAGAAATAAATGTTTCTCCAGATTAGCATCTGTGTCTTTTTCTCATGCAATCTTTTTTTTTTTTTTTTTTTTTTTTTTTTTTTTAAATATATTTTATTGATTTTTTACAGAGCAGAAGGGAGAGGGATAGAAAGTCAGAAACATCTATGAGAGAGAAACATCGATCAGCTGCCTCTTGCACGCCCCCCACTGGGGATGTGCCCGCAGCCAAAGCACATGCCCCTGACCGGAATCGAACCCGGGACCCTTCAGTCCGTAGTCCGACGCTTTATCCACTGAGCCAAACCAGTCTCGGCTCATGCAATCTTTTGAATAAAACATTTTTTTCAAATTAGTAAAGGGATATTTTTGTCTTTAAAAATCGAATTCATGTTCTCAGACTTCTCTCCTGAAAATAGTTTGACATTACAGGTAAGAAGTTTCCAGTAGTTTGGACTATCTGAGATAGTGAGAACAACTAACCTCTGTGTGAAGCACCCTGTTCCACACTTCTCATATTGACACTATGAAGCACTCAGTAGTACCTTCATTGTAACAGATGCTTTTAAATATGGAGTTATTTCTTCATAGCTGGTACTTTTCATCACTTAGCCCTAATTTGCTTAATTCAAGGACACATACTGGGGAGCTAGTTTAAGTATGACTTTGCTGCAATAATCATATTATCTTAGAGTCAAGTGCCCACTAATTATGAAGAAATTTATATCTTTATTGTAAATGTCATTTCACCATAGTAGTCTGAAATGTGATTTTTATCCCTTTAGTCAGCATGCCATCTCATTGGAAATATTTCAAGCAAGCTATTGACAAAATTTAGGCCCAAGTTCATCTGTTCTTTAATAGAAATAGCTGGAAGATTCTCAGTACTTCCGGAGATCTCAAGAGAAATGCCCTGCTTTGCATCTGATCAGCTACCTTCTCAACTTGAAGTCCCGTGTATTTGCCATAGTAGGGCTTGGCAAACTACTGTCACCTCCTGTTTATGGACAGCCCACAGGTTAAGAATGGTTTTCAGCCGAAACCAGTTTGGCTTAGTGAATAGAGTGTCAACCTGCAGACTGAAAGGTCCCAGGTTCAATTCCGGTCAAGGGCATGTACCTTGGTTGTGGACACATCCCCACCCAGTAGGGGGTGTGCAGGAGGCAGCTGATCGATGTTTCTGACTTTCTACCTCTCTCCCTTCCTCTCTCTAAAAAATCAATAAAGTATATATATTTTTAAAAAAGAATGGTTTCCACCAGTTTGGCTCAGTGAATGTCATTTTGCCAATTGAAGGGTCATCGGTTCAATTCCTATCAAGGGCATGCACCTTTGTTGCTTTCTCTAAAAATCCATGGAAAAATGTCCTTAGATGAGGATTAGCAAAGAACCAAAAAGAAAGAGAGAAAGAAAGAGAAAAGAAGGAAGGAAGGAAGGAAGGAAGGAAGGAAGGAAGGAAGGAAGGAAGGAAGGAAGGAAGGAAGGAAGGAAGGAAAGGAAGGAAAAAAAGAAAGAAGAAAGATTTTCACTGGTAGAAAAAAAGAAAAGAATATTTTATTAAACCTGAAAATTGTTGAAATTCAAGTTTTCGTGCTCATAAATAACATTTTAATGCACTACAGCCACCTACCTTCATTTATGTATTGTCCATGGCTGCTTTCTCGCTATGATCACAGAGTTGAGTAGTTGTAACAGAGACCACATGGCCTAATGATGCTTCCCATCTGGCCCATTACAGAAAATTTTGTTGACCACTGACGATAAGATCTTAGCATGGCATACAAAATCTTTATGACTGGCTCCTGCTACCTGTCTGCTTCATCTTTGGTAAAACAGCCTGAGCTCTACCCGTTCTGAACTAACCATCCTGAACTACTAGAACTTCTTACACTCTGACATGCTTTCTACACACTTAAGTATTTTCCTGTGTTATTCCCTTTACACAAAATCATTCCTTTCCATCCTGAGAATCCCTGTCAAATTCCCATTTGTCTTCTAAATGTAAGCGTTTGGAAGGTAGATATTGTCTCTTGTTCATCTCTTTATCCTTCGCACAGGGTTTCTCAACCTTGGCACTATTGGCATTTTTGACTGGATAATTCTTCATTGTGGGAGCTGTTTTGATCATTGTGGGATGTTTAGCAGCATCTCCAACCTGGTCCAACCAATAAATACTAGACAATCCTTCTTCCCCAGTCATGCCAATTGAAAAAGCTTGCAAATATTGTGAAATGTCCCCTGTGGACAAAATTGTCTCCATTTGAGAACCACAGCCCTACCATCTTGCATAGTCACTAACCCGTAGTCTACACTGAGTTCATGTTAAATTATGTAGTAAAAGACTTGATTCATTTGAATGTACACTTCAAATGGATGATTTGTACCATGTACTATTTATATCTCAACAAGGCTGTTTTTAATAATAATAAAAAAAGACATGGTTTACTAACAACTATTTTTAGTGACATTATTATTGTGTTCCAGAATAATTGCCAGAGCAACTGATTATGTCATGTACTATACTCGTTCATGCCAAAGACACATTATCTCATTTAACACTGACTTCAGACCTGGAAATTTGACTTCATATTTTCCTCTTTCTTTGTTGGTAAATGCAGATGCAAAAAAAGTTCAGTAACTTGCTCAAAAGTCTCTGCTCTTGTCTGGTTTCAAAGCCTGTCTTCGCATCACTTGACCATGTTGCTTCCACAAGCCCGATATTCGCCACAAGAAGCCTAACTTCTAGATTAAGTGAAAATGCACTTAACTATCAAAGACAATGCGTTTACATAGCGGTTTCTAAATAGCAGGAGCATTGTTTTTGTTCAAAATGCTAAACGCTGTTTTATCATCAGTAGAACTGCCTATATGCTCAGTGGACCACAGTAGGTTTTTGTTTTGTTGTGGTTGTAGCTGTTTGGGTTGGTTTGTTTTCTTTGAGCCCACCAAGGGGCCACTTTTTTATTTTCTTCTTCCAGGTTCTTAGATCCTCATGTGGTGGGCTATCTATTCTGAAACATTATAAAAATCTAACATTTAGCCTAAGACTTGGGACAACAGCATTAAAGCAAATATTCTTGAAGATTGGTCATCTTTTGACCAGTACTGGACAGTGTAACCTTCTGTAGTGATGGAAATGTGGTAGGTTTGTGCTGTCCGGTATGGTAGCCACATGTAGCGATTGAGCACTGGACATGTGACTCATGTAACTGAGAAACTGGATTTTTGATTGGTTTAATTTATTGACACTTAAATAGCACAACTTTAGACATCTTAGCTTTGATAAAACCACAAACCTAAGCTTAACCCCAGAAAATATCTTAGGTGTCAGAGACCCTGGTTTCAGATTGAATAAATTACCCGTGGTGAATATATACAGAAAGTGTAGGAATATCCTCTTTCACAGTACAATTTAAAAGTTTACTGGTATACCTCAGTTATGTGATTGGTAGAAGGATAAAATTGCTCTATCGGGGGGGTATTATACTCACATTGTATTTTAACATTTATGAACACCTAGCAAGCCATATTGAATATTTCTCTTGAGTGTTAAGTGATAAAATAAATTACCCATTTAGGGGCAATGTTGAGACATTGAGGAATAAAGTGGAAAATGTGGTGTATTTGATTATTTTATGTAATTAAGAATTATTGGTTGAATAAGAGACTTTTGCTTTGTTGAAATTCTTGAATTTTTTTACTAAAACATTTGTTTTTTGCTCTTGGTCCAAATGACAACTACATTTAGTACTTTAACAGTAAACTAACAAAATTTTTCTCTCTGGATAGATTGCTAAGTATTTCCAGAAGAGTCGTTGCTTTGAAATATTCGTTTTATACCCATAATATTTTAATTTTGATTAAAAAAAGAAAAATGGAATTGATATATTTTCATTTCAAATGCCATCATAAATTAGCTCTAATCTTTGGCAAGTTATAGTTAAACCCATTTTATGATTTTGCTTGTATGTATTCATTAAATTTATTAGGTCTCAAAAAAAAAAAGACAACTCAATTATAATGGAGACAGACATCAGTTTTATTATTCTTGGATCTTCAAGAATCATCACTGACTTTTTACTTACATTTACTTTGCCCCAGTACTTACCTTATATTAATTGCTAGTGATTGAAGTTTTAAAATATAGATGCATTCTTCACTTGTCTTGGCCCAAAGGCCAAGAAGTAATAGATGCATTCATACAGATTATATGTTATTCTCCTCAGAGTTACATAGGGCCTAATCTAACAATTTGGATGATTTAAAAAAAATAATTTTTAAGATATTTTTCCCTCCCCCATGTCCTGCCTTGCTCTTTGTAAGGAAGTGTGATGAGGGTACAGATGTTTGGGATCTGGCTATAAGAGGTTCACAAATACTATTTCCATACTGGGGTTTTGGTGTTTCCCCTTGCATGTATGTCTTCTTCGGTTTTTTATTCACTCTGTCAAGAGAGAAAGAATTGGCTGCTCTATTTGTACACTGATACCAGGTGGGCTCAGTGGAGGCTTTGTTTATGGCAGAAACCATCATGTTCAGGAGTCGATAAGCTAATGAAGAAATGTCCTTCAAAAGATTTCTGTGTGGAATACTTACCCAGAAAGATGTAATGCTATTATTGACTGTTTCTTCGATCTCAAATATGCAGCACAGTTCAGTGTGACTCAGTGTCACCATGCCCCATGTTCTAAGGCAGGGGTGGGAACCTCTTTTTCTGCCAGGGGTCATTTGGATACTTATAATATCATTCAAGGGACGTACAAATTATCAACTTAAAAATTAACCTGCTATATTTGGCCAAACGTTTAATTAACTCACCCCTAATGCCTTAGCAGGGCACACTAAATGATTTCACCATCATACACAACCCCTGGCTGGACAGTCCCCACCCCTGCTTTAAGGGGTATAATTAAGGAAAAAGGCATGCCTCCTAGTCCCCAGAACCTTGGGATTCTGGTGATAAAAATAAAACTCTAGTGACCATGGTATAAGGCAGATCAAGTCCCCTTAGAGTATGCAGGAGGGAAAGATTAGTTCCAACTGAGGTGATTAGAAAATGTTGTGTAGAAAAAAATGACATTTGAACTAGAATTTGAGGAAGAGGTAGGAGTTTGATAGTTACAGATTGAGGAAAGGGACTCCTGTTGGCAAGAAATAAGGCACACATACTGGACTAATTTGGGGACAAATGGGAATCTGCTTTGAATATATAGGAAAGGATATGTGAGGGGAAGTTGTGGACGGCCCAACTCTCTAGGGAGGTTAGGACCGGACTGGGAAGGGGAAGTGCAGGTGGAGGAGTTGGGGAGGGGGTGGGGGGATGAGGAGTGCAAAGTGTTTGAGGTGAGTAAGTGATGAGTTTAGGAAGATTATTCTAGCAGCAGACAGATAAATAGGTAAAGACAAAAGCAAAGTAACCCTGGGCAGTGGTTATCACAATCAGACATTTACCAGCTAATCACACCAACAGAGATTTGATTTGTAAAGGTTGCCCTTCCTTCCTTCCTTCCTTCCTTCCTTCCTTCCTTCCTTCCTTCCTTCCTTCCTTCCTTCCTCCCTCCCTCCCTCCCTCCCTCCCTTCCTTTTCCTGGATAAATAAATAGGACTCTGGCATTTGGCCATCTTAGCATAACCTTTATATAAGTTTGGAATGAAAAGAAAGATAAAAGAATACTCATTTAAAATCAGTGGAAAGCTTCTAGTTTGTGATTTTTTAATGAATAGGTAGGTATATTGCTCTTGCATAAAACTTTCATATCAGTTCTTTTCCTTATGAATGGTCCTGGGCACATTATAGACTGTAATGTAGTGGTTTGATAGTGCATGATTTAAAGTACATTTTATCCTAATCCACAAGTATCCTGACAAATGTTAAGCAAAAAGCAGGCCTCCCATGTCCTTTATTCTTTTGAGTGATTTTTCCCCCCTAAGTATAATCCTGAAATGGTGTAGGCATGAAGCCAAGTGCCGACCCATTGCCGCCACTGCCACTTTTCATTATGGGCACTATCCCTTCCCTTTGCTTTCCTCTGTCTGACTCATTGGGACAAGTAGTGAATGTTCACCCCCTCTACCCCGAGTCCTTATACTATAGACCAATTATATATTAGACTTCAACCAAGGCCCTTCACATTTGTGTATCAGACACTTGATTTTTTTTTTTCCTGCAAAAAGCTTTATTGTTTCCATTTGGTCCAGTGCATGGGAGAGGGCTTCAGGGCGGAGGTTAAAAGAATAGCTAGTAGTTTTGGGAGGAGGCTCAGGCAAAAGCCAGACACCAGGGGACTAGAGAGGGACCTCGGCTCCAAAGGCTCCTAGGGTGACCCTTTCAAAGAGATACTCTCCCAGCCCAGCCTGGGGGCCGGCAGCCTCGAGAGGTGGATCAGGTGTTGCCCATCTTCTTGATGAGTTTCACCTGCTCACCCCGGAAGTGGTTCTGCAGGAAGTCACGGAGCTGAGGGTCTTCATGGTAGAACCCAGGGTAGGCAGCTTCCATGGTGTCCTGAGTTTTGCCCGCTCATCCTGGGCGGCTTCAGCATGTCCTGGAAGAGAAGGCGGCCACCACGCCGGTTTTGCATCTTTAAGAGACGCTCGGCCCACACCCTGGAGAGCCACATCCTCGCGGTGGGAATAGAAGCCCAGAGACAGGTAGGTGCGGAGACCCGCCGGTGCAGGCTGGCCAGGCAGTTGACTGCAGCCTCTACCTCGGTGCAATAATTCGGACGCATTTGGGAGCTCATGGCTTGGCAATAAGGAGGTAGGGTAGAGAAAAACAGTGTGTTGGCTGATCTTGGAGGTGGTTCTGAAGGTGGTGACTGAATCAGACACTGGAGAGTGGCCAGAGGCTGGAAGAAGGGGCGTCCCTGGGTCTGTTCCGTCCAAACACTGTTGAAGCAAGAGACAGATCTGGGATCGCCGAGGGCATTCTGATTATTATTACTATTTTTTTTTTAAGAACTGACAATTATGAACAGGTTGAATCACCTGTGTTTTAGATTGTGAGCTTATTGATGGCTCCTATTAAACAGTAATATTGGGACAACTTCTTCAAAGAAGTTGGTGGAAAATACAATTTACAAAAATGGAGTATTTTTTACCCCCATTTCCTTCCTTGTGTCATCCTTTTCACTATATACATAGCCCTTCTCATTACTGATATTTATCAATGTAAGACTCTCTTCTTTAATTTAAAAAGTGAGCAACCACTTATGTTAAGGTTCTTGGCTAAGCACTCTCTACATGGAGATGAGGGGACCGACACAAAGACAAAGTAACTTACCCAAGGACACATAGTAATTGGGAGAGCCAAATGTAAAACCAGAAATGTGTGATGGAAGCTGATGCTTTAACCACTACCTGCAGGTCCTTAGATAACATTTTCTTCTATGTCATTTTGTTCTACATAGTTTGGTTATAATGTCAATGAGGAAAAATAACATCTATTCTTCAGCGGGGCCGTGTCTGTGTGGAGTTTGCACTTTCACCCCATGTCTTCGTTCTTGTTTATATCCGTCAGCCTATGGAAACACTGGTTTGGTCAGACGTCATTTTGCTTAAAGTCGGTTTCCAAGAACCTATCGATGACTTCAAGTGAGGACTTACTGTGCTTCCTTAATCAGTGCCATCCTTGATGCTGGATGATGTGAGCCCAGTTTGGGTAATGGATGACTACTGGTCCCAAGTGGAAGTTTCCATGGAGGAGCCATAGAATTTTAAGAATGGAAGGGCATATGGAGGTTATCAGATCTCATGGAAAATAAAGTCCTGTGTGTCTGGGAAGGGTCTCTAGTAACTCAGTTCGCATAGTGCATTGGATAGTAACTGTACTAGTAACAGTCTTCAGATAAGGGTAAGATCCTGGGAGTTAATCATCAAAACGTTGATTCTGTGGGTAGAGGTGAAGGCAGAAAGAGACCTTCCATTTGGAATAATATGCTTGGAAGAATTGTCTGATTTGCTGACACCTGGGATTTGCTTCAAAATAATGCAGGAGGAGGAACTGGGGAGAGGGGCAGGATTGGCTATGGTTTGATGGTTCTTGGGTTGTGCGATGAATGCTTGGTTTTTGGTGAATGCTCAAAATTCTTCATAATGCTTTTACGTTTTTACATTTTTATTTCAAGGCACCTGTTTCATGATTTTGCAATGATTCGATTATGTACATATTTTCTTATGCAAAATTCTCTTGGATGTTTTAGTCAGAAGGAGAATTTTTTCCCCCTAGCATTTGTTCTCTCTTAGAGTGTCCTTCATTTCCTTTTTTTGATTATTTGCTAAAGAAAGAACTCAACTTTTCCAGAGCTGAAGGTGACGTTACTTGTCAGCTGCCGATATGGCTGCAGCATTAGTATAATTTATCTCATTTCTCTTAGAGTGACTTCTCTTTGACAACTTTAGTTTTCAACTCAGAGACTTGGCTTGTATTGTTCTCGTTAGTAAAAAAAAAAATAATAATAATAAAAATAAATTGCTAGGATGTCCTTAGTAATTGGAGTCAGCTGCACTTAAGGCTGTTCAGCCAGACTGTTATTTTAGCCTTCACTAGTAGGGTTTTTAACACCAGTTTGACCTTACTTTGAAACATTCTCAAAATACCATACTTTAATATCGATTTATATACTTTCATATTAAGGCAGGGCAGGGTCCCTGGGGGGAAAATAATGAAACTCTTACTTCCCACAAATACAGGAATAAGGTTGATTTTCTGTCTGTCTTTCTTTTTTAAAGAAAAATAGGGAAAGACTTTGGGTAAAGTTTTCCCTTGGCTAGGGCATAATGCTAGGTGGGCTGATTCCCTGGGCCTGTGTTCTTTCCTGTTGCCTGAGGATTTCGACTGAATCCTCTCATGCTCAGGGAATTTGTTTCTCAGTGCTAAATACCGAGTTCACATGACATTAGACCAATTATATTTTAGGCAAGTGTAAAGCCCAGATTTTATAAAACATTTTTGAAAATATTCTATGTTTTTGTTTATTCCAGGGGAGTACAGGTCTCTGCTTGGTCATTGGTAAGTTCCCATCCAGTAGAATGTCAGGGGCAGAGTACACTGAGGAGTGTAGATATTCTTTTTAAAAGACCAGATGGATAAAAAAAAAGCTATGGTACATTTACACAATGGAATACTGCACAGTCGTAAAAGAAGAAGAAGGAGGAGGGGGAGGAGGAGGGGGAGGGGGAGGGGGAAGCGGAGGGGGAGGAGGAGGAGAAAATCTTGCCTTTAGGGATAACATGGATAGACCTGGAGAATGTTATGCTACATGAAATAAGCCAGTCAGGGAAAGACAATTACCTTCTGATTTCACTTATATGTGAAATCAAATGAACACAATAAACTCACAAACAAAATAGAAACAGACTCATAGATGCAGAGAATAGACTGACAGCTGTCAGAGGGGGAGGGAGACTGGGTGAAAAAGATGATGGGACTAAGCAAAGAAAAAAAAACACACACACACACACAAACCTCAGAGACACAGACTACAGTATGGTGATTCCAGAGGGAAAGGGGGCAGGAGGGATAAGTGGAGACTTGACTTTGAGTGGTGAACACACAATACAATATACAGATGTATTTTAGAATTGTACACCTGAAACCTATATAATTTTATTAACCAGTGTCACCTCAATAAATTCAGTGAAAAAAATAGATTGAGAGAGGTTTAGAGTATTCTCAGGACCAGCAAATCCATATTAGGCAATTGGACTCCCTCCCATCTCCACCTGTGTCTCGGGACCCCAGACCCCAGAGCCAGTGCCGGTGGAGACCTGGAGCGCTCCAGACAACAGCTCATGCTCATTTCCTCCTCTGTATGTAGGAACTGAGCAAGTGCTTTCTAATGAACCGTCCCTCCAGGCACCTCTCCCTCTTCTGCCGACGCAAAATCCCCGGGCACCCAGTGAGCGGTCCCTTTGGAGTGTAAAGTGCCGCTGCGTTGTTTACGTTACCTTTCGGAAATGTTTGGCCTGGCGTTCTCCATAAAATAGTGGAATCTCTAGAAGATTAAAATTTGTTTATGGTTTATCCCCAATAGCTAGAAAGCGAGCTCTTTCACCACATAGCCCTCCTCGGCATGTGGCATGTTGGTGAGCTTTCTCATTTGCATGTTGGTGAGCTTTCTTACCTTCACCCTGCATCTTCTCAGCTTCTCCAAGGCCACGACGGGGGTTGTTTTTGAGACGCTGAGGAAGCTCAAGGTTCAGAAGAATTTCTCACTAAGTCAATTTACATCCCAGAATAATTCCATATAGATTAACGGAAATGACAATACCGCTAAGATTTCCAGACCCGGGGTCATTACAGCCTTCAGCGTAGGCCCTCCGTGACAAATTGCTGTAAACCTGTTTGGCTCTTTACCGCAAGGTTTAAAACATAAAAAATATCAAAGTGCTTAAATTTTTCTCTCTGTTCCCTTATCAGAAATATTCATTTAGACCATAACAACTGTTAGAACAAGATAACAACTCCAGGCCAGCTGTCAAATGTTTACCATTATCAAAACTCTCCCTGGAGGGAGATGCAACTTTGGCTCGCCTCACCGGCAGTAATTTAATTTTTCCTTCATTCTGACTCGGAAATGGCAGCATTTTTCAAAGCTTCCTCCCACTGATGGCTGAAATTTTCCCTGTGAAATGATTTCCACCAGTCTCGAGTCTCCCTTGTTTCTGCCGTCTTCACCTTTGCTGATGGCTCTGCAACTCATCACCAGCTATGCAAACTGACAGTTCACATCCTGGGGCAGCAGCGGGGTCTGGCCCGCAGAAAGGAGCAGCCTGCCCAAATTTACGCTCCCAAGATCTCTTAATTCACAAAAGCATTTGCTCCAGTTCCTGTTCTCGGCTGCAGGGGCTGCGGAGAGGGAGTGGGGGGCTGGGCCAGGACCGTGGGGAGAATGTTCTGAAGAGAAGAGAGTCTCTCTTCACACTCTACTGAGTACACAGACTCGGGAGATGGAAACCAGACGGGGAGAGGCATTTCCAGCCATCTTGCTGATCTGTGCGGGAGTTCATTGAACTGTACAGCATAGCACCAGACCCTGGTGTCAAGGAAGGTTACTTTTAAAGTTTGTTCTTAAGTCTTCAGCACAGATATCCACTCCTTTCCCTTTAAAGGTATGCTGACAAAGAATAGCAACATTAAAAAGAAGCAAAAAGATCAATCTTGCCATGAGGATAGCCAGAAATCGCTTTCCCCTCTGCAGAGTTCTGTTTCTTAACGAGAGTGGACAGAGGACGTTTTAGGTTTGATTCGAACTTGATGTACATGACATATTTCATTTTCCCCCACCCCTCTCCTCCCCAAATTCAACCCAGGCCACTTGATTGCAGAAGCTGCCAAAGCTTCCCTGGCTGCTTCCAAGATGCTCCTGGAATTTGAGGTTGTCTTTTTATCATCTCGTAGAGACATATTTTTGTCCTTTTCTCTGCAGCCCCTCGACTCCTCTGCAGAGGGCTCCTCTCTCTCTGTGCCGGCGGCCCAGACAGACAGCGGGCACGTTGCTGGTCCTCAGCACAAGGTCACCTGTGAACTTGGTGTGCCAGTTTGGGTCAGTCTGGAAATTGCTGTCGAGTACAGATTGTTTAAAATGACTGACCTCTTAGGTGTATTTCTATCCGCTCCCCACTCCCCCAGATGTCTAAAATGACCTAATCAAATTGGTAGGTTGTTTTCATGGCTTTGAAGGGGGAACTGTAATTTAAGTTACAGTGATAGAATCCTGAGTGAGAGAGGCAGGTCTGGATTCTAGGCTTTCCTCTTCCTCTATGTTTTCCAGTTGCTTTCCCTGTAACCCACACCATCACGCTAAAAGAATGGGGATTATGAGTGGTAACATAATCAAGTCCCCAATTTGGATCCCACTAACTCAGAATGTCTGATTACCCTGAATTGAAGTGGGTCTTTGAACTGTCTGTGAAGTTGGTTATGAAAGTTGGTGTTTTCAATAATGTTTCAGAAGATAGCATTCACTTACTAAAGAAAACAAAAACATTGCAAACACCTTTATGCATACAGTTAGTTGTATACAACATTCCTAATTATGGGTGTTTCTTATATCAAAGTAGATAAAACAGACTTCTGCCTTTCAACAAGTTTTCTTCTTAAGTATAACTTACCTGATTCCTTGTTTAAGGCTGGCCAATTCCCTGATTGTCTGAATGAGAGGTTTTTTGTTTTGTTTTTTAATCATCTTTATCATAAGTAATTTGTTTGTTTAGTGTATTGGGGTGACATTGGTTAATAACATTACATATTATGTGTAAAGTTCTATCTGTGTTTGCATCGTGTGCTCACCACTCATGGTCTGAGATTTCTTCTGTCACCATATATTTGACCCCAATAACTCTCAGTCTCTCTCCCCCCAGCCCCACCCCCCCAAAGCCCTTCCCCTCTGGTAACCACATACTGTTTTCTGTGTCTGTAGCTTTATTTGTTTTGTTGGTTTGTTCCTTTCTGTTTTCTATCCCACATATGATTGAAATCATATGGTTCTTGTCAGAGAGGTATTTTTATTCTCAACAGTGCTTTGGGAACGCACTCTTGAGGCGCTTACCCGTTCGTTGGGGGTTCAAATAGCAAGAGACGATGGTAGGTGCTAAATTCCAGAAGAAGCAATATGAAAAGTAAGTGCGCTAGGAATTCTAGGTCAGTGGGGATTGAGGTTCTGAAATCATATAACTATATTTGCTGTTCTCTGAACCTTCCAAACACACACACACACACATACACACACGGAAAATTTTGTAAAATTTCCAGAGCTTGATGTAGTCTGTGCTGCATAAAAGGTTTAATTGATATATACATGAAACCTTCCACTGAGTTTACTTGGCAGAGTAGTTCTTATAAGACCTACTTTTTCTTGAATACCAGGTACCACGCATTTTGTGCTGGTCAGTGTTCCAAACTCCCTTTTGAACAATTCAGAGAAGACGCAGAAGCTCAGATGCGCCGATGCCCATGTTGTGTGGGGGCTCCACAAATCACCTGCATTTACAAGGTGGCTGCCCCTACGTCATGCCATGTGGGCACTGCAGAAATGCGGGCTTGGCGTTGTCAAACCTTCCATGTAGTCCAGAGAGACAGGAAATTCACATTTTTTATGGCGATTTTCTGATTTTCAGAGCAGCACAGGCCACATTAAAGAAGTTGGTGACTTTTACATTATATACTCAACCCCATTTCCTCCTCACCGTATCCCTGTAGGGGAGGCACAATTCTTCCTACTTTCCCACTTTCACCCTAACTCATAAGTAGCAAAAGTGGAATTCTACCCCAGATGGGTCTCACTCCAAAAACGACGGCGTCACCCGGCTGCTGGGCTCTGCCTTGACCGGTGGGAATGGTGCTGGGGGGAGTATTGGCGGAAACGTGCTGTTCAGGTACAGCCAGGCCCTTAACAAAATGATCACCTCGTGTAGGCTGTAGAGTCCTCATCTCCCAGACAACAGTTATTTATGGCTTTGGGAGAATTAATTATAGCATGAACGTATTGGTGGCTGTAAATATCAAACAAAAACCCTCTTGCCTTTGCTGCAGATTTATTATTTCAACCTCTTGGTACTTCCAGAAAAGCTGCACACGTACTCTGAGTTGGTTGTAGAGTTCTTCAGGTTTCACTAAGAGCAGCAAAAGTATTAGTGGTTATTTCACAAGGCCTTGACCTTGCCAGAGAGAGGAGAAACCAGTAGTTCTCAGGGTCTCCTAAATAGTTAATCACTTTTTGTTCAAATTCTAAATGAACTCTGTGGCCTGAAGACATTAGCACACCTCCTCAAGCCCGCCGTCAGCTGGTGTGATGGGGCCGGTTGTTATTATACACAGCTGTAAAAAGCTGGGTACATCGCATAAATTGCATTGAAACACATAGGCCACAGATTACTCCAGAAGAATTGTATGGCTTGTTCAGTCATATATTTTGATCTTTATTGCCAGTAGTTTATTCTCACGAGAGTTGGGGATTAGCCTTGCTTTTAATGTAAGAAGTGTATCTATGCGGGGCAAAAATATAAAATGGAAATAGATTTTTAACGGCAACTTTGGTTCTTAGCATTAATTTTACATGCATTTTTCATTCTGAACTTTTAAACAGTTTTGAGAAACATATGAGAGATTTGTGAACAGGGGCAAGAGAGGGTCAAATGTATCAAATCCTGGGATTCCAGCAAATGCAGGATTTGTGGACGAGCCGAGGAGCACACATGTGTGGGGAATGTAAATTAAAATAAAACCTCGCTTTGTGGAGGCTTTGAGAAGTGAGCCCACCACGTCAAGGCAAATGTCCGAAGTGTTTGTCTTCTTAATAAATTAACCAAATATTAAAATAAACGTTAATTTTATCAGTCTGCCTATTTTTTTCCCTCTCTCTCTCTCTGGATGAAAGTGTTTCAGGAAAAATCATAAAAGAATCTATGGTAGCTTGGAGAGGTTAAACTCAACAGTTGTTTTCTTTGAAGTCCCTGGCCATGAGGTTAATTGCCAAAACTGCTTGTGGAAAAGGTGGTAACAATTTAACAAGACTGTACAACTGCAGAGACTTAGATGAATATCAGGTGTTTGCAGATGTTTTTTTCCTAACAGGAAAGGGGGTGGGGAGGAGAGGAGGAACAGAATGAGAAACAGGGGGAAGAGAGGGGCCTGAATAAAGTCCCAACTAAACAGCCAATAATTCTTTGTTTGCTTAGCCAATCATCCTGTAATTGGCCAGGAGGTTAATAGGAGTCTATTGATTGGTCAGGAGGAGTGCTTACTGTGGCTATTTTTACAGTATGCTCCCAGACAGAAGGCTGCAATTACTGGAGCTCTCATTCCCACTCTTTAGGGCCATTGCCGCCCTGATTTATGAAACCTGATCAGCTCGCTGTTGGCAATTTATGTTTTAAGTGTTGCCTTCTGGGTCTTTGCTGCTTATGGGTCGCTGTGCTATTTCTCATCATTTATTGTGGTCATTTGAATAGGTAAGCTTATTTATGACTTATTGAAGTAGGAATACATTAAAAATAATAACCACCACCCACGTGGACTGGAAAGTGAGAGCAATCATACGAGATGCAGTTAAGAGTCCTGTCTGATCTACAAATAGAGTCTTCTGCCCGCGTAGCATGTCCAATAGATCAAGACATAAAGGACATAATCCTTTATCTGCCTCCCACAGACCTGTTTCTCAACTTTCCTCACTGACTCGCATGTATGGGTTACCCTTGGGTTTCCTCTGTGTCACTTCCAGTAATCAAGCGTGGCCATTGGCCTTTCAGAGGGGAGGAACCTGAGGCCGGTTTGGAAAGTCTGGGCTCAGCAGCCAGTCTTGCCCGTGACAGGGCTCTTCCTTCTTAACCATCCGACCTGGTCCTGACCTTCGCTTTCCTAATAAGGCACTTACCTCACCATTTCATTTCTCACTTGCTAACCTTGGCTATAAATCCTCCCATGGTTCAAGCTCTTGGTTTCCCACCCCTGCTCAAACCTGCTTTTGGAGTTCAGAGTTCCCTGGGAGCCCCATGGAAGGAGAGTAAATCTCTGCTGATGATAAGGCCCTTGAGCCTCAGATTTCTGTGTAGCCATGTCGAGCAACTGGATTTCACCCACACTCCCAACGTATTCCTTAAGGCTATGTGACCACGGCTACTACCACAACTGCTACTGTTTTTTTCCTGTTTCTCTTACTTTTTAAATTTTACTACTACTTAAAAACAAACATGTGAAGGACATTTGCAAATCCTCTCATTGCCTCTAAAGAGATCCAGCATCCACATTTTGATTGACTGCTCGATTCCAGGCACTCTTGCAAGCGCTTTGGATGCAGCGGTGTTGTCAGTAGGCCACAGCTGTCCCTGCTGATGGTGCCTCTGAAGACACGGTGAGCGTTCCTAAGACCTGCTGAACTTTCTGGCAGAAGCGTGACAAGCACCAACCCCACAAAGTGACAGTACCAGAAGGCCAGGGCTCTCTGTATGCCCACAGAGAGCGGTGTTGTGACAAGAAGTGGAGGCGCTATGGTGGGCAGACCAAGTTGACTTTCTTGAGAAAGGCTAAATCTCCAACGAGGATGGTGCTGAGCTCTGAAAACTGGGAGCCCAGCTGCAGACCTCAGATAGTGCTGGCTAGTCAGAGATGGTGAGCATTTTAAGCTAGGAGGAGGTAAGAGAAAGGGCCAACTGATCCAGTTCTAAGCTTTCGGTTTCATTTTATTCTGAAGAGTGTAAAATCTTGTGGTTATATTTTTTAAAAAGAACCAAAAAGACCCAATGATCCAAATTTTCCAGCTGCCTGCTCGTTTCCCTCTAGTTTGGTGAGCGACCTCCCTCTACAAAGAAAGCAGTGAAAGATAAGGTTGCCTCACCTGAGCCAAAAGATCTACAAACAGCTTCCCAGAGACTTATTTCTTCCTGTAAGAGGACTGCTTCCTATTGAACCATTGTTATTTGAGCTGTCTTTCCTTCTTCCTTCTGTGACTTTTCTTCTGTCATGCTGTTGTAACTCACGATTTTTCTCATCTTCTTGAACTCACCAAAGCTCAAAAGAACTGTAGTAGTTTTCTCCCCTCTCTGTCAAGAGTACAGGGAACTCTCTTCCTCTTCCTGTTGCTTCTGCAGATAAGAGTGGGTTTTTCCTGCCCTCCCACTCATGAGCTCATTTGAGAAGTCTATTCTGACTGTGAATCCATCTTTAGTGAGAGTGAGCCTCTTTTCAGCTCTTCTGGCTAACCTGTTGTTACCATCATGTTATCATGTAGGAGAGTATCAACTGGACCTGTCTCTCAGTGTGGTAATTATGACTCAAGTAAAGCAAAATGTTAGTAGCTAAATCTCCTGTAAGGTAGTCTGCTACCAGTTCCACTTGACTTTGAGAATATCACTCCTGTCTTTCTCTCTGCTTCATATCTAGGCAAGATGACCCTTTCAGTCTGCTTGTTGCATTATTTTTATTATGAATATTGAAGGGAAACAGATGACTATGTGCTTAAAAGGCCTCCCTCTGCCCTGCCCCCGCCCAATGTAATGTGATATTTCCTGTTTACTTAATATGAAATTCATAAGAGAAAGTAGTTTGGTACTTTTAGGTAGCCTGATACGTTCTTCAGTCTTTACCTTTATCCTAAGCCAGAAGTCTCAGAGCCCCAGAGAAAGGCTCCTGATAGGCATTCTCTCCACCATTGTATGCCCTTAGTACCCTTGTATTGGTTTATTGATTTCTCTTGTGTGTTTTTTTTCCTAGACATCACTGTGTACCTCATTATTAACGTTTATATCAGAACTCAACAGCATTTTTAAGATTCTTTAGTAACACAGTGATGTCTGGACTTCTATCTTCCCATTTGCTGGTAGAGCTGCTACTGTTTTCCAAAGGAACTATTAACCACCCACCACCAACAACAGAATTGAACAATCCATGTTCTAAAACTAGATAGTTTAGAGGTGTCATAGTTTTTTAGTGGCCTTTCACTGCTGATAAAGGAATCCTGAGGAAGGAGAATGCACAGGCCACAATCCGTTGTTTAAGAGAAGAGACGCAAGAGTAAGCTAAGTGCTAAGTAAGCGCTAAGTAAGCATGGTGCTCAACCCCTAGGACCACTTTGTTCTCTTGAAGTTCCTTTCCTTTACAGTGGTCAGCAAACCGTGGCTCTCATGGCTCAAGAGCCTTGAGTGTGGCTCTTCCACAAATTACCACGTGTGGGCATGCACATACAGTGTGATTGAAACTGTGGCCCATGCGCAGAAGTCGGTTTTCGGCCTGGGCGAGTCTATTTTGAAGAAGTGGTGTTAGAACACTAAAGGGGCCAAAGAGCCACATGTGGCTCGGGAGCCGTGGTTTGCCGACCACTGCTTTAGATTGTTGTCCCACTGCCTTTCTTTTGTTTTGCACCAGCCATGCCTTTTGCTGCATGACCATTTGGGGAGGGGGAGATGGAGGGAGGAAAGGAGGGAAGGAAGGAGGAAAGAAAAAAGGAAGTAAGGAGGGGAAGGTGGGAAGGAGAAAGAGAGGGAGGAAGAAAAAGAAAAGGAAAGAGATACAGAACACTTGTGTAATAAAACAGATTGTGAAATGAGGGTTAGATCAAATGAATATTTAGAGATGTAACTACTTATAAAACGTTGGGCACTTACCCAGCCATGATGCAGTCACCTTTTTGAGAGAACTCAGAGAGATTTCTTGGCAAAATTCTGTGGCTTTGTTTTCATAGTTCTGGAATAAAACTGCTACCACCAATTTTAATATCCTTTTTTATTCTTTAAGGTATTTTGAATTTATTGACTGATTAAGCTAAATGGGTCTTTAAAAATATATTAGAAAAACACATTTATCTTTTTGGAAAACTAATACAAGGTGTTATTGATCTTCAAGACCAACAAAATAATGATTCTTTTCTACCATATAGATATATATCTGTATTTTGTTTATAGGAAAGTGTCTATAAACAGAAATTATTTTCAAGTAAATGCTGAACAAAGTTAAAGGAAATAAATAAGAGAAAGAGTAGTACTATTTATTGAGCAGCACTCAAATTTGTCAGACCACAAAATTATTTGTGGTTAATTAATGTAGGTGCTGGGAATGGTGTTAAATGAAACATGTGGCATTCTTGTCTCAAGGAGCTTTCTTTTAAACTTTTTTTATTGAATTTATTGGGGTGACGTTGGTTAATAAAATGAAATTATAGAGGTTGCAGATATAATACATCATCTATATATCTAATTGTGTGTTCGCCACCCCATGATATTCTTGAGAATCTAAAATAACTTGGGTTACTCACTAGAATATATATTTTTTTATGTTAATAGGAATGAAATTTTTGTGAATGAAGATACTGGCACCAAATGTAAATTTGAAATATTCTTTTGATCGAATGCAACTATTTTTGTTTGTTTTTGGCTTGCGAAAGACAAAATACTCATTTCTGGAATATGTTTCTATCTGCACTTTTCCTTGAAATTGTCTTTTGAGTTTGGAAAAGTGACTAATGAACAGTACAGATAATTTTTAACGATATATTTCAGGCATCAGGAAAGGTGTGTGCATGGCTCTCTTGTGTAAGATGACCTCAACAAGTTCACTTTACTGCACAATGAGAAAGAAAAGTGTTAAGAAGCTTACATATAATAAAAAATGATTCTACATCCTAGAGCATGGATCAGAGAAACTTTGACAGAAGCAAAAATTAATAAGCATACAGTTTGTTATAAATTTTGGTGAAAGTTATCAGAGACAAATAGGAGTGGGTCAACTAAATTGATATATATTTATTGAAAAACTTGAATTGGGGCAATAAATACGTCCTTAGGCTTTGGTGGCATCGTAAAGCATTTGTGCTTTATTCTTTGTGATTTACTATTTTATCAACTGAGGTGAGCTTTTGTGTTCAGAAATGGATAATTGACACTTAAATCTTGTGTTCTCTATTTAATCAAGCTTAAATTATAGGTTAAGAGTGCCCTTATCCCCCTCCCCCCGAAAAAAAAGAAAAATACCTACAAAAAGGGCAGTATTTAGCTTGAATCTTGATTTAAATTTGCCACCCAAGGCAAAGCTTTTACATCTGTGTAGGGGCAAACACCTCTGGGATTTGTCAATAAGCAGAAGAAAAACATTGGCTTCCAGACAACAGGCATTCGGAGAGCTGGCGACGGTCATGCAGGCGAGAACGTTCAAGTGACTCCAGCTCTTTCGAGCTTCATTAGGCCATGCTGGCAGATCCCACATGGCATTATGGAAATCAGCAAATGAAAACCATATTGATCAGCATTGAGGACAAATGTGAAAAAGGTGGTCCCGGAGAGGCGCCGGGGAGAAGAATGCTTTCCCGGTCAACCCGATAGGCCCTGGTTAGGGCCTTTTAATCATTCATTAACGTGACCCTCCTCCTTCCCTTTCCACTCAGATTACCTCAGCCGCAGAGCATCCTGCTCCATTTATCTTTTAATGTTCCCTTTATTTAATTTATTTTTTAAGCTCCAAGTTACACTCTTATTTCAGAATTGAGTTTTACTTTTCATGGGATCGTTCTAAGTGACTCAAATGACTTTTCCCAACAAGCTCACCAGGCATTCAAAGGAAGGAAAGCATTTGCTGAGATTCACCTAATTTACTTGGTATGCACCCCAGCCAAAGGGGAGAGACAGTCAGCCAGACACATTAAAGAGAGAGGGAGGGATGGAGGGAGGGAGGGAGGGAGAGAGAGAGAGAGAGAGAGAGAGAGAGAGAGAGAGAGAGAGAGAGAGAGAGAAAGAAACCTGGCTTGTTTCTAAACCTGAAGCTCTGGTTAAAGTTGGGGTCATTGTTTCAATTTTAAGGTTCTATCCCCCTCCTCGCCCCCCTCCCCACCCCCCAGGGTTTGGAATTTAGCCTAGTGAAATTACTTCAGGTCTAAAACCAGAATCTCAGTCACCTTTCTTCTTCCTTTTCATTCTGCGCTCTCAGCAGAGAGCTGGCGTTGTATCTTGGTCCTTAGGGAGGAGAAGCAGTGATACTCAGTGTGCCCAAATGAGACAGGGAAATCCAAGTCTGGGTTTGTGGAGGGCTCTGTTTTCCTGGCACGTTCTCACCTGGAGTGCATCCGGCCTTTGTGGGTTTGCTGCCTCTCAGAAATCACATTCTGACCTGGGTTTGCAGGGGTTTCCTCTCTCCCCACCTCTTCCCTTCCAGCTCCCACCTCCCCTCCCATCCTTCTGTCCAGGTTCCTCACTTTGGTAAGAAAATGTCGAAGGTGTTTTTTCCATGGGGAACTGTGTCCTTCTGCGGTTGCTAAGTAACCTGTGGATATGAGTCTTTGGAATATTAAATAGCAGCTGACAATAATTGTTTCTACGCTGCTTTGGGGCATAACTCCCTCCTAAAAGAGATCCAGATAAAAACAAAAGAAGCCTGAAATGTAGACATAAGTTAATGCCTTGAAACTGTTGCAGACAAACCAACTTGATGGTGGACTGTTTCCTGAGTTATTTACCTAATTGCCTAAACTGAATATTTGCTTTTTCTCCTCCCCTTTCAAACCACCTTTAAACACACACACACAACACACACACACACACACACACACACACACACACACACACACACGAAAATCCTCTTCAACATGGAACAATTAAGGTACCACTTTCCTATCAATTTAACATTGAATTCTGAAATAGATATTCATAAAAAGCAAAAAATATGTGATTAATCTCTGGGTGCTTGGGTGATCAAATCCTTGAACTTTCTTTTTGCTCTAGACTCCTTGTCTGTAGCCATTGTAACCTGGTTATTTGAATTTGTACTTTCCTACGTTTTCATTGCTTTCCCATGCGTGGTGGTGTGCGGGGGGTGAGGTGGGGAGGGGAGACTGTTTCTGATTGATTTGGGTATCAAAAGATGCACAATGTGTAGATCTAATTTATCTAACTAGAATCCAGAATTTTATTTTATTTTGGTTTCCCTTGGGACTCCAAAGCTACCTTCAATAATGTCTTGGGGGATATCCATGTATAAAATCTACTTTATCTTTTCCTCTTCTTGCATACTCATTGATTTCTAAGTGCTTTTCCTCATAGACTCTCGTTACTATCCCACTTTGCTTTCTGGGCTCTACATCAAACAGTGTAGGCGTGTTATCTGTGCAAGACCTACTCTGCCTGCCTTTTGCAGAAGAGAACATTAAACAGTGAGTGAACTGTGCAGACACGCTCTCTCTCCCCAGCTTTCTTTTCCTCTCTCTCTCTCCCCCCTCCCAGCTCCCCCACTCATCCTTCTCCTTCTCTTCCCCTCTCTCTCTCTTCCCCCCATTCCCAATGGGAGTGTTGTTTATAGAGCATTATAATTTATAACTGAAGAGAGTGGATTTAATTTCAGTGGAGAGGCTCGCCAGCAGGGCGCCAGCCTGCAATCATATGAATCAGCAAGCTGCAAACTCTATTGAATGGAAAGTATTATCGCTGGCCACAAACGGACACTGTTTCTCCTAAACAACTCCCTTGGTGCAGGAAGACCTTGTCTTCATTCATCTATTTTACATATCTCCTTCTGTTTTAATTTTGCCATTTCCTAAAAGTGTTTTCTCTTTAGATTGCAACTTTTCTCTAACTACCTTATTTCCTGACCCAACATTGCAAACTGGCTGATCTGATATTCCTCCTGTCTCCATCCTTCCCATATATGACTTGAGTTAGTTTTCTCTTTGCTTCTCCTTTCTGCATATGTCTTTTTTTTTTAATTGGGAGCTGTTAAACATGCAAACAAGACTGTGATGAACTATTACCATTAATATTGTAAAGTGTTAGTCCATTTCAATCACCTAAACTTTTATTTAATCACGGATTTTTTTTTTATACTCAGATATTTTTTTTCTGCATTCACTGAAAGATTTATTCTCTCCTCCTTCAAACATCTGGGAGATGATTTCTTATTCTTTACATGAGCCATCAAATCTCTTGTAGTGCTCGTCTACCTGTGCCTTTATGCCAGGTTTCTTGCCCCTTTTCAGAAGGTGTGCCAGAATGCGTGCCTGACTTTTTGTGGTTGGTGTTTGTTTTCACACAGCATCGGCTGCGTTCGTGTAGTTAAGCTACATCTCTGAGTCACTTTAAAAATCAAGTGAGACCTGCAAGGCTGCTACCTTTTTAAAATGTATTTTACAGAATTCATGTCGCTGTTGTAAGTGTTGGTGATTTGGGTAGTGAAACTGTTACTAGGATTAGAGAGATTGCATTAATATTTCATCAAATATCAGACTATCTTCATCCACTCTTGAATAAGTTCAATACTCATGTCTCAACAATGAGATTCAAGTTGCACAAACAGCTAGCAGACCAAGGCTGGTATTTGCTTCCAGGGAGGAAGGGATAGGGCACGAGGCAGTAAGGAAGCTCCGGTGAAGGAAGTCTGTTTAGACGTCGGTGAAAAAGCCAACAAGCCCGACTACACATATGCTTAAAAAATACTCACAAATGCAAAGGTTAACAAATGTCAAAATGCTAAAGGCTCAACAATCTTATATAAAATGTACAATTTCTTTTCAGAAAAATATTTTCGTGTTGTAGATATATGAGGGAATTGTTTATATATCAGCTTGCCTAGTTTCTTGACACAATTTAACATCAACCAATCAAAATATATGTAACCATGATTTTTCTCATTTAAAGCACAAACCTATGAATCCATATGATTCCATAAATTTTCTCCTTTGAAGCATAAGAATGGAGTTATAGTCTTCACTGTCTCAGCTAGGATTTTTTTCTCCTTTGATTACTCAATAAGAATTACACATAGGAACAGAAAATCAATATGTTTACTTCTGCTTATTTTCCAAATTGAATGTTGCTGTGGTTTAATATCAGAGGAGGCGTACCCACTGTCAGCTTAGAGAGGTTTTGTTTGGTTTGGTTTCAAATTCCCGGTGGTGGTAGTTGTTACCTCCAACAACAAATTATCAACAAAAGTAAAATTTCTTATCACTCCGCTTTTATCACAAGAAGTTGCATGGGACACGAGGAAGGAAACTGGGAGGTGATCACAGGTGAATGCATGTCTAAGTCCTTTTATTCCTGACTTAAAACAGTTGGTAAGCCGACTCATGATATTTTGTTGTTGTTGTTGAATTAGGATTAGAAAAAGTGCAGGCAGCTCTGTGATGAATACCTTTATACAGAAGGCCTGTGCAGTTTCAGCATCCTTGACGGGGAGGGAGAGCTGTATGGAAGTGCAAACATTTGAGTAAGGTTGGAATGACTCAACAATAGTGAAAAGGGTCTTGGCTTCATTCATTTCTTTTCAGAGGCAGGCAAACGAAGGGCCTTTGTCTTTTCACTAGAGCTTTGTTATTGTGCTTTGTTTGTTGTATTTTGACCTAAAAGATGCCCCTCTCCTTTAAAAAAAAAATCTGTAATATAATGTATGGTTCAAGACAAACATGGTTTATTTGTGCCTGATTCTGATTAATTCCTTTCTAAAAAATCTACCATAAGGTCCCTCAGAACCCAATCTAGAACAGATAAATTCTGTTAGCCTGTATATTCTAAGCAAAGGATAAGTTTCAGTACATTAGTACACATGGTTCAATGAATTCTTTTGAAAATGCCCTGCAACTGAGGTGAGAAGAAAAATTTGTTAATTATCTTTGATTCAAATAAAAACACACATGGAAAATAGAATCATCTATAAATATATTTGTCCAAAATTTTTCTGTTCTACTGAATTAAAAAATATAAATGAAGTGCAGGGAAGTACAGTTCATTTAAAGTTGCTTTTTATGTCTACAGCAGGGTGTGTGTGTGTGTGTTTGTTGTGGGGTTTTTTTTGCACAATTTTTGCACATTCCAGTGGCTTGATTTCTTAACAAATTATCTGATTGCTTGATCAGAAAAACTTTATAAGAGTGGGTTTTTAAAACGTTACTCGGTGACTTTGCAGAAGGCCCTGCCCCGCTCGTACAGGGAATATGTTGCACTTATGTAATTGCTGTTGGCTTCCTTGGCTGTTCATATCTAGAGTTTCCAAGCGTTGTTTTAATAAAACGCGTTCAGGCATCGAGGCCGACAGCTAATGTCTCCCGCCCTGTGGCTCAGCTGCCGGACCGTGTGCCGTGGCTCAGCCGAGCTCACAAGTCAGCTGCGCCTGCAGGAGCCAGCTCCGCTTAACTGCTGCAGTTAGACACCATTTGTTTTCTGAACGTCACCAAAGTTCTCCTTTCCGGTTACTAGGGCTTAAAAAAAAAATCAGTGCTTCGGGGCTAAATGCTTACCATTTAATCTAAATTCTGTACCTCCCAAATATTTTTTAAAAAAGAAAAAGAAAAAAGGTCATGGCCTGGTCACTGATTGTGGCGGATAACACGGTGGTCGCTCCAGTGACAGTTGTGACCGAGGTGGGGGTGGGGAAGGCCCCGCCGGTGGCTGCTCCCCTCACTTTGGGAGCTTTGATGTCCTCCTGCAGCAGAAATAAATGCACCGGGCTTCGGGGAGGGGCGGCTGGCTGGCAGCGACAGATTAAAATATTTCTGACCCACAAAAGTAACCAAATGCCCATATTTCTTCATTTACCATAATTAATACCTTGTATTTCCACTGACTTTGATAAAGTGGCTTCCCTTCTCCCCTCCCCTCTGTCAACTTCGGGAAGACTGCAAAGAAATCCGTAGTTAAAATACTCGACAGATGATGAGGGAGAGCATGTCTTAAAAAAGCTAACATCAAAAGTCTCAATTAGGCTGCTGCCCAGCCGGAAGCTTAGAACCACATTAAAACGGGAACGTTTATTTCATTTTTAGCGTACTGTATTTCAGCAGCCAGGCTCGCAATCTCAGGGCAAAATGAAACATTTTGGTTTGGCCGTCAAGTGAGTCCACATTTTGTTATAAATGTGTAACTGCAGGAAATGGAGGAAAAGAAAAAGTGTTAAGCATTTCTTATAGAATATTGTTAAAGAGGAATTTGGTGCACTTGGAATTGAGAAGAAGCCTGGGGTGGATTTTGGACATGTTGCAAGGTCTACTTGTTGCATTTAATTTGAAGCAGTTGTCCTTATTTCATTATCACAGGACACAGTGTTTTTCGATGTATTCTTTAAAAGACGGAGAACAAGGCATCAAGTGTGCCTATAGGTTTGGGCCATATTTGATGGATCGTGTGATTATGCCCATGTCTTTTTTTTCCCCTTTCATTTTGCACCTCGTTGTACACATTTCTAAGAGAAAAGACAGACGATGTCTTAATTTGAAACAATCTAAGTAATGGTTGAGCAAGCCATCTGGAAAGGTGATGTCAGCTGAGGGCCAGGGTGGCTGCTGGTGCGGGGAATGGCCTGCCCCTGCCCCCAGCACACACACCAGCCCCCGCAAACCCAGTTTCATGGTGCCTGAGTCACTGTCTGGTTGGCTGAGCTCATGCTCCTCAGCTGATAGTTAACCAGTGGCTTGTTCTGGAAAAGTATCAGTCCTGCCCCCTGTCCTTGACAGACCTGAGTGCTGGGCAAAGATGAGCAGCACCGATCTGCTAGGATGGACAGAATTCGATTACGTGACTCTCTCGCAGGGGTAAAAGGCACACATGTTTCCCGCTGTGACTAAATCGGATTCCTTCTACTAAGACATCCTACATTTGCGTTTAACAGCCAGAAAAATGTAGAGCTGATTACCACGCACAGGCTGATTCGTAGAATTTGACGGCTAGAATATAAAGTTTGGTCTGTATGTGGATGGTGTTATTACCCCAAACGCTATGTGTATAATCCTGGTCCTTCACCTTTTTTTTTCCCCCCCCTTAAGTCAAAATGGAAGGTCTCTTAGTGAGAAGCATCCTGGGTAAGTAAATAGCTGCAATGTGTGTGGAGCCACTGTTCCTGGAAGAGTGTGTGTACGAGTCCCATGAAACGAGGAAGCCCCAGGAATAGATACTGACTCTCCCTGAGATGGGGTCGGTAGGGAACATTTCACGAGGGAAGGTTCTCAGAGGGCTATCCAGCTGGGTTTCTTTTTTATTCCCCACAAATAGATGTTCCATCTGCCGTTGCCTCCACAAGAAGAGAGTTTTATCCTATTACCTGGCTGTAGAGAAAGGACAGATACACACAGCGTATTTTAGTTGGCAGTGTCCTTACAGAATTCCTCACCACCGTTTCCCATGCTGCAGTCTGTTGTACAGCCAGCAGGACTGCGAGGATCCCAGTAACAAACCTTATTGGTATGGTTCACTGATTTTTTTGGACTCTGCATTTACTTTAGCAGACTTCTTTGATAGCTTTTTGCAGTTTTCAGCTTTTTGTTGTTGAAAACAAAAATAATAAGTAAACCAGTTCAGGGATGTATTTCTTTCTCTGACTCCGATTCCATGTCCTCGTGCTCTCCGTGGGGAGGAGCTGTGTCTCTAGCCAAGGCTGGAAGCTGAGGGGCTGCTCCTGACAGAACCTGAGAAAGACCCGGGTATTACTTACACTCTGAATGTCCCTGCCTTTTCTGAGACAGTCAAGAGAACCAAACTGTGGGTGGCATTTCTTCTTCTTAAAAATTACATAAGTACCTATTTTTTTTATTTAAAAAAATATATATATATATAATTGATTTCTACAGACAGGAAGGGAGAGGGATAGAAAGTTAGAAACATCGATCAGCTGCCTCTTGCACACCCCCTACCGGGGATGTGCCCGCAACCAAGGCACATGCCCCTGACCAGAATCGAACCTGGGACCATTCAGTCCACAGGCCGACACTCTATCCACTGAGCCAAAGCAGCTAGAGCAATAGAAGAACATATCTTGTTCAAGTTTTATCCATAGTTCTGGACATTTAGTCTTACTTTGTGGAAGATTAAGACAACATCCTGTACATATTCATTCAACAAGTTTTTGGTTGAATACCATTCTATTGTTCAATATAATAACCAACATCTAGAATGTATTTACCAGAGTAGAAGTTGTTCCCATTATGTGAGTGAAACACTGGAGCACACGTGATAAATGTTAGTGAATAAGGCATTTCTTCTACATTAAAATCTAGGGGCTGGGTTCTTCCCAACTAGGTGGCCTAGTTTCTTTTATCCTAACATTTGACCAAGATATCTTAGGTTGAAAGGAATAGATGTGACATGTTATTTCAATGGAAAGCTGCCCAGATTCTTTACTTAGTTGAGATTAAAGGTTTCATTCCAGATTCCTTTCTGGAATATGGGTTAAGAATATTCCATTGTGATAATATTCCATTGAATAAGCAGATAAATTTAAACTGAAGATTTAATTGATGGAACTGTTGTTAGGCACTAAAATTAATAATGAGGATGTGGCTTTTTTTTTAAGTCATTGGAGATATTAATATTGGGAGATTTCCAAAACCCTTAAAAGGAGGCAGTGAAAGTACCATGGAATCAAGTTGATAGTGATTCTGAAACAGTAACACAATATCTAACTGTCTTCTAAATCATCAATGAGATTTCAAATTATGTTCAGTATAGTTTTTGTGTTAACCATGCTTAGTTATTTTCTAGTTCCTTATTTGTTAGTATCAACCTATGATAGATGTGACACCTCTTCATTAATAAGAGTGTTCTGTTAACCCCAACATGTTTCGTCCCATTAGGACCACTTTCATGGTCTGTTTGAGACTGGTGACCCACGTAAACCTTACCATGGGCACTCAGATTGAAAGGCGATGGTCCCTTGTTGGTTCTCCATAGAGCCATCTGTCCAAGAAACAGAGTGCTGAGCCTGGGAGAATAAATGAAAGTTTCCACCCACTGGATTCTTAATCCTTTAGATGCCCTTTCTTCTCCTTATAGTCTCTTCAGTTACCTGTTATATTCCAAAGGAAGCCCTATTAGGACCCAGAATGCTTAAATTAGAGACTTTTCTCCAAAGCAAGTCCTGGCACCCAAAGAAACTATAGCAAACTCATCTAAAAAATCAGATGCTCACCAGAAAGGAACTTATCCTTACTGCACACCGTTATTCAGTTGGCCACACTACTTCTGGGAGCACTTAATGTGATTTAAAAAAATTATTCTAATTTCTAGAGAGCTCTTCACTTACATTGCCTCATCCTTGAAAGAACTTGGCAGTAATTATTTTATACTACAGTCCCTTGGCCTGGCCTGTAGGGATCAGGCCAAAACTGACTCCCCAACATCCTCAAGGGGTTCCAGATTGCAAGAGAGCGCAGGCCAGGCTGAGGGACCCCACCAGTGCATGATCGGGGCCAGGCAGGACCCCAGCAGCAAGCTAACCTACTGGCCAGAGTGTCTGCCTCCTGGTGGTTAGTGTGCAACATAGCAACTGGCTGAATGGTTGAACGAATGGTCGGACACTTAGCATATTAGGCTTTTAATATATAGGATTCTATCCAGGAGTATACTGGGCCTTAACAATGTTAGGTGATTTCAGCTTAATGACCACGTGTTTGAAGTTGGCAGTTAAACTGAGGTTTGTAAATCCACACACTGTCTCTACCATGTGACACCTCCTCACTCTTTGTGATGGTCATGATCAGAGCCAAAGCAGGCAAATGCTACTTCAGCTTCTTAGTGAACAAAGGAAACGGAGTCTCTTGATGAGTCTCCCTCCCATTATTGCTAGTTTAGGAGATGCTCCCCCTCCCCCAGTTCCTTTTCATCTTTGCAAAACAAAACACCACAACACCTTTCCCAGAGTTCCTTTTGGCAGGTTATCAACAAGCTTGTATTCTTTCATGGCTTTTTTTTTTTTGTCCTATAAAGAAGCTTAATAACTGATATCCTCATCAGTCTTCCCTCCAACAGCTTCTGGCTAAAAGGCAATTTGTGGTAGGGCCTCAGAATGCTAGGTTACAGCCCTCTGTACATTTTCTTCTTTTGTGAAATAGGTAGAGATTTATTGAATCCTTACTGTGTTCTTAGCTGTGTGGGGCATGAGAAAACTTTGTTCCTATCTCATCCAAAAAGTTTTCTTTGGGAAAGATGAGGCATAAATGCCTATGAAATACTTAAAAGATGAAGAAATACCACAAAGTATTATGTTATCAATTGAACAATTCATGGTATGGATAGAAAAATGCTTTGTGTTCAGGGAAAGGTGAGTCACAGTCTTAGAACCGTAACAGTGATAGAGTCCTTATCGAGTCCTACTTCCTTAAGTGAAGGTAAAATTCATATACAGACTTAAATTTCTATAGAAAACTACTGCCATATCTAGACTTCCAATTCAGATCTTTTCATTGACAATCTCTTGCCTAAACTAGACTCTCTCCCTGACCTGTGAACACTTAGAGTTTTGAGAGAGGAATGAAGTCTTGCCATCCATATCTATAAGCTTTCCTCTATGATGTCTACACTCCGGAAGATGTTGACATGAATTCCATATCTGCTTCCAACTATCATATGGAACTGTCTGGTCCCTTGAGCCTTTTCTATTTCTCCCTTCTCCTACATTTAGTATTTAGCATTTAATCGTCAAGCTACAAAAAACAGTTTGACATCATTTTGTGTGTAAAAATATAAAAGGCAATCATATCCAATTTAATTTGCTTTGAACAGTGACACTGAGTCACTAATGACTGCATGGAGACTCAGTCACAATTTTCTCACCTTATTCAAGTGTTTATCTCTTAAGTTTTCTCCTGCCAAAGTCTAGAATTCCAAAGTGTCTTTCCTCAGTAATTTAATTAGGCCACAAGTTTGAGGCTTAATGATGGATCAAGAAATGTATGATATGCTTGAAAGATCAAGACTGCAAATTTATTGCTGTTGTAGCAAAGGTTGGCAGATGTGGGAGAGGGAGCAGGTACTGCCCTGTGCTGCAGGATCTGAGTCAGTGATCAAGGTCAGCTCTGTTCATTAACTTCTTCTGAGGGCATATAATCATTATAAATATAACTTATCATAACTGATATCCTAATTACAATATAGTATGGTTTTGGAATGACTTTTGTTTACTTCAGTTAAGTAATATATGATGTTGAAAGATCTAGAATTGCATAAGCTAATTTCTGGTCATTTTGCCTGGTTTCCTAGTGCCCCAAATGGAAAAATCTCACCCGTCAGGATATGTACGCTTACAGATGTTGTCATCCACAGGCTTATTAGGTAGAGGGTCTGTTCTTAACCTAATCAATTAAACCATCATCTGTTTTAGGGGGAAGTATATGGAGATTCCCATTGTGCTCTCAACTAACACACTATTAAAAATTGGAATGTATTGCATTTTAGTTAAGACCTTACAATCCAAAAACCGGTTTTTGCAACAATTATAATACCCATTTCATCCCCATGGTTAGACAGTAAACATTGTTTGGCCCATAAACTGCTAATAAGCCTACTTTTAGATGATTTTTAAAATATTTCACTTGAAGCAAAATGGTAAGTCACTTTAAACATAACAATTTTTATGAAATCTATAGTGAAGATACAATCTTATGTGTCTAGTCCTTTGCACAGAAGTATAAGCCAGAGAAAGATAAATATCACATGATCTCATTCATTTATGGAATATAATGAACAACATAAAGTGATGAACAAAAACAGATCCAGAGACAGAGAAGCATTGATCAGACTGTCAAACCTCAGAGGGAAAGTAGGGGAGGGTGGAGGTAAGGGGAAATATCAACCAAAGGACTTATATGTATGCATATAAGCCTAACCAATGGACACAGACAACAGGCAGGTGAGGACATGAGTGGGAGGGTTGGGGAGTTATGGGAGGATAAGGACACATATATAATACCTTAATCAATAAAGAAATTAAAAAACAACTGCATGCTACAAAAAAAAATTAGTTTGGAGTTTGCACATGGATATCTTTTTAAAAAAATATATATTTCAGTGATTTTTCACAGAGAGGAAAGGAGAGGGATAGAAAGTCAGAAACGTCAATGAGAGAGAAACATCGATCAGCTGCCTTCTGCACACCCCCAACTGGGGATGTGCCCACAGCCCAGGTACATCCCCTTGACCAGAATCGAACCTGAGACCCTTCAGTCTGCAGGCCGACGCTCTATCCACTGAGCCAAACTGGCTTTGGCTGCACATGGATATCTTAACTGTGCTATGAGACCACATTCTTCTATTTAAGTCTTAGTGTACTCTAGCTCAATATCAACCTTCATAAATAAACACAGAATCATAAAAATTAATATACTTTTTCACTTATACAGATGTTATAGACCATTTGAGAAGCAGACAGTTGTATTGCTGATAATGTGATAAATTGAAGTTTAAAAAAATATTTGTGGATATTAAACAATTTTCTATTAATCGCATTTAAAATAGATTTTGTTTCCTTTTGATTTCCACAAGTTGATTTACTAAAGGTGAAATAATTAACATTCATTTTCTAAGCATTAATTGGGTACTCCATATTCAGTTAATGCTTAGAGTTTTACAAGCAAGGCCTTCAGTGAATGCAGGCACCAGATTTACCCTTCCACCTGAAACAAATACTCTGGGCAATTATATGATACAATAGTTTTTAAGTTATTGGGTATAAGGCAGTTAGGGACAGTGATCCCTGAGAGATGGGAAACAAATGAAGTGCGTTCTACAGTTGTCCTGGCTCATAGCCAGTACATATTGTCTGAAGAGGGAACCCAGGTGGAGCACAGCAGTCTTTCTGAGTGGAATAGATGAAGTTTGGAGTTTGGGGAGGCCAAAGTGTCTAGCATTTGCAGGGCAACGTGCCATCGAGGAGAGAACTACACAGATAGAGTGCCCTAGAGTTCTGCTGAGGATATACTACAAGCCTTCAGCTGAGTACCAATAAGCACATGAAAAACTACCCAAGGTCTGGGAAAGAGTCATTCAAAAATATTAGAGGGAACAATTATTGGAACTCAGGGCTGGGAATAGTTCCTGTTCCCATCACTCAAATAGAAAAATCTTATAATTTATAGGCAAATGGAGAGAACACTCAGAAGTGTTTTGCCTCTGCAGTGAAGCAAAATTTCTTTTAGACACTACTGCCTAACAAAGCTTAAAAGCAAGACCCAAAGCACATCATCAAATTGCATAAAGCCAATGATGAGGAGAAAAATGTTGTAAGTTTTTTACATTATATATTAAGTGTTGTAATATTCCCTAAAGGTAGACTTTGATAAGTTAGTTATATGATATTAACCCTAAAGCAACCACTAATATAACAAACTAGTGGCCTGGTCCATGAATTCGTGCACCAGTGGGGTCCCTTGGTCTGGCCTGCGGGATCGGGCCAAAACCGGTTCTGAGCTTCCAAGGGGTCCTAGATTGTGAGAGGGCACAGGCCAGGCTGAGAGACCCAACTTGTGCATGATTGGGGCCAAGGAGGGACATGGGAGATTGGTCAGCTGGGGAGGGACTGTGGGGAGGAAAACATATGTCTGGCCTGTCTCACTCAGTCCCGATCAGCCGGACCCCAGCAACAAGTTAACCTACCGGTCGACTGTCTTCCTCCTGGTAGTCAGTGCATGTCATAGCAAGCCGTTGAGCAGCCTTATTAAATTATTAGCATATTACACTTTGATTGGTTGATCTAATGGAATGCTAATAATATTTAATCCAAAAGAGGTTAGGGGGAAGAAAAAGAAGAAAAGGAACAAAAATCATACAGACAACAAAGCAAGATTGAAACCCAACCATATAAAAATCATATTAAATGTAAAAGGCTTAAATACATAATTAAAAAACAGAAATTATCAGATTGTATAAAAAAGGAAGAGTCAATTATATGCTGCCTACAAGAAATCCACTTAAATATAAAGACACAAATAGGATAGAAGTAAAGAGATGGAAATGATAATATTCTGTGTTAACACTACTCAGAAAAAGTGGCAATGGTGACATTAATAGGCAAAGTAGACTTTAAAAGAAAGAATGTTATTACAGAATAAGGGATCATACATAATGTTAAGGGTGTTAATTCATGAAGAGGACCTCTCAAAACTAAATGTTTATATGCATGATTGCAGAGCTTCAAAACAAATGAATTGCAAGCAGAATTAGGCAAACACACAATATTGTTGAAGACTCAACATCCCTATCTCAGTAAATTGATAGACAAAGAATCATTGAGGATATAGAGGGCTTGAATAACACTAATCAACTTACTATAATTGACATATTTACAGTATATACACAAATAGATGTAAACCTCCCATCACTTGTAGAACTATCTTCATTTCAAGTGCACACAAAATATTTACTATGATAATCCACATTCTTGGTTTTAAATTTTAAGAGATTTAAATATATCAAATGTGTTCTTTGACTACGCTGAAATTAAATTAGAAATCAATAACCAAAGATATTTGGAGAAGTGCCCAAATAGGTATTTGGAAACACTTCTAAATAAACCATGAATGTAAGAAGAAATAAAAATTATGTTGAACTAAATGAAAATTAATGACACTCAAACATTTTTTGTTCTTATACGTTTGTTTCTAGTATGCAGAGGCAAGATATTTTTGAAGAAAAGAAACGGGGGAGTGATTGATATAGAGGCAGGGTGGCCTTGAACAGGCTGTCAAGCTACAGGGGGAAGGCTGGGGTGGATGGGAGGCGGATGCTGGGGGAGATCAACCGAAGGACTTGTATGCATGCATATGAGCATAACCGATGAATGAAAGACACGGGGTGGGGAGGGGGGCAGGTGGGGACATGGGCTGGGGGGTAAGGGAGACTGGGGGAAGGATATTGGGGGTGGAGGAAAACATATGTACTACTATTAAATATAAGTTATATTGTAAATAAAATAAATAAATAAAAGAAAAAAGAAAAAAAGAAAATTAAAACATAACATTATCAAAATTTGTGGGACGCAGCTCTTCCCAGGCCAGAACTCACCAAGGAGAAGGCCATGTTCAGTTCAAGCACCAAGATGGTAAAGGCCAAATGTGAGAAGCCGGACAAGTTCTAGTGCATCATCTCCCATGCTCTGCTGAGTTGAACTCAGACCACAAGGCCAAGCTACAGAAGTTGAATATTGCAGTGACCAAGCAAATTGAAGTTGGTGGAAATTGAAGTTAGCATTAATATCAGGCTTTCTAATACTAAAAATATTGACCATACCAAGTCTTGGTAAGGATATACGCACCTGAGGACCTCATACACTACTGTTGGAAATATAGAATCATACAAATAATTTGCCACTTTCTTAAACATTAAACATATACCAACCTTACAACCTAACCCTTCCACTCCTAAATGTTTAATTAAGAAGAATGAAAGCATGTGTCTGCACAAAGACTTATACAAATTTATCTGTGGCTATATTTGTAGTGGTTAAGAACAGGAAACAACTCAATGCTCATTGACAAGTAAATGGATAAACAAATTAATGTTCATCCATAAAATGGTATACGACTCAGCAATAAAAAGGAATTAATTTTTGATAAATGCAGTGACATGGGTGGATCTCAAAATAATTAAAAGGAACCAGACCAAACAAATACATATTATATGGCTTTATTTGTAGAAAATTCTAACAAATCTATGATAATAGAAAAGCCAATGAAATGTTTCCTAAATATAGAGGGGGACTGATGAGAGAAATAACTTAGAAAGGGGCCTTGAAGGTACCGTTGGCAATAATGGATATGTTTTATCTTGATCGTGGTGATGGTTTCATGGATGGATACATATGTCAAAACACCAGATTTTAACACTTAAAAATATGCACAGTTTATTGTATGCCAACTAAACTATTGAATTCTCAAGGATGTCAGTGTATGCCCTTATTATATAAAGTCTGTTCAGCAATGTGATTTTGAGATTTTTGGCTTAGTGTTCCAAGTCATCCAGTAGGTTGTTCACCTGGAAGTTAAACATTATCCAGCCATTGTACCTGCCTTTTTTTCAAACTCATCACTATTGCATTTTGATTTTGTACTCAACGAATCGAATGGACATATTACATAAGAAATGTGAAATAGCTACTAAACGGATAATCTTTTCCTCTTACATTTCTACATCCTAAAAGAAACATTAGACAGGTGTATCTTTGGATGTTTAGGTTAGTGTTTTGCTTTTGGACTCTCAAATACAGACTTAAATTCTAAACATTTTTTTAACTTATCTCCCAAATTGGTAACAACTGGCTCTTAAATGTTTGGTGGGCTATGCACCTTGGTCTGCCATTTTGCTTCATGGAAGTCCTGCCTGGACATTATATTTTGAAATCTGTATTACAAAGTCTTTTATCCTTTTATTAGTTTAGTACTTTAAGCCTTAGACATAAGAAAGAAGACTATCAGTGAAAATCAATTGAAATGCAGTTAGATAAAGATCTGTTGCACTAGGCAGAAAGCTTAGTTGCAGCACAATATAATCAATTAGGGCTCTCCAGCTGCATACAGAGTTTTACCCAGCCAATCACTTTTCACACGTTTCCTCCATTAGCTTGACTAGAGTTCTTTTTTTTTTTTTTAAATGTGAATTATGATGAATGAGATTGTTGTTGTGAATATAGAGATGGGTCATTACCCTACAGAAACCAGACTGCACTGGCGATTTGGGCTTTCTGCTCCAGCTATCAATAAAGTATAACTTTATCTGTCTCAAATTATAATTGGGAAGCTGTAGTCATTGTTATCTAATTCATTTAACAATGTTAGAATCGTAAATTGTTTTTGTTCATCTGGGTTATTTACATAACTTTTAGTTGTGAGGGTGAAGGAATAGAATTGATCAAATGGTGGGGGGAAGTTTTTATGGCTTGAAATTAAATATCCCTCAGGGATTAGTACCCCCAAATTTAACAACCTGGCGATGGCTCTTTAAGATTCAAAAAGTAGAAATAATGAAGGAAACTTACATATCCTATGTGACGATGCTGGAGGTTTGCAAATCATGAGCATTAGCTCATTTTAGAAGTCCTGTCGTTGTTAAATTCTAAAAATGGTTTTTGTTTTCCCTGGACTTGTGTTGGGGAATTCAAGCTGGAGAAAGGAGTCATTGGGTTTGGTTTAATACACTAAGCCAGTGGTCGGCAAACTCATTGGTCAACAGAGCCAAATATCAACAGTACAACGATTGAAATTTTTTTTTTGAGAGCCAAATTTGTTAAACTTAAACTTCTTCTAACGCCACTTCTTCAAAATAGACTTGCCCAGGCCGAGGTATTTTGTGGAAGAGCCACACTCAAGGGGCCAAAGAGCCGCATGTGGCTCGTGAGCCACAGTTTGCCAACTATGGCACTAAGTGACTGAGATGCATTACTGATAAAAGGGGCCAACGAGCCTAACGTTAGCTTGTTTTTTGTTTTGTTTTGTTTTTGTTTAGCCTCACAGAGGATATTTTTTCTGTTGCAGACTGAGTAGAAGGGAGGGAGGGGGAAAGAGAGAGAAAAACATCAATGTGAGAGACTGGTTGCCTCCTGCATGTGCCCAACGGGCCCGGGAGTGAACCCACAACTCAGGTATGTTCCTTTGACCAGCAATCAAACTTAAGACCTTTCAGTGCACAAGCCTATGCACTAACCACTAAGCATACTGGCAAGGGCTAACATTAGCATATTTGGGGGGATGTTGGGAATCAATCCTTAGAACACCTCCATGGGGCTATATTAGTAGAGAAGGTCCTCCTATAAACTACTGAATTACAATCAAATTTTGTCTTTTTGTTCTTAGAGTAGCCTTGGTTTTGGTTTGGTTTTTGTTGCTACTTAAACTTTAATCTAGCCTCCTATTGTCACAGACAAAGGCTTTCTTTTTTCCCTTCTACCGATAATATAGTGTGTACAACACATGGCCCTCAGAGATGTCAGTACATGGACAGAAAAATTTCAGCAAAATAATTTTATCGTTACGTAGAAAAACGGGAACTTTTGCCTGCTTGTGGTCAAGACCCAAGATATCTCTAGTGGAGATACCGTTCTTGGGAGTGTAGAGTCAGAGCCAGCCAGCCTCTGAGGTCCATGGATGAAAAGGCCTTTGCGTCTGTGCCAGGCAGGTGGGGAGGAGGCCTCAGGCCCAGAAGAGTTAAAAAAACACCAGAAGCTGTGCTCCTCATGGAGCTTTAGGGAGCTTTAATCTGTAAGCTTGATTACCACCCAACGCTCTCTCTCTGGCCTCCCCCTTCCAGCCCGGTGGGGGCTTTATGGCAGTATTAGTGGCATTTTGCCCAACATTGGCTTTAGGGGAAAATCATTCCACAAGAAAGAAAAGCAGAAAGACTAGGTCTGTCTACTGTGTGAGATCATTACCACAGGGGCACCCTTATGAGCTACAGAGGGCGGGGGGGAATGTCTGTCCCTGTGGAAGTTTTCAGCCGAAACGCCACTGTCCTTTTCTTATATCCCAACTTGTTTCAGGCCTAGTGGCATACATCATCTAAAAGTCACTTTAGATGCTGTGAGCAGGATATCCAGTTGCAGGTCATAGGGGGCCCTTTGTATTTGCTATGAAGTTTATACTTGCACAGAGTTGCTATGAAATTAATTCTCAGTATTGAGAATATTCTAGTGTCTGAGACGGGTTCAGTGCTCTCTGCTTTGCCAAACATCACAAGTCCTTCGTGTAGGTGACTTGTGAAGAATCGATTAAAAGCTCAGAGAAGCCCTGGTCCATTTGTATATTAATCCCAAGAGCTTTATAATCTCTTTTCTTTTTCTAATTAGTAGCCTGAGAAGATATGTTATTATTTTTTAAAAATCTTGAAAGATAAACCAAAAAAATGACTGTGGCCACAAAGAAGAGATTAAACTATTCATGCAACAAGCATTAATAAATAAATACTGAGCCAATATACTGTTAAATTGGGAGCCATTGGGTAGAATTAATGTGGCTTAAAATTTGACCCTGTGTTGTCAGAGGATGTGAGAGAGACAGTGAAAGCTGTTACTTGTTCTTAGTGTATCCCAGAGTTGATTGTCAGGTCACCTGAAGAACAGGGAGACTGTTACAGCAGAGATGGGTCTTGCGAGCTAGTGCTGGCTGGTACTTGCTTGTCTATCAGAGAGCATTTGTTCCATGCTGTGTGTCTGTGCAGTGGGACAGAAAGCATCGGTCTAACCTCACAGGTGGCTTTGTCTGCAGTAGGCTTTGTTATTTAGGCACAGAATAAAATGATGGGTAAACAAGATGACTATTTAGAGCCCAAGGAGAGGCTGTACGCTCCGTGAAGATGGGCCATATCTTCTGTCACTGAGTTCCCAGCAGTTGGAGCATTCCCTGGCAAAAAAACTTAAAAAAAAAAGGCATATTGCTATAGGTGATGTTTTAACTTTTACTCAACTATTTATTGACCAATACACCCAGAAACAATCTTTTGTGTGCTAACACAGCCAAAAGCTTAAATATTTCAATAATTTCCTTATAATGGCCTGGAGTAATTTCTTTTCTCTTTGGGGGAAAAAAAAATCAGCAAATTGGTATTTCTTTCTGAGTTGCCAGATGATAAAGCTGGGAGCTACAGTATAATTTGGTGAGGACAATCTTACTGTTGCCGGTCTGAGACACGAGTTACTTAAGTCATGTGATTTTTCTCAGTAAAGGGGGACCCATTGTGGTATAGACTACCCATCTATAGGGTTAAGAAGATGCCTTGAGAGATGAATGAAACATAAACTTTGGAAAAAGTTTTGAAGTAGTTGAGAAAGAGAAGGGATATAAAAGGATATGAAGAGGGAGGTATGACTTAGAAGATTGTTAAGATGGAAAGGATTGATGCTCAATTAATTAGCTTCCCATATAACCTTTAAGAATTAAAACCTGCTTCCACCCCCCAACCTAGGCAATCACTAACCTGATTTATGTCTCTCTGTATTATTTGTCTTTTCTAGAAGTTTTATATAAAAGGAGACATAGAATATGTAGTCTTTTGATTCAGGCTTGATAGCATAATGTTTTCGAGGTTCATTCGTGTTGTAGAATGTATCAGTATGTTGTTCCTTTAACTATTTTTATTACTATTTAAAGTACTTTATCATTAACATTTTTAATTTAGTTTGAGGTAATATTGGTTAGTAAAATTATAGGTTTCAAATGTACAATTTGATAATACATCATCTGTATATTGCATTGTGTGTTTACCACCCAAAGTCAAATCTCCTTCCATCATCATATATATATTTGACCTTCTTTACTCTTTGCTATCTCCCCTCTCCCCATTTCCTCTGGTAACCACCTGTTGTTTGTGTCTGTGGGCCCTTTTCATTTTAGCTATTTTGGCCTTTATCTTGGCTTGAATATGTGGGCTCCGTGTAGAACACCAACCTCTACTGTTACTCTCAGTGTCATTTTAAAGGGGTAGGTTTTTTTTGCTTGTTTTTGTGCTTTTTTTAATGAACTGGCCTTTCCTGTGTGTGCATACTGGTTGTAACTTGTTGAAGGAAATATTTCCTTAATAGAAGAACCCTCTTTCAAGGTCCTCCTATTCCTTTTCTCAAGTAGTGAATGTAATTTTAAATTTTTTCCTATTACAGTTTTCCATGAAGACATTCCGTTTCATTTTAAAATGTATGGTTTCTTGCTTTTAGAAAAGAACCATATTCCTTTAAAACTTGCCGTTTCACATGTTAATTGCCAAGGTGTCCACGATAAGAAAATTCACTGTCAAGAGCTCATAAGCACAAAGTTCTAAACCTGCTCTTAAGTGTGGTTCTTAGACAAATGTGTTTCCAATATGTTGTTACAAATAAGAAATTTCTCCTTATCTCTGTAGTTCAGAATAGGTATATTCTGACTTAATTATGTTGATAAATCATATATTTTAATTCATCTGATGCTTCAAGCTAAATATTATATATAGCAAGCCCATAAAAATGCCATAAACATCTGTTTGTTATTTCTCCACATGAAGTTTGCTGAGATTAATAATAATTAAAAAGTAATTTACCCCTGGGAAATCACAGGTAAAGTTATACAAAAATTAATTCTAAATGGGATCATAAATCTCAAGAATGAGCCAAAACTGTAAAGCATTAAAAAGAAAAAAATTGGAGCATATCTCTTTGTTCTTAAATTAAGCACAGATTTTTTTAGATAGAATTCAAAACCTTGAACCAATAAAAATTATTGATATATTGGACCAAATAAAAAAAATGTAAATGTTTGCTCTCGGAAAACCACTGTTATGAAAATGAAAAGGCACGCCTCAGACTGGAGGACAAGTTTTTGCAGAGCATACGCAGTCGATCCTGTTATTCCCATACTCCCTATTTGTGAATTATTGACTCACTAAAATTTATTTGTAACCCCAAATCAATACTTGCTGTGCTTTCGTGTGCAGACATGGACAGAGCTGCAAAAAATTTCAGTTTTCTGACAGACTCTCCCAACTGCCTTTGAACAAGGCAACACTCACTCTGTCTTCTTGTTCCAGCTTTCATAAACAAATGTCCTTTTTGTGATCTATTTAGTGTCGTGTTTTTTTTTGTTTGTTTTGTCATTTTTTTTTTTTTTTGGCATTTTTTGCACGTTTTTCTTGACGATTTTGCTGTTTAAAATGGCCCCAAGCATAGTGCTGAAGTGCTGTTTAGTGTTTGTAAGTGCAAGAAGGCTGTGATGTGCACCTGGAGAAAATGTGTGACTTCCATAAGCTTCATTCAGGGGTGAGTTAGAATGCTGTTGGTTGTGAGTGTGCCATGTTGATTGATCAACAGTAGGGTACATACGGAAAAAGGAAGAGGAAATTCGCCCATCAGTACATGAAGCTGCTCTGGAAAATGTTAGAGTGTGTGACAAGAGCTAGATGGAAAATATGGAAAAATGGATGAAATGTGTGGATTTGAGGAGATGACAACTGATAAAATTGTGGTATTGTGCGGCTGAAATCAAAGAACTCTACAGTCATGTTACCCTCAGTCACGAAATGTACCCTTCTTGGCTGGCTTGCACAATTCAAATGATAACAAAGCATGGAAAATGCTAACTTTGCCATCAAGGCAGGTACTATAGATTAGGAGGTCATGGAAGAATCTTAAAAAAATATCTACAAGTGTTAGAAAAAGGAGGGTGAGCAGGTTTTCAACACGTTTGAGACTAGTTTGCAATGCTAAGGTGACATTAGCAAATGAACCACAATGTAATTGCATTTTATTGGGCAAAAATGGGAAATTTCAGTATTCATTAATTTGGCATTCCCAATGCCTTCATAATAGAACATAAGTTCCGCAAATAACCTGAATTGACTATTTGATAAAGAAGTCATGTGCAAACTATGGAAAGGACTCTTATGACGTAATAATGAGGAAAACAGCTAAATTTAAACATGGGCATTTAAACAGACACTTAACCAAAGAAACTTAAAAAAAAAATGACAAGCCTGTGAAAAGATGCTGTGACATCCATCCTTAGAGAAATGATGGCATAGACTACAACAATGGCTAAGATATAAATGTCTAATAATCCCAAGTGTTGAGGATGTGGAGAGACTGTGGGACCCTTACATATTATTGCTGGAAATGCAAAATGCAACAGCCACTTTGTAAAACAGTTTGATGGTTTCTTATAAAGTTAAACATACGTCTACCATATGATGTCATCATTCCACTCATAGGTATTTACCCCAGAGAAATGAAAACATATGTTCGTACAAAGACTTGTACTCGAATGTTCATTGCAGCTTAATTCATAATTGCAAAAAAAAAAAAAAAAAAACCTTGAAACAAACCAAATGTCCATCAGTTGGTGAAAGGATAAAAAAAATTGTGTCAGATCCCTACTTAGCAATACAAGGAACGAGGCTGCTGATTGATACACATAGCCACATGGATGAATCACAAAAGCATTAGGCTAAGTGAAAAAAGAGACATAAAACACTACATAAGGCATGATCGATCCATTTATATGAAATTCTAGGAAAGGCAAAAACAATGGAGAGAGAATGCAGACCAGTGATTGCCAGGAGTTGGAGAAGAGGAATTGACTTCCAGGGCTCATGAGCAGCCTTTTGGAATGATGGCCATGTTCTCCATCTTGTTTATGGTGAGGGTTCCATACTATATATATTAACCAAAAAACTTCATCAGACCCATACTTAAAATAGGTAAGTTTAATGGAAGGTAAAGTAATGCACCTATAAAGCTATTTAAAACAACAACAAAACTCCTTCCCATAATCAGCATGATAAAACGTGTGCCTATCGTTTTAATTTTTAAAACAAGTTTTATTGTATGTGAATCTATAGGCCTTTCATGCCGAAAAAGGGGTTATTTTCATTTAAGCCAGTAATTATTAAAATGTTTCTTTGAATGGCTAATGGGCTAATGGCTTAAACACTTCTCCGTATTCTAACATGTTCTTCTCTTCCATGGCCATGCTGTGCCCTCTCAAAAGAAAAGTTCGAGATCGGAAGTCACTAACTGACAATTACAGTGGCTGATACACTCCGGTTTAAATAGAAGTGTCCTTGGTTAAAATATGGTTCATTCATCGGTCAAACTGTCCTTATTTCCTATAATTGAATTAAGATAGACAAATGAGAGATGTGTGCAAGACAGAAAAAAACCCTTTCACATTTCACTGTTATCCTCCCTCTGAGTGTAAAACGAATCAATTAAAAGCGTGTCAAAGCATCTTTTACTCTTGACCAACTTTAAAGCACAAAACATTTTATAAAGATAAAAATTTTGAGTGAGAAATAGAAACTGGTTATTCTTTTTTTTAATTAAACAATTTAATTTTATCTTGGAGAATTGTGGATTACGGTATATTATTTTATATGCTTTTATTTGCCTACAAGTTATAACTTTGTGATAAAAAGCCTTTTTTTCATTTCATCTTCAAGTTGGAAGTATCTAATCATGAGAAAATAGAAGATACAAGAAAATGTACCATTCAATTGTGTATACACAATTGGGTTTCATCTGTACATTGACTTGGGGAGTGGTGTGGGAGTAGGAATGGAGGATGAAATATAATTTTACTTTTCATTAATTGTCAGCTATTTTGAAAAATGCAGTGTCCCTGTTCTATTTCATTCAATTATTTATTTCTACTATATCTTATATGTGGATTCATTAACATTCCATGGACTAACCTGTGTATTAAGGTTTATTTTATTAAAATTAGTTATCTCTCCCTATATTTTACCTTTATTTTTACTAGTGTATACATGCCAATTAACTCAGAGTTCACTTCGTTTGTAATTAATACCTTTTAAAAAAGTAAATATTTTATTGATTTTTCACAAAGAAGAAGGGAGAGGGATAGAGAGCTAGAAACATCAATGAGGGAGAAACATCAATCAGCTGCCTCCTGCACACCTCCTACTGGGGATGTGCCCACAACCAAGGTACATGCCCTTAACTGGAATCGACCCCAGGACCCTTCAGTCTGCAGGCCGATGCTCTGTCCACTGAGCCAATCCGGTCTGGCCTCATACCTTTTTTTTTCTCTTAAAGATGTTGTTTCCTACTTTCTAAGTTTGATCATAGATATGCTCTTAATTTATGTTATTCATTTAAAATTTTTATTTGTATTTTTAACAGGTTCAAAGTTCAAAACATACAAAAGGGTACAGAGTGGAAAGTCTTTCTTCTACGTATATGTGCCCCAGCCATCCAATTCCTCTCTTTGAAGGCCAGCAATATTACCAGTTCCTCTTTCCTTCCAAAAATATTTTATGCAATATATATTGGAGAAAGGGTGACTGAAGAAAACCATTTTTTATAAATTGGAGGTTATATAATTTAATATTGGATTGATATCACTTTCTATGTTAACTTTTTAAATAATGGTGATTTTTTTCTTATAGAATCAGTTTGCCAGGACCCACCAAATACAAGGCTTTAAGCATGATCAGAGACATTAAGATAGACCCTTCACAAAGAGGTTTTAAGAACTTAAAATATTTGGACTATCAGGAGTTCAGTGTTTTCTGTCACTGGACTTCATGTCTGTGATGTGTTTCACAGAATCCTCCTGTCTGTGAAACTTCTCTCTTACCATTTGTCTTCTAGTATAGATCATGTCAGAGAATGGGAGTGTGGGTATGAATTATTGAGTAGCGTTGATCACCAATACATCTACCCATCTGGTTTTCCCTTACTTTGACAAATTTCCTTCTAAAATGCCCAAGAGCTGAGAATAATAATTTTCATTTCCTTCTTCCATAATAAATAAATAAATATTTAAAGACACAGGGCAGGAGGCTAAAATATTCGCAAACATGTTTAGGGTTATTTATTGTTGGCTTTGCTCATTGGCAGTATAAAGTGTGTGTCACTTGTCATTAGCAGTAACAATTTCAGCACGTTATATTCTTTTTATTTACTCTGGTGGTAACATGTTTCCGAACAGGGCCACTGGCTGTGGGTCAAGAGGTCAGTCTTTGAGGTTAAGAGTGGATGGGGTCGTTTGCTATTAACCTAAGATTAGCAGCTAAGTTTTGTTTCCTTTTTTTTCTCTTTAGCAGATTTCCTCCTATTTATGTAACACACCAAATTAATCTTGCTCAATTTTAGAAGAATTTCTTCTTTCTGATCTGAATTTTATTCATTAAAAAACTTACAAAAGTGGGGGTTTTTTCTATCCAGAGCTCTTCCTAGCCCCTTTTCTGAGTCCATGAAGCAATGTAAACTATTTTTAAGATTAAAAAAAGTCTTATCTTTAACATCCATTTCCCAATGTTCCAATGCTTTTTTCTATACTTTCGAGTTTTTTCCCTCCACATGTTTACATCTCAGACCAACAAATGCATCGCAGAATTTTAGGATTTCCTTGACCCATTCTCCCATGGTACGGTTTTATTGCTGTTCTGGATATTAAGCCATGTTCAGCCCCTAAACTTACAAATTTTATTATTGTTGTTGTTTAATTTTAGGAATCTCTATTTATTTGGTGTCTTGGTATCTGAGATATTTTTTCCTATTTCATCTTCAGCAAAAAGAATCACCTGTTATAATATAGTTTCGTTAGTCATTGTCTAACAATTGCCCTCCGTAGAATTTCCTCCTGAGAATTTCCATACAATTCCTAGTTTATATTGTAATATAAACCACAGTGTGTTTTAGGAGCTAAGTTGATGCTAGGTCTTTTTTTTTTTTTTTTTTGCATTGATGCTAGGTCTTTTATATCCAAATTGTTTCTCTTACATCTTGGCCCATTTGATTGCTAGAAAGAGATTTTACTTGCCTTTAAAATGTTTTATTGCTATTGGTGATTTGCTTTCTTTCTTTCTATAACCTTAGCAAGTGGGTCTTAACCTGTAAATAAACATATAATGACTACACGATGGATGCAAGGTACACCAAACAGGGAAGGGTTCCTTAATGCAGGCTTCCAGAGTGCAGTGTTGACCTTGATGGGTAAAAAGGAGAGGAAAGTAAGTATGCACAGAAAAATGTCAAATATATTAAACCTATGATAATTGAGAGATTAAAATCAACTGTATTTCTAATAATATTATACTGTGAAGAATAGCAAACTTCGGAGGGTATAGTCTTTGCTAAGTTCTCTGACATGCTTGGACTTGAGGAAGGTAGAGCATATTTAAAGAGAGTGTTGATTTGGTAGCAATCCAGATAGACAGTATAGCATAAGTGAAGATATAGAGGCAAGAAAAGTCATGGTATGCTCTGGCGGTTTGGCTCAGTGGCTACAGCGTTGGCCCATGGACTGAAGGGTCCCGGGTTCCATTCAGGTCAAGAGCACATTTCTTGGTTGCAGGCTGGACCCCTGTCCTTGGTCAGGGTGCCTATGGGAGGCAACCAATTGATGTGTGTCTCTTACATCATTGTCTCTCCCTTCCCCTCCCCTCCCCTCCCCTCCCCTCCTCCCTCCCCTCCCCTCCCCTCCAAAAATATCCTTGGGTGAGGATTAAAAAGGAAAAGAAAAGCCATGGTATAGCCACAGGAAGCTTAAGGAGGTTGGCATTGCCATAATGGAAATTGCTAGCCAGGGACTGTAAGAGATGAACCCAGACAGTCTCATACTAGTGAATATTTTCTTTATTCCTTTGTTTTGTTTATTTTGCTATTGGTTTTTGTTTGTTTGTTTATTTTTGTTTTCATGAGCAATGAATTTCCAGTACATTTTGCTACATTTATGTTATTATTTTCTCAAGATAAGTTTCTAGAGGTAGAGTTGCTGATCTATTAAGTATTTGTTCTTTTATGGCTTTTGGTTGTATATTGGATAAAATCACTTATCTAAATGGATTGCCAGGTTGCACTGCCATATAAGTGTGGGAGAATTATTTTTCATTACTCTCTTAACTCTATCTGTCAACCCAAAAGGCAAAAGTGATGTTTTTTTGCTTTAAATTTGCATTTCTTAGATGTTAAATATTTTTTTGACCATTTAAAAGAATATATTTTAATTTGAGTGTTTTCCACTCATTACTTGGATAATTAAGAATATGAGAAACTAATTATAATTATAAATTATAAGAAATGATTTGAGCCCTGGCCAGGTTGCTCAAGTGGTTAGAGAGTTATCCCATACACCAAAGGTTGTAGGTTCCATTTCTGCTCCGGGCACATTCCTAGGTTGTGGGTTCAATCCCTGGTTGGGACGTATATAAGAGGCAATCTGTCTGTGTTTCTCTCACATTGATGTTTCTATCTCGTTTTTCTGTTCCCTCTCCTTCCTCTCTCTCGAAATCAATAAACATATCCTTGGGTGAGGATTATTAAAAAGGAAGAAAAATCATTTGAGCATAATTTTTCAGCATGACTTGCATATATAGGTATCCATGATATAAATAAGACCCTTTTGACTTAGAGGAAAATCAAAAGATGAATGACTTAGAGACCACAGAAATGTTGGTTAGGAGAACTCTTTCAGTAAAGATGATATTATAAGTCTATACCTTGATGATAAACCATTGGTAGAACAAAAGGAAAAGGACAGAAAAGAAAATTTAGAAGGTTTGGCAAAGCTCACAAATAAGACAGACATCTTCATGGACCAACATTCGGACAGAAATTCAGGGGCCCAGAGGTGGGCACTGTGGGTGATAGTGTCTGATAGATGGCTCAGTGGTCCGGAGTTAGGCTTCTGCAGAGTGCTCTATTTGGGGCCAAGGAGTATCTTCAAAAGAACACTAGTCAAAGCTGCTGCTCACTTCTACAAAGAGCTAAGGTCTGTGTGAAACTGCATGCCCAGCGAGTTGGGAAGACAGAGACAGCCTTAGCAGTGCAGCTAAGCTAGCCAATGGCTCATTTTTCCGATTTGGATTTCCCCCCATATTACCAAGGATTAGATCCCCTGATTGTGCAATATAAGACCAGATTCTGGACTGGAGTTTCAAGGATTCTGTGGAGGCAACCATTAAACTGGAAGACAGGGAATGGTGCACTCATAGAGAAAGTACAAAGAAGTCACTCTAACTCCCACTTAAGATGTGCCTACAAATAAAATGTCAAACTTCATAAAATAAAGTAATATCGTAATACCAAAGAAAACAGACAGTATGGTCTGCAAATAGGAGATGAATCCATGCAGATGAAAGGAAAATAATAGAACAATCTGAAAAATACACACAACACCTTTATATTTCAGATCCTCAAAAGGATAAGGGTATGGCTCAGCAGCCTAGAGAGATAAAAATGTGAAATAATTAAGAAACAAGTTTAAAAACTTAAATATATATCTAACTAGAGGCCTGGCGCACCGATTCGTGCACTGGTGGGATCCCTCAGCCTGGACTGCAGGGATTGGGCCAAAACTGGCAGTCTGATATCCTGCAAGGTCTTGGATGCGAGAGGGCACAGGCCAGGCTGAGGGACCCCACCAGTGCACGAATCCATGCACCGAGCCTCTAGTATGCATATAAGATCTTTGGTTAATATCTTCCTGCCCTCCCCACTCCCCACTTCCCTCTGGGATTTATCAATCTTTTCTATGTTTCCATGCCTGTGGTTTCTGCTCCTGTGTTGAGCATATGTCCCCTGATGGTCAGTGAATGTCATAGCTACCAGCCAGTTGGCCGATCACTTAGGCTTTTATATATATATATAGATGAGTTCTAAAATAATTAGAAAAAATGACTAAGAAGTAATATTCACATAAGAGAATTGAAGAGATTTAGTCCTCAAGGTAAATGAGTAACTTGAGTATTGAGCAAAATATACATAAGTTCATATCTACATACTTTATAGCAAAATTAAAGATCATTGATTTTCCCCCTTCCCCTCTCCCTCCCTTCCTCTCTCCCTCCTACCCTTTATGAAGACCATTGATTTTTAAAAGCTAGCAGAAAGAAAAGACATGTTTACCTACATAGATAGGTAGTAGACTTCTATTAGGTGACATTAATTAATACCAGAAGACAACAGAGTAATACCCCAAAGTACTAAGCAATATAATTCTTAAATTACAATTCTAGTATACCCATCTAAAATGATCATTCAGTACTTTCACACAAAATTAACAGTTTACTACTGCCTTGTTCTTGCTGGAAAAAAAAAATCCTTTAAATATGTACTTCACCATGAAAATAATGCAGAGGGAAGTAGTGATATACATTATACAGAATGGTGTTGGTAATTAATTTGACTGTTATAATAATAATATAATAGTACCTTTTATGTAATAAATTATTTTTATGGAACTAAAAGCCCAGACAATAATGACAAGGAAGAAGGGATGTTTAGTTGCAATGAAAGCATATATTGAATAATATTGTGATACTGAGTAATTTAGGAAAATATTTTGTTACATACAGTATGATAAAAAGACTAAATAATTAATAGAAATTCAATCTATAGATCCCCAAAATATAGTTTTAAAAAGTGATTATGGAAAACTATCAGTGTAAGAGAAGGCAGGGAAGAACAGATCATGCAAAATAAGATGGTAGAAATAAACTTCATTATATCAATAATCAAAGTAAATATAAATGACAAGAGATATAATCTTGAATTTTTTAAATCTAATTATATTGTGCTTAAAAAATATATGTCTAGAGATTGTGCCATTAGCTCGTACCAATAGTATGAAATTTTCATTCAGGATATGCTATAAGCAACAAATGGCTTCATTTTCTTTTCTTCCTTATTACAAATATATTTGCACGAGAGGAAGAATGTAATGTCACAGATTTTGTCATTAGTTAATCAGAGTTCATAGAAGTTTCATAGATCATATCTCTTAATTACCCCTGCATTTAAAATTTTCATTGTGCTAAAGCTGATTGAAATTCTGAGCTGCCTTTAAAGCAATTCCAGACCTCAAGCTTCTGAGGATTTTAAAAAGATATACTAAGTATGTTACACTGAAATTCATAGGCTAAATTTCTTTTCAGATTGTTTTGCAAAGTCTGAAAATGCCTATGTCAGGAAATTTTTCTTTCCATTTTCTAGCTTCTCTATTTGTCAACTATTCCATTCTGACTTCTAAGATGAAGTTCACATTTTAATTACAGTTATGGATGGCAGACTCCATCTGCCATAGCCAGCTAGCCTGTGGGCTTAAAGAGAGAAGGAGAGAACCTAATAGAGGACCTTTTTTTTTTTTTTGACAAGTTATCTTGCTATTTTTCTTTACAATTAGACTCTAAGTAATAATCTGTTGGAAATGACCCAATGACCCTGTGAATGATCAAATATTACAAATCTTCAGTTTTGTTAGGTGTATCATTTTAAGCATTAATGATTTCTTTTTAATTAAATTTATTCATCCACATTTGTGCTTATGGTAAAGTTGTAAAAATTGCTATTTTCTTATTCCCATTTAACTGCTTATGTTAGTTGTTCAGGTGAAATTGTCCTTAAGGTATTATTTTTATCATTTCTGTGGGTCCCTAACTGTTCTCACCCTAAGAATATTTCTGAATTTTCTAGTTCACTGTGACTAGGATTATCCACTGATTAAACATAGATTTATTTTGGTGGGTAATGAGCATAATAAATGATCTGATTGGATCTCTAGGGATGATTATTGATAAGCTGTAGCAATGGTCAAAGCCCAACACTGATTTTTTTAATCTGCTAAGGTCCAAGGATGAAGTTTTGTTTATTCATGGGCATTTACATCAGAAGCATATGTACAGAGATTGAAAACTAGGAAACACGGTTTCTTTTTACCTCTCATATGACTAGAGACAGCTGCCTCTGCAGATCCATCAGGAGGACTCTTCAGGTCCCTCTATGTACAAGGGACATCTCATTTGTTGCTGCTGATAAATTCTTGATCTAGCCGAATCACTGCAGTCTGAAAGAAGCTATTCCATAACACAGTGACTCTCACAATTTATTTTTTCAACTGATACTTCCAGCTCTGGATTCTGTGACATTTGCCCAAAGGGAAACACCGGTCCCTCGGAGTACACTGTGCTTCCATTGTCTGAACTGTCACAGCCATAGCGCGTAAAGCTGTTTGCATAGCGTGCTAACTCTATCGGGGTCAGTTCCAGTCTGTGGCCGCTAAAAATGAAAACCATGCCCCAGCCGGGACCAGAGCAGGGTCAACAGCTGGCAAAGGATATGGCAATCATTTATATAAATATGCTTTCTCAAGCCCACAAAAACAAAAAGCCCCAACCTAACAGCTGGGAAGGGTTGGAAGTAGCCCCAAGGCTGGTTAGTCCCCTTCCAGATGGGGAGGTTAGACTGGGGCTAGCCAGACTGCTCCACATAGACTTCCGATTCGCATTAGAAATGAAAGGAGGAGAGGAAAGGGAAAAGGAAGAAAGGCTACAAGCATGACTGCTCTGTTTTTCACCTAACTTAATCAAATCAGAGAAGACTTTCCGAGACGGAAGGCTTCCATTTATTGGTATTCACGCTCCGTTTTTTCTGTTTATCATAGTGTCTGATACACTTCTTAACTGCTTAAACAGAAAGCATATATGCTCTAAACTACAGTTTATATATAATGTCATGGTTATTTGTAGACAGATTGAAGAACCGATCTCAGATTTATGTCCTGTTTACATCTTCCAAACACTTATGTAGAACATTCAATGCTAGAGAAGATAATAATTGTGGTGTTGGCGTGCACCCAGAACTTTATCCAAGGGATAGGGTTCATATTTGTAACCTGATTTGCTTTATAATACATCGTTATTGCACATCTAATATATCCAGCAGAAGAACGAATACCATTTTCCTGAGTTCATCTTAAGGTTGCATTCCACGAGACAAAGTATTATTTTTATAACCTGTTGATGCAGCAAGAGCCAAAGGTAGAGAGGATCTGACTTTCAAACCCTTCCAGAGTGACAGTGAAATAAAAGACACCACCAAGATGACGAAAAATTTGCTCTCATTATTTAGAAATGTGCAGCCTCTTCCTAATAATGGAAAGTTCTGCCGAAGCCAAAAGGAATGGCAAGCAGCACCTTCCTCCTCTCCAGCCTCCTGCTTGCTGAAGGGAACACTTACATAATGAGTACATTTTTTTAAGGTGTAGGATGAGCTCATGATGCTGGAAATCCATCACGAGACCTACATTAGGGTCTTTTGCCAAAATGGAGACGTTGCCTTAAAGGATGTGCGGGTCTGACGCAGAAGTAATGCATTTTCCTTCTGACTTGCCTGAAAACAAACATTTTAGCTTTCCTTGTAGAATGTCCTAACCAGAAGGGTCTGTAGTGACCTCCTCTCATCTTCCTACTGGAGTAGCGGAGATCGCAAAGGTAGACCAGATGTGCAGCTGGAGGCTCTGTGGGTTCCCACTCAGGTGTGCATTTCCCAGCTGCATACCTGCAGGGGGCGCTGTGCTGAGGAGGAATAGCTCTAGGCCAACCTGGATGGAGGGAGACCTGTGCTATGGCTGATCTGTGATTGTCTTTATCTCCCACTTAACTTTGTACTGTGATCCTGTAGTAACAAAGCAAGTGTGGCTCAAGCATCAACATTTTAGTAGATATTCTGGTGGTTTTTAGATTGAGTTAGTCGGGTATTTCCATAGATAAGTGGTAAAGTGTGCTAAGATGCTATCCCCTTTATCTATGTAGTACTAGATTTTAAGCATTTTGAGGGCAAGAAAAATAGGTCTTATTCATCCTTGTACATACTGAGTCTTGCATAGATGATCAGCATTGATTAGATGTTCGAGGATGTGAAATTAAAGTGCAGGAAATGCTGACTTTTGAGATCATTAACTCATTTAAACATTTAAAAAATATATTTTATTGATTTTTTTTTTTTTTTTTTTACAGAGAGAAATGGAGAGGGATAGAGAGCTAGAAACATTGATGAGAGAGAAACATCAGCTGCCTCCTATCCCCTCACCCCCACTGGGGTTGTGCCCGCAACCAAGGTACATGACCTTGACCGGAATCGAACCAGGGTCCTTTTAGTCCACAGGCCGACGCTCTATCCACTGAGCCAAACCAATTTTGGCTAAACATTTTTTGTTTTTTTTAATTCCTGCGAGCTAGGGGGAGGTACTTTAAAATTTTTTTTTATTGTTTAAAGTATTACAAATAGTAGTACATATGTCTCTTTTTCCCCCCATTGTCTTACCCCCAGCCTCGCTCACCCCCGCCCCCCAAGTGTCTGTCTCCAGGTACTTTTTCTCACCTTAATTTACATCCTAGATCAGTTATGTTTTATAGGACAGTGCAAGTATGACAGAGGTGTTTCTGACACGTGTCTTCTGTTCTCTCACAGGCCTTTTTCTTGTTTTGGTGCACTTACTTTTGGTTAATCTGTTTGATTTGAATACACTGTTCAATTTGTCTCAAAGATTTTCTTAGGATTTATCTTCGAACATTAAGTATAAAAGCAAGACAGAGGCCTAGAGGTGTGCTCAGAATTTAAGAACTAGTGGTTTAATTTCCTGACTCTGGGATTCTAAATGTTTCCTTAGATTGATGCAGATTAGTTTAACATAATTGGAAGTTTGAAAGGTGCATGTTTCTAGGGCTTTTAAGATAATGATACTTAGGAATCACCGATTCTTCCCTGATGACTAATATCTTTAATATATGTTTACAAGCTCCAAAGACTTTTAATATCTTTTACCATCGTCTGATTACTAATAATATGTAACTGAAACAAATGTTTTCTCTATCTTACAATTCTTTGTAAAAAAACAAACAAACAAACAAACAAAAACACCTATTCAGTAGAGGCTGTCCTTCCTGAATTTTGTTAAAGCTCCTTTTCTTATTTTTATTTTTGAAAAACTTTCCCAGTCCATAATGCAATACGGTTTGCTCTGATATACCGAGAAGATATTTCTTCCTTCCACTTCCTCTCCCTCTTTAACCATTAGTATACCACCTACAACATGATACATATGTTTATATCTATTCTGTTTTGTAGGGTGCATATGACACCAGCCAGCTTGACTCTTTCCTTGCCACACTGCCACAGTTATGCCTACTTCCTTGCCAAAAATTAGTAAAACTCCAGGCGGAAACCAGCACGTAGTGTTCCATTAGTGACATCTTGACACTGTACTGACCTCAGCTTTCCTCTCTTAGTTTAACTGCAAATGGTACCTGTCATAACCGCATTTAGGGTGTGATTGGCACCGCTGTTTAGTTAGGTGCGTGCGTGCGTGTGTGTGTGTGCGTGCGTGTGTGTGTTTCATTGTTGTTATCTCATGTTTATTTTTCCTTCTAATTTTTGGCCTGACTGCTTTGCTAAAGGTGTAAGACCAGGGTAATCACTACAATGAACAAGTCAAAAGAAATACTTTCAGGGTGGACTAATTTTATTTTAAAGAACAAATGCAAAGATTACTGAATTACTAATACTATAGCTCCTTTCTCAAACAACAGTGGCAGGTGAATGTCTATGGGGTCCCTATGATCTTTCTAAGCGTATTCATGTCAGCAATGTCATCCTAAACATTAGATCCTATCTCTATCCCTTTTCAAAAAAACCTCTGTAAAGTTAGTGGCTTAAAAGTACCTGAAACATCTTTCTAGGCTTCCACCTTGCTTCAGGGCCCTAAGGTCCTAACCTCTTAACCTTATAGGTTATAGGTCTCTCACTTTTTTATCTTTCTTGGTTACTTCGTTTTTGCCTACTTCCTCCATAACATTCAAGCCTTGTTATGTAAGGAAATTGGAAACACCAATTTTGGACAAGATAAGAGTTACCCTATCTTCAATTATCTGGATTCTTTTTGTTTCTTGCTTTTCCAGCCGAGTGGATTTTGCTTCTTTGTATTTCAAATCTTTGACTTGGTTCTTGTGGCCCTCTGGACTGCTTTTAGGACTTTGTGTAATATTTTTTATTTCAGTCTGTGTATGCTTAATTTCTAGTTGGTCCTTTTTCATATCTGTGAGGGTCTCGTTCGTGTCCTCAGAGGTCTTGTTCATTTCCTTGAGGGTCTCATTCATTTCCTTGTAAGTCTCATTCATTTCCTGGTTGGTCTTGTTTATTTCCTCGTAGTTCTCATTAAGTTGATCGGCCTTTTCTAGGAGCCTCTTGAAAAGCCTTATAACCGTGGTTTTGAACTCTATGTCTAGTCGTCTTTTTTCCTCCATTTCTTTCACGCCCGATTTCTTTCCATATCTCTGCATGGTAGCTGCTTTATGTGGTAGATGTCCTCTAAGGGTCAATGGCACAGCCTCCCCAGTTACTTGAGGTGGGTACTCTTACTGCAGTCCTTTATGGGTTGTACAGTATTTCTGAATTTAAGCCCAGCTTGTTGTTGTTAGCCCTAGGAGGGTTTGACCTCTAGGCCAATTGGCTGTGAAGGGAGACTGTGTTCAGGTTGGATGAGCGGAGTCTCTGAGCTGCACAGGCAGCCTCAGTGTCAGCTATGTCCTATGTGGCGCTCGCACGCGGGTCTCTGTTGGATGGGGATGGCTGCAGGCACCTCCAAGAGAAAGCCGCTAGTCTCTTCCCCTTGCCAGACAACTCTGCCTCTCCCCAAATGAGTCTGCACACCCAAAGTCTCGCCCAGGGTTGTAAAACAGGTGATTTCCGGGACCAGGAGATGAGTTTCCAGGGAGCAATTCGCGAGTCTGTGCTGTCGCACAGTTGACTTGCGGCAAACTTCTTTTTCAAGCACCCGGTTTCTCCACAGACCCGGAGTCCTCCGCCATGCCTGGCTTCCAGGGTGCGTCCCCTGGACCTCAGACCTCGTCTGGCACTGGGGAGTCTGTGCAGTGGGACGTCTTCACGTACCCCGGATCTCGGACCTAGCCTGTTGCTGGGGAATCCGTGTAGTGGGACGTCTCCGCCCTCCCCGTTGGCGAAATCCAGCCGGGGTTGCTGCTCCAGCCACCGCCCGCGCGCACAACCAGGACGGCTCCTAACCTGTTTCCGTCTTCAAGGCTGTGCTCCCGCCACTCTTCTGAGTCTCAGTGTCCCACTTTTACTTTTATTTGTGGAGTTTTCACTCAGCCAGCTTTCTGGTGATCCTGGGTGATGTTTGTTTTGTTGTTTTGTTGTAGTCTCTGAATTGTTCCGTGGGGCAGAACAATGGGTGTTCACCTATGCTGCCATCTTGGTTCTCTTCCTCTTTTTGGCTATTTTCTTGCTTCTATTTCAGCCAATATTCAGGTTCTATTTCTTTAACACACCAATAGACTGAATTTACAATTTTTCCTATAAAGAATCTTCCCTGAGCCTAATAATCAGCACTTAAATCCAAGTAGGATTGGAAAGTGCACTTTTTTCCTAGAACACCTCTCCTGAGCCCTACCTCAGCTGAAGAACATCCCCCTTAAAAAGAAAGGGAAACACCTCTCACAAGTTAGAAGCTCTGCGTTGTTTTGAGCAGGACTGTATGTATGTCTTCAATTCTTACTCAAGAAGTTCAATTTACCCATCACCAGACAGCAAAGGAGGACAAATGATAAAAAATAAAATAAAAATAAAAATGTGTAGGTCATTATTCAGTTCTTTCAGTCTTTTTTCTTTTTTAAATCCTCACCCGAGGATATGTTTTTATTGATTTTTAGAGAGAAAGGAAGGGGGAGGGAGAGAAACATCCATGAGAGAGGGAAACCAATTGGTTGCCTCCCATATGTGCCCGGTCCAGGGATTGAACCTGCAACCTTTCGGTGTACAGGCTGCTGCTCTAAACAATTGAGCCATCTGGCCAGGAGAGTTGTCTTTTAGTCTTATTAAAATTATGAGGTCTTGCTTAAAAAACCAAAAACCAAAAAAAACACACAAAAAAAAACCCTAAGATAAATTTTAACCCAAATCGAAAAATCAAGCAATGACGTCAGTATGTCTTCTTCAATACAAACTACCTGATATCCTCAAATATCTACTAGTAGCAAAATAAGAGCAAGGAAGACTTTGATCGATAATCCTGCTTCTACCCCATAGTAATCACCTACTTGTCTGACTCGCAATAGCGCTTAAGTATGTGTATGTATGTGTGTTTGTTCTGAATTTATTTTTATTTTATCTGGCTTGCCAGCTGACTAAGGGGGCAAAGAATGTAATGTGGAAGCCATCCATTTTCACTGGAGAAAGGAGCCAAGAGGAATTCCTCAAGCTGAGAACATGAGCTGTGAGCAACATGTTTGAATACCTAAATATCCAAAGTTTGAGTCAAGTCCATTTATTTGGTGGGGGCGGGGGGTGTACATGCTCTTCTTTGGGGCTTAAAGGTATGCTTTGACTGACACTCTAGCATATGTGGTACCAGAGGAAGTGGGAGGCATGAAGCCCAGGTTGTGGTTGATGGTGAGAGAGAATGGTGTGGCTCCCTTCATGATGAATGTTCCAGATTCAATCTGAAAAAGCCATGGCTTTTACAGAAGACCTTCACGGAAATGAGGGGAGTGGTAGCTAACATTTTGGGTGTGTGTGCTTTTTATATGTCAGACCAGGTACTTAAAAGAAGTGTCACATTTGGTTCTATCAGCACTCCTAGTAGGGAGTGGTTTTTATCCCCATTTTGCGGATCAGGAAACTGATGATACCTGAAAGGACTTGAGTTCTCTCTAACAGCAAGAATAAGGCCCAGACAGGATCTGATCCCAGATCTGGCCGAACAGTCCCTGCTTTTCTCAGCTGCCCTGAAGCATTACTCAAAGCATTAACTGGAGCTCTCAACAAAGAATTGACTTTCCTTCTGATGTTCCTTGTTTTGCTGCTCTAGGCTGTCTGGGCTAATTACTCCATTAGTTAGAATAAGAATGCATTGAGCCCCAAATCCTGTTTGATCTTTGGATGGACCAAGTTAATTTTTTACAAAGCAAAGCTGAGAATTATATGGCATCACCATAGGCCTGCCAGTATGACAAAAGTGTGAGCGATGAGCTAAGAGTGTGTCTGACTCCACGCCAACCCAGAAAAACAACTCCAAAGTACATCTCCTGTTGCTCTCACATGGTCTGAGTATTCAAAGGGAATAAAAGTAATGCATCACTCGTGGAAATAAACAGCCTGCATAGCTTAAAACTAAGTCAGTAGCCTTTCAACAGTGAAGCCTAGTCTTCTGTATCTGTCCTGTTTCAATTTAGGCAATCAAGACCCGGCATTTTCCCTGAGTGAGTTTATATTTATAGTACCCGCGCTGTGACGAAGGTGGTCTGAGGCCTCTGTTGTGAATCAGGACTCAGTAAATTACTAGTGTTTGTGATTGCTGGAGAAGTTTGCGAATGCCTGTGCTCTTCAAAAAAACTTTTTTTTTTTTTTGTACCTCCTAGGTCTAAAAAGGAAGAGTTTTTCATACTATTTCAAGGCTTTTTTTCTTTTTTTAAATGTAAGCACCTTATTGCTATCTCTGATCACGCATTGGTTGTCATCAGTGGGTATGTGCTTTTGTCTGTCACACCTTTTTTTCTTTCATTCAATATTTGTAATAAACATTTTCATCTATTACTACAGTTCTCACATTAAGAACATTTCTAAGCCACTACTAATGACTCATAGCCTAGTTTAAGGGCATAGTCACATTCTCTGTGTGGGCAGATTGGGTTTGTTGTAGAGAAAGAATACGCAGTTGTACCAAATCATTTTTCGGAGTAAAGGTTGAGGAAGAGAAAGAACTGAATGTCAATCCACTCGGAAGCGCCTTCTGCGCAGAGTGGGTGGGAAGAGCCTTCCAGAGTGTGCCTTCCCTCCTCTCCCTTAGCCGTTCTTCATTAGTGCTGCGCCTTTATTTTCTTTCTTTGTCTTCCTGACTTTGGGGGACAACAGGGCACTAAAGGGAGAGTTTAGGAAGAACTTAACAGTTTCCACATTGTCATCTGTGTAAAATCACAAAGAGAATAATTAACAGATGTATCATCGATAGTTAGGGAGGGTAGCGATCAAAGAGGCCTTGAAAAGATATTTTAAAATTCGTGGAAACTTTCGGCCGTACACTCTTCCTTCTGTTCTTCTCTGTAAACTTTTCTTTTTTTTTAGGTTGAGTGTGAGTCTTTCTTTCCAGCTGGAGCTTTCAGCTCTGTCCCTGGGACCACAGGCTCGGCCAGTATCACTCTGCAGAGAGCGTGTTCCGGGGCCCCGCATCCTCACCTTGGCACGGCAGCCGCGCCCCGTGGCCAGGAGCTAATTAAACGCCCAGCCATCAGCCATCGGAGCTCCGGGCGACCCAGGGAAAGGGCAGCGAGTGGAGCGGAGAGATCATTCAAACGGGGTTCAAGCTGTGATCAGCGTCCGGCCCCCTTCTTTCACAGCTGGGCTCTTGGCCGCACGTCCCCCGGGTTGTTCCGCACCGTGACCTTGGCCGCCTGTGATTTACTAACTGTTTTACAAACATTTCCTCACTCTGGGAGGTTTGATAGACTCTTCATCCTCCTCAGCTCACCAGAGTCACCCAGTGCCTGAGCCAAACCTGCCTTTGTTTACAACTTTTCCGGAAATTTTCACAGAGAGGGGGGGTAAGAGACGCCTCCTTCCCCTTCCAGTGTTTTATTTTTAAGTCAACACTTTCCCCAAGTTTATTTGTGCTCAAGCAAACTCTCCTACAAGGTATTACTCTATATTCAAATGGGAATTGCTGCACTTCTATAAATAGAGCGGAGGTCATGTGAACGAGGTCAGAAACATGTAGATATCAGATTTTACTGGACCTTTACATTTAGTTCTCTAGTTTTTGAAAATAATATTCTATGTTTGGATTTGTCTTCTTTTCCCACATTCACATTAGCCTGACCATTATGTGAAACGCTGCATTTGGGAAACACTGAGTGGAATCTTTTAAAACTAAAATACCCATGTTAAAAATAACAAAATTTGTTGTCGCTTCATCATCGTAACTTTCTTAAAAACAGAGTTTATGGCCCTTACATAGAGTAGCTTTGGACTGTCATTACCTTTGAACACACAGTACCAGGGCCTCTTTCTTTCAACCCGATTTCCATTGCACTGGTAGGTCTTTACATTGGCTGAGAATGAGGGGAAAAATGCCTTGGAACTGATTAAATATCAAGAACAATTTGAAGAAAAATTAAAGAGTGGTAGCATAAAAAATTCGGAAAGTCCAATTACATCTGAATCCAAAAGCTAATTTCTGGTTCACACTAAGAAGAAGTCAGTGTGGCCGTTATGGTAAAGCTCGTGAACCAGGAGGCCACAGTTCAATGCCCAGTTGGGGCACATGCTTGGTGGTGGGCTCGATCCCCAGTGGGGAGCATACAGGAGGCAGCCGATCGATTTCTCTCTCTCTAGTCTTTCTCTTTTCTTTTGTCTAAAAAAATCAACATAAATATATTTTTTAAAAAATAAGAAATTAAGTAGGAAGGTCTGACAAATGAAGTAGTATAAGACTCTCTTACGGAAAAATGCTGTCTTTCCGCCATCGGTCTGTGCCGCCACAGTGGAGCGCATGAATGTCCTGGCTGATGCTCTGAAGGGGATCGACAATGCCGAAAAGAGAGGCAAGCGCCAGGTGCTCATTCGACCGCGCTCCAAAGTCATCGTCCGATTTCTGGCTGTGATGATGAAGCATGGTTACATTGGCGAACTTGAAATTATTGATGACCACAGAGCTGGGAAGATTGTTGTGAACCTCACAGGCAGGTTGAACAAATGTGGAGTGATAAGCCCCAGATTTGATGTGCAACTCAAAGATCTAGAAAAATGGCAGAACAACTTGCTTCCGTCCCGTCAGTTTGGTTACATTGTACTGACAACCTCAGCGGGCATCATGGACCATGAAGAAGCAAGACGAAAACACACAGGAGGGAAAATCCTGGGATTCTTTTTCTAGTGATGTAATACATATGTGGAAATAAAATGCCTCAAAGGAAAAAAAAAAAGGAAAAATGTTGTTCTTTGGAACTTATCTGTCTGGGAAATACAGTAAGTATTATTTTTCTCTTTTCTACCTGTCGAGAGAGAGAGAGAGAGAGAGAGAGAGAGAGAGAGAACACATTGAAATAAAAAGAAAACAGAACAAACAGGTATTATTGTCTTTCAGAACCAGAACAAACAGAGTATATTCTAAATGAGATGCAGGCAGAGACCAGTTTCCTGATAAAATGTGTTTTAGGAAGGAAAAATTGCTTTATTTCAACAAATCCAGCTGGACTTCCTGGTGGGCCTCCCACCTTGTCAACATCAATTGCATTTATTTGTTGACCAACAGAAGACCACCAGAATGAGGTTTTTCTATCTCTGCATATTTCCAAGCCTGTGGGGAAGATAGCTGTTGACGAGCTGGTCTGAAGGAAAAGGCAGACAAACACCATAGGTGATCCTAGATGACATCAGGAACTATTGCAGACTTCCAGTGCTCAGGACCGTCTCCTCAGCCATAATGTCATTGACCTTGACAAGCTCAGAACAAATTGGTCTTTGTGATTGCTACCACATGCTGTACGTGGTGCCTTTCAACCCTGCCATTGGTCTAGCGTGAAGGGGGCAGGGGAAAGGGCTACTCATCAGAGAATATGCTTCCTTTATGTTCTTTAGGCGCTTGGCTAGCATTCTTTTCCCACTCTGGTTAGTCCTTAAGTGGCTGACTTAGAGTTGTGGAAGCTTTGTAGGACCTGGGGAGTGTACCTAGTTACCCAAGTACTTAATAAATGCATTGTCTTTGTATTCTTAGGGGGAGCATAGTTTAGGCAGACACAGAAAAAAAGCCTTTATGCTCAGTTAGAGGGAAGGTAATTGTTACCTCAAGCTCTGTACACTGTACTATCAGACCAGTAGAATTGGAGCTTTTAAAGAATTAGCAGTGATATCTCTTTCTCACCTAAAGATTCAACTGAGATGAGCATATTCTTGAATTGGGGTTTCCTTTTACTTAACGTAGGTTTTCCCTTTACCTGGTGAACATTGGTGTTAGCCAGTAAGAGCTTCTGCAGGCCCCTCAGTATCCAGCATTCTAGCCACAGACTCGTAACAAATGTTGAATGAATGAATGAATGAATGGATCTTGCACAGTTCAAGATGTGTGGGATAAGTCATCATCTTGGCAAAGCCTTACTTAACACAATCAAATCGCTGCTTCTGAAACAGGATTTTCAACTGTGCCTTTGACTTTTAGCTTAAAATTGATACATTAACTTCTGTGATATTGTACACCTCAATAAGTAGACACTGGGCGTGTGACCAGCCGGCACGCTGGCCGCCCCCCGTCCCCCCGGGCCGTCTTTGGTTATCCATGCCCTCGGCATCCCCCACATGCTGGATCAGAGCTGCCTAGCGGATTCTTGACTCCTGGGACTAACTTGCTTAATGTTGTATAGTAAGTGATGTCGTGTTTTATCCTGGTTATATAAAATGGATGTTCTTTTGTGGCACGGTGAATAACCATAACATTAACTAAAACTATACTTTGATATTAGAAAATTGTTGAGAGGTTTTCAGTGATGAATGTACCAGTTTTTCCTTTGATCCTATCTGCTTTGTTGTTGTTTTTTAACTTGGAGAATTCTATATAGATCCACAATGATTTCGCTTTGAAAGAACGGAGGTCCTAGGGGAACGACTGACAAGTAGGAAAGGAGTGTTTTTCGAACATCTCTTCACTTGAAGATTCACTATTATCTGTTCTCAGCACTTTTCCGAGTTTGCTGCGCATAGACCCTTACAGTGTGCCAAAGACAGCAGAGATGTTCCTTACACTTTTATCTGCTGCGTGAACAAAAGAGCAGAAATCCAGCGTTCCTTTTCCGGTCCTCATGCTACTCTAATGCTCTCCAGCCCATGTTCTTCTCTTACTGGTTTATGTTAGAGATAGTGTCTCCCTGTCAGTACTCTTTTTACTGTCTGTGGATTACTAATAATGAATAATATTTCTAAAGGCAGGTGTGTATGGATGCATTTGCCATAACTTTAGGATATAGGTATTGATGAGGGAAGTGAGGCAAATGGTTACAAATGTGTTCAAAGTTACAAAGACAAGAAAAGCCAATGCTAGATTCAAACCCAGGCGCTCTAGCTCCTTGGCCTGTGCTCCTAACCACCGAGCCCTTTCTAATAGCATTCTGTCATACGGAGGTATTACAGTATATTTCACTGCTCCCTGTGGAGGTTAAGAGTTTTTGCTTTTATGGACAAAGCTGCAATTACCATCGTTGTGTGTATTTCCTGCGCCCTGTGTAGCGTCGGAAAAGTGTGGCTCCAACTGCCCTCTCCACCCTTTCTGTCCCAAGCAATCCCTGTGTTGCCCAGGACCTCGAAGAGCAGAAAACCCACCCTCTCATACGGCTCAACAAAATTCAGCTGGCAGATGGTCCATTTTTTCAGAGTTTTCGTGAGCTGTAAGATTTACACTAAGGCAGAAATAATATATATACATTTTTGTGTCTTGTTTGGTGGGAAGTGGTGGGGAGGGATGCTGTGTTCAGTTTTGCTGAGATTTTTACTAGTAACGTGGCTAAAAACAGTGGCTTTGCAAAAATTATCTAAGATCTTTGTGTTTGAGGAGAATTAGAAAAAGAAATGTATTGTTAGTATGATTAATCTTACTTTCATATAAGAACCTGGATGGAGAGGGAAAAAAAAAACTTAAGAGGTAATATTGACCACTTCTTTATTGTTATGTCTGTTATCTTTTAAGTATGCCATAATAATAACAAGTAGGACAGAAACCTATAAAGACTGGGACATTTAGGAACTCAAAAACAAGTTTTAAAAAATGCCTCTTTGAATATAGGGTAGAAATAACCTGTTTTCACCTATAGTTATACCTCTTACCTGTTATATCTGAATAAATGACTCTCATTTAATATTTTAGAAAATGATCTATAAAAATCTACTGACTTCACTGTAGGATTTCAACTCTAAGTTTAAGATGGGGCAGTTTCGTGGCCTCTGGCCTCTTCGAGGCTGGTGGCTTCCATCCCACTTGCCTGTGCTTGGTGGTGCCTCCTGTATAACATGGACTTCTCCCTGTATTTCATTTTTTCTAAAGCTTGGCTTCTTTTTTTCCTCAGGAATAAGAGAATTTTCTTCCTTGATGCTTTTCTAACACCTTGCTAAATGCTCTCACTCAGCCTGACTTTAAATCCATGCTTTTGTTTTCTAACATTATTAATGACTAGAGGCCTGGTGCATGAATTCATACATGGGTGGGGTCCCTCAGCCTGGCTGGTGACTGGGCTGATCGGGGCCAGCTGGCGGCAGGGGAGGGAGGCGGGGATCGCGGGAGGTTGGCCAGCAGCAGGAGGTTGGCTGTGGGAGCACACTGACCACGAGGGGATAGCTTCTCTATTGAGCGTTGCCCCCTGGTGGTCAGTGCACACCATAGCAAACAGTTGACTGGTGGTTTGGTTGACCCAGTCATAACATTCCTTTAGGCTTTTATATATATAGATTAATATTGAACAACTGGCCAAGAAATGGGGATAGCCTCATTAGAGGGCTGAGACAGCACGTTTCGTGAAAAGTGCTTTTGTTTAGGACTTTTCTCTTAGCTTAAGTTTAACTTGAATTTCATCAGCCCAGTTTAACTTGTGGATGTTCTAAAAAGGAAGAGGGCCCTATTCAGGTTGCTGAATTGGTAAGAGCGTGGTCCTATATGCCTGGGTTGTGGGTATGATCCCTGGTGAGGGCACATATGAAAAACAACCAGTGAATACATCAATAAGTAGAACAACAAATCAATGTTTCTCTCCAAAATAAATATAAGTAAATAGATGGATGACTAGATAGATAGATAGATAGATAGATAGATAGATAGATAGATAAAATGGAAGAGGGAGAGACAAAGCGCATGGTTATCTTAAAGGCTAACATCAGAGGCTCCCCTTTTATAAACCTGATAGGTCTGTGCTTCTGTGACGAAAGCAGGTACCCATGTTGTGGATGCTCCCCAGAGAGGGCCTCAGACACATTTTGTTCTCAAACAGAATTAGAAGGGAAAAGCCTGCTTAGCTGTCTTTTCCTGTTTAAAATACAGCTGCTCCTGAGGCAGAGCCGTCGTCAGCTCCCCAGCGCTTTCTGCAAACTTGTGGTGCGGGTCTATGATATAAGTGGTGTGGAGTGGTTTGGTTGTGAAGAGAAAAGTGCTAAAAAGGGGAGGTGGGGGTGGAGGCTATCTCTCTTATAGAGCTCAGATCCTTTGGGTATTTAATGTACAGTTTCAACAAAGGACACTCAGAATTATACCTCTGGTTCAAAATTGCCTAAATGTTGAAACATATGGTCTCATGTTCCATTCGTTAGGAAACAGCCAGCTGTTCTCAGCCTGCCAAGTCCAAGTAAACATCCACTGTGTGGAAGAGTGAATCTGAAGTGGTTCAGTAAAAACATAAAAGCTGTTTTTGCTAAAGAAGAAGAAGAAGAAGGGGGAAAAGGCCACCCCGAAACAACAGCGGGTGAAGAAAAAAGAACCCCTGTTCTGATAGCCTGTTTTCCCTGGCTTGCTCATGGAGGACTGTGGAGCTGGAGTAACTTGGGGGTGGGGGGGAGGAATTTCAATTTAAAAAAGATCGCTGGGCATCCTCATCGTCTTCTTTTGGCGAAAATCAAGTCACGGTCATCGTGATGGTGATTATTTTCATAAAATGCAATTCTCTGAATAATTAATTCATTTGGCTACTTGACTGTGTCCTCCATTCACGGAGGCCAAAATGTCAAAGATGAAGTAGATTGAGAGGAGAGGAAAGTTCTCATTATGAAGGCGAAGGGAGGAGGGAAAGGATGAAATAGTTGGAATTTCAGTGCAGTGGTTTCTATTTATCCGAAATGTCAAGGGCAGTGTAAAATGTATTTTTAAAATGTGTTTCTGTATGGTTTGTGCCCATTCTTGGCGTGGCTGTGGCTCTACAGAGACCATTGTTCTTTGAAGAGTATGAGGGGGTGTCTTTGTCCAAAGTGACAAAAAGAGGACTTGGAAGACTGGGCTCCCTTTGTTCCTGTGTGGCGCTGTAAAATTTGGTTTGAAATTAGGACCTCAGGGAAGGACCTTCAATAGAGCGCTTTCATTTCCTGCCAGCATTTTAATCACCCTGAGGTTGAAAGTGGACGGCCGGCCCGCATAATGGCCCTATGTTTAATAGAACAGCTCGTATCTTGAAGGCCAGTTAAGGGATCTGTCATCTGCCCAATATTCGTCTTCTCTGTTTCCTGTCCATTTACGAAGATCACCCACCCGTTTTAGGTGGCTTCTCTGGACCATTTGGAGGAGAGCTGCTGCCCCTGCTTCTTAAAGAGGCTGATCAGAAACCCTCTTGGATGTGGTCCAGTCTCCTGCCTATGCAGGAGGGTCTGGAGAATGCTTTAATTAGACATGAACTCACCCAGGTGTGGGAGGTGATTCCATGCTTGCAGACAGGAAGTATAGGAAGGATTCACAAACTGTATAGAATATGAGGGTGGTTACAATTGGTCCCTATCTTGTAAGGAGTATTACTCACCTGATCCACGATGATGATGTCATTGCCGTGGAAGCTAATGTCATCCCATCAGGCTGAGGAGGAATTTGCCCCCTGAGAGGCAACATTACCCACTGGATTTGATCTGCTGAAGGAAATTTGTAGTTTTGGTGGTTGAGTGGCTTTTAACTCTGAAGGCTTTTTTTGGAACCATTTGCCTTTCCAGCTTATTAAATGACTAGAGGCCCAATGCACAAAGATTTGTGCAAGAATAGGCCTGCCTTCCCTGGTTGCCGGCACATGGGACCCACACCTTCGCTCTGGCCACCGCCTTCTGCCTTCACGTGCTGACCAGATGCCTGGAGCAGCGGACGGGGTAGAACACCTGCATCATTGCCATGGCAACGAGGCAAGCATCCTGGCCTGGGCACCACCATCTTTGTTACATCAATTTGCATATTCCCTCCTTATTGGCTGTGGGTGCCACCATCTTTGTTGAGAAGTGATGGTGAATTTGCATATTCTGTCTTTATTAGATAGGGTAGCCGTCAAGTCTTGAAAGATAGGGCCAGCATTAAGAAGTAAGGATTCTGAATTTCTTCCCTGGTTCCTTTCTAGTGGCCAGGAGTAACAACATAATATCAGTGAAAGCCTCAGGTTTGCTAAATTCTAATCTAGGACCTAGGACTGAAATTATTCTGTGACTTGTGCCAAGCATGGAATTCTTGTGTGGCCATCCTACTAGTGGCAGAGGCAATTTCAGGGGTAGCTGTGAAATAGGATGAGAGTGTTTCCCTAACAGCGAATGAGGAATGAACAAGAAGGGACTTTTTCAGCTACTAACACATTTTCCCATCTTGCACTCAGAAGTGCCACAAAAGAAGCAGGGGGTGCACTTTCCATAGGCATTTTTGGTTTTGTCAGTGGGTGTGGGTTATCCTGGGGAAACGAAGGAATGCGTGAGCCTTGTTCAATGTAACTGAAAGGCTTCTCTCCCATCTATCTCAGGCCAAGCTTGGCCTACACCCACCAAGATGATGAAGTGAGTGAGAGTCCTCACTGCCCACAGCTTTCTCTGAACCAGAATCCCGGCCTGGATAGAGGAAAGGAGAAAAGGCCTTAGGGTGGGGTGAGATGAATGACGTATTTTCACTTCTTCCAAAGAAATGGAGTGATGCTAACATTCTCAAAAACAAATTTTGCTGGAACCAGCTCCTCTTCACTTTTCCCCTCTGTAATCAGCAGTCATTGTCTGGTTCGTTCTTATGATAGTCCAGTGGCTGTCCTTCCTGGGCTGTGCTTCCTTGCTGCCTGGAAGACTTTTAAAACAAGGATTTAAACGTCCAAGACACTTTCCTGCCCCTTCGAGAGCCACCCTCCCACGGGGTCCCTCTGACCTCTTTCAGCATGTCTCTCGCCACACATTTTTGAGCCCCTTTGAGCTGGCCTCCCTTGGATGAATAGCTGTTTGAAGGCTGATTTAAAGTGAGTGTTGCCCCTTGGAAGAGCTATTGGCTGAAAAGAACACTATCCAGAGCAGTCGAGGTGGCCGCATAAGGTAGACAGGCTCTCCCGAGGCTGCTTTTGCAGATGTGTGTTGGTCTAGCAGGAATTATGCATCATTAGACGCAGGATCTTTCCTTTGCATCCAGGTCATTTCCCCATCAAAGAATGCCTCTGACATTTCAGCCAGGGAACCACCATTGTGCTTAAACCAGTCCGTTCCCACACATGAAATGTTCTGACTCAAATTGCCACTCAACAGCTCCTCTGAAGGTCTAGAGTGTGTTTGCTGGGTAAAAAAAAAATAATAAAAAAAATTCAGGCATAGATTTGGAGGGAAAGCTGCCCACCTGAGCAGGGCTTAACATAAAGTTAATATTGTCAAAGATCTAACTATAATCTGTTTCATTCACTGGTACATTTTGCTGTGTGGGTGTACCCACAATGTGGGAACCACATTTCATTGAAGAAATCTGAATATTTTGTAAGGATGTCAAGAGTTGCAAATAATCTTTTCTGTAAGGCTGTGAGGAGGAACAAAGCAGCTAATGTTGGAAAGAACTGGCATGCCATTGTTTTCTGCCATTTGTAAAACTCAATAGGAATAGCCTACACTTGACAAATTTATATCCTCAACTTGCTGTTCCTTAAAGACGATGCATATCTGCAGCAAGCATACCTGTGAAGAGATCCGCTCCACTGGAAGGATATCCTTTTTGAAGCAGAAATCGTTTTAACATCAGACGACATACATAATAAACCCCTGAAGTCTTTGTGTGTAGCAAAGAGTTTGTCTATACCTTCAAAGAACTACCTAAAGTCTGCTATATAAGCAACAGAGACAAGGCACAGAATAAAGTTATTAAATCCATATACATATTTTATTTTTATATAGTCAGGAAATGTGTAAATAATACGGAAAAATGATTATGTATAAATATGTAACACAACATATATGTGTATAAAATATAAGTATGTATATATATAACCAAGTCTCCGAAGTAAGCCAAGATGCCTTAATTTTTGCCTTGATTCAGGCAGCGAGATTACAGCAGCCTTAACTGCAACCAAGTGCTAGTTTCCAATTTTACTTCTTAGCCTATTTTTGAAAATGACACTAGAAAGTGATGTGACCTTTGTGCATTTCCCATGGAGGGCAGTCGCTCTTGGTCAGCGTTGTTTCTGTGGGCTCTCTTGGGAGATTTTTGCCTATATTGACACCATATCCTTCTTGTCTTTCCTTCCTTTCCTGAGAGTTCATTCCTTACTTAGCTAATACCTATTTTATGAAATTGTGTGGAAAAGCTTTTATGTTTTAGAACTTAATCCCCACCCGTTAGTTGGCCTCTTTGAGTTAGGACCCGTGTCACACGTTCCCCGCGCTCCTCAGAACCCAACAAGCTGTCCAGTGCCTGAGTAGATGTTAGTTTCTTCCCTTGTTTTAATCGCAAACCACACATTTTCCATGTGAGAAAAGGAATGCAAGGAGGGAATTTTGTTCTTTGTTTAGCTGACAGGAAAACTGAAGCAAAAGTAATGCAATAACCACCTTACCTCAGGTTCCTGGAAGAATTCTCTAAGTTGTACAGCTCATCTCTCTTTCTGACCTTCAACTATCTTAGATGTACGTCTTTTTCTTTTTTTTTTTTTTATCAAATTGCTTTTGAAAGTCTCATGATTAATGATGAATGGACAGACAGATGCACATGTGCCAGAGACTGGATTAGAATACACAAGTTCTGAGTTTGCTAGATGTGGTTGGGTACATCATGAGACCAAACCATAGCAGCCCCTACTAAGTGACTCTACAGGCAGGGGGGAACTGAAGGTGATACTAAACTCTGCCATCTGCCTTTTTGTAATTGTCTCAGAAAGTTCTGCAGTGGTGTAGTACAGAGGGACGGGTAGGTTCTCTGGCAGCCAAATGCTTCCTAATGTGAAAGGCAAGAGAACGATGGCTGGAATAGGCTAGCGACCCTGTGTAACCTCACAGGATGACTGCTTTCAAGCTTACTCAGCAGGAATACATTGTTGGAACTATTCCTTAGAATTAACAGAGGCTTTCCTGGAAATTCTGAAAGCTAGCTATTCCAAAGGACATTTTCTGGCTGTGTGTGTACCATACAGATGTATGTTGCAATAACGTTTGTTCTCATAAACCTTATCACTTGCATATATTTAATGCACAGGCTTACTCTATAAGAGAGAGAAATATAGCCTGCATGTCTTTTATACCCACTGCATAAAGTTTAAAGAACTAATCAGGATCTCTTCGGCTAGCTGGAGCAGATAAACAGAGAATGTAACTAACCAGGATTCATTTCACAGGTAGTCTATTATAGTTTTTCTTAATCTATTCCTTGGCTTGATTTTTTTTTCTTAGTTCACGGAGCTAGCTTCTTGAGAGTGGAGGACAAGGATGCATTTCCTCTATGTCTAGTGCTTTAACTGTTTTGAGAGGGAAACAATCCCTTCTAAAACCCATGAGTGAAAGTACTGGAGGAGTCATTGGCAACATCCTGCTTTGTTGATTCTCCTTGCTCTGGCTGGGGAGCCTGTAGGTCTGCATTTTTATCTGTCTCTACTACTGACTAGCTCTCTGACACTTCATGTCTCTACACTACGATTCCTGATCTCCTCTCCAGGTCTCCTCTAGTAGAAATTCTATTGGTATATCACTTGAGACATGGAGACAACATTTGAATGGAAGTCTCCAAACACTCCCATGCACTGCTGCCCCCAAATGGGGCGGGAACCAATGTCCATTATGCTGCTGACTCTCGAATACAGAAGAACAAATTTTTCCATCTTTTTAAAGCTAACTAAGCTCCCATTAAAATTGTTAGAATTAAAAGAAATGTGGAAGATTACCATTAACCTCTCCGCATGTCTATCTCTTTCACATTCACTTCATTAATTTGCTAATCCCTTGGTTCATGACATCCAGGCTCTATCAGATGTGAACACCAACAGCTCTTGGCGCAGTGGGCTCCCTCCACCTCAGCCTCACATCAGAATTCCTTGGGGACCTTGGAATCACATACCCAGGCCATACTCAGAACAGGTGAGGTCAGAGTGCAGGCATCCGTATTTCCCAGACTTCCAGATGATTCCAGTGTACAATTTGAAAACCTGTCTTAGTTGGACCTCTTTGCTTTTCAGGGTCATATGTAAGTCCACTTTTCTATAATATTAAAAAATAATCATATGTTGGTTCCTTAAGGAGCAGATCTCTTATGTTCCAGAACAGTTTGCTGAATATTTTACTGACTATATTTTTTATTTCATACTGATCTCTCTGATAGCATGTCCCTTCCCTTGAAGGCATAGCAGTGTTTCATCTGAGGCAGCATCGTGCGAATCTTCTATTCCCATTTCCTACGATGAAACTCTAACCTAGAAGGGAGATTCCTTCAGGCATCATGCAACATCCAGAAATTGAGCATCGCCTGACACTAGAGTAGATTAGGGTGGTGTGGGTATGTGTTTATTTACCACAGAAGATGCCGCTGTTGGGATTTATGTCACCATTTTATCAGATTTGCCTTAACTCAAGTATGGAAGGGGACTTTCTTCTTCTAAAATTGGCTTTAACCAAAATGGAAGTTTAAAGTAAAAAAAAAAAAAGTTTAGAAAGAAGGAACCGAAGTAAAACGCATTTAGGAGTATAGCATATGTTATTATGTATATGAATTAGTCGGATCAGCAAATATTTGTTGATTTTATATGAGGCAAGATAATTTTCAAAGATACTGTACCACCAAAATACAGAATGTAAATGTTCGTTTGTTCACGAAGAATCTCAGCACACATTCATGGAGGTTTTCCTTTATCTGAGTTCCAGATCCTCAGTCCAGGTGGTGTGCCGGCCGCGTGTAGCTTAAGTGTAGCGCTGGTCATAAGGCGTCCTCTGCATTCTACTGTCTGTATTCCTGAAAAGAATGGATGCCTTCCCCACCGGAATGATTTCCAGCTCTTACCCCGGGTTGGAAGCATTTGGGGAGTATATTGTGAGCCAGAAATCATTCTTGTGGCAGAGTTTGGCTTGCCCGAGTCATGTAAATTATAGGAAACCTTTCTTGGGAAAAAATGCAGAGGAACTAAGAGCAGAAATGGTTTTGTCCCTGTCATGGTTATTTGGAGCCAGTGAATGGACATAGAAGTGAAGGGCATGTTCCTAATACCTGGGTACACTCCAGAAGTCCTTATTTTTATCCTAAGTTGGTTACCTTAGAGCTGCTACTAGCATTGGGCAGAGTCTTCTGGCCTGTCGATTTGCTTGAGAAATGTTTTCCTGGATCATGTAGTGTCTCATACTTCTCTTAGCCCTTTTCACTCCCTTCCTCAAAATGACTTAAAAAAAATTTTTTTAATGCCAGGCACAAAATAAATTACAAAAGGAAAGTGTCAGAACTTCCCCTAAAATAGTTTTGGTTGCTGAGTTTATTGCTCCTCGGAGAGGCCTGTGTGCTTTTGAATGAGCACCGCTGTGATTGGCCACCGCTCTGGTTACCGCCAGAATTCTCGGGGTTGTCTGACCTTCTCCCAGTCGATCTCCATTTAATATCATGGCGCTTACCATCTAGTAAAGCTGTCACAATCCTGATCCAGCCAGAGCCAGGGGCACTGGGACAGTTAAATGAAGAAATGATAAATGTCGGTGGCAAGAAATTGAACTGGGCACCTCAGGAGCTGGCTGCCCTGACTTGCTCACCTGAAGTCCCCTCCCTGCTGCCCCTCCAAGGCTGCTCTGAGCTCATTGTCACAGTGAGTAGCAGCCCTCGCAGGGTTAAGTAACATGCCTTTCCCTAGCTGAAAGACTAGAGTCTGAATTCTTCCCTTTTGGGGGGTCCCCTTAAATGTTGTGACCCACAGGTTGAGAACCGCTAGCAGGGTCGCCTAAGACCATCGGAAAACACAGATATTTACATTATGATTCATTAACAGTAGCAAAATTACAGTTATGAAGTATCAATGAAAATATTTTTATGGTTGGGGGTCACCACAACATTCGGAACTGTATTAAAGGGTTGCGGCATTGGAAAGGTTGAGAACCACTGCTCTTGAGCCTTTTCCATAACATTGGCCTCTCTTTCATAGGGGACAAAAAAGGTGGGTAGCTGATGGTGGAGCAAGTTACTCTCTCAACATACAACCTCTGAGAAGGAACTCAGTCAGAAAACCATGCCTTAAGTAGTGCTCAGTGGTGTCCTGGCGAGGACCATTCTAGTAATTTCTTTCTGGGCACATTTCCTGGGGAGAGAGTTGAGCAATGGAGAGAGGGTCAGGACTTTGGGGCCAGGTCTCCCCACAAAGGCCTTCCTCTCCCCAAGGTGGTCCGTTGGTTTGGTAGCTGTGTGCCCACGTGACCGGTGCTGCCAGCTCAGGGAGCTTATGAAATTTTGATGTAGAAATTAGGTTGTTGCTTCTCGAGTACCTCCTTGCTCATAGTATTGACAGTGCCCTGGAATTGCTGGAGGCAGATAGCATCTCGGCGATCACTGTGCCGTTTCAGCTCTGCTGCTGACAACATCAGAAGTGTTTTAACAGGGTTTTAATGGGCAGCCTCTGTCGCTCCTTGGAGGGTTGCAAATAGCTGCCGTGAGAAAGCCCTGCCTGGGCCGAGGCTGCCGCCCTCTTTTCCCATCCAGCTGCTGCTTGTTTAGAGGGCTCCTTCCTGGTGACAAGCACTTCTTATTTGGGCTGAGCAGTCCTAGGACTCGAATTCCAGAGATGAGATTGTGTAATATAAAAAAGGAAAGGTCTCCTGAGGACACTTTCTTCCCATCCTGTTGGGGGCAGGAAAAAGGAGTCTTTGGGGGGCGGGCGGGGGGGGGGGGGGCAGAGAGAAGGTCTAACCAGGAATAAGTCTGCCATTCCCAGACCTTTCCGAGAAAATTCCTAGTGTGTCGTTAAAACTGAAGTGTTCTCATTTGGTGGAGTCGCAGGAAATCTGTTTGGAGACCGCCTTGCCTGAAGCCCCTGTTTTCTAGCTTTCCCACATTTTAGGGTTTTATTTAATGGCCGGCAGCACACAAAAGAGCAAAGTGGCTTTGCACACGCGAGGACCGTGTTTGATGGCCGTGTGACACCCTGGGGTTTTCTCTGCCGCCGTGAAATACATCCCCGATGGAAAGCGCAGTGAATTAATGCTGATTCGTGTGCTTTGGTTCCAGTACTTGAGTTTCAGATGTAACAAAGTGATTGAATTCCCCGCTAGCAACTTAAACCCTGAATCTTAGGGTGAATGGGGTGGATATCTGCTCTTCCTAGAATTCTCTTTACTAAGACAACGAGGTGGTGAATTGAAGTGGGAAAAGAAGAAATTCTATTGATCTCTCAGCTGTGGCACTGTTTCTGTCCAAGATCATCAGGGTACCCAAAGGGAACGGCTGGTAGGAATGGGAGGGAAAATGGTGGCTAACACATTGACGTTTTTAGTGGGATACAGGGACCCAGTCCAATCAGGAGGGCTCCCCAGAGGAAATTATGTCTGCGTTCCATTTAGAAAGCGTAGTTCACCAAGACATGGAAACAACCAAGGGGTCATTCGATGGGCGATTGGATAAAGGAGATGTGGTACATATGCACAGTGGTATAGCGCTCAGCCGTAAGAAGGGGTGAAATCCTGCCGTTCACCACCTCTTAGGTAGATCTTGAGACTCTCATGCCAAGTGGAATGTTAGACAGAAAAGGACTAAAACCGTATGACTCACTCATATGTGGGACACAAAGCAGAAAGCAACACGTGAGTAAGCAAACTCAGACATAAACAGCAGAATGGTGGTTACCAGAGGGAAGAGGAGGATGAAGAGGGTAAAGGGGGTAAATTCGTGGTGATAAGAGGAAGACTAGACTTTGGGTGGTGAGCACACGATGCAGTATACATGTGATGAATTATAGAATGATACACTTGAAACTTCTATAATGTTATTAACCAATATCACCCCGATGGACTTAATCAAATAGAAAGAAAAGTGTCGAACCTCAGGGTTTGGAAGTACCGATGCAGACATCAGCTGCTATAATTGTTTCTCCCCCTCAACCTCCCTTCTCAGGGACAAAGAAATGTAGGCTACCTGGCTCTTTTTACAGGAGATCTAATAATACTTCCTTCTGAAGTCTGGGAGTGACTGCCTTCACTTAAGGTCTCCCTACTTGGAATTGGTTTCTATCATTATCACGCTCCACAGGTTTGTGGTGTGTTTTTTCAGGCTGCCTAAGAAAATCTCCCATCAGACACTTAAGGCCATTTCACAGCCTCCTCTTCCCCATCCAAACTGATAGTGCTGGTTATCGTCTATCCTTCAGAGATTGAAGATTCTTAACTTCTTGTCACCAGCAGAGGCATGACTTTAGCTATTAAGAGATAAATCTGATTATCGAGGTTAGAGAAGGAAAAGCGCCAGTACACCTCTGGGACACGCTCTGAGATGGCTTCCCAGGAAGGTCCCAGCCGACCTCCTGTGGCTTTCCGACAGCGGGGCCCCTTCCTACGGCTGCTCTGCCTGCTGCTATGGGGACTGTGACCCCAACTAAGATCACTCTTCCAAAGGCTTTACCGGATGTGCTTGTGTTTAGGGTCTTCTGCAAGGCTCTGACTAGAGAAAACTGTGGTTCTGCAGAATATAAAGGGGGAACCCCCGGAATTTGGCCCAGAGGAGAGGATAATGGTGAGATATGTGAAGCCTGCAGCTAGAAAGCTGACCACTTCACTCACTAACGAGTGGATTTACCTCCCTCTGCCTCAGCGTCCTCGATTATAAAATGAACATTGTTATGAGAATTATAACCTACATAAGATTGTTGAGCATTAAATACGATATTGTATTATAGCACAGTGCCCACCAGATCATAGTTATGTGCTTGGTTAAAAGGGACCAATATTATTTTTTCTGTTATGTATATACCTGTCTGTTCTCTCCCTATCACGTTCTCTCCCTCTCTGCCTCTCTCCCTCTCTCCTTCTCTGCCTCTCTCTCAGGTTGCCTATTCCCAAATCCAATGGTTTAATTCTTCAATTTGAAGGAAACCAGTATGGTACCTCCCTTTCCTTAATCATACCTGCAGGTGGTGATTATGGGATGTATTTCCTACACACATTAATTTTGTTTCAGAGCTGTTTTTAAATAAATATTCAAAAACAATTAAAAACTCAATAGAGACACCTCTAATGAGGTCCTGGATGGTTCGCAAGCTGCCCGGGTAGTCCTCCGGTCTGCCCTGGGCCTGTCTCTCTTCAGGTTCCTGCATTTCCTTATTGTAGACACAGACATGTGTGCCTGTGGGACAAGGTGTGCCAAGGAGAGAACACTTGAGAAGTAAGCTAGACTAGAGAGTGTGGGCTCTGAGTACTTTGCAGTGTTTCCTATATTTCTGGAGTTGGTTGGTTAGTGAAGATTTGAATCTTACTTTCACCCACTTCTTACCTCTGTGATCTTCAGCATGTCTGTTCTTATCATCTCTGTTCTTCAGGTTCTTGGCTTATAAAAACTAACAGGCAAGATGAATTTTAATGTTGTGTTTTATTTAACCCAGTGTGTCGAAATGCCATTTTAAGCTTTAGTCGATGTAAAATTATTAATTTCATCCTTCTATTCCCTTTCCCATGCTAATTCTTCAGGATGTGCTATCTGTTTCATACTTCCAGCCAGCCTCAATTCAGACAAGCCGTCTTCTGGCTGCACAGAACTTCCTGCAGAACCCACCCCGCTACTCCTCCGCCTAAGGCTTTATGAACCCAAAGAGAGAACCTTAGAGTTAAACTCAAAAGCCGTTCCATGCTGATATCCATAGCTACCACTTACAGGTATTTCTGACAGGCCAGGAGAAGCGAATACAAATACATTTTGTGCTCAGTCAGCCACGGAGATTAGTTAGCGATGATATAGGATGAAAGCCATCGCTGGTAGCAAGCCCATCCTGGCACACGCGAGCTTTACTCTGGCTTTTTTTTTTCTTTTTTTCTTTTGAGACGTAAGACTCATCGCCCCTTTTATTATTTCCTGACCAAGACTGCCTTTGTATTCAAGTCTAACAACCTTGGAAGAACGCAGGTTCTGTGCTAAATATAATAATGACCCTTTTCCACTTAATGAGTGGCTGTCTGAATTCCCAGCACTGATCTCATTCCAGTTCCTTCTGGAGTTTACCTTTTACTCTTGTGTTGGTTTTAGCCAGTGGTCACGGTGTCAAAGGTCATGAACTTGTACACTTCCTCCCCCAAAATTCACTGTATCCGTAACGATTTGTGAGGATCCTTCTAGAGTAATTTACTTAATTTCGCCATCATTGGTTCACTAAAGAATAAAGCTCCCCCTCCCCCTTTCAAATGGATGATAAAGGAGAAGGAAAAGAATGAAGTGCATCAGCATCTTAATTACCTTAGTTTTAAGTTAATCTATAAGTGTGTCTTTATGGATGTAGTTTCCAGCTTAAATCATCTAATTGAAGCCAGATCCTTACATCTCTTTGGATCAAGGAAGAATAATAAGCTCAGAACATTTTATCCCGGTAATCCAGAAACACTGTGTAGCTTGTACCATAGATATAGATATAGATATAGATATAGATATAGATATAGATATAGATATAGATATAGATATAGATGAAGCTGGGAGAGTAAACTGGTTACATATATGTGTGTGTGTGTGTGTGTGTGTGTGTGTGTGTGTGTGTGTATATATATATATGTAATCAGTTTACTCTCTCAGCTTCTTTTGCCACCTAAGACCTTAGCATGATCTAAGAAGTTGATGAAGGGAGTATTTATTCCTGTTTTAATGGGTACAACCAACAAAGGAGGGTGGGAGCTCAATTATTAGTGACTATTCAAAGGATCTAGTTTCTTTACATACGGTAAAATGGAGAGGACTCATTATTTTCAGCCCCTTTATATAGGTTATGGCTACGCCATTGTTATGCCAGTGTTATTCTGTTAGGTAGGATGGCTAGATTTTGGCTAGACCAGTATTTCATCTCTGGATAGAGGAATTATCTGAATGAGCCCTCACAGACTGTGCTAAAGGGGTGCATGTTCCAAACCTAAACCTAGAAAGGCTAAGTTAGTGGTTCCTAATATTCTGGAACCACGGGCTGCTCTGAGAAGCTATTGAAATGTGTGACTCCTCTCCAGAAAAAAAGTGCAGAGACTTCTTATACACACACAAAGTTGCATATGCTTTCAGGGGGGCCAGGAGCCCTCGGAAATCCACCCCTGGGTCCCAGATTAAGAGAATTCATTTGGCACCTGTGAGTAGTCACTAATGCTACTATAGCCTAAGCATGTCCCTCAGACAAAAAAAAAAAAAAAAAAAACTACTGAGGACAGAGGAAGCCGAGGGACTGTGTTGTGTGGGTTTTGAGAAAGAAAAGGGCTTTAGCTTTGGAAGGAATTTGTGTTTGCCTTTGAATTAGGTGAGGCAAGCAGGTAGAGAGTAGAGCCCGATCCTGGAGGTGGGGAGACCTGCCCTGCCCTGAGGTCACATGGCTGAGAGCAAGGCTGGAAGCCAAAAAAGGAATCAGACGAAGTTCCTGTCATTGCACCAGTGGTCAGGCTGGAGCTCACCCCTCTACACTCACGGAGGGGCTTGCTCCTTTGAGGAGACGTTTTCAGAATCAGAAAACTGTACTTGGGAAACATAACTCTCTCTGCTGTTTACGTTTCCTGTAATGATTTTCTTTTGCTCTCCTCATGGTTTGTTTTAAAAATATATATATTTTATTGATTATTTTTGTTTTTGTTTTTTTTTGTTTTTGTTTTTTTTTACAGAGAGGAAGGGAGAGGGATAGAGAGTTAGTAACATTGATGAGAGAGAAACATTGATCAGCTGCCTCCTGCATACCTCCCACCGGGGATGTGCCCACAATCAAGGCACATGCCCCTGACCAGAACCATTCAGTCCGCAGTCCGACGCTCTATCCACTGAACCAAACCAGTTGGGGCATCTCCTCATAGTTTTATGTAAGATTTGCAGTAAGATCAAACCCAGAAAGGGAGTGTGCAGGTACATCCTTGAGTGGGAAGAAGAGCGCCCGCATGGATGCTGACAGCCCCCTCCTCTTCCCCTAAGTGCAAAGGCAGAGCTGGGGGTGGGGCACTAGACCCCCTCCCATCTGAACACTCTCCTTTCAGGTTTTCTACCCCAGGAGTTTTGCCTTTTGTTTTAGTGCACTTGCCTCTGTTTTTGCACTCGTTTCTGTATATTTTTGCTCTCCTCCTCTGCTCTCCTCCCCCCCCCCCCCCCCCCGCAAGTAGGAAGGGCAGTAGGACCTTCCTCATGTTGGAAAGTGTGACTCCTGTGTGGGAGACTTGGCTCTAGCCGGAGCCTTGAACGGGCTCAGAAATAGGACAACTCCGTCTCGTCTTACTGTGAGATTCTGTGAAGCCCCAGTGGTGTTGAGAAATTATCGAGGAGACTATAGACACATTGAAATCTTTAACCAGAGAAGCTGCCTTCACAGGAAAGCATAATTTATAGTATCTGTTCAAAGGATTTCAAAGCACTGAAGTAAAAGGTCCAGTAAGTGCAGTATTTTTCCAGAGTCATTGGATGTTATCCTAAGGAACGAAATCTGTCACCTTTTAAGTCCCAGACCAATTTTCTGTATGGAAACGCAGAATTTTTTTTGTTTGCAGCCCTCGTTGGAGGGCGAACCACATTCTTGCGCTTCTAAAACTCCTCCTGTTAAGTGGCTTCCGCAGCCGAGGAGAGATGCGTGTGTGTCCCCCTTGCTCAGCCCCCAGCACTAGAGACACATCTTTTCTTGAAGCTGGGATTTTACCATAAAATTCATGTTGCTACTCTGTGCTCTTCCACGTGTATGTGTTTGTTTGCATATATGTCATTTGTCTATCAAATTTACTCTTTTCCCTAAAATTTTCAAGCAAAATAGCTTTCTCTGGCCCAATGCTACATAGCCATAGAAATAACTGCGCTAGAGTGAACATCGGTAGAGGTCGTATTTTTTTTTAAATCCTCTCTCCTGTTCCCATTTTACAGATAAGAAACAAGTTTTGTCACATTCAGGCACTTGGCTCGGGGTCAGAAAGTGGCAAAGCTGTTCCTACCCATGTCTCTCTGGAGTTACAGATCTGTCACACACCCACGTGGGCGTCCACGAGTCCCCACTGCAAAAGAAGGCAGAAGGTGGTTTTAAAAATAGTCCACAAAGGCAGTGTTGCGTTATTTCTGCCCAGCGTGCCTAGTTTCCCAGAGAGCTTGGAGACAAATAATTTTGGATTCGCACGTGGGTCTTACTGTCACTGTAGACACTGGGAATAATGTTTTATTACTGGATACGTTTGGGCAAAAAAGAGCGAGTAGGGCCCTGGCCGGCAGCTCGCCCTGATGCCCCAGGGCTGGGGGTTCGGGCCGGCCAGAGACACGCAGCAGTCAGTGAATGAATGCATAAACAGGTGAAACAACAAATCTATGTTTCTCTCTCCCTTCTTCTCTCTCTCTCTAGCATCAATGAAATAAAAGATTTTAAAGAGTGAATAGGGGTCTGATTTCCCTCAAAACCATTATCTCGCAGGGGTGGGGCTTCTTTTATGGACAGAAAAACAGTCTCTTGCGTTGACCACAGCTCGATCTCCGGGCCTGCGTGCTGGTGCTGCCCTGAGAACCCTCTTGCTTGTGAAGAAAATCTTCAGAAGCCCCAAGTCCCGAGTTTCATCCCGAGGCTTCAGGACCCATTTTCTCTTTCTTAAAAGGAACACAACCACCACAAAAAACCAAACAAGCAAAATGGTGGCAAATTCTTTGCAACCCCTACTTTCTTCTCGGTTATTCTCTCTTCTCCATTGCTGCTTTATTTTATAGTATCTTCAGCCCTTGTGGAGTGGGAAAGATTGCTATTACCATTATTAAAATAATTCTTTCCTTTATTATGATTTCCATCATATTTACATCTATTTAGCAGACCTAGCAGCCTGCCTGAGTCTGAGCTGCTATTGTGAGATACAAGATTATGTTGCCGGCATCCTTTTGGAATTTCATGGAATTTGCTTCCTCGTTGACTATATTTCCAGATGGAACCATGTGTGAAGTGTTTGTGTTAGGCCCCCACCAAGCCATTCCTTTGCAGTGGCCTGTAGCTATACTGCTCTCCCTTGGGCCTAACTTATGTGACTAATTGGGGTGTGATAAACTTCGACACCACTTAACAAGAGGCTGAAAATACTTCTTTTTGTTTTTCTCCATATTATCTAGCAATCCCCTTTGAGGGAGCAGGAAGAAGAGGCGATGAGAATTAGAGTTCATGAGGAAGGCCCTGAATGCCTGAGTTTCATTTCGGAAGCTTCACACCTTTAAGCCCCTGGGAGACGTTCTGACCTCGGCTTTTATAGGTTTTGCTGTATAATCTGAGCTTCCCAGAACACTCTGTAGCTAATGGCTTTCGCAGAAGTGATTTTACCACTAAAGAAGGCCATCACCCAGGCTTGTCTTAAGTCCATGTCCAGATCTAAAAATGACTGTTTAACTTGACTTACTGATGCTAGGTAAATATTTCTAAGAAGGGTTTCTTTCTAGGTTGCAGACTTGGGAGCAAAACACAGTAAAAGGAGGGCTCCCCTCAAAAGCTGAGCAACAGACACGGTTTGAAGATGATGCCAAGCAGGCTGGAGAGAGATTCTTGTCCTCCCCTCTCCTCTGCGGGACCTCGGGCGCGGCCCAGCCTCCCTGTTCTATGCTTTTCAGCTTGAAAATGAAAGGATTGGACCAGCTCTTTGGTTCTGAGGGCCTCCCTCTTCAGCCCTCCTCTCCAACAGGACCCCGATATATAAAACAGATACAAGTGAAGAGGTTTCATTAATGGAGGCTACAGGGGAAATCTTTCTCTGGCCCCACTTCTGGCCCCAGAGGCACTCCTACTTTATTTGATGTTTCTTGAAGAGCTCCTCCAGCTGTGGCGTTCTGTAATTCTAATTAATCTGAATTGAGCTTTATTAAAATCAGTAGGGGTTGGTTTTTTTGTGTGTGTTTTTTTGTGTGTCATTCACTACCCACATCAGGGAGGGAAGAAATGGCCTTAAGTTACAGTATGATGTAAGTTAGTAGAAGATATAATTCATTGATGTTAAATACTAGCACAGGTCTAAATATTAGAAGTTGTAGAAATTTACAATAGAAACTCTCTTCCTTTGCTCCAGCAAATATGGAGCAAGAACACAGAGGAGCAGAGAAATGATGAGCCTGACGTCATTAGACCTCACTTCCTAAGTATCTCCCTCTGAGCTCTCGTATACAGTTCCCTCTTCTTCCTTCATCTCTTCTCTCGGACCCTAGATTACTGCAGTTTGGAATTTTGGCCCTAAAAGTGTGTTTCTGGGTTCCCTCTGTCCCTTCTCTAACTGGAGCCAGCACAGAAGTCCTCTCATTCCTACCTGTCATCGCTGCTAATACCTTGCAGATTCAATACCAAACTATTGCATAGGATTAAATTCTGAGCCTTCCAGGACAAAATTTCAGAAAGTATTTATTTGCTGTCATTAATTGCAAAATAAACAGCTCTCCCTCCCAGGGAGTGGGGCTTCCTTCTCCTTTGCTGGGCTTCCCTCTGGCCATGCAGGGGCTGCTGGGGACCGATTCACACCTTCAGTTCAGAGCACCCACTTCACTTTCTCTGTTTGCATTATTTCACCAACCTGATGGCGGCCGGTTATCATTCCAGCCTTTTCTGAGCCATGCGTGGCCTCTCCCAGCCAGCAGTGTTCCCACTGGTGGTTAGAAGTGTGCCTGGAAGTCAGGATTTCTCCCCGCAAAAGAATAATAGCAAATTCTACTTAGCATTTTCTCTCAGCCAGGCACTGCCCTAAATACTTTAAATTTTTTTTTATTGGTTGCAGAAAGAGAGAGAGAGAGAGAGATCAATTTGTTGTTCACTTATGCATTCATTGGTTGATTCTTGTATGGGCCCTAACCAGGGTCAAAGTTTGGCTTATCAGAATGATTCTCTAACCAGCTGAGCTATCCGGCCAGAGTCTGTCCTAAACACTATTAGTATGTTCACTGCTTCAGGTTCTTGAAGAATAGCCAGACAAGGCCCAGGTAACAGGATGGGTACAGAGTTTCCAGAATCCTCCATAACTAGTTGTAACTAAATGACTTGCAGGCAGTCTGGCAGACAGATCCCAAAATGAGTGTCCTTCAATTAAAATGTACAATTTTGAGAATTTGGATTTTTTTTTTTTAACAAACAAATGAACCACTTGAGTTGCCTGTGTATGAAATGATTGTTTGGCAGGTAGAGTTATTATTATGCTATTATGTTAGAAATGATTAACAAGGGCTTAATTTCATTCCAAACAGATTGTGTCAAGGCGATTGGGCGCTGCAGAAATACAGTGAAATATGAGAATTCCGAGGCTGGGGCAGAGGCTGAGCTAGAGACCCCAGTCAGTCCTACCCCTTTCTAAACGGCCTCAGCCATGAAACTTTCTTGACCTTTTCACCTTTAAACTTTCTTTGAACTTGGAAAGAAGACTTTTGAATTATTTAAAAAAGGAAAAAAGAGAAGGAAAAAAAAGAAGAAAGACAGGAGTAAGGAGGTTGGGGGAGGCTGTGGAGGAGATGTGGAGACTGAGGGAAGGGTCTGATTATATGTTAGCGTAACAGTAATACTAGGAAAATAATCCTCCTCTTGTGTAGGAGATTCTGCTACTGGGAGCCACAGGGTAATCAGCTCACATGACATACCCAGAGGCTAATGCTAGCCTGTGCTGTTTTTGAACGTATTCAAACAAAGGCTGATTATCCAAACCAGAATTTGGACTGCAGCAGTCTGACCGGTAAACTATAGTTAGTAAAACTTGGCGCCTTGCGAGCCTGGAATGTTACAATTGCAGCTGGGTCTTCGTTTGTCAGGCAGCCTCACTGAGCAGTAAAAGCAGAGATTTTTATCTCCTCGGGACTCAGTTTTAACTCCTTGGTTGCAAAGAGGAAAGTGCCCACTGCAGCGTTAGGGAGGCCGTGGCATTTTCCCGGTGTTCTGGGGGAGGGCGAAAGCAAGTTGCTCATTTTCCCAGATCTTATTCTAGAGAGTGAATAATGGTTATCCGTTTATTCCTTTATCCAATCTTTATTAAGTGCTACTGTGAATAAAGCCCTGTGCTAGGTACTCTATTTCTGAACAAATACAGAAATAATAGATGGCATAAAATCGTTACCAAAAAGTTACTCAATATTGTCAGTAATTTTGGGAAGGGGGATGGGGAAGATAAATAAAGGCTTATCGGAGAAGGTGTCATTGAAAGCACTTGGGAGGAAGGTAGGCTTGAATCTTCTAAGGTGGTTTTAAAAGTGACTTTATGCAGCGGGAACAGCACAAATAAAGGAACAGATGCAGGAGAGTTGGATAGAGGATGAGAAGGGAAATAGTAGAAAAGAAGTCTGCCAGGCTTATGGGAGTGGCCTGGATTGGTAAGAAACCATTATAAGTTTTCTTTACCTTTTACATAGTTATCTTTAACAATAATAAGTTGCCCTAGTCGACTTGGCTCAGTGGATAGAGTATCCCAGGTTCGATTCCGGCCAAGGGCACATGCCTGGGTTTCGGGCTCAGTCCCCAGTAGAGGTGTGCAGGAGGCAGCCGATCAATGATTCTGATTCTCTCTCATCATTGATGTTTCTCTCTCTCCTTCTCCCTTCCTCTCTGAAATCAATAAAGAAATATATTTAAAATAATAAGTTAACATATGGGGAAAGTTCGTCATCTCTAGAGACGTCGGGTCCTCGTGATAATTCTCTGCGAAAACAGCTTCAGAGAAACGGAGTAACTTTCCCAGGATCACACAGCCCATTAAGTGGCAGAGTCAAGATTCAAACCCAGCCTGACTCTAGCCCCCCAGCTCTTCCCACTTTTCTGGTCTACTCGCTATGCCTTTTAAAGTTGCTGATGATCAGAATGCAGAATGAATTAGGCATATTTTTAAATGGCGGCAGGAAACTCAATTCTGATGAAATATCGCTGTTCTTAATATTTAGATGGTTACAGGGAAGAGACATACTTTCCATGAATGGTCTTTATATAGGAGATCCATATGCAGCTACAACAATCACCACTCCCAAGGTGGTTGAAGCAGACTTTTCTACTACTTCCCTTCACATCCACTACCCAACTTTCATGCCTCTGTTCCTTTATTTGTGCTATTCCCGCTGCATACGGGTCCTAGTAAGTTCATGGGAACGAGAGTATTTCTTCGTGACCAATGCATGCTAACGAGACAGCCTGCTCTCCGAGTCCCTCCTGACTGTGACTTCACGGGAGCACAGGGCTGACTCTGGCAGCTCGGGTCTGATATGCATTTGTGACGTTGCCTTTTCTGAGAAACACATTTGACACCGTTAGTCTATGCCTCCCCGCTTCCCGGTTTCCACAGGGCATCTTCCCCGTGTCCTTATCCTCTGCTGACCCCGCCACCCTCTTGTTTTCCTTCCTGTCCTCTTTGATATACTCTGTTATTGTAAGCCAGGCTCGCGGCTTCTGGGAGGGTGATTGGCAGGGTCACTCAGACATAAGCGCTGGAACGTGCGTCCCCGAGTGGAAGCCAGATTTCCTCTCGGGGCCCTGAGGCCAGCTCCGGTGATGGCTTCGTGGCTAGAAATAGCAGAGATCGAAATGGATATTGCAGATAGTCCAGACAAGCAAATCAGAAATCCAAGTGCTTGGGTACTTCAGGTTTTTAAATTTATTAGTGGGTATTTTGAACCCTAGAAGCGATGTACCATATCTGTGTGTCAGGGTTTCTTATGTATGGCGTGTAGGTTGGGTTTACTGGTCTTCAGGGGAGGAGTTTAGGTCCTGATTTAGTGAGCTTATTTTTGAAAAGCAAAAGCAAGAGTGAATAAAATAGCAGGCTGCCGTGTTACAGATCGTGGGAGCCCATTAGCACCGACATCCTTAATGCAGCTTGGGTTCAAACAGCTTCTCTGCTAGTGAATTTGGAGAGGAGAAACCAGCTTGAAGGGCATTTCCATCAACGATAGTTCCCTAGCCTGGGTTTGAAGTACTGACGAAGCTGTACATGTTTTCAAGGGGGGGTTATTTGTTTGCTTTGTCTGTTAATTCAGTTTGCAAGGATTTGAGCGGATAGCTCCGAAACCTTGGGGGAAACTGTTGTAATGCTAGAGATTAGTTTCCATGACTTACAGTGCTTTTGGAAGCGAGGGTGGCCTCGCGATGAGCCATTTTCCCTTTCTGATGTTAATTATTTGCGTTTTGTCAGTGGCTCTGAAATTAATATAGAAAGGGAATTTCGTTTACTCTGGGTGATCATGTTTCACTGTATTAATGTCTCAGGCGTAGCAGAGGATAACATGCTCCCGTTAAGATCTAGATCATGCTGAAAGTACTCAACGTGGCTTTTGGAGATTAGGTTTCCCTACTTAAAATTAAGAACTTTAAAGATTTTAATCAAGATAATCTTAAAATGTCTTAAGGTGCAACATATTCTGGAGGTGATACCACTTGGAATAGTAAAGACCAAAGGAGAAGTTGTGAGTTAATGTTTACCCTTTTATTACTATTTTAATCAAATGGCTTTACAACTTGACCTTTTAAATGTGAATATGTTTTTTTAAAAGAACACTCAGGTATGTGAAGCCATAGCTCCTGTGCTGGAAGTTCACAAGCCGCCGTCTTCTGCTTGAGCTTTAAACATGTGCAAGAGGAAAATATCTTCATTGGCGTTGCCTGCTGGGGGGTTACATGGCCGAGGTGACAGGTGTTGGGTGTAGGTAAAAGCATCTTTCGGGCCTGGCCGGCGTGGCTCTGAGTGTCGACCTATGAACCAGGAGGTCTCAGTTCGGCTTCTGGTCAGGGTACATGCTTGGGTTCCGGGTCTGTTCCCCAAGAGGCAGCCGGTCAATGATTCTCTCTCATCATCAATGTTTCTATCTCTCTCTTCCTCTGCTTTCCTCTCTGAAATCAATAAAAAAATATTTTTTTTTAAATCCATTTTTTGGATGTTTGGGAACTGTAACCATGTCACCTCAAGTAATAATGGTAATGATGTTGCTGATAATAGGAGGAGCTATCACATACTGAATGCCTGCTCTGTGATAGGCATAACTTTTTGTACCCACAACTAGCCTGTTGGGTAGAACAGTGCCTTTATTTCACAGATAAGAGAATTCAGCCTAAGAGAAGGAGATAAGCTTTGAACTCAGTTTTCTCTGACTCCAAAGTCCACATTCTTTCTGCTACACCACAATGAGTTGTGGCTGATGCTCATTTAAAACTTACCCGTTTTACCATACATGCCTTAAGACAGTGGTCGGCAGACTGCGGCTCACGAGCCACATGAGGCTCTTTGGCCCCTTGAGTGTGGCTCTTCCACAAAGCACCACGGCCTGGGCGAGTCTATTTTGAAGAAATGGCGTTAGAAGAAGTTTAAGAAATTTCTATCGTTGTACTATTGATATTTGCCTCTGTTGACTAATGAGTTTGCCAACCACTGCCCTAAGAAGTTCACAACAGATCTTATCTAGTAGACCACATTCTTTTCCCCATGCCATTGAGCTCTATTACTAAAGGGCTCCTTTCTCCTAAATTAACCCCAAACACACTGAAGTATATCTTAGCTAAAACTTTCTCCCAAAAGGAGCATTCTTAAAAGGCACTGAGGGCTGTTATTCTTAAAATGATTTTGATGAATTTGAGGGCAAAAATAGGTTGGGCTTGTGATTAGATTTCAATATGCCACTCTTCCTTGGGAATTTTCCTTTGTTTGGGCATGAAGGAAACTTGCCATGAGAAACCTGCTGCTCTTTTCACTCTACTCTCACTCCCTCTGCCCCCCTTGCACCCTTCGTGAACCCAACCTGAAATTACAATCCTATTAGGACGGCTTTGGGGGCCCCTCAGTACAGTCAGTACACTGCATTCATAGATTTGACATTAGGGGTTTGATAGTGACTCTGAAAGTCAGTGAAGAATTGGCTTTTATTACTGACTAGAGGCCTGGTGCACGAAATTCATGCACGGGGCCGAGGGTTGTGTACTTCAGCCCAGTCTGCACCCTCTCCAATCTGGGACCCCTCGAGGGATGTCAGACTGCCCATTTAGGCCCGACCCACCAGGATTGGGCCTAAACAGGCAGTCTGACATCCCTCTCACAATCCAGGACTGCTGGCTCCCAACCACTTGCCTGCCTGCCTGATTGCCCCTAACAGCTTTTTCCTGCCAGCCTGATCACCCCCTAACCACTCCCTTGTCAGCCTGATTGATGCCTAACTGCTCCCCTGCCAGCTGATTGCCCCTAACTGCCCTCCCCTGCTGGCCTGGTCACCCTTAACTGCCCTCCCCTGCCAGCCTGGTTGCCCCTAACAGCCTATCCCTGCCAGCCTACTTGTCCCTAATTGTCCTCCCCTGCAGGCCTGGTTGCCCCCAATTACCCTTCTCAGCTTGCCTGGTCTCCCCTAATTGCCCTCCCTTGCCAGCCTGGTTGCCACTAACTGCCCTCCCCTGCTGGCCATCTTATAGCAGCCATCTTGTGTGTTGGAGTGACAGTCAATTTGCATATTAACGCTTTATTATATAGGATTGGTATATTGGTATACAGGAGGCATTGGCAAAGCTGGTGGGTCAGCCTGTTTGACCTCCCAGCACCTTCATCTATATCTTGGGGCTCTCTTACTATCTCAGGGTTTGATTTCTCTCTCTCTCTCTCTCTCTCTCTCTCTTTCTCTCTCACATACACACACACACACACACACACACACACACACACACACACACAAACCAAAAAAAAAAATTACAACAATGTAGCCATCTATCTCTTTATGCTAATGATGGAAGAGAAGAGAAAGTAAATAAGCCTAATAAAAGAATAGTTCTTAGGGAAAACTAGTTCAAAAATTGTACTTTCCCTCCCTACTGACAGCATTTAACACCTAGGTGTTGAAAAAAATGTTTGTTGAATAAATACTTAAATTTTCTAAGAAACCTAAGCACTCTCATAACAATGGAATAAAGTTCAGGAGGTGCGTGTGTTTTAATGAAAGGGAAATGGTTTTCCAGGAGTGCGTACACCCAGGCCCGGAATGGCTCTCGTTCCCCAACAAGAAGAAGCCAAGAACTTGAGGAAGACAGTACAAATATCTGAATTAGACCTAAAAGAAACCCTTCGACATGGCCTGGTTAGCCCTTCCACAAATCACTGTATCGTAAAATGCAGAAAAATATTGATAGTGGTGTTGTAGTAACTTTCATGTCTATTTTGAATCCAATCCATATTTGGCTGCTGTTGCTAGGCTTAGACCTCAGCCCTCCTCTGTTTACATTTGATGCTTTCAAGATGATAACTTCCTCACTGACTAGCCAGTGCTGTGTAGATCCTTCCTCCAATTAGAAGGGCGTCACTGGATGCAAATTATTGCAGACCTGTGGCTGAACTTATAGTTACAATCTCATGAGATGCATAGAGCCTGGAATTCAGGAAGCTGAAAGGAGAATTCACATTCTATATCCTCTCTTCTATCAATCAACCTACGTTTTTCCCAGAGGGATTAATCTCCCGGTATTTTTGTTTTGTTTTGTTTTGAACCATTGTTGAGCAGAAGGAATAGTGGTGATTACTGCCTTTACGAACTAACCCCAATTTCTTCCAAACTGATTCTTGAGAACTTCATTTATAATCTCATGCAATGGCTGCAAACTATTTCATCATTGGCAATATTAGGATTTATTTTCCCAATTCTTTAGAAGATAGTGTCTTTAAAAGACAAAAAGAGGCATTCAGTGGGTTAAAAAAAAGAACCTAAGTAAAGTCAATTCAGTCTATGGTAGTAACATGAGCAAAGGCATGAGTTTGGAAATGGCAGCTAGAAGTTAACAAAAATCTGTCATAAAACACACACACACACACACACACACGAACACACGAACAGTGCAGCTCAGTTGGTTGGAGCATCATCCCGTATACTGAAAGATTTCGGGTTTAATTCCCAGTCAAGAGGGCTGTGGAGTCAAGGGGGCAGCTCTTTAGGGTCTAGACACCTAATCTTTGTGGGCCAACATTGTGTTAAAGCTGGGAGGCCTCCTCCTTTGACCTCTTCATTTGAGCAAAAATGAAGCTCTGAGGGTTCAAGTGATCTGCCCAAGGTCCCACAGAGATTGAGAGTGCTGACATGTAGAAGACCCTGATTTGGGCCACCTCACATATTGATCAGGGATTCTTTTCTGTGCTGGGACAGCCCTATACCTTTCCTGACCCCACACCTGATCTGTTTACAGTAGCATTCTGGACATGGTTGAATCAGGAATAGGTTTAAAATATAGGGTGGGGCCAAAGTAGGTTTGTAGTTTGTGAGTATGAGAAACACAGAGTTTATTCTTATATTATTATTTTCTATACAAACAATTGTAAACCTACTTTTGCCACATCTTATAGATTGAAATTAATCACTGGGTCTCTCCCTTTACTTCCAAAATCTTCTGCGGGTGTTCTAAGCTTCCCAGTGGTCAGAGGGTGGACTGAATGTATTGGCGTAGCATATCCAATAACACTGGGGACATGGCTCACCTGGCATGGCCCATGTACCTGAATTATAGCTGCTGTTGTACCTGAATTATAGCTGCTGTTGTACGTCCTCTCTCGTGGTTGGTAACAGAATTTCCTTTTCCTTTTTTAAAATGAATGTGGCTAGTTTTGCCTTTGAGTGTGGGTGTGGGTGTGTGTAGAATAACCTAATTGGCAACCAATCATGAAGTTCTCTTTGAGCCTGATGCTGTCCCATCATTTGGAGATCCATTTTGGTTAATTTGTTTTTCCATATAGTTGCTAGTGGGGAAAAATGCATTGCTTTGGTACTGAAATTAACTTGATTGATGCGTCTTTGACTTTGTCATTTTCCAGTGGCTCAAAAGGTTATTTCCCAAGTGTTTAATTTTTTTAAGTACAGTGTATATTAATTTAACTGCTACTTTCTGATATTCATCACACTGTGAAAAATTATTACAACTGCATGCATTGAACAGACTTTTATTTACACTGCAAATTTTATTCAGTGTGGAATTATTCAACTCAAAGATACCATGCAAATTTGACAAAGATGAGGTTTTTAGAAACTTGAACCATTTATTGATTTGCTAAATATAATTTTCACATTTTCTTTATAGTATTCTATAATATATCTTTCAGAAGGAAACACTTAAAGACTAATGCAATCTATAGGAACTGTTCAATCAGAAATAATGAGTGAAGAGGTTATTCTTATCTGAAATACTTACATTAAAGGGTTTCCAGTGTTTGAGGTATAAAGTTCTCCCATGAAAAATATGGATTGCGTTGGGCTTCTGAATCCTGTACAACATGTCACGATTTTTGCTCTTGGGCTAAAGATAGAAAGTAAAATAAAATGTTCTTTGTCCATTTAGTTATCCTTGACTCCATGAAATTCTCCAAAGTAATTACTGGTGACCACAATACCACCTACCAGCAAGAGAAGCATTGACCTGGTGCCAACTGCCTTATTGCTGACCACAGCTGCTCTTGACTAGAGCAGATGTTTCTCCTTTTGCCTTGCCAGTAAAAATTTATTGAGCAGTTTTGCAAGTACAGAGCAATACACTCTGCCTGATGAGCAACCAGAGATCTCAGCCGCCTTATGCAATAATGCTAGATTTCTCCTCTCCACTGTGAGGCCCCCACCCCTAGGTTCCATGCGTCTTACCTCCCAGGCCCCAGAGCTATTACACTACAGTCTTCTTGGGTTTGCTTCCCTACCCACCCGTTTAATTTTCTCCAAGAAAATAATGTTGGAAGAGTAACCACACTTGTGGTTGCAAGTTGCTGCTTTAAAAAGCTGTCTCATTGGAACTTTGCTCCTATCAGTTGTGGGTTTGCAAAAAGGAGTGAGGGTACTTTACTAGGATGTTTTGTTAGGATGCCTTTCTGAAATTTTCCACATCTCTTTGGTTTGGATGTTGACTTGGAAATCTCTTTGGAGCTAGCTTCCTTTTGGAGAGCTTTCAGCCTTCCTGAGTGCTTCTTGAATCCTTTCCCCATCAAGGCAGCCAAGGGAACTTCTGATTGCACCGCTTTGTATCCATCATGGATGGTGCTGTGTTTGAGTCTGAGAGTTGAAGCACTTTAAAGGCTTGCTTTTGCTGTTGAGTTGGAATGAATGACTTAATTCAATTTCTCTCCATGTTCCTTGTCCAAACATAAAGGAATGATTTTCTAGTTATAGCTGATACTACTTTCAAAGGGGAAAAAAAAAAGGAAATCTAAAGGACTACTCCCTTCAGTGGTTACAACCTATTCCCCAGGACCTTTGAAAGAAAACAACTCATGAAGATAATCTATGCCAGCCTAGCATAAATTTCCACAGAGCCTTGGGCCTAGGGAGGACAGGTAGGATATAAGATCAGAGGGCAAAGGCCATTTGGTGAGAATTTGCCTGCTTTGTGCTTCCTCAGCAGGGAGGAAGTAGCTGTGACCTGAGTCCCTCTGTGGCTATTCCAGGAGTGTGTCACTGTGGGAATTTATCTATCCGGCTTCGTGGCAGATGACCAATTCTGATAGCCTGATGCTAAGGCTCCTGACACACATGATACCAGGACTTCATTGAATATTCTATGGAGTCCCTATTAGGATACAGAGGATAAAGTGAGTGACTACTTTAGATCTATAGATCAAGACGTTTGCAGCAGTATGTTCACTTTTAATGTTTTAACCCACTTGGAGTAATTTAAAGTAGTAGTATACGCTCAAATACTTGTAACTTAAAACTTTAATCTTCTTTGAGTTTAAGAGAAGAACTTGTTCAGATTAATGTATATTTCCCTACTTTCTCTACTACTCTTGAAAAAGGGATTATTTTAAAACTAAGAATGTTGAAAAAAAAGATTATTTTTAAAATAAGAACATTGTAAGAATTATCAGCACTACTAGACTGGGTATTTGGCTCAGGACTGGAGGGTGTTTTTTCCTCTCTCCAATGTTTCCAGAGCAGAGCACTCCTTAACTGGGATGAGAAAAGTTAATTTTAATCCTCCAAAGGCTTATTTGCTAGCACAAAAGGTCACGAAATACACCCAAAAACTCCGTTGCTGAATTCTTAAGGACAGCGATCTCAACAGCAGAATGGTCCAGGTCTGGTATCCCAATATAGGATTGTGTTTCTGGCTAAAGAAACAATTTGTTTTAGGAACAATTCATATAAAACTACTGAATTGAAGAGTCTTCCCTTAATCTGTCTAAGGGAAAATGTTTTGTTCATGCTGTTTTGGGTATCTCAGAAGAGAATCATTGAGAAGTGGTTGTAAAATGGGGGTAGAACTTTTTCCCAAGGATATTCCCTGCCCAATCTATATGTATAAAAGCCTAAGCGACCAGAAGACTGGCTGGTAGCTATGATGTGCACTGACCACCACGAGGCAGATGCTGAATGCAGGAGCTGCTCCCTCATGGTCAGCGTGCTCCCATAGTGGGAGTGCCACTCAGCTGACAGAAGGGCGCCAAACGCTTGGCTCTTGGCTGGCTAGCACAGCTACGGCAGCACAAGCCTCTCCCGCAGACACTCCCCCTGAGAGCCTGAGTGGTGGGCAGCATGGCACCCAACCCATGCTTAGGATCCTCCCCAGTTGCCTGCCACATCACACACTACTTTGTACTCTTCTGTGCTGTGCTGGGTTGTGTGGGATCGATGAGGACAGTAGGCTGGAGCCTAACAAGCTGGGGGGTAAGGCTGGAGGAGGGCAGCGCGGAGGTCCTCTGATCAGGCCAGGCGGAGGGACCCCTCCGGTGCACGAATCCATGCACCAGGCCGCTGGTATTTTTACAATTACCACCCATTAATCTGGGATCCATCCAAAGGAAGAAAGACTTGCTGTATCAAACTGGTTGATCCATGGAATGTAAAAATGTGATGACCCAATTTTTTCAAGATTTATTTTGAGCTGATTTTTTAGGGTATTAAAATGTCACCTGCCTCAGGGATTAAGAATCAGACATTGAATGAGGCAGGTTTGAAGAGGATCAAAAAATAAGTTACTAAATCATAGCAGCCATTGGAGAGCTAAGGGAATGGCCTTGTTTTTCTATGGGGATGGACTTTTCCTTGAGTTTGGTCTTTTGCTTCCTCAGCACCTCGATGAATTATAAGGCTATTAAAGGGAGGGGAGGAGAGGCAACCCAACTTCAAATTCAAGTTTTGGTCACTTTAAAGGAGTAGATTTGTGAACAAGTGCTCCTTCAGACAGTGTGAATGCTGATGTACTGTGAAGGTCGGGCCTGCTGAGCCACTGGAGGAATTCTCAATAGATTGTGCAAGTTTTTATGGCAAGAGGACTGAGAGCAAGGCTTGTTTTCCATATAAAAATCGCCTTAGAGATGAAGGTTGTAACTGAGAACTGCTCTGTACTGTATCAAGCCATAACATCCAGTGAGTCAAGAAGGCATTAGGGAAACACTGGAGACATCACAAGAAACATTTGCGTTAATGTTTGAGATAAGGAAGATGACTATCTCTGAAAAGAACCCGAAGTTAAAGGGCTCAGGCTCCCATTTTCGGACAACTCAAGGGAGTTCCTTTTAGGGATGCTTTCTTTCCTTCCCGGTGGAAGTGGGGGGTGAAAAGCCAGGGTGGAGAACTCCGGAAGCAGGCGGCTAAGCTCACCGAGGCCACAAGACCTTGGGCTGCTGTTGCCCATCTCGGCTCCAGTTTCCTCACCTGAAATTAACTGACGAACCCACACCATCTCTCCGGGCTCCTTTGATCCAAGGAGTCTGTGAACCTGTGTTTTGAACATTATCTTCCAATGGATAAGCCTGGAACGCTTTTGTCATTTATGGCTGCTGCTGTGGTGTGTCACTGGGAAGACTTAATGCTTGGACCACTCGGAGGCCAATGCCCAATTCTACTGTTTCCACCTAGCCAGGCATTCAGAGGGCCAAACAGCCTCACCCCCAATCCTGCCCCCAGGAAACCCCTTAACTCAGAAAGGACATTTCCTTTCCTGGGAGGCTATGATTCAGGCGTATCTCACTGGTCGTGGAGGTGAGCGCTGTTTGGGCAACTAGAAGGTGAGACAGTGGAGGCTTCGGCCCCATGAAGGTGCTGTCAAGTGACCTGGCCTTCCAGGGATCTGTCAGCTGGTGACAAGCTGGGGCGAGTCCAACCCCTCAGTCCAATCCATCAGGCCTAATGCTAACGAATGTGGGATTCCTTGCCGAAGAAAAAGCTGGATCCTGGTGTGTCCAAGACTCTGCCCTTGAAACGTCTGGGTTGATGACTGATATGTTGGTCTCTGGGGACAGGGCTGTACAGTTGAGAAAAGTAGCAAGAGCATCAGATCGCAGTAGGTCATCTGGCCCCCATAAAAAAGCAATCGCAACTGGGGAAAGGCTAGGCTGCTAGGTTCCCAGCTCTATTGGATGATTAGACAAAGCTACCCACTCCATCTTTGTTTATAGAACTCGTTTTCAGGGACAAGTGTTTTATAGTGAGGTGGAGGTTGTTAGGGAGCTATTTATAATAAAGATCTCAACTACATGAGCCCTCTCTCAAGCTCGATCTAAAGGAACTTTGCATGGGTGGTAGTGTAGGAGAAAAAGGCAGAGAAGGATAAGGGGGAAAACTAATAAAAATAGCTGAGATCACTCAACAGTTATCAAGAAACAGATACTACAGTTTTATAACACTAAGTACTAAAAGTATATGCACTCTTAAAAGGCAATTAAAACGTATGCTCTGAAACTATAAAACATTTTCTTTTCATCTGCAACATAGAGGGCAGATTACAACACATTAATAACGTTTTGTTTAGAGTTCAGTTTCTGATGGTTTCCAAATGTAGTCTGTGTAGATTAACCAGAAGGAGTCCAGTTCCCTTTTTTAAGAGCGCTTGTAAAGGAAAGCAATGTGGTAAGATTGTTATGAAAAGAGAGTGTATTTAGGAAATAGCACTTAGCAGGGTCTCTCTGAATGGCTGCCAGGTCAGGAAGCTGAAGTGCAAGGCTTGGCCCTTGTTCAGCCCCCCCAGTTCCAGCTCCTTGACCACACAGTACGTCAGGAGCATGTCACAAGCCAGCCAGGAAGGCTCAGCCCCGCCCAGGGGCCAGCTTGGCACGGCTGCTTTCACATAACCCAGGGCTCCAAAGGGGCCGGAGGCAGGCATTCCAGGGCCACGGGAACATGCAATTTTTTAAAATAGAAATGAAGAGCTAAAAAAAAAAAAAAAAAAAAAAAAAAGCCTGGGAATCAAACTGTTGCTGAGTCCTTCTGCAACATGGCCCCTCATGGAGAATGTCAGAGCTGAAAAAGGCCTTAAAGGTTATCGCATCCTCCGCCCTTGGCTTATAGACAATGGTAGTGGCAGACTCTTTAGTGGAATCTGAATCTCTCAGCTCTCTGTTGGCTAAGTCCTCCGGCTTCTGTACCTCAATGGGCTAATCTGTCTTGGAAGCTCTCTCCTGTCCTTAGCGTCCTGCACTGCCTGGGTGCCCCCTGGATGCCCATCTAAAACCTCAGTTATGACTTATTGCTAAACTAGTTGCTCCTCCTACTTGCCTTCCTGCTCTGGGCCCGAGCCTCAGCTTCCTCATCTGCAAAATGGAGCAAATGTCAGTGTTTATTCCTCATCAGTATTGACCGAATAAATAAATACATATTATAACTACAGTGCTTGAGCCTTAAGAAGGGCTCAATACTGTTAGCCATTATTATCGTGAATGATAGCACTTAGGTGACATTATTACTGTCGCTTATGTTGTCATTATTATTACTGCTATTGTTTCTATAGCTACTGTATGCCCAGTCTTCCTCAGGCGCCTAGGCTTGGGTGACTGGGGTGTGTCCGTTCTATCACCAGTAGACTGTCATGAAGGGCAGAATACGGGGGACACTGGGTCATAAATACCTCTGGGCCAGTGCTTCATGGACCCTCCCATCCGGGTCCCACCCGGGAGCAGAGGTTTAGAGTGTGCTGGCGCTGTTGGGGGGGAGGGGTTGCTTTTCTAACTTCATTATGTCATTTTGGTGGGAAGGGATTTAGAGGTGATTTGAGTAATTATATCTTGTGGTTCAGTCTTCTCAGCTCACACCTGGGAAAACTGAAGCTCAGAACAATAAAGTGATTTGCTTGTCTGTGTCTTGCTTCCCTAAATTTCAGAATCGACTGGAGCTCTTGTCTTCATCTCAAGAAGGGAAACTGGGGGAGGAGGAGTCTTAAGATAATACCCACAATACCTAAATCTTTTATCCTTCCTTCAACATCAGGCCCACTTCGACCCCATCTAAAACCCCAGTTGTGACCTTATGCCTGAGTCAGCATAGAGACAACCCTGAGGAGAAAATGCAAGAGAAAACGCCCCTTCCTTTGGTATTATTAGAGAACAATCCCCTATAAAAGTGAAGTGGATATTTGTTTTTTATTTAAAACCTTGAACAGATTTAACCCTGTCGGCCGCTACTGTGCTGCTTCTTGCGCAGCAGGGTCCTTTGAGGCCTCACATAGCACTACCCAAAAGAAGACTTCCTTCCCAGCTGCTCTAAAAACTGTGACAAGCACGTTTCTCTGCTTCCTATAAGGCCCTCTGGGTTAGAAAGTAAAATTACTTCCTTAGTTTATGCCTCAGTTGTCTTTTCCTTGAGCTCTTTATCTCTCCTTTTCCTTAGTATCACATCAGTTTCCTGTTTTTCAAAAGTGTTGATCAAGTCATTGGTGAGATGAGGAAATTTAGCTACACCACTTTAACCAGCAGATAAGTATAGTATTTGGTTGCTGGAAAGGCCTTGTGTGCTTACCAATAACAAAACTGCATCAAGCTGTTATTTACCTAGAAAAATCAACCGTAAACCCATTCCAGCCTTCCAGGGGAACCTTTTAGCTTTCCCCTTCAAAGATGTTGAGCTCTGGTATTGGCTGGTACATTGAAACAGCCCTGTGGTGCCGTCCCACTCTCCCTTTCCTTTCACCTTCCTCTTTGGGACTCCCTTCAGCTTCATTCATCTGGATTTGTTCTGAAGGCATTAAAGTAGGTTTTCAAAGAGCTGTAATTGTCCCAGCAAGAGCACAATGACTTATTGAAGTTTCAGATTTTGCTTGGTTTGGAGTCCACCAGAGATTGGAACAGATTCCCCATCCTCGTCTCTACCACAGAGTTGGATGAAAATAAAGCTTCCCCTTCCCTAGCGCTGGTCAAAAATACCCTTTTCAGCTAATCACATTCCCAGTTTCCCAAAGAGTAAAACCAGCGCTCGAGAGGTAACTATTCATCTCAAGGTCACATGACAAGGTCAAAAGAGAGCTTTGGTGAACGCGCCCAAGTTTCTTTCCCTGACAGCCTCCAGAGCATCTCTAGATTATACTCTCTTTAGTTTCCACCTTCCACTTTCCTGTGTCTCTCCTTAGTTTGACAACCTTTTCAACGGGCAGAGTCTTTTGGATGTCATCAGCACCCACAGCGTGCCCTTCCTTCTCTGGAAATGTAATCCTTGTCCCCGGCGGTGTTCGTGACAGCCCTGACGTCAGAGTAGACGTGGCTTTGTGCCTCCCTCTCAGTAGCTGGCTTACGTGTAGTGTATGTATTGAAACTTTTTTTATTAGAAACTTATTCTTTGGAAGACTTTTATAAACTTTTTTTTTTTTTTGCTTGACCATACTGTGTGTAGGCCTTGGGGATTAAAGGTTTCCTGGCAGAGCTGCTCATGTGGAGAACCTTACTTACCACAGCTTTCTTTTCCCTGAGCTATTTGTATAAAGTCCTGGCAATTTGTTCAGATGTTTAGTAACACCTAATAAAATGATAAGTAGGTGGGGTTTGACTCTGAGTCAGTTTGAGGCCTTGATGGTTTTCTCGCCAAGTTAACTGTATGCAACTTTGCTCCTAGACTAGGGATGGGAGGTGCCACGTTATCCCAGAAAAAGTTAAGTCTGATCAAACGGAGAAATTATTTTATGAAACTCAAGGTCACAAGTATATGATATGTATTTTCTGACTTTGATCTTTACTTTTTACAGGTAGTAAATATTTCCCACCCTCGATCAACCTCCACTAGTAGTGAGAGGATGAATGGCTAGTGCCTCATTACACAATTGAGGCTTCCTTTTGACGTGAGAGTGGTATGTTTCAAAGTGCCGTCACAGTGACTCTGAGCTGGATTAGACTATATGGGGTCATCGAGCCTTCCTCTTAAAGCCAAGAAGTAGTTTCTTTTTGTTGGTATTTAGAAATGTAATGACTTTGTCCGTGGAGTGGTATATATCCAAGGTTGATCTCCACTTCTTACCTTTAAAACCATTGAGTCTTGGGCCAGACAGGAATGAATAAGATTCACAGGTGAACAAGAGACAGAGCCACATTGAAAAATGACCACTTCCAAAGAGACCTACGGGTTATAAGATTGTTTATACCCCATGGCACAGGAACCCAGAGTAATTCCCTCCGCCTCAACCCCAACCAGTGCAGATGGCCTTTGAGCAACTTAAAAAGGGTGGACCTTGTTACTACACATAAGTATGTCTCTGGGAAATTCCTAGGGGTGAACTCAGGTTCTGTTGGAGGTATTTTCTCTATCAAATCAAGAATTTTGGATTTTTTAAAAATTTCACATTATGCTCTATACTTTCGGAGCATTTCTACCCACATCATATACTTTTAAACTTAAATCTGTGAGGTCAGTATTGTCATCGCCTTTTCCCACTAAGGCTTAGAGATAGAATTACAATTCTAGTAAAGGGCGGAACTTTGTCATTCACCTATGTCCTCAGTCATTTCTTCGAGTACTTTTTACCTTCCTTTGAATGGAATACTTCAGTGACCCAGTAGTGTCTTTATCCCCAAATAGCAAATAGTTTGATCATGTCAAAATATTTTTCTCCTCAAAAATGATAATGATGTGTTGCCACCTTCAAATAATAGAAATCTAAATTCAATAATTTCTTGTGTAAGGTAACAGTAAGGTGGGAGGAACCTGGAACTTGGGAACAATCAAATAATTCCAAATATGACTGTTCTGCAGTCAGTGTGGGACTGCACCTAGCCTGTTTCTCCTTCTACAAACATGATGAGCAGATCACCTCCAAGGAGTCTAATGACTCTAAATGGAATGACACCATACAGTACCTACCATAAATAATAATGAAGCCTCCCTTCCCATTTTCATGTTGGTTCAAACCAATCTTTTCTACTGAACCCTTTGCTCATGCCAAATTTAATTATTTATCATCTCTTGAGCAAGCTCTACCTCCCCACCTTCAGATTTGTGTCCCCTTCCTCTGAAGAGCCCTTCTGTCCTCAGTGACCCTTCACACACTCCTCTTTAGTCACCCATAGAATTTCTACCCACTTTCAAGGGTTAGACCAAGGAGCAGTCCTCCGCAGAGCCTTTTGTGACCACTCCAATCAGAAATTGTCTCTCATGGAGTGTTTATTTTTAAATATATATCTTTTATTGATTTTTTAGGGAGGAAGGGAGAAGGAGAGAGAGTTAGAAACATCAATGAGTAAGAAACATTGATCAGCTGCCTCCTGCACATCCCCTACTGAGGATGTGCCCACAACCAAGGTACATGCTCTTGATTGGAATCGAACCCGGGATCTTTGAGTCCGCAGGCCGACGCTCTATCCACTGAGCCAAATCGGTCAGGGCATCTTGGAGTGTTTATATCTTTAATAATCACCGCCCTCCTGTGGCACTTGCATGTTTTGTCTTATGTTGTTAGTATTTATGTACCTTGTTTATCATTATCTCAGACTTTAAACTCATGGTGGGAAGGGGTTGTAACTTCTTGCCTCTAAACAGAACAAGGTAATATGTAACATGGTTAACTGTGAGGTTGCATGGTATGATCAACAGAACACAAATTTGAGAGGTAGGCTTATCTGGATTTGAATCCTGAGTCTGCCATTTCCTTTCTAGCTCTTGGCCTTAGACAAATTACTTTACCCCCTGAACCTCTGTAAAATATAGATCATCACATCTACTTCATGGTATCATTGTATGGATTAAGTAATATAACATTTAGAGTGTATGGTGCTGAGTAGGTACTTAATAAAGGTTAGAGTCTTTCCTTTAATTGTAATAAAAAATAGATGAAGTAAGAGGATACCCCCCCCCTTATGCTATGATTTTATAAACAGGGGATTTATTGATCATCATTTCAGTAGCTTCAGCTAATGCAATGGGGACTTCTGTAGTTTATTTGGAAAGCCAGGTGTTACTCTGTGGAAGAAGCACACACAGAACACAAGCTAAATATTGACAACTGACTGTTCCATCCCATTCCAGCATATGGATTTGTATTTGTAATTCCCCCCTAGATAAGATTTCTCTGTCTCTCTTAATTTCATTAATCCATCCTAAACTGACAGATGTTGTGGTGAGCCTTGAGCTCCTGGGGATTCTTATTCCATTCTGATTAAAAGATGCGTTTCCTTCTTAAACCCAAGGGTCTAAGTATACATCGCCCTTCTCTCTTAAACAGCTTATTTGAATGTCAGACGTAAACTTGTTATTCTCTGTTGGATACAAAACAAGCTTTCTAGTATCTGAGCCCCTTCTAAAACGTTTCCTTCTAGTCGGCAGAAGAGTGGTATATGGGGATAGATGAGCAGTAGTGGCTGGTACTTTGTAGTTGCTTAGTAAATAGTAGTTCAAACTTCACTTTTTATTTCCTTTTTTTGTTTTGTTTTGTTTTGTTTTGGAAGGGGATGGGCATCTTAAGCAGAACTCACAGAACTAGTAATCTGTGTTGTCTCTCCTCTCAAGGGCACCCAGAATTTGAGAACATTGAACTTCAGCCAGATATCAACTCCGAGCTATGGACAGTGTTCCATCATGGTGGACTTTAATAGTATAGCAGTTGTCCGTTTCTAGCCACAGAGGTTGAGAACATCAAATAGTCTGTTTAACACGGGAAGAGTTGAGGTTGCCAAAGTCTGGTCCATTCTTTTTTTCTTTTTCTTTTTTCTTTTTTAATGGATTTGTCTTTAATATTGATTTCAGAGACGAAGGGAGAGGGAGGGAGAGATATAGAAACATCAATGATGAAATAGAATATTGATCAGCTGCCTCCTGCACTTCCCAAACTGGGAATCGAGCCTGCAACCCCGGGCATGTGCTTTGGCCGGGAATCGAGCGGTGACCTCCTGGTTCATAGGTCAACCCTCAGCCACCAAGCCACGCTGGCGGGCTGGTCCATTCTTGGGCTCCTGGCTCCTATGTGCACTGCCACACCAGAAAGCACGTTGGTCAGCAGAAGAATTTTAATGAAGCCTTTAAGTTCTCCACCCACGGGAGCCGGCTCTCTTGTTGTTGTTGGGTGCTTTCCCCCTCTTTCAGAGCCTACCTCCAAGAAGAGGCTCATGTTCTTTCCCAGGCCAGCAGCCTCAGAGTGGGCAGCTGTCCACTGCTGGCCTGCGACAATCATTTTGGAGATCTCCCTGGACACCAGACACTTGCTATCGCTTCTGCTCTCCTGCTGGATAACCCTCCTGGTACTTTTAGGGACACCTGAGGTCATCTTTTTCCATAAGGAGTGTCACTGTGTGGCGTCTGTACTGCATAGAATGGTGGATTAGCTTTCGCTCAGGTTGGAGCCGATACCTACTGTTTTTTGAACTGCCCTGTGAGTCAAGCATTGTGCAGGTTGCTTGATATGGATTGTCGGTAATCCTCCCAACAACCCTTTAAGGTAGTACTATTTTACCCATTTTATGGTTAAGTAGTGGAGAAGTTAAGTAACTTGCCCATGTTACCCCATGCCAAAGCCAAGACTTAACCTCAAAGCCCTGTTTTTCCACTGTTTACCCAAAGCTCAAAGTGGCCCTGAAACTGAAATGACTGTGTGGAATTTCACACGGCACGTTACCAGAAATTCCCAGGACCTTAATACATGGACCAGAGTCGAGTGTGTAGACGCATTAGCCAATTTGGAAAACAGTCGATTTCCACCGTTTTACAGGAAAACCCAGAGAAGCCCAAGTACATCGGACAAATTGGAATTGAAAAGCTTAAGTAAAAAAATATTTATTTTAAGGTCATCTGTTTATGCTGACACGAGGTCTCTGGAAAAAAGGAGGGAGCAGGCATCACGGTTCTGAAATATGCAATTTTACAATGGGAACGTGTTATAAAACGCCCTGCCACTGTTGTTTTCCTTGGGATTTAGGGTGAGAGACATGAAGGCTGACAACCCTCTTCCTGTTGTAGGTCAGAGCTTCAAGGAACTCTGTAATCTTCCCACCAGCTTTCTCCCTCCTGGAACTCACGGGTAAAATTAGATGCTGGCTGGACTTCAGTAGTCGGGTTTGAGAGCTTTCAGAGGCCGAGGCCGACAGCGGCCGTGCGCTCTCACAGTGCCGCTCTGTCCCGGCACAGCTCGGGAAACCGCAGCGTGCCGGTGATTGTGCCCTGAGACACCGTTCATGGCAGTGCCCACGGGAGCAGGGCGACACTATCTCTGTGCAGTTCCTCTCCTTGGAAACAGGATAAGGTTTATCTTCCTTTTACTAATATGCTACATGGACCTCCTGATCGGGGGCTCCACTCCACGCATACTCTCCAAGTTTTAAAAAAACACACTTTTGCCCTGGCCGGGTTGCAGAGTGGGTTAGAGTGTCGGCCTGTGGACTGAGGGGGTCCCGGATTTGATTCCAGTCAAGGACAGGCTTGAGCCCAGGCCCTGACTGCCATGTGTGCGGGAGGCCACCAATCGATGTGGCTCTCTCATGTGGATGTTTCTCTCTGTCTCTCCCCCCCACCCCCACCCCCCACCCCCTCTGTCTAAAAATCAATGGGAAAATATCCTCGGGTGAGAATCAGCAAACAAAGATAAGAAAAACAACAGCACTTCCATCTGAGGGTTTAGATGCTCTCAGGTTGTGTCTCTATTATACACAGGCTTTTGGGGGGCAGATACAGTGGGAAGGGTGTGGGAAGAAGTCATTTAGAGAGCGAGAGCTCTCCCAAACGGGCATCGAACACATTTATCTAATTTGACACATTTTGCCTGGAAGTCACAGAGAGAGACGAGGTGCCCCATCAGAACATAAAGAGCCAGAGACTAAAACCAGACTAAAAAGGGCCAACCCATTAGGGAAGGATCTCCCCGGGGAGCGGGGCCATGGGGAAAGGAGGCTAGGTGGCGGTGATTAAACACCGAGTCAGGAACACGGCCAGAGAGACTGCTGCCCAGGGACGCCCCCCTCCCGTCTCCGCCGGGCAGGGCACGGTTAAGGAAAAGGAGTTCTGCTTATTCTCTGCTGCAGGATGCTCCCCCCTGACCCTTTATAAGTCAGCCTCGCTTGATTACTCCTTTTAATTCAAGACTCAAAACAGCTTGTAAAGTTTTTGTGTGTGTGTGTGTTTTTATCATTCCTCTCCAGATTGTATGGGCCACACTGTAGCACGCGCGTTCCCTTGGTCCACATCTGTTTTCCAACCTCATTACTCTTCTGTTATTATGTTCATTAAAACAACAACAAAAAAGAGCTGTTTATTTCTTTTCAGCATGCCCCCCCCCCAACCCCGCCCAGTTTCAAAAGCTAAAATGGTAAATGGTGCAGTGTTTGATGTGCCCATCTCTACTCTTCGAGCATACGAAAATGATGGTTGCTTCTACAGGAACTGGTTGGATCTTGCTGTTTAAGTTAGGGGTCCCCACGCCCAGGCTCACAGCTCACAGGAAGATGTGTCGGTGCAGGCCGTGATCGCCACGGCCTGTCATTTCTAGATGAGAAGGCCATCGCTCTCCAGAGCCCAAAGTAGCAACATGACTTTTTTTCTTTTTTTGACTCATGAGACATCTCAGCACCTTGATTTGAATATTCTTATTAAAGGTAAATGGAAGCTGAGAGGCATAGCTTTAGGATTTACAGTGGTTTCACTTTGTAAAGAGAAAGCTAAGAGGAATGAGTTAAGGAAACTCATCCACACCACTTCTCTTCAACATTGTACGGAAATGGTAGGCAATGCCATGAAGTAAGGACGAGAGATGAGAGATACCTGAACTGGGAAGAAAGAGACATAGCTGACCTATTTGTACATGATATGATTTGGTACATAGAAATCCCAGGAGAACCAATAAGCTATTGGAATTAAAAAGAATTCAACAGGGCTGCCCGATACAGAAGCTGATGGAGTTCCTGCATGCCAGCAATAACCAAGCAGGGAAAAGTTCCTATTTGCAATAACAACCAAAAGCACAAAGAAGCCAGCAATCGTTCTTAGAAAAGATATATGAGACATTTGGAGAAAAGTCATAAAAGTACATTAAAGGGATGAAGGAAGAAGCCCTGAGTGAATAGATGTGACATGTTCATGGATAAGAAGACTCAGTCTATTAGAAGTTGTCAATTATCCTCAAATTAATTGAGAAATTAAATGAGATTTCAGTCAGAATCCTAGTGGGTTTTGCATCAGCCTGGCAGAACTGGTTTATTGAAGACAGTTAATGAAGGGCCTCTTTACAGAGGTTCGGACAAAGCTTGGGGAGACTAAGAAACCAATAACAAGAAGCCGATGGTGTCTCTGGGCCTGAACAGCAACAGCTGGGACAGCTGTCGGAACCTAGAGAGAGCTGTAGCTGTGGTTAGGAGAAGCCCTCCTGCCAGACCTTTGGAGGAGGAGCAGCTGGCGAGAGAGCCAGCGGGGAATATCTGGACTTATCTTTCCTCTGCTCTTCATTCCCCTGCTGCTGACTCACTGGCTGGATCCGGGATGAAGGGACCCTCGGTTGGTGCTGTCCATCTGGAGGACAGACCCGTGGGGACGGAGCAATGCGAAGAAGAGTGGAAGCGGATCTGAAGGAGCAATCAGAGAATATCCAGGACAGGTTTCTCCAATAAAAATGTTCAAAGTGATCCTGAACTTCACATGGAAAGACCAGAGGGTCAAAAACAGCAAAGGACAATTTTGGGAGTGCCACAGACCTATTATGCTTTTTATTAGAATCTTATTTAATTTCTGTCTTGCCAGATATTAAAATGCATTATAAACGATAATAAGACAGAATGACATTGTTACAGAAACAGACAAACAGAGGAACGGAGTCCACATGTAGAAACTTGAGACATGCTAGAGACAGCGTTGTAAACTGATACTGTAGGATGGACTAGTCCTGTGGTCGGCAAGCTCATTAGTCAGCAGAGCCAGATATCAACAATACAACGATTGAAATTTCTTTTGAGAGCCAAATGCTTTAAACTTAAACTTTTTCTAATGCCACTTCTTCAAAACTCAAGGGGCCAAAGAGCTGCAGTTTGCCGACCATGGGACTAGTCGATAAACTGTTCTGGGACGCATGGTTATTGACATAGGAAAAAATGTAGGACTTCATATTAGGATAGCAGAACTTTAAAATGTTGACCACAGGTGTTGGCAAGGATGTGGAAACTCACTGATGGTAGATGTATTAATTGGTGTGAACATTCTGGAAGGTAATATGCAATATTTAGTCAAGTTCCATAGATTCTAGCACTGGACTACTTCTCATCTGAAAAAAGAACAGAATCCTCATAATGTTATTGTGGAAAGTAATGAGTTGACATGTATAAGCTACTTAGAACAATGTGTGACACAAAATAAGCACTATTTAAATGTCAGTTATTATTATCATTATTTCTGGGGTCCTGCAGGTCCACCCTAGGTAGGTAATCCTTGGAAAAGATCTGACTTGTATAAAAGAAATACTCATTCAATAATGTTCTTAAGAATCGATTTTTTTTTAAATCATGGTATCTTCATTATATAGAGTAAAAATGCAAGAACTAAAGCTACATGCAGCAGCATAAATTAAGTAAAGGTATTTAGGCCCGGCTACTGTGGCTCAGTGGTTGAGCATTGACCCATGAACCAAGAGGTTGCCGGTTCGATTCCCAGTCAGGGCACATGCCTGGGTTGCGGGCTCCATCCCCAGTGGAGCCGTGCAGGAGGCAGCCCATCAGTGATTCTCTCTCATCATTGATGTTTCTCTCTCTCTACTTCCTTCCCCTCTAAAATCAATAAAAAATATTTTTAAAAACATGAGAGATATTAGAAATAGGATAAAAAGAAACTATCTTGTAGAGGGACGATATAATCTTTGGAGGCAGGCAGCCCTGGGTTCCATTCTTCCTTTTTAAAAAATTGTCTATGTAACCTTATCTAAGTTACTTAGCATGAGTTAACCTCACTGGGATATTTTGAGGATTAAACGAGATACTATTTATAACATAGCATAGTGCCTGATAAATAATAGATAATTGTTCCATTATTTCCCGCTTGTATAAGGGAGAAAAAGTCTAATCGACATTTTTCCTTGGAAAATATTCTAGACTAAATTTCTGCTTCTGTGGACCGGGTTTCTACAATCTTGTCTTGGCTTCAGTTCATGTTGACTTTCAGCAAGGATCGCCAGTTCATGCCTGAACTTAGTGCAACAGGCTTCTCTGTAAAGAAATGAGCTGCAGGCTCTCACTGCACAAAGTCACCGCCCTTCCCCGTCAGGTCGAGCATTTCCCAGTGATTGGGCGTGCAGAGCTATCTTGGGCTTTGAGTGAGAAAGGGGAAATGATCCCGGTCCCTTCCTTTATCCTAAAGAAACGTCGACCGTTCTGTGTTTGTAATACCCACTGGCACACAGAAGCCTTCTCTTGCTAACTGCACTCGGGAATAGCCATCCTCCCGCCTTCCCCCCAAAAGACAAATGTCTTTATTTTCTGAAAACCCAGTGTCACCTTTCAGGGATACTAAACTGTTTCCCTTCCTCTTCTCTAATGAGTTGCTGTTTGATTATTGTTTTTATAAAGTTATGAAATCCATATGAAAGCCCTGGAGTCAGGGTCAGTTTCAACATGGGGAAACTTGTCGTCACTTCCATTAAAATTCTATCTATTCTAGGCAGACGGGCCCCTTTTGATCATTAACAAGCAATTTTATGTTTTTGTGTGTTTTTTTTTTTTCTCATATGAACACTTCTGTAACAACCAAAATAGCAAATGAAGGATTGTAGTCTGGGATTTGACCTCATTTTTACTCTAATATTTAGGGGGTCAGATATGGTATTCAGCGCTAAGAAGAGAGAGTATGCAATAGGTAAGTACATAAATAGTTTTACTAGTAAAAATGGTGAGAGGAGGCATGGGAGAGAGGGGGACAGAGAGAGAAACTAAGAAGAATGGAAGGGGAGAGAGGTAGGAAAGGAGAGAGAGGGGGAGGGAGGGAGGGAAGGGGAGAGAGAGAGAGAGAGAGAGAGAGAGAGAGAGAGAGAGAGAGAGAGAGAGAGGCCCATTAGTAGACAAAGAATGTGACTGGTGTGTGGATTTTTAAAAGGGATCTTTCTTGCATGCTTCATACTTGTCACAGGAAACCCGCTGTGAGCAATGCCATTTAAGGAAAGGTCTGGGAAAGGAGAATTAGTTTCCAAAGGAAAGTGTGAGCAGCACCTTGAGCTTGAATGATTTAACACTAAAGCCAGACCCAGTATCCGAGAAGCTCTATCTGAGGTGGAGAGGTGAAACAAGAGGCCTAGGAAAATTTCCCTCTCCAGTGTCCCCCGGGTTTACCAAGATGACCTTGCACGCAGATACTGTTTTCAGAAACTGACATATTTAGGAAATCTGTTAAAAGATCTAATTGCTACAATAAGTGTGACTCATCGCCCTTTGCACCTTGTGCCGCCGGGGAGCCCCATCCCGTGCCGGGCCGTGTTAGAAACGTTCTGTAATCTAAGCCTATTTAGTCTGTTTTCTCCCACTTTGTAAACACCCTTTTTCCATAGTTGCAAATGTCTCCACCATTATTTGTTTCGATTTGTAAATTGCAGAAAAGCTAGCATAAACAGTGTCCTCACGCACGCACATCGTCCGCTGCCAGAGATTAGCTATCTCCGGCCAGAGATACATCCAAATGGGGCCGCCCTGTATTTTCTTCCTGAAGCCAGAATTCCCGAAGCAAGGTTTTTTCCCTCTGGTCCCCACTCTAAAGTTAATTTTTAAAATTGCCACAGTGGCTGGTAACTTAAAAGATAGTAAGTCCTGATATCAAACCTTTTATTTCTTTAGAAAGGTAAGCAAGAGATTAACTGATCCCTCCAAAATATTCAAGGTCCTTACCATCAGCAATAACGGTAGGGACCGTGACTTGCTTATCTTTGAATCCCAGCCTTGAGGCCTGGTTAATGTGAGTGAGTGAGTGAGTGAGTGAATGAGTGAGTGATTACATAAACTCATGAATGCCATGTTGTCAAAAAAAGTGTTATCCTTGGCAAGAAGGGTGGGATGCCCACAGGCTTACAGTCTGATCCTGAACTCAAGGAAGGTAGTGGCAAGGAGGTGACACATGGAATTTTCCAGAGCACAGTTCCATTGTAGCTAACTGGGTTCAGGAAAGGCTGTGTAAGAAAGGACGGTTTGACCTGAAACATGACCATAGAGTGAAAGACTCTGCTCCCTTAGTTTCGGTCCCTTCTTGTCCACACACCTGTCCTATATAGGCCCGTGTGTGCTTGGAGCTCGCTGAAAACCCAACACCCCCAGCCTCCAGAAAAACGAGGTCATGTCTCTCTTGAATATTTAATATCATGTCCTACATCTTGTGCTGGGAGAGAAACTGTAATGTCACTCGGGCCACAGATCTTCTGTCGTTCGAGGAAGATACAGGATCCCCCCTCATATTCGATCTTGGGGACAGTTCCCACCGGTATTGGTTCTGCCCCTGCCTGTTCTGCATTCATTCATTCATTCATTCATTCAGTACTTTCATTAACAAAAGATTCTCTTGACTCTTCAGACATGGAAGTAAGACAGAGAGTCTGTCTTCCAGTTGGGAAGATAAAATTATAGAGTAAATGATAGTGTCGTCTGTCCGTCTATCCCTCTCCTTCCGTATCACCACCACCTCTACTGCCACATTTTTTAGTTTTCTTTTGCTTTCCCTTTACCGATTTCAAATTATCTTTTTTCTGGTAAAAACAACACATATAACATAAAGTTTACCACCTTAACTATTTTTAAGTGCACAGCACAGTGTTATTGGCTCCATTCATATGATTGTGCAATAGATCTCTACATTTCCTTTTCATCCTACAAACCTGAAACTGTGCAGCCATTGGCCGACAACTCCCCTTTCTCCCTCCCTCTCCAGCCCCCTGGCAGTCACATTCTGCTCTCTGTTCCTGAGCTTGACTACATTAGATACTTCAAATAAGTGGAATTGGGCAATATTTATCTTTTTAAAAGTTTGTAATTTTTGTAGACTTAGGTTTTAGAGAAGTTTTAGGTCCACAGAAAAATTGAAAGGGTGCTACAGAGAGCTCCCACATACCCCTCGTCCTGACATATGTTCAGCCTCCCCCATCTGATCCTGCACCAGAGTGGGATCATCTAGAAGGACATAAAAAGCATAGGTTTTGATCCCAGAGGTACGGAATGAGCGGTTCATTATAGGGATTGGACCTCTATGTGATCTTCTATGGTTTGGTAGCTTTGAAGAAGTCTGTGGCCTTTAAGTATTGAGTTGAGCCTCAGGGCTGATGCTGGAAAGATAGCTCCCTGACGGGGGCAGAGGAAAGGACAAACTCTACCCCATGAGGCAAACTGGAACCCATGTCTGTTTCTCAGTGCACTCAGCCTGGATGGCATGGGGACCTGCAGCAGGAGCTGGCACTCCTCACTGCAGAGCTGCCGTGCCCCGGCCTAGGACTCGGAGAATCTGGAGGAGGATGTCTGGGGGCAGCTGGTGGGTACGCAGGCCTGGTAGGAAGAGCAGAAGTGGGCACAAGCTTCCACGGTGCCACGGGCCCGACACTTAGCCATCAGAGGGTGATTGGTGCTGCATTTCCACCTTCTCACATACATTTCTCTTATAGCCAACCCTAACCCACAGTCCTACAGGGAAGGGCATGTTGGGAAATGTAGTTCCACTTCAGCCAAGTTGAATCAGTACAAAGCTGCCAAAGGACTTAATTTTTTAAAGAGCCTTAGGAACAATTGTAAAAGGCAACTCATTCACCAAGGATGCAGAATGTAAGAACAATATACAAAAATCACTTGTATTTCTATACAGTAGTCATGCACAAATAAAAAATGGGACTGAGGAAACAGTTCCTTTTATTTTATATTAGCATAAAAAACATTTAGGAATTAATTTAACAGAAGAAGTGCAAATTTCATTCTCTGAAAAATACAAAGTGTTGAGAGGAATTACAGAAGACTGAAATAAAGGAAGAGGCATCTTATGGTATGGATTGGAACACAATATTGTTAAAATAGCAGTACTCCCAAATTCATCTACATTATTCAATGAAATCCTTATAAAATCCCAGCCAACTTCTCTACAGAAATTGAACAGATGCTCCTAAAATTCATATCTAGATTCAAAGTATACAGTAAACTGCCTGTCAATATATAACCAAAAGTAATTGAAAGTAGGGACTCTAACAGATTCTTGAATGCCTGTGTTCATTGCAGCTGCATTCACAATACAGATTAGCCAAAACAATATGGGGGGGTGGGGAACAAAGTAATAGGCTTTAGTTTTCCCAATTTTAAAATTTGCTAAGTTGTAGTAATAAAGACACTATACTGATAAAAGGGTAGACATATATAGATAATGGAATAGAATTGAGAGTCCAGAAATAAACCTTCACATTTCTGGTCGATTGATTTTCAACAAGGATGCCAAGACAATTCTTTGGGGAAAGAGTCTTTTCAACAAATGGTGATGGGACAGTTATATGTCAACATGAAAAAGAATATTATGTACAAAACTTAACTCAAAATGGATCAAAGACTTAAATATAAGAACTAAAAGCTACATCACTTTTAAAAGAAAACATAGGTCTAAATACCTGTGACCTTGGATTCGACAGTGGTTTCTTAAGTGTGATATTAAAAAACACAAAATGGAAAATAGAGAATCTTTTGTGCTTCTAAAGACAATATCACCAAAGTGAAAAGACAACTGACAGAATGGGAAACCATTTTTGCAAATTATATATCTGACTTGTATCTAGACCATATAAATAACTATTACCACTCAATAATGAAATGGGGAATTTAACCCAGTTTTAAAATGGGCAAAGGATCTGAATAGACAATTCTCCAAAGAACATGCACAAATAGCCAATAATCACATGAAAAGGTGCTCGGCATTATTATCAATTAGGGAAATACAACTCTTCGCCCATTAGGATGGCTATATTCAAAAAAAATCATAGTGAATATGGAGGTATAGAGAAACTGGAATCCTCATACACTACCTTTGGAAATATAAAATAGTGCAGCTCCTTTGGCAAACAGTAAGGCAGTTCCTCAAATAGTTAAGCACAGAGTTACAGTATGATCCAGCAATTTACACCTAGGTATATACCCAAGAGAAATGAAAACACACCCACACAAAAGCTTGTACACAAATGTCATGACAGCATTAATCCCAAATAATAGCTATTAATAATCAAGAAGTGGAAACAACTGTCTATCAATATATAACCCAAAGTAATTGGAAGTAGGGACTCTAACAGAATCTTGAATGCCAGTGTTCATTGCAGCTGCATTCACAATAGCTAAAAGATGGAACCATCAACAGATTAACGGGTAAACAAAATAAAGAATGTCCATACAACGGGATGGTATCCATAAAAAGGAATGACGTTTGTATCCATGCTCCAACATAGATGAACCTTGAAAACATTTGTGACTGAAAAAAAGCGAGTCACAAAGGACCAGAATGTGTATGATTCCATTCATTTGAAATTTTTAGAGTAGACAAATCTAGAGGGACAGGAAGTAGATCAGTGGTTGCTAGGGATGGGGATATGGGAAGTTTGGGAGGTGATGGCTAAGAGGGTTGATTAAAATGTTCTTATTAGATTGTGGTGATGGTTGCGTACTCTATGAATATACTAAAACCTGTTGAACTGTACCCTTTACATGGGGGAAATGTATGCTCAGTGAAACATCTCAGAAGAGCTGTTGTTTTTTTTTAAAAAAAGGGAGGCAGAGTTGGACTGGCACACTTAACCGAATAGAAGCTTTTGCTCATTTCTTCTCTTTTCCTCGGTTAGTGGGTCCCTTTGTGGTGAGATCTGTGAACCCACAGGAGTTCCATTCTTTGTCATTTGGGATCTTCTTGAATGGCAGCCTCTGCTTCACCTATTGTTGCTAAGAGATTCACTGGCCATTGTTAGTATTTTCCAAACTTCTCCCTGGGGCCTTGCAGAGGATATTTGGAGAAAAAATTCTGGCCTGGTGTTGATGTGGTCCAATGTCTGTTCACTTATCCCCATCCCTGCCATTGGGTTAAGCATATGTTACATTCTGTCGCAATCCCTTGGAGGATACAGAGTTGTTCAGTCCATCTTGGTATAGACCACAAACCGGGTTTAAAATAGTGGGCCAATCCATTGGGCCTCCATGGTGAGGTGGCATTGATCCCTCTGCTTGAGTTAAAAAAAAAAAAAAAAAGCCAGGCAGGTAACCACAAGCCACACTGGGCTTGGCTGCTCCATGCTGGCTGGGTGACTGTGACCATGGGAGTTTGCTAGGCCTTCTTTGACTCATCCTTTGTCCCCCTCTCAGTCTCTCTCCACATTAACTCTTTATGGAGCTTGGCTCCACATTATGAATACTTCTTTTTAGTTAAATGTTCATCTCTGGGGTGGTTCTCTCCTCGCTGTCAGCAGAACTCAGGAAATCCTCTATTTCATTGAAGAGTAGAGCTATAGAGGATGAAATTCTTGTAGTCTACGCTGCCTTCTTTACACTTGAGTGCCCTGGATATCCAGAGGAAGGTGGACATCTGTTACAGACGTTAAAGTTCAGGGGCTCTCAGATGCCACTGAATCCAGGAAGTTGTATGGGGGAAATACACACTTTATTACTCTTAACCAACACAGCTCAGGGACAGAGTTATCACAGATTTATCTTTGGAAGGCCATGTGCAGTAGTTGGCACGGTCGAAGAATATCTAATTTGGAATGCAGGGACCTAGGTTTGAGTCACAGCTCTGCAATTAAGTTTTCAAAGTACTTTCCTTGGAATCTGTTACGATTTGATGAAATGATGGATAGAAAAGCTTCTTATAACTTCAAACAAAGGTGTCGTCACGTGAAAGATTGATACTTGTGTGTGTGCACGTGTGTGTGCGTGCGTGTGTATGCGCGCGCGCGCGCACACACTCACCCAGGAAGAAGTGGCCCTTGCAAGTATGTTCTCATGCAGATTCGAGTTTACATGGGTTCCGCCAGCTCTCCTCAAACATGCCTGCCATTTGGGCAGCACAGGTGAAGCCATATGGGTACATCTGAACATTTAACAGATCAAAGGCCTTTTCCCAGCAAGTCTCAACTCATCAGCCTACTTTATTTTCATTCCCGGGGTATTTTAGCTTTTTAAATAGATGTTACCATACCATTCAATTAAGATAGAAAATTGGGCACAAAATGGTATACAGTGAGAAGTCTCCCACCCCATCTCCTAGCCTGGCCCCAAAGGTAATGCTGTTACCTTTGTGTCATTCCTGTGTGTCATTCCGAGGATATTCTGTGCACATACCAACATCCGTTTTCCTTTACATTGAAAGGACACCCTACTATGCGTGTTCTTTTGTACTTTAGTTTGATCGTATGTTGATATATTTTGGATATTTTTTCCATTTTTAGTATTTAGAGAATTTTCTTATTTTAGAAACAACATAGTTTTTCATTGTAGGGATTTACCATAATGTATTTAGAACCCCTATTGTTAGACACAGGTGTTTTTCAAACTCTCATCAGGTGCTTTTTAAACGTTTGTCATTATAAACAATGCTGAGGTAAATATCTTCCTACATCTTTGAGCATTTGTGTAATTGTAGCCATGCAATTAGTTTTTAGCAGTAACATCCCCAAGTTATAGGGTACGTGTCCTTGTAATTGTATTATCTAACTAGAGGCCCGACGCATGGAATTTGTGCAAGAGTAGGCCTTTCTTCCTCTGGCTGCTGGCACCAGCTTCCCTCTGGCACCCTGGCTTCCCTCACAGCCCCGGCTTCATCCAGAAGGTCATCCGGAAGGACATCTGGTCTAATTAGCATATTACACTTATATTATTATAGATGCCAGATTTTCCATAATAATTGCTATACTAATTTATACTCCTACCTACAATATATGAGAGAGCTTATTTCTCAATACCTTTCCAAAACATAATCAGATTTTTCAGGCTTTTGCATATTAGATAGATTCAATGTGATATTTCATTGTCATCTTAATTTGCATTTCTCTTAGACTGGCATTGAGCATCTTTTCTCATATTTAAATTTCACATGTTTAAACTCTCTGTTCATGTTCTTTCCTCGTTTTTCTATGGTTAGTGAGCTAATCAATTATTTCAATATAGACTCTTTCAAACACTGAATTTTGATTGAGAAGACTTCATTGACTAACTCCAGCCTTAGACATACCTGTTACTGTGTACCTGCCTCTTAGATTTTTGTGAATAGCTAACAATAGCAAATCAAATAATATATGAGAAAGTGCTTTTTAAATTGAAAAAGAATTATTTGTATGATTTCTTGGTGAACACATCCATATATGCTTTCCCTGGGGGGTGCACCTAAGGGTTAGAGCATTTGACTATGCATACATGCTTTTATTATTCTCCCTAATTGGTCCCAGGTTTGAAATAAAAATGGTCTCTAAAAAAAGCTAACCTCATAAATGTGAAATTTCCTTTTTTGCTTCTTTGGGAATATCTTGCCAACGTGAAGTCGTTACTGGGCCTCCTGCTTGGGAGCTGGAAACGGGGCAGGGGAGGGATTGGACCTTGAGTGAGACGTCCCCCCTAAGGGCCCCAGTGAGTAACTTCGGAGGGCTGGGTGGTTGGGAAAAGTGGGAGGGCATTCGGTTAGTATGCAGGGACAGAGAAGCCAGTTCATTGGGGTTGTGCTGAAAGAGTTCAAAGGCAAATTCTTTTTGGGAACTAGAGTTGGTTTACTCTTAGATAGCCGTGACTTCCTGTGTTGGCAAGGGAAAATTCCCTGGCCTGACCTAGGACGGCTGCAAGCAAAGTTAAATGACCAAGTTATAGAAAGTTACATTTGGTGCTTGTTAATAAAATAAAGGAGCTGATTCAAATGAAAAGTGAGGAAGCCTGACACCATAGACTGTTTCTAACTAAGCCTTTCCAGAAGTTTCTATACCTCAGTTTGAGAAGAATTGAACACTATTATTTTTGTTTCCATTATGGTTTAATGAGTTGGTCAAATGATATCATTTCTTGATCTATCTAAAATGTGAATTTTTAAGTTACTTTTAATTTTTTAATTTTTTTTTTCAGAAAGTGAGGAATGGGGCGGGGGGAGAGAGACAAGACAGAGAGAGAGTCATCAATTATTTGTTCTATTTATTAATGCATTTGTTGGTTGCTTCTTGTATGTGACCTTACTGGGGATTGAACCCACAACCTTGGCATATTGGGACAATGCTCTAACCAACTGAGCTACTCAGCCAGGGCCTTAAACCTTTTTTATTGAGGTAAATTTTCCATAAATGAAATGTAGAGATCTTGAGTATGTAAATAAATGTATTCTAACTGTGGGAAATATATATATTTGTAATTCCCCCCCATTCAAATTCAAAATAAAGGAGCCATGGCACCTTATATGTAAATAATACCGTGATGTTGTAATACTAGAAGTTGTGATGATATATCACTTTCTTTTGCACCTTTATGTGTTGAAAACAATTGGGCCTTTAGGTTGCTCAGTGGTGCTTCCTTGTCCTTTTGGAGATTTTACCATTTTATTTACTTACTAGGAGCCTGGAACACGAAATTTGTGCACTGGGGGGGGTGTCCCTCAACCCAACCTGCCCCCTCTCACATACTGGGAGCCCTCAGGGGATGTCCAACTGGTGGCTCACCCCCAGCCTGCCCAAGGCCTAAAGCTTTAGGCCTTGGGCACCCAGGCATCGCTGCCCTGCTCAGCTCAGCCCCGGCTGCCTGCGAGCACCCTACCCCAGGGGCTGGGTGCTCGCCACCACCTCCGTTTCATCTCCAACCCCGGGGCCTGGTGCTCACGCCACTTGGCCCCGCCCCTGCTCCTGATTGGCTGGTAGCATAGCCAATCAATAGCAAAGGTATGTGTCAAATTTGCATGTTTCTCTTTTATTATATTTTTACTTTCTAGAGGCCTGGTGCATGAAATTTGTGCATGGGGGGATGTCCCTCAGCCCAGCCTGCACACTCTCCAATCTGGGACCCCTCCAGGGATGTTTAAACAGGCAGTCAGACATCCCTCTCACAATCCAGCACTGCTGGCTCCCAACTGCTTGCCTGCCTGCCTTCCTGATTGCCCCTAACCGATTCTGCCTGCCAGCCTGATCACCCCCTAACCACAACCCTGCCAGCCTGATTGATGTCTAACTGCTTCCCTGCCAGCCTGTTTGCCCCCAACTTCCCTCCCTTGCAGGCCTGGTCCCTCCCAACTGCCCTCGCCTGCTGGCCATTTTGTGGTAGCCATCTTGTGTCCACATGGGGGCAGGATCTTTGACCACTGGGGGCAGCCATCTTGTGTATTGGAGTGATGGTCAATTTGCATATTACTCTTTAATTAGATAGGATTTTTACTACAAATGGGACCACTTGTGCTGTGAGAGTACCAATGAACCTAATTAGTCTTGATTTCCTACTATTGATCCCACAGATATTTGTTAGGCAGCCACTTCATGCCAAGTACTTTATATTGTATTTGTCTCATTCTCCCTTTACCCCTCCTTCGGGGGAGGTAGCAGTGACAAAGAGATGCCACATGGGTTCAGAGGGGTGTATACCAAAATGAAGCTTTAAAAAAAGTCAATTGATTTTCAGTGATTAGAGCTTGGGAACTATAATTCAAGATAGAGCCTGAAGCCCCTCACCTGGGCAGCTTTCCTTCTTCCTTTGCTGTAATGACCCAAGTCGTGCTAATCTCTGCTACTTCTGGGCTCCTTGGGATGAGCCTTGTGGTCCACGGCTCATTTCTTTGCTTCTCTTCTTCCCCTGGCTGAGCATTGGAGGATGTTTTTTAGGCTTCATGACACTGGCCATTTATTGGTTCCCATAAGGCCATGCTGATTGCTGTCAACGTGGAGAGGAGGAGCCTTCAGAGGAGCCATCCAGGTCTCTGTGAGAGAGCCCCTACCCTCCTGCTCATCAATAAAGTGAGGAGGGGATTTGCCTAGACCAGCAAGGCAAGGCGTAGCACCGTGACCTGGGGCTTCCCCAGCAAGGGCAGCAGCAGCTTTCTGGCACCCAGCCAGCTTGGTGCCCAGTCCCTAGGCACTGAATGGGTGGGTGGGTGTCAGTCTCACACAGTTGTCACCAAGGCCCCTCCTGGCTCCCTGGTCTGCAGGCTCTGGAAGCCTTGTCACCCTAAATCCCTCTTCTCAGCCCCCTCTGGGAGCCTCTTCTGCTCCCTCCTGACTCCAACCAGCTATCCCGAAACCGCCTTCACCCACCAGGAACCACGTGAACCAGAGAAATGAAACGTGACAGCTGAGAACTGAATTGGGGTCCTTTGCTTTCCCATCCAGCGAGGTGGGGCTTATCTTGCTAAAATATGGAGGAAAGGGAGAGAAACAAATATGCTCTTGAGTAGGTGTAAAAGAGGGAACCCAGGGCTGCCTGTCCAGCCCCAGGAGCCCCCACGTCTGGATGGCACTTATCTCTGCTTTCTGCTGATTGCCAGCCAGTGTGAGCCACACTGTCTTGGCCCTGGAGCGAGGAGCTCTGCGTGTTTGGTTCAGTTTACCCATAGGCCCTAGACCCGACTGGAGGATTGACTCCGTAAAAATGTTTACTCCTCTAATTAAGCAGAATTAAGGCCTGGATTCAAACTGTCTGAGGCTGCAGCGAGGCATAATTGAGATGCATGGGCTTTGTGTAAATAATGTACTTCTAATTGGCTTTGATTAAGTGCAAATTAGGATCACACTTCACTCCAGTGTGATTTACATTCCTAAACCCTTTTACTAACTCAAGTAGTGTGGGTGGCCGATAAGGCCTGTTTATCAGGGGTGGGGAGAGCTGGGACCTGGGGATGCGCACTTTCCAAAGGGAAGCAGCCGATTCTCGCCTCTTCCTTCCCATTTCTGGACCCTGCTTTGGGCGACTCGACTTAGTCCCCTGAGGTCTACCGCTCCCCCGCTTTCTTTCTGATCGGCAAGACTTGGGAAGCTTGTGTTTTAAAAAATAAAAGAAAAAAAATCAAGTGAATACTGGAGCGGGCCTTGTGGAACCTGAGACCTAAGGCTCTGGCTGTCAGTCGCTGACCAGAAAGGTTTCATGAAAGGGAACAACTGGTGGGACCTTTCCTCCAAAGAGTTCCCATGTGTGGAGAGTCACCAGACCACTGCGAAGCACTCGTCTCCCTCTGGGCTGTGCTCAGAGGGAAGGTCTTTGCCACTGGCCCTCGGGAGCCGGGATGGGGGATGTGACACGTTTCTTCTTGCTCATAAACCCTCTGGGTCTGCGTTTGAAAGGCATCCTGACGAGGGGAAGCAGCGGCGGTTGGTTTATTGCTGGGCGCCGACGCCTGGGCCCGGGCAGTCTGGCCTGTGGAGGGGCCTCTGGTGAGCGTGCGCCCGGCAAATGGGCCACCAGGAGGCCCGGGCCATGGTGTTTATGGCCCGCAGGTCATCGGCAGCACTCCGGCCTGGGAGGCCTGTCTCCAGATTTTCTCACATTAGCGCGCTGCTGCCTGGTGCTGGGACCAGAAAAACGGAACCTGACAAAAGAGGGATTTTCACACTTGGCGAGCAAGACAGCGCCCACCGGGGCTGGGGGCAGGCTGGCGGGAAGAGGCGCCATGTGTTAAATCCTCACTTCACAGCCGGGGAGGAAGGCCCGGGCATCCCCGGGGACTCTGAGCAAGTCACCTTGAGGGAAGGCTGGACGTGGAATAGGTCTGGTATCTAAACCCCGCTGCCCGGGGCCGAGAAGACAGCATCGGGGGACCAGCTGCCGCCCAGAGGAAGGATGAGAGAACATGCTCTGGGCCCTTTAATCCCCCCCCCCCCATTTGTTAACTCAGCAAACTCTTGGGGGCCACGCACCCCCTGGGCCTGGCGCTGGAGCCGGGGAGGTGACGAGGAGGAGGTGGACTCTCCCCCAGCGGAGCTCTGTCTGGTGGCGGCCCAGACCCGCGTCGGCGAAATTACAACCAAATGTGGGAGCCAGCGAGGAAGCAGATGGCGGCGGCTGCCGTGGGGAGCGCTGTCTGCCGCTCCGCGTGGGTTCAGAGCGGCTCCAAGTCAGCTTGAGGGCCACGTGCTGTTCCAAAAACGTGTGTGCTTGTTAGCCCTTCCCCCTGAGCGGGACCAGCACGGATTTCTGAAGAAACAGCAATAACAACAACAACAATAATGAAGACCATTTGTCCAGCGCACACTGCGTGCCAGGTACCGCTCGTTCTAAGGGCTTTTGATCTCCTTCAGTCGACTCTTCACAGCGTTACGTGGGTACAGTTATTATTCCTGTGTTAAGAAGAGTGAACTGAAGCATGGACTTCAAGTAACTCGCCGAAGACAGGAACCAGGACTCGCTCTCGAGGCTGACGTCTGCACAGCCCCCGCTCAGAAGCGCTGGGCCGCTCGGTGAGGGCTCCCGATGGCCTGCGTGTCCGAAGCCCTGGGCTCCGCGGCTGACTCTCTCACTGTGACCCTCGAGCTTTTAGCAAGTTGCTTCCTGCCTCTGCCGCAGTTCCTCCCAAGGCCCACCATCCAATCCAGCCAGGCGCTCAGCCCGGAAAACACACGAGCCAGGGCTAGGGAGAGAGGAGGGTCTTTTGCTGTTTGCTGTTGTCAGGTTAGTGACCCCGGCATGCCATCCGCAGCCCCGAAGTGAGTGATGTTGATCGCTGTCAGTCCTCAGGACTGGGTGCTCATTCCACAGAGCCTGGTCAAGCAGGGCTCCGTGTCCCTCTGTGTTAGGAGTGGCCCAGGCAGCAGGGCCCGAGGCTGCGGATGCAGTGACTTTGTCCCAGGGCCATCTCCGCGACAGACTGTCCTCGCCTTAAACCAACATGTACTTTCCACTCCAGATCCTGTCGGGCCTGGTTGGCAAATGCAGTTCTGATCTTTTAAACAAGACCTTGACTCTGAGCGCTCGGTGAGGAGGAGCCCTTCCTTGTCTGGCCTACAGAGACAAGGAACCAATTCTGAGGCACCCACAAAGCATGGCCTCCCAGAGGGCCTGCAAGTTCCCGAGCCCTGGTCGGTTTGGCTTAGTGGATAGAGTGTTGGCCTGCGGACTGAGGGCCCTGGGTTCGATTCCGGTCAAGGGCACATGCCCAGGTTGCAGGCTCAATCCCCAGTAGGGGGCATGCAGGAGGAAGCCAGCCAAAGATTCTCATCATCGATGTTTCTATCTCTCTCTCTCTCTCCCTCTCCCTCTCTGAAATTAATAAAAAATATATTTAAAAAAAGAAGAAGTTCCCTGTCTTGAGTGCAGACAGGCTGAGAAGGGAGCTGCTGCCCATCTGCCAGGCCTCTGGAGCAGCGCTGTGCCCAGCCCGGGGGAGGCCGTACTGAGAACCAAGGCCTGCTCAGGCCCAGGTGGTGGCTGGGGTCTAACAGGTATCTGTGTGTTCCAGGGAGCCTTGGACCAGAAGACTTTGGTTTTAGAGGACAGAGGTAGAGGGTGAGGAAATACGCTCATGGTATTTATCTGTCGACCAATAAATAGTTTAAAAGGACCACTTCATAGCATCAACGCTTCAGTCCCTCAAGGTCTACAAGACCCATTGCCTCTTGGGAAGGACCCAGAAAAAGGGCCCTTTTCTCCCCACCCCTTAGTCCACTCATTGGAATGACTTGTTTCAGAGTCTTAATGTCGTCTGATCCTTCTAATCATGTCCTGGGACTCTGACTTACATTTCTGAGCCTTACAAAGGAGAGAATTCAGCCACCATGACCTAGCTGGCTCCCTCCACGTGCAAGGTGGGGGCCCTCACCCCCTAAATTCTCATTCACTCTGGAAAAGGGGTTTCTCTCCTGACCATTTGCAAACATCTTCACATGACCCCAATTTGGCTTTTAGCTTCCTTTGGCTCCCTGCCTACAGTTCCCCGGTATCAGTCGTGATGTTTACCTCCATGTGCATTACTGCCATGGGACACCGCTCTGTCCTCCGAAAGCAAATAAACCAGCTCTAATGGGAGTGCTGGCGGCCGGCAGGCAGAGGGTTAACAGTCTGAGCAGGCAGACTGGCCAGCAGGAGTTAGTGGTGTGGAGTAAGAGGGACGCCAGGCTGTCTCTAAACTTTTTGGCCCTCCCCAAGTACAGAGATGAAGGAAGAGCCTCTATAAATCACTGGAGATTAGAGACCTTGCTCTTGCCGACTCCGCAGGGTTGCACTGCTTAATGTCAGAGCCTCACGTATTACTTTAACAGTGCTCCTTTTCTTTATTAAATCCACTTTGAAATAAAATTTAAAAAAAAATGATGATCTTTCCAGTAAGGGGGAGAAGGCTTAAAAGGATTTAGAAAGTATCTGCTGTGTTACATTACAGAGACTAATAACTGTTTAGGGAGTGAGGAACATTTTTGCACCATCTTAAGCCATAAAAATGCAAAGATGTGTAAAGGTTTGTTCTTTAAAGTCAGTGTGCTAGAACGTTGGTTTTGCCCCGGTTCCTTTGTCTTGAGGCCTCTTCAAAGAGAGGGCGCAGAACCTGGGGACAGGAGGTGTGAGTGCTAATGACCAAGAGGTCTGGGAACACACTCTTCGCGGAACTGTGCAGCGACGAGGTGTTTGCTGTGTGTGTGTGTGTGTGTGTGTGTGTGTGTGTGGAGCACAGGAGGGACCGGAGTTCCACTTTTATACTTAAAAGAGAAAATGCGAGCTCGGTGTCCATTGGAGGCCAGGACCGCGCTTATCTCCTCCATCTGACTTTAATGAAGACATATTTCCAGCAGCTGCACCCATGGCCAATGTCATGTGTTGGCTCAAAACTTCTACCTCCCAAGTGGGAGGTTTCTCGAAACTAAAAAGTTGCTAGTAATTATCAACTAATTGGGGAGCTCTCGGCAGAAGCCCGTGTGTCACAAAACTCAAGTGTAGGCCTCCTCTCCGCCGATGAAATAAAGGGTCTCGGAGCGGATCGTCGTTACAGCTGGTGGTGGGTAGACGAGGTTCTTTATTTTCTCCGCTCTTTAAATATTTTTCATCATAAAAACACACACATCGGTTTAAATGAAATGCTTAGTACTCAGTGAAACGACACACACACACACACTCACACACACACACTCACACACACACACACACTCACACACACACACTCACACTCACACACACACACACTCACACACACACACACACACACACACACTCACACACACACACACACACACTCACACACACACACACACACACACTCACACACACACACACACACACACACTCACACACACACACACACACACACACTCACACACACACACACACACACACTCTCACACACACACACACACACACACTCACACACACACACACACACACTCACACACACTCACACACACACACACACTCACACACACACACACACATACACACACACACACACACTCACACACACACACACACACACACTCACACACACACACTCACACACTCCACACACACTCACACACACACACACACACACACACTCACACACACACACACACACACACTCACACACACACACACACACACACTCACACACACACACACACTCACACACACACACACTCACACACACACTCACACACATACACACACACACACACACACACTCACACACACACACACACACACTCACACACACACACACACACTCACACACACACACACACTCACACTCACACACACACACACTCACACACACACTCACACACATACACACACACACACACACACACACTCACACACACACACACACACACACTCACACACACACACACACACACACTCACACACACACACACACTCACACACACACACACACACACTCACACACACACACACACACACACACACTCACACACACACACACACACACACTCACACACACACACACACTCACACACACACACACACACACTCACACACACACACACTCACACTCACACACACACACACACACACACACACTCACACACACACTCACACTCACACACACTCACACACACACTCACACACACACACACACACACACACACTCACACACACACACACACACACACTCACACACACTCACACACACACACACACACACACACACACACTCACACACACACACTCACACACACACACACACACACACACACACACTCACACACACACACACACACACACACACACACTCACACACACACACACACACTCACACACACACACTCACACACACACACACACACACACACACACAGCAATGTGAGCTCAGATCTTAAATCGCCGACAATAGCATTTTTATCTATACTTTCAGGGAGATCTTCGGATAAAGAAAAGTTGCCCGGAGAATTTGGGTGCCTCTGATTTGTTTACTATCCATTAAAGCTTGAAGCTTCTCTGTGTGTGTGTGTGTGTTTATTAGTAGTATTTATTGTCCAATGGCCATGACTTAACTAGAATTATTTTAAGAAGATAGGATTCTCTCATTAAAAGCCCAGCAAAAGCTTTCAAAATCTTGGGAACACATGTGCTCAAGGGGGCACCTTTTTTTTTTTTTCCAGTTTGCCCGTGTTGGCCACTCACCCCCCCAGCCGAGTCCATGTTGTTTTCAGGGATTCATTTGTTTGCTCAGCAGACATTTCCTGAACGGCTACTACATCCCAGGCGTGTCACCAGCTGCCGGTGGCAGAAAGCCGAGTGGCCTGGGCTCCCGCTCCCGGGACGCTCACCGTCCGAAGTGGAAACGTGAAAACGCTGATTAAATGTAACGTAGGCAGGAAACCTTAAACAGCAGCGTCCACGTTTCAGCAGCACCATCCTCGCCTCGGGGCCGGGCCGCTTTCTCTCTGCGGGCCCCAGACTTGGCCTGGGGAAGGGCGGCCACGTTTGAGATGAGCAGGGAGCCCTTTGTAGCCGCCAATCCCTGAGGTTGGGGTGGTGGTGCTGCCATAAGCATTCTGAAGTTGGGAAGGAGTTCACCCCTTTAAAATGTGGTTCAGGTTTGCCAGGGGAGGGGAAGCCACACACACAAAGCACCAACGGCCAGTTTGGCCGCACGCCCCCTCCCCACGGCTGACAAGCCGCAGCTTTGACTCTGACAACCAGCTTGAAGGTGTCGCCGAGGCAGGCTCCTGACACCGTGAGCTGCGGCTCCTCGTTTATGGCAGCCTGTGCTCCGTGCATGCTTTCATGTGTTCAGGACGCTTGCCCAGATTTAAAGTAGCAGCTCTTAAAATAGCTGGAAAAGGACGTGGAGTTCAGGTTTGGTTGAAGTGGGGGCTGGTGGTGCGTGTGTGTGTGTGTGTGTGTGTGTGTGTGTCGCAGTCTCTAGCCAGGGTGCCTGCTTGGGCCGCAGTAAGTCACTGTTCCTGTAGCAACTCACACAGGGGCCCGTTGTGGCCAGGAAAGAAAAGGCGTGTCGGGGGAGGAGGAAGAGGGGGGAGGACTGCATCCAGTGATCCGGGAACAGTTGCTGGGACCAGCATTTAGTGTTTTATTAGGAGAGAACAACTCTATAAAAGGAACAAGAGGTTCAATCATTATACAGCGGGGGGACAGGAGGCAGCTGCCAGCACGGCTTTGAAAACCCTTTCAGATCCTAAAAGAGTTGCCACATATAACGTGCTGCAGCTGCTGGGATCATTTAGGAGAAAGGCAGAACTTGGCACCCACCTGCCCCTCAGGGGGCTAGGATTCTAGGATCACCCCGTTTAGTTGAGTTCCAACCCCACCTACCCCCCCCCCACTTTCCCACTTTCCTTATTTGCCACTGAACCTTCTCACAGCAGTTATTATCCCCCTCCCACCTCTCTCTCTCTCTTCTCTCTCTCTCTCTCTCTCTCTCTCTCTCTCTCTCTCTCTCTCTCTCTCTCTTAGATTTGCAGAGAATTAGGAGAAAAGGACAGCTCCCTAGTTGGATTGAAAGGGAATGGGGGTGGCCCTGCATCCTGGGCATTGAGTTGGGAGAATACTGGGGCCCCGAACCGTGCGCCCAGTGCTGGGGCTTGCTGAGTGAGTGACTGTATACAGACCACCGCTTATGTGATGTCGGGTAAGGGACAAAGTATGTGGATTTTATTTTTAAGAATTTGCCTGGAGATGTCTGTTTTTTTGTCATCAGTACATACAGAACATTTCCACAGTTGAACCCTCAGTGATTAAAAATCTCTAATTAAATCATAGAAACTTGAGCAATAACCTATGATCATCTGCGCTAGAAGAAAAGTCATTTATGGGCAGTTCTTTGTGACAAATGTAGCATTCGATATATGTATGCTATTTTTTAAAATATATTTTTATTGATTTTTTACAGAGAGGGAGAGAGTTAGAAACATTGATGAGAGAGAAACATCGACCAGCTGCCTCCTGCATACTCCCTATTGGGGATGTCCCCGCAACTAAGGTATGTGCCCTTGACCGGAATCAAACCTGGGTTCTTTCAGTCCACAGGCTGACACTCTATCCACTGAGCCAAACTGGTTTTGGCTGTATATTATTTTTGATAAAGATTTCTCAAAGTACAAAATGCCAATTACTGCTAAGACTTGGCAACCAGGAAAGTTTCTGTGAGCAAGCTCAGAGCCCACCCCTAGGTGAGCAGTGTCAGTGATGTGACTTTGAAAGAGAGGGGTTCCCAACCTCCTTGGAGAACAAATAGAAAATTAAGGGGTAGGAGATTGTGGAGGTATCAGAGTTTCCTATGCAGGAGGGATAGTAGAACTCCTTTAGGCTGGAAATCTCACTTATAATTTGAGAAAATCCCTTATTCTTCCAATCCAGGAGATTCTGATCACTTCCTTTCTCTCTAACCTTCCCCGCTCCAATGTGAAAAGCTTTCTCACTCTTACTGAGAAAGACGCTATCTCTCAGATATGTGAGATGGAGAAAAAGTTAACCATTAGTTTCAGCTTCTTGACTACTTTTTAAGATGAGAAAAGTAAGGCCCAGAGACATCCTATAGAAGAAAACAGAACAAAGTTTTCTTACTCTGTCGCAGCCCAAACCGAGCATTTCTGAGACATCAAGTCAGGGGTCCCTAACAGTCTAATACAAAACACAAAAGACCACATTGCTGGTGAGGTGATCTGAGGGATCGCATATTGTCATCCGTTAACTTCCATGACGTGCCACAGGACTCGGGTGATCCGCTGGAAGTAGCCACTCCTCTTGCTGGAAAGTAGGTTGTTGGGGGGTCAGCCTGCATTTGATGCAGATGAGCTTGGGGATAGGCTGTCTTCTCCAAACACCATAGGGCGGCATTTCTGGAGACTTTCAGTTCACTTCCGACTCTGGAAATCTTCACCCCTAAGACCATTCTCTCTGCTCCTGTGGCCCTTTACATCTGGCCCATCAGTTCTGCTTTTAGGCACCTCAGTAATTCAGAGAAGGAGACCGCCTGCACCCACATGACCAAAGTCGCCGATGACATCACTTCTCAAAACTGCGGCCGACAGGAAGGCCTTGGTGTCACCTTGTGGAGGAGACAAGCTGAGAAGCCTGGCTTCTGAGTAGCCCCTGCTGGGTGATGAAGTCTTGATAGGGGAATGCACTCCCCCCTGAGACTTATCTCTACCCCTTCGGAGGGCACGCTCCCTAATAAGCTGCCTGAGATGGGCAGTCGAGACAAGGAACTCCCTTCAAGTGAGTAAAAACATCTGGAATGATGGTGCTGGATTATGAAGCAGCCCAGCTCGAAACCCCTTTCTTCCTTCCTAAAACTGAATTCTCGAGTGAAGTGGTTTATAAGGAGCAGGTGATGGCGGCAAGGAGGTGTTGGTGATGGAGACTCAGCCAGAGAGCAGTCTGGCTCCTGGGGGGAGGAAGGAGCAGAGACCCTCTATCTCTGAAGCAAACAATGCCCAGCATTCTCCCCAACACACCGCGGAGACCATGACAGCTGCTTCTCTGGCTCAGAGGTAGTGGAGGGCGTGGCCTCTAGGTGAAAGTTCTTCTGCCTCTGATACCCCTCAGTTCAAGACCAGCCTTGTCGAGATGTCTGGTGCCATTTGAAATTTCCAAATTTTAAATGTAATGGTTGCTCCAACAGCTCCTGCACTGGCCTAAGAGAGTCATGAAAAGTTTCCCTTTCTTCCCACCCCTCCCGTCCTTGCCCCATCCCTACAATCCAGAGACACCTAATCTAAACATGTGTCATCACCATACGAGGCAGAATGTGTCTCCCTCCACCACTCGCTCATTAATCTGTCAGATTAAACAGACTTGACCCAGAGGTCATTTGGGTTCTCCGAGTTCTTTGCGGTTACCTTGAGTTAGACTTCAAGACAACGGGCTAGGCCAGTGGTCAGCAAACTGCGGCTTGAGTGTGGCTCTTCCACAAAAGACCACGGCCTGGGCAAGTCTATTTTGAAGAAGTGGCATTAGAAGAAGTTTAAGTTTAAAAAATTTGGCTCTCAAAAGAAATTTCAGTCGTTGTACTGTTGATATTTGGCTCTGCTGACTAATGAGTTTGCCGACCACTGGGTGAGGCAGTTGCTGGTGGGATCGGTGATGTGAGCAGCAGCATCACTATGATCTGATGGTTCCCTGTGTTTCCAGGCAATCATGTTATTGTTCAAGCCTCAGGCCTTCTGTGGGGAGTCTTTCCTTTTGGATTCAGTCTCACTTTTGAAAAGGTGATTCTCACAAAGACACCCGAAACGGGGGGGAGGGGGGGGCATCTGCCCAAGCCATGACATTGACATGACCTTCAGCCGAGGTCCTCGTTCCCCAGCCCACGTACGTGCCTTCCTTTTCCCTTGCTGTGCTTCTGCAGGAAAAGAGACGTGTTCACTAGAATATGTTTCCACCATTTTGTTTCGTTTATTCGTTTATTCAACAAACATCTTTAGGCGCCAACCATGTGCTACGGGAGCCTTCCCAGAGAAATGATTGCTTGACCCGAGTCTTGAAGGACAAGTGGGACGCAGCCAGGCGGCAGGGAAGGGGAACAGCATGGACAAAGTCCACGGACAAGAGAGGTCAGCGCGCAAACAGAGCTTCGCTTTGTTCAGGAAGGCCAGGAGGTGGCACATAAATAGGAGCTGAGGAGGGAGAGACAAAAGGCTGATCTTGGGGCATTGCATGCCATGGTAGAGAGCCTGGAGGCTTTGGGGTGCTCCTGTGGAGTTTTTAGAAGCCACTGTGGTCAGACATGTGTTTCAGAAAAACCTCTGGTTATAGTGTGGAAAACGGGTTGAAATGGGGTGAGGCTGGGTCCAGGAAAACCATCAGGTACTGACTGGATTCATCTGGATGATGAATGACGAATGCCTGCAGTAGGCAGTGGTGGTTAAGAATGAGAGGAGTGAGAATGTGAAAGCTCGGGGGCTCTGGGAGGGTCAAGGGCATCGTGAGTCCAGAATGTAGTAGAGAGGGTGGCATCTGGGAATATTATTCAAGGTCTGGTTGGGCAACTGAGTAGAAAGTGGTCCCATTCATAGAGAAAGGCGGGGGGGACCAGGTATGCCCAAAGAACAAAGAACAACCTAGAGAGGGGCCAACATCATACCCCTTGACTTTCTCTTTCTTAACTTGGCCTGTCTCATGATCCTTAGTCATCTGTCCATGTGTGTGCGCACGCGCATGCACGCAAGAGGGGGAGAGAGGAAGCATGTGGAAACTCTCAGCATCCAACCGACATTAGCATAAACCCTCCTGTTGAGATTATTTCCAAAATCTGACCAGATGTTTAAGCAAATTAACAAATGATTAAAGTGGCAGTCGGCAAAGACCCTGTAGGGGTAGGCAAAGGAGAAGGCCACAGAGGGACCCAAGCCCAGGTGTTCTTGCTAGAAAGGTCCATGTGATGCAGGTCCCCAGTGGCTGATGGGTAGAGATAAAACAGGGCGAGCCGAGCCTGACAGAGAAGATGAAATAGGGAGTCTAGAAAAATCACAGATGTTTGTGTTCCTCCTGAAAGTAACTTCTGCTCAGTGGCTAGGCTTTCAAGAATGTTTTATTCTATCCATTGTTAGTAACATATTCCCACTTTTCTGTAGAGACGAGTGTTTCATCTCTTTAGAAGACTGCTTCTGAGTAGTCCAGAGAGAATAATATTGGAGAAGGATCACTGATTAGCATTTTGCCTTTGTCTGCATGCAGGTTAACAGTCCGGAGACTGACACGGCTACACCCTCCAGCTCCCTCAGTAGCTCACGGTGGAGCCTTGAGCAAGTCCCTTACCCTCTCTGGACCTTTGCTTTCTCCTGAAAAGTTAAGGAATGTATCCGAACAGGATTTTAGGGTCCCTGCAAGCACTGTTATTCTATATCTGTGTCTGTTCCTGATTTGCAAAGGCCACAAGTCTTGCTTAGAATGGCAGATTCTTCTCCATCCCCAAAGACACAGGCCTGGACATCGGCAAATTGTACTTCCCAGCACAGTTGGTGCCTGGCGTGTGGCAGGGTTGGAAAATTGCCACAGAGACACTCACGGCAGCCCTTAACCCATCAGGGTACAGTCAGAGTGCCAGGCTTGAATATCAACCATCCACACACACACACACACCCCAAAAAAATTCAGTTTTCTAGCTAGCCTCATTCAGAGCCTGCATCCCTTACTGATCTTTCCATAAATAAAACAAAATGTAAAGGATGTTGACCTCCAGTATGTGGGAACTCTCCCAAGTATCCTGCCCCTGCTAACACGGGCTCATTTGAGCATCTTCATCCTCCAGGTGTGTTCAACTTCTAGCTCAAATTCTCTACCCCGAGAATAATGATGACTGTCCCCCGGCCTTTCCAAGCTACTCCCAAAAGGGAGTCGGATCCAGGGCCCCCAAAGGAAATGTCCCATAACCTCTGAGGTGGCACTCATACCCCATCAATTTCTGTGTCTCCAGCTGTGCTCCCCCTCTCCCATCAGCGCTCTCACCCCTTGTGTGGAAACAGAGTCCAGTGCCCTGAAATGCAGACCGCCTTCCAGTTAAAAGCAGTCACACATCATCATGGCACACTTACCTTGCAAAAGAGGAGGTTCTGGTTCAACCTGGGAGACATATTTGAATGAGTGAATTCATTCATGACCAATTCCTGGCCATTTCATGGCATTCTTCAAAGGGCTTGGGGGTTCTCATTAATACTTGTACCACATATGTGGGGCAGTTCACACATGTCAAGATATCTATTTTACACACAGATGTCCAGAGAGGTTTAGTGACTTGCCTGTGGTCACACAGCAAGTGAGTGATCAGCAAGGATTGGGAACCGTCCAGGTGGTAATGAAACTGAATGTTTTGGCCCTGACGGAAGAGCTCAGCCTGAAGATGTAGGTTCTGGGGCGGGGAGTGCAGCTTAGCCTTCAAGTCCCATTGCTCTCCCATGAGAACTGTATTTTCCACTCCTGAATTTTATTATGACAGGTTTTTAAAAATGACTTAAAATTTATGTGTATGTACGTGCATGAAAATATGTAGCTGCTCACAGATACATATATGGAAGATGAAAGAGAAAAATGGACAACTTATAATTACAGATATTTTTGTTCATCTGGCATCCAGATGATCTCCCTTGATTTTGACAGTTTTGACAAATCAGTTTATTAAAATTGTAAATGTAACCCAGAGCTGTTTAGTACAGGACTAAGCAGAAGGTGCTTTCTCCTCACATTATATTTTGCTGTCGCATGATTAGAACTAGGTAGGGCTTACCCTTAGCCGACAAAGCAGCCTGTCTTCCACGAGAAAGATGTATCTTCTCTGTTGGTTTTACTGTTCCGAGACCCTAAGGATATTTGCATGGAGCTTTGACCTTGACCAGGCACAGAGATGCCTGTTCCTCATGTCCCTTCTTCCCCTTCAACCCCCAACCCCTTACCACACCCCCACCAATCCCTTCAGCTTCGGGTTTCTAAAGAGAAATTGCAAAGAGAAAACTGGCTCCCTAACACCCCAGAAGGCATTGTTCAGGGAGCATTTGGGGAGGAAATCATCAGCAAGTCAAGTTTCCATTTGGGGCCTATAAACCCACAGTGCTGAGTAACAGATCTTCACTGTAAACACTTTGGGAAAGTGTGCAGCGGCAGAACGTAATAGCGTGGGGCCCCGGCTAGGTGGCTCACTTGGATAGAGCGTCAACCCGCACATCAAAAGGGTGAGAGTTCGAGTCCCCATTGCAGGTTCCATCCTGGTCAGGGCTCCTACCGGAGGCAACTGATTGGCGTTTCTTTCTCGGTTACAAAAGTGCTGTGTGGGAAGGCAAGATGGAAATAGTGAGTGCTGTCATAAACAGAGAGAAGACATTTACAGAAGAGGCCTCTCTTGAGGCAGTCACTGTAGATGGGGGTTGGGGGGGAGGGGGGGGAGATAGTGCCTTTTTTCTATCAGCTGCCAGAGAAAGCCCAGGGAGTTTTTTATTTTGTATCTGAGTGGTTTCAGTCAATAGTATGTTCTACCATTCTGATTTTTGTCTCTGCCCATAAGTCTTTTGTAAACAAGCACATATATCTGTGACAGGGCATCTTAATCTTCCTGCCATGAACTACTGGTAACCTGGTCAAGCGTATGAACCTCTTCTCAGAGTATTTTCAATGTATAGAACATAATAATTAAAATATTTTCTATGGCCACAAATATATGATATAATAATGCATACTTACTTTTTTTCACATATTAAGTAACCAGACCTGATCAGTCCTATAATTTCTGTCAGAATGTGTGTATGCTAGGGGTCAGCAAACTGCAACCCACAGACTGTTTTGTAAATAAAGTTTTATTGGAACATGGCCATACTCACTCTGGGCCATACTGCCTACTTAGATGTTTTTGCAGCAGAGTGAAATAGTTGGCCTGAGATTGTTTAGCCCTCAAAGGCCAAAATATTTGCCATCTGGCCCTTTACAGAAAGTTTCCAAATCCCTGGTGTAAATTGCAGTAATGGTAACATGTCATAAAAATGCTGATTCCTATAGGTGACAATCACAGGTCCTGCTGACTGTTGCCTACATTCATAATTGATGTAAGTGCTAATTTCAGTTGGAGGTTAGTGAAAATATCAGTGGGATTTTTTCCCATCCAACTCCACGGATGACCTGAATTCTACCCCTGGGTCCCTTGGGGACTTGAGGATCCCTGGTTAGTAACCTCTGAAGGGGATTAGAGTTAAAAGGACCTTGCACAGAAAGAAATGATTTCTTGACCATGTGAAAAACCTCCCTCTCCACCCCTCTCACACATTGGTGTGTTGCAATTTCATATAAGGAATCTTAAAGTGGTCCATGAAAAAGAAGCCAGATCATCCCTAGAATCAGGTGAATCAGAGCCACTTTGGGCTCTTTGTTACCATCCTGGCCATGCTAATACCACCCGACATCTTGCCGGGGAAATGCCATTTCTGTCAGCTGATTCTCAGAAGAAGACTCTGAGGTTCTCCGCACATTCAATCAGCTCCTGCCCCCTGCCCACCCCACTCCTGCCTCACCAGGGGAAAGAGCCAGAACTTCCCCCTGCCCACGCCCAGGCTTCTCCTGTGCTCTCTGCTGGATAACTCGCCGTTTCTTCTCTCGTCTTCTCTTAATGTGACATCAAGACGCACCATGGGATCTGACTTGGCCATTTCTGTGGCTATGATGTCATAGTCTCTAGAGACAGCCGCGAGTATTCAGCAATAACTCATGTCCACTTAATGTGAAAATTGGTGCCATTTAATAGCATCTTCAACATGCTAACCACACCATTCCAATAATGAAATGCAAATTTTTCTTCTTTTTCAGGGGCGTCACTGTTAGACTCTTGAGGAATGGAATAGTCTCTTTATTGTGAATTGAGAACTGGAAATAAAAGATGCAGAGTTTTCTTAGAGGAATTTTACACAGTCTCTTTACCTTAGAGCCCTGGGCTATCGTATTTAATCCTCATAGCGGACTCAGAAAGTCCATATCGTTATTCCCTTTGTAATGCTAAGGAAACTGAGATGTAGAGACTTTCGGTTACATTGGTAAGTGGCAGGGCTCCAGAATTTGTGGTGTTTTTTTTTTTTTTCCAGCTTTGGCAGAAAAGATACTTTATAGGACTCTTTATTTATAGTATTAGTTATGGGCCCTGGGTGTATTTTTGTCTAAGAGGATCCTGTAGCAGCTCAAACTCTGTATAGGAAGGCAGTGAAGTGGAATCATTTGGACTATAGACTCAGGATCTAGAGCACTTCCTAAGTTGCTCGCCTATGCATGAAGGGCTTTGCGAGCCAGCGGCATGGCTCAGTGGTTGAGTGGAGACTCTGAACCAGGAGGTCACTGGTTAGAGGACATGTCCAGATTGCAAAAAAGAAAAAAAAAAAGGAAAAAAGAAAGAAAGAAAGAAAGAAAGAAAGAAAGAAAGAAAGAAAGAAACTAAGAGAGAGAGATGGAGGGAGGGAGGGAGGGAGGGAGGGAGGGAGGGAGGGAGGAAGGAAGGAAGGAAAGAAGGAGGGCCTGGTCGCAGTGGCTCAGTGATTGGGCATCACCCTGTGAGCCAGGAAGACAAGCTTTGATTCTCGATCAGGGCGCATGCCCAGGTTGTGGGCTCGATCCCCAGTGTGGGGCATGCAGGAGGCAGCTGATCAACGATTCTCTCTCATCAGTGATGATTCTCCCCCTCCCTTCCACTCTGAAATCAGTAAAGATACGTGTGTGTTTTTAAAGGACTTGGGGGAGAACACTATCTGCAGGACCCCTTCCAGTTCCGTGTAACCCTCTGTGGTCCTCAGATATTCAACACAGAGGCTGGCTGAGGATGCCAGATGTGTGTGAGCGCCCTAGCCGGCCTTTGGTGTTGGCCGTTAAAGGCAAGGGCTCGCCCGGCGACGAAACCTCTGAGCTGGACTGGCGGCACCGCAGCCATTGTCCTGGGTGAACAGCTCTGCTGCTGATACAGCAAAGCTGGGGCTAGTATTGATTTTTTTCCAGTGAGATTTGAATGTCATCTTATTGAGACAAAATGAGGAGGACGTGGATGGCGCCAGAGCTGCGCACTGCTGTAGAGGCCGGCTGTGGGGGGGGGGGGAGGGGGGGAAGAGGGGAGTAAGCAAGGGCCTGTGGGACACAGCAGCAGCCTGGGACCTGGAGCTGCCAGAGAAGCACCCAGCGGGTGAGGGGGGATGAGGGGCTGCCCCGAGCAATTAGTGCTGTGGGTTCAGTAGAGCTGGAATGCTGATCTGGACTCAGCCCCATCTCGGCGTGGCGTCCAAGACGGAGATTTGAACTGACAGCCTTACCACCTGTTGTTAATTGGAGGTTGGTGCTTTCTCTTCCTGCTGTCATTGCTCATTACTGCCCTTGGCTTCTTTTAAGGGAGCGAGGACAGTGGGCAGTGACCAGCCCGCAGGAGGGGGGCCAGGTGCTCCCCTTCTCTCCCAGCGCCTGTCTCTGGTTCTGTCTGGATGGGGGCAAAGTTGGCATTTTCACCCTCTTGTCTTGCACCGGGCTGTGGTTTTCGGCCGACCTTGCCGACTGCCTCCTGAAGGACAGAGCTGGGAAGTCATCTCGGTGATCGCTGCGCCGGGTTCTGTGTCTGGCACTGGATAGGTGCTCAGTAAAACTTGTTGGATGGCTGGATGGAGAATGGGCATCATTTTCCCAGCCTGAGCACTCCTAACTGTGCTCCATTCCCACAGCACCACCAACGGCCATTCCAACAAAACTGGAAATACGAGGTCATCCTCACCACGACCTCCTCCACACAGAGCAACGATTCCATCTGAACGTTCTCAAACCTGTACTTTCCCCTTTTCATTCTTGTGGCCGCCACCTGGTTCCGTGCCTCGTTACCTGTTCCTCCCGTCTTCCCTTATCTGCCGCTGGAGCCCTGCCACGGCCCTATCTGCCGCCTGCCAGAGGCTCCCTGTGCCCCAGGGCAGAAAGCCAGGCTCCAAGCGTGGCCTGCAAAGCCCAGCTTCGGTCTCGTGTCTGCCTCCCTCTGTATCCACAATTCTGACCACTTCCTTCCTCTGTTTTTCTGCTTCAGCATCACCAGGATTCTTACAGTTTCCCATGAGTCATAGTATTCGATGCCTGGAATGGCCCTCTCACTTTTGCCTTCTGTCTTAGTCATACTACAGACTCAGCGTGTCTGTTGCTTCTTCTAGGAAGCCTCAGCTGAAGGAAGGTCAGGAGAATGGATGGAGGGAGGGCAGGAGAAGGGGATGGGAGGAGGAAGGAAAGGGGGAAAGGAAGGAAGTACGTAGGTAGGTTGGTGCATAGGTAGGTAGGTAAATTGGTAGGTAGGTAGGTTGGTAGGTAGGTTGGTAGGTAGGTTAGTAGGTATGTAGGTTGGTAGGTAAGTAGGTAGGTTGGTAGGTAAGTAGGTAGGTTGGTAGGTTGGTAGGTAGGTTGGTAGGTTGGTAGGTAGGTTGGTAGGTAGGTAGGTTGGTAGGTAAGTAGGTAGGTTGGTAGGTAGGTAGGTAGGTAGGTAGGTTGGTAGGTAAGTAGGTAGGTTGGTAGGTTGGTAGGTAAGTAGGTAGGTTGGTAGGTTGGTAGGTAGGTTGGTAGGTAGGTAGGTTGGTAAGTAAGGTAGGTAGGTTGGGAGGTAGGTAGGTTGGTAGGTAAGTAGGTAGTTTGGTAGGTTGGTAGGTAAGTAGGTAGGTTGGGAGGTTGGGAGGTAGGTAGGTAGGTAGGTAGGTTGGTAGGTAGGTTGGTAGGTAGGTAGGTTGGTAAGTAAGGTAGGTAGGTTGGGAGGTAGGTAGGTTGGTAGGTAAGTAGGTAGTTTGGTAGGTTGGTAGGTAAGTAGGTAGGTTGGGAGGTTGGTAGGTAGGTTGGTAGGTAGGTAGGTTGGTAAGTAAGGTAGGTAGGTTGGGAGGTAGGTTGGTAGGTTGGTAGGTAAGTAGGTAGGTAGGTAGGTTGGTTGGTAGGTTGGTAGGTAAGTAGGTAGTTTGGTAGGTTGGTAGGTAAGTAGGTAGGTTGGGAGGTTGGTAGGTAGGTTGGTAGGTAGGTAGGTTGGTAAGTAAGGTAGGTAGGTTGGGAGGTAGGTTGGTAGGTTGGTAGGTTGGTAGGTAAGTAGGTAGGTAGGTAGGTTGGTTGGTAGGTTGGTAGGTAAGTAGGTAGGTTGGTAGGTTGGTAGGTAGGTTGGTAGGTAGGTAGGTTGGTAAGTAAGGTAGGTAGGTTGGGAGGTAGGTAAGTAGGTTGGGAGGTAGTAGGTTGGGAGGTTACATGTCCTCATAAAACTCTGTGCACCCTCCAGGTACCTCATACAGGTAGACACTTCCATAGGGTATTGAGCTTCCCACATGTCTTTCAGTTGCCTAATACCCTCAAGTTCTCTCCATTTTCTAAGTTTTCATTCCTATTAGGATGAAAGCAATAGGTGAATGTGGCTCTTCTTAAGAGCATTGCCATTATTACAGGCCCTGTCCCTCTAAAGTCAGAATGAACGGAGCTACGCGGCCAGGGCTCATCATCTCTTGGTGGAACTTGGGCTTTCTCCCCAGGCTTAAGTAGAACAGTTACTTCTAACCATTTCCACAGTGAAAGAACCTAGTGATCGGTCATTTCCTAGCATCAGCTCTTTCTAGGAGCAGCTCTGGATCCTTGGGCCAGGGTGGCACCTGAGCTTCCAGCCAGTGGCCCAGCTCCAGCGACTCTCTCAAAGCTGACGGTGTCCATCAGAGGGTCGTTCTGCTGAGTCCTTGTGGTTTTTTGGTTTTGTTTTGTGTGTGTGTGTGTGTGTGTGTGTGTGTGTGTGTGTGTTTTGCTTCTTTCCCATAAGCCACTGACTCAGAAGAGCCGGACTGAAGCTCAGGCCCTAGCGCGGGTGGGGCTTGGCACTTCCTGAATGCTGGTTCCCATCCCACAGTCATGAAGAGTAGACGGCTCTACCTCAGCCACCTGATTCCTCTGAGACTGTTCCCAGAAGGAAAATTTGCTTTTTGGGGGAACAAAAATACAGCCTGTGATTTTTTCCCACTTTCCCCTGCTCTGCTTTTACTATCATTTATGTGCATTTTACCCAGGTTCTTTGAGAGCCATCTCAGAGAAGACTCACCCTTGCTTTCTTCCTCTAGTTGCATTTCCCACAGCTGTAAGTATAACAAATGTTGCATTAACTTCCTTTAGCCTCTGGTCAACATGTAAGTGGCCCCTTTCAATTTGTTTCCAGTTCTATTGTGATATAACTGACATATCATACTGTGCAAGCATATGGCATACAACATAACAATCTATGTGCATATTGCAAAGTGATTGCCATAACATCCATTGCCTCACCCGGTTACAATTTTTCCTTTGTATGATCTACTTTTAAGATCTACCCTCTTAGCAACTTTCAAATATACAGTACAGTGTTGTTAACTGTAGTCCTCACGTCTACATTCACAAACGGTCCCCTTTACACGTCATCTTCTGTGTCTGGGATTGACCCGTGTGAAATAGCGATAATCCCCGTCTCCCTCACTGGGATTTTATCCAAAAAAAGGAGTACACAGAAACAAAGGGACCACATAGATCCCAGAAACGACAGAGAGGCCTCTAACCCCACGTGCCTGTGCTCTGTGCCGAGTTAACTTTTCCCCTTTTTTGGTGCTCTTAGAGGGGCTTCTGTTCCTGGTGAAAGGCTTCATAGCCAACTTGCTGGAAAATAACCAAATTAAAAGTAGTAACTTTCAACTCTCACTCAATTTGGAACACCTTCTTTAGGCACTTGTATGTGACCTGCATAAAGGGTGTGGCAATGCATCCAGTATGTGGTTGCAGATGTAGTGCAGTTCTCTGCACAACTCCAAGTAGCACACCTTTGTGCTGTTGAGACTCCGAGTTTCCAAACATGAATTAACTCGGTCAGTTAGAGAACCTAGTTCATCCACTCTGGGAAATGTGGTTAGAGCGCTGGCCTGACACTGAAGGGTCACAGGCTCAGTTCCTGGTCACGGACATGGAGTGTCCCTGGATTGCAGGTCCATTCTCATGCCCAGGTCAGGGTACATGCCAGAGGCAGCCAATCGATGTGTCCCTCGCACCTCTCTCTCTCTCTCTCTCTCTCTCTCTCTCTCTCTCTCTCTCTCTCTCTCTCTCTCTCTCTCCCATCCCTATCCCTTCCACTCTTTCTAAAAATTAATGGGAAAATATCCTCGGGTGAGAATTAACAACAACAAATGGACCTAGCTCATCGCATGACCGTCTGCTTTGTGTGTTTAGCTGTGTGTGGGCCTCCTTAAGAGGGGCCTGGGAACGAGGGTCAGCACCAGACCGGCAGGCAGTGCGTTCACGCATCCCTGTGCTATAAACAACAGTGCGGGCACCACGGGCCAGGCCCGAGAGCGCGGCTGAGGATGTGGGGACTCCCGGTGTTGTTGTTTATGCCATTTGGTAAATATTTCCACTCAAGCCCTCAGCGAGCTGATGGCATTTCATTTTACAGCCCATCATGATGATAGGAGCCAATCCCAGGAAAACATCAACAAGCCGTTATAAACCATGGTGTCGGTAGATGAATGTGACCCCAGAGACCTCCACTCCATCCACCACCCCCCATCCCCTCACACACACCCTCTCCACTCCCTCTCGTGTTCGGTGAATTTCTTCAGCCAAAGTGGTTGCCATGGCTCTTGGGTCAAAAGGAGGATATTTGGAGAGGTTTTTCTAAACACGCGCATATAAACGTTGGGAAACAGGACTCTAAAAAGTAGGAGTCATACACAGAGCCCAGCCCTTCTCGGTGAGTAAGACAAAAGGCAGCATGATCTGTAAGTGCAGTGCCGGGAGTTCAAATGAGTACTGGGGGGTGGGGAGGGTGGTCTGTGACACGGAGCATGCCTTCTCCTGCCTCTGAACACAGCCTCCTAAGACATTTTTCATTTTTGAACAAGGAAACAACAATTACATTTTAAGTTGCGTTGGTTCAGAACAGAAAAATAGAACTTGGCCTGAGTCCCCATCCTGGCCTTTGGAGCGGGTCGGTCTGTAACACCACACTAAGTCTGTTTTCTATCAGTGATTCCTAGCCAGCTTATTAAACAGATTTATACAATGAAAGAATCTAATAACAGAAACATTCACCTCCTTTATTACTTGGCATTATTTATGGTTGGAGTTTTTTTTTTTTTTTTTTCCCAGCTACTTTTTTTTATGCACCGGAATCTGGCAACATTATACTTAGAAAGTTTGTGTATCGTGGCCTGAGTAGGTTGGGGGAGTATTGGAGGTGTCCCACCTTTGGGCTCCCCCCACCAGAGACACCCAGGACCTGCCTGTCCCATCCTCTGATTGTTCTCAGCATGGAATCCTGCTTCCTTGTGGAGTGCGTGATTCAAACCCAAACAAGGATTGCTCCCCACCCCCACCGCTAAGAAGTAAAGCTTCTTCCAGCCCCGAGTTTAGTGACAGGAGGGAAAGAGAATCTTAGCCTGTGTGAGAAGGCTTATAGTGAAATAGGATCATTTGTTACTGATGTGCACCTATCAACATTTTCAAGATGGAGCCCTGGCCAGTGTTGCTCAATGGTTAGAGTGTCAGCCTGCACACCAAAGGGTTTCGGGTTTGATTCCCAATCGAGGGCATGTACCTGGGTTGCAGGCTTGATCCTGGGTCCAGTCGGATGCGTGCGGGAGGCGACCAATGCATGTGTCGCTCACACATTGATGTTTTTCTTTCTCTCCCCCCTCCCTTCCAGTCTCTCTGAAAATCAGTGGAACAAACATCCTGTGGTGAGGATTAACAAACAAAAAAAGTTCTTTTTTTTTTTTTCCCAAGATGGAATATTTTTCGAGAATCTTCTTTTCTCCTCACTCGTTGCAGGGTGAAAAGGAAGTGTGGCGAGGTAGGGGAAATGTTTTAAGAGAGCTGGTGTGGGGAGATGAGAACACAGGAAGACTACACTCAATAGCATCCCTCCCCAAATTGCCCCGTTAGGAGAGCAGCATGGGGCCACTTGGAGGGCATAACTGGACCTGAAGGGGGTGTCAGATGGGCTGCGGCGGGGCCAGCATTTCCCCTGAGCCCTGGCATTAAGTTAAGCCCTGAACCCAAAATTAGGAGTATAGGAGACATGAGGAGGAAGAGGCCTCTGTGTCCTGCCCTCCACGACTAAGTCTCATTCTGTCTAAACAGATCATTCTAGGGGCAAATACTGTCAGAGAAAAAGGGTTCCAATTCTGTCGGCCTGGGTGGAAGGTAGAATGAAGAGGGAAGGCTTTGTTTTAAGTGGCTTCTGAGGATCTTCCAGATCATTGGTGTTAGCTCAACTCAGCAGATAAGAACATGGAGTCTAGTGTAATCCATATCACCTTCAATTCCCAGCTCTGCCTCTTTCAGCTGTGTGCCCTTGGGCAGGTTGCTTAACCTCTCCGTGCCACAGTTTGTTACCCAGAGAGTCGTTTACCCACATCCCGGGGTTGTTCTGAGGGCCAGTGAGTTAATGTTTGCAGAGCCCAACACCACCGCCCGCTGCACAGAATCACTGCCTGCCCACTACACAGAATCACCGCCCCCGCCCGCCGCACAGAACACGGCCTGCCCACTACACAGAATCACCGCCCGCCCGCCGCACAGAACACGGCCTGCCCACTACACAGAATCACCGCCCGCCCGCCGCACAGAACACGGCCTGCCCACTACACAGAATCACCGCCCGCCCGCCGCACAGAACACGGCCTGGCCACTACACAGAATCACCGCCCGCCCGCCGCACAGAACACGGCCTGGCCACTACACAGAATCACCGCCCGCCCGCCGCACAGAACACGGCCTGCCCACTACACAGAATCACCGCCCGCCCGCCGCACAGAACACGGCCTGGCCACTACACAGAATCACCGCCCGCCCGCCGCACAGAACACGGCCTGCCCACTACACAGAATCACTGCCCGCCCGCCGCACAGAACACGGCCTGCCCACTACACAGAATCACTGCCCGCCCGCCGCACAGAATCACTGCCTGCCCACTACACAGAATCACCGCCCGCCCGCCGCACAGAACACGGCCTGGCCACTACACAGAATCACTGCCCGCCCGCCGCACAGAACACGACCTGCCCACTATACAGAATCACCGCCCGCCCACTACACAGAATCACCGCCCGCCCGCCGCACAGAACACGGCCTGCCCGCCGCACAGAACACGGCCTGCCCACTACACAGAATCACTGCCCGCCCGCCGCACAGAACACGGCCTGGCCACTACACAGAATCACTGCCCGCCCGCCGCACAGAACACGACCTGCCCACTACACAGAATCACCGCCCGCCCACTACACAGAATCACCGCCCGCCCGCCGCACAGAACACGGCCTGCCCGCCGCACAGAACACGGCCTGGCCACTACACAGAATCACTGCCCGCCCGCCGCACAGAACACGACCTGCCCACTATACAGAATCACCGCCCGCCCACTACACAGAATCACCGCCCGCCCGCTGCACAGAACACGGCCTGCCCGCCGCACAGAACACGGCCTGCCCACTACACAGAATCACCGCCCGCCCGCCGCACAGAACACGGCCTGGCCACTACACAGAATCACCGCCCGCCCGCCGCACAGAACACGACCTGCCCACTACACAGAATCACCGCCCGCCCGCCGCACAGAACACGACCTGCCCACTACACAGAATCACCGCCCGCCCGCCGCACAGAACACGGCCTGCCCACTACACAGAATCACCGCCCGCCCGCCGCACAGAACACGGCCTGGCCACTACACAGAATCACCGCCCGCCCGCCGCACAGAACACGGCCTGCCCACTACACAGAATCACCGCCCGCCCGCCGCACAGAACACGGCCTGCCCACTACACAGAATCACCGCCCGCCCGCCGCACAGAACACGGCCTGCCCACTACACAGAATCACCGCCCGCCCGCCGCACAGAACACGGCCTGGCCACTACACAGAATCACCGCCCGCCCGCCGCACAGAACACGGCCTGCCCACTACACAGAATCACCGCCCGCCCGCCGCACAGAACACGGCCTGGCCACTACACAGAATCACCGCCCGCCCGCCGCACAGAACACGGCCTGGCCACTACACAGAATCACCGCCCGCCCGCCGCACAGAACACGGCCTGCCCACTACACAGAATCACCGCCCGCCCGCCGCACAGAACACGGCCTGGCCACTACACAGAATCACCGCCCGCCCGCCGCACAGAACACGGCCTGCCCACTACACAGAATCACCGCCCGCCCGCCGCACAGAACACGGCCTGGCCACTACACAGAATCACCGCCCGCCCGCCGCACAGAACACGGCCTGCCCACTACACAGAATCACCGCCCGCCCACTACACAGAATCACCGCCCGCCCGCCGCACAGAACACGGCCTGGCCATAAGTGCCGTATAAGTATGAGCTACTATTATTGTCACACATTTTGTGTGAATGCGTATAAATGTGATGTATGTATGTCTTTCCTTCTTCCTTTTTTTCTTATTTGAGCTCAGACTATATAGAGGGCCTAACTTGCTCTACATATCAGCACATATTGAAGTTTATTTTATGACATTGATTTCATATCGACTTCCTTTTAAGAAACTTTTATAACCAGCCCCATCAGAGATTGCCGACTCTCTGTAGTAGATTGGACCTTCACTGTGGCTGATGGAGTTACATCCTTCAAAGTCCAAATTTGGGATCTCTAGTCAGGCTGTTTGGTTTGGGAAAACTTTAGATATTTGCTTTTTAAATCCATATTAGGACACAGTATTCTCTGTTTGGAGAACTTGGCGTGTACACATTTCTAGGCTGCTTGAGGAACGTGTAGGTAAATTGCTGCTCCTAGGCCCCCCTGAAATATAGGGCAGAAGGAAACCTGGCCTCCTGTGTTTAAAAGATACACGTTCAAAGTGTTGGGGCAAATAGATCTCTTCACAGCTCAGCCGTGTAAGATCTGCACTTCTCTAGACTCTTGTGGTTTCTGGGAGCTCTGTTAGAATCCAAAGGGGGAATCTTTTGATCTGCTCCTTAACTGTGGGCCCCAGTTCATCATTAAGAGGTGTTCTCCCCGAATCACCCCTTAGAACAGTGGATCCGGATTCCACACTGCAGGGTTCCTGGCTATCTGGGGAGGTATCCATTAGGCAGTCCTGTCCAAGGGTGTGCTCGGAAGGGAGCAAGGAGAAAGGGGGGGTCAGCCCAGGTGGGCTTCAAGTCTCGTGGATGCCCGGTCTCCACAGGCAGATGCCCTGTGTAGCCCACATCTGCTTAAGAGGCTGGCATGTTGGCACACCCCAACGTGACACTGACCTTGGCCATGCTGTCAGGGTAATTGGACTTTCAAGATGATCTGCCCGAACAATCTCCCCACTGTGGCTGGTACAAACGGGCTTTTCTTTAGCAGCAGACGTCCCCGTCTTCTCGCTCCAACGTTTTCCCCTTGAACAAACATATGTATTGTGGCCAGTGCACGGAAAATCCCACTCATCCTTTCGTTCCGGGTTGTTTCTGTCCTGGGACAATAGTCCAGTGTGCCAGGGGCCCTCAGAAATCTGGTTTCCGTGCCCGGGTCTAGTTTCATGAATCTCCCTGGAAGACCCTACGGCCAGGAAGCCGCTGGTATTGCCGAAGGACCTCCTGCCGCCACCAGCGGCATCCCCGGCTTTGTCTCGGATTGGCTTCTGTTTCTGTTGCAGAGAGGGCGCGTCAGCGAGAGCCCGGGGGCCAGTTCTGAATTTATTAGGAAAACGTTCCCAAGCCGAAGAGCCTTCTCAGTGCCTGTCTTTTCTCATTACCTCGATGGGCATAACGCGGGATTCGCATCCTCCTTTGAACATCGACATGGCTCAGGTAGAAGAAGTGCGTTCGCAAGCGCTGCTGATGAGTATGTGGATTTCAGAGAGGAAGGGAGAGGGAGCGAAAGATAGAAACATCAATGACGACAGAGGATCATCGATCGGCTGCCTCCTGCACATCCCACACTGGGGATCAAGCCTGCAACCCGGGCATGCACCCCGACTGGGAACCAATCAGCTGTGACCTCCTGGTTCATAGGCCGATGCTCAACCGCCGAGCCACGCCGGCCGGGCCAAGCCAGCACTTCCGAGCGCTGTGTGCGAGGTGAGGCACTTCACGTCTGGAATCTCGTCAGTCTCCTCAAAATCCTGCGTCTTCTTATCACTGACTCCACGTGGATTAATCAGGAAACCGGCTGTGTTAGGCACGGGCCACAGAATGAGGAATAAATCAGAAAGACGTGGTCCTCGTGCAGGTTGCCACCGAGTAGCGGAAGAGTTGTTCCCGGGGGTAGAGCTGTTATGTCCATGGAAGAGGAGATGGGGGGTCAGAGAAGCATTACTTGCTCGAGGCCACGCAGCTTAGAAGCGCAGAGGCACCGTGCAGACGCCTGCCTGGCTGTGGAGGGCCCGTCCACTGTGCCACGCTGCCTTCCTCCCGGAAGCTTCGTCTGCGGTTCCACTTACAACAGGAGGAAGCATCTGGAATATTCGTTTTCCACCGCATTTCAGACGTAGAAAGTGGAGCCCAAGGAATAGCTCCGTTGGCTCCTCACTGAGAGCGGGTAAGCGGAGAAAAGAATTGCTGATCCCAGGCATTCTGTTACCAGAATAACCCCACCGGAGAGGCCCGGCTGCACTGGGATTTGTGTGGGCCAGACGGTGGAAGGGATTTATTTCCAACGCCGGAGGACGGAGCTTGGCTCCCGGTCCAGCTCCGCATCCTCCCTGGAGCCCCGCTCGCCCGGAGGTGCAGCATCTGGACCAGGGCCTTCCGCGGGGCCGGGCTGCAGGGCCAAGGCGGTTAACGATGAAACAAGAAGCAGCCTTTGGCTCCAGACCTCGTGGTGTGGCTCCAGGGCACAGGATAAAAATACACAGCTGGAAAGACAAGCTCCCAATTAGGTGGACGAGCTCGAGCAAGAGACGCTGCAGGACGGTGTCGCCAGTGACCACACGCGGCCCTGCTGTCTCCTTGGACGCCCCGCGCTCCCCGCCCCATACTTAGCGTTGGCTCCGGGACCCTGTGGGGAACGTCCGCTGGCAGCACCGGCTCTTTCTCTTTCCCATTCAAACAAAAACTTGCCTGCTTCGGCCCCTCGATTTATCTTGTGCCGTCTCCGAAGAGCGGCCTGTCAGAGCTGGAAGGCCCGGGGAAAGCCTCTGGGCTGGCCCGCTCCCTGGTTCCGTGCTGGGGAAGGTGAGGCCCAGGCAGGGGAAGCCACTTGGCCGGAGTCGCGCCGTCACCCAGGGGAGTGGCAGGGAGGAGACTGAAGTTCCGGGCGTCTGAGGTCCCTGTCATCACACCTACCCCCTCCCGTGTACAAAGCCGGCACCATTTGGCAACCTGCCCGTGGCACTTTTTCCGTTCCCCCCAAACATAAGAAGGCCCAGCCCCCCTCCCCTGTCACAGGAAAGGATCCTAAGGCAGGGGGTGTACGCAGCGCCCACAGAACGGACAGGAACAGATGCCAGAAAGGGAACCACAGAACCCCGGCGAGCAGGCCCGGGCCCGGGCCCTCTGACCGCATTCCCTCTCCAAGAACATGTGGCGGGAGGACCGGCTCTGGCCTCCTCGGAGCTCCCAGCCCGCAGCAGCCCTCACGGCTCTGAGCTCCTGGCTTCCCCTCGCCACTGCCTTGCCCTCTCCCCTGCCTGGGCCAGCCCCACCGCTGCAGTGACTTCGAGGCCTGCCAAGGCGGGCCCGAGCCTTACTTTCAGACTCCCGTTCTTGCCAAGCCCGAAATAGTAATTGCCTGCAGGATTCCAAAACTCCGCTGGCTTTATCTGCCGCGGAGACTCCGTAAATCAAAACGCAGGCCTTATCTCTCCGCTCTCTCCTCTCTGTTGTGTGGTCCCCTAAATGAAAAATGTGACCTCATTGCCCCGCACAGCTGGCCCGATGTTTAATTATTTCAGCTTGCTAACCTGCTCTGCCGGGCCAATAAATTTTTCGCAGGGAGCGGAAAGTGCTCCAGTCCCGGTCTCCTTTGTGAGAAATTGTCCATTTCGGCCACCAGAGGGAATTCCAGGTTGGAGTGTGCTTCGCAGCAGCTGTATTTGATGTTGGGACTGCTCTGCACCCATCTGAGGAGCAGCGTGCTGAGAGGAAGCCTTTGATCCTCACCGGCCATTCCCGTGGGGGCCCCAGGCTCCGTGTTCGGAGGCCCCGGAGGGCCTGCGGACCGGCTCCCTCTGACCCTCCGCCTCGGTGCTGTGCTCTCTTCTCGGAGCCATCACCGGTTAACGACAGAGTCAGGGGTACGAGGCCCCATCCACTGTGCCACGCTGCCTTCCTCCCGGAAGCTTCGTCTGCGGTTCCACTCACAACAGGAGGAAACATCTGGAATGTTAGTTTTCCACCGCGTTTCAGACGCAGAAAGTGGAGCCCAAGGAATAGCCCCAGTAATTCTCCCCAACTCCAAGCACTCTCCAGCCTCACCCCTCATCTCCCCCAGACGTGGGCCTGGATTCTGACCCCTGTTTCGGGCCCTTTGTCTTTGCTCATACCAGTCCCCACAATGTGCCCTCACTCAACCCCTCACCTCACCTCACCTTCTCATCTTACCTCCTTCCTCTTCCCTTCCATCGCCAGATGCCACCCGCTTCTCCTCCGAGAGGCATTTCAGAGGGCAAATCCTTTGTGCCGCCTTCTCTCTCCTCCAGCCCTGGGGCGGCTCGGAGGTGCCCCGGCAGTCTGCCCTGCTCACCTGTCCGTTTCTGTTTCACCGAGCTTCGGGAGTGGGCCTTCATCTTCTCGTCTGCCGGCCCCTCACACTCAGCTGGTGTCTAATCCATCGCAGGGGCTGAGCAGATACGTACTTTTGGGGGAAATCTGAGGTTCTTAGAGCGGCAGAAGATGCGATCATTGAGCTGTATGTACTTCTTGTCCGATAAGAGAAAGGAAAAGAGGGAGGGAGGGAGGGAGAGTGAAGGGAGGAGAGGAGAGAGGAGGGGAGGGAGGGAAGGAGAAAATAAAAAGGTCAGTTCTTCAGAAAAGAAGCCCTGATGGGCGTGGCCCCTTCCTCCTCTCAAACACCTGCTCCATTCCTCCGGGTAATACACAACAACTCCTGACATTTAGGTTTATTAAATTAACAGTTTCAACTTAAGTCATGTTTAGCCGTTTCCCCCTAAGGAATTCCTCACGTGTGCGATCGATTGTGCGGGCCGCGAGCTCCAGCCGCTGCCAGGCCTTCGTGCAGCCGCTGCCGGGCGAACCGAGTCCTTCCCGCACCCGCCGCTGTGGCACCGTTAGTCTGGGCGGCTCTGAAAACTCCGCGATGGGCTTGGCACGAATAAAACCGGCTTTCGCTGCTTTGTTTCCCTAAAAATTCCGGGCTTCCCGAGCCTCGTCTGCTCTCTGAGGCTAATATCTTGTGTGTTGTGCCCTTTGTACTGTATTCAGTGGTTCCCCCCAGGTGTCTGATCGTTTGTGCATTTTGGTGCCAGGCTTTTAGGAAGCCTTTGCTCCCTGCCTCCCTGCCACCCTCACCAGCCCAGGACAAAGCCGACGGGCCAGCGAGAGAGCCCCCCCCGGGGTCCACATAGAACAGGACGCCTGAGCAGTGGGTTGTGTGCTTTCGTCCTTCATTCCTTCGCCTGCTGACCATTTTGCTATCAGCAAAAGCCCTTCTCAAGCACCTGCTTATCGGTGGGCCTGTGCAAAGTCAGCCTGACGAGCTAGACAGTTCCTGGTGCCCGGCCGTGGTCCGGGGAGGTCCCCCTCCTGGTGGAGTGATGGGGACCCTAGGAAACGGCCCTGTGCCGGCGGCTGGGCTGGCAAGAGCAGTGGCAGCAGGAGGGGCCGCTGGCAGGGGGCCTCAGTGGCACATTGGGAATCCCCCAGACGCTTGGGTGGGGCCAGGGAGCTGGCACTGAGGGTCAGGCAGGGTCTTGTACCCCGACGCTCGAAGCTGATCGAGGGAGGAGGCAGTGCCCAGCTTGGTAGGCTTGTCCTCAGGGGCAGGACAGAGCGTAGGTGTCAGGCCCTGTGTGGGAGCCCCTGGGTGATCTGTCGGGGGCAGGGTCTGGCGCTGACCCTCCTGCCCCCGCCCACCCCAGGGCAGGCTTGTTGAAGAACATGGGTGAGGTCCGGGGGCGGGAGCAGCCGGGGGAGCATGCCAGCTGGCCTGGCTGAGACCAGAAGGCCCTGACCAAGCTGGCTCCGTGGGCCTGACCCGTCAGACCAAGTGGCAAAGGGACGGCGAAGGTGGCGTGGGCGCTGCGGGCATCCGGGAAGTGCAGGAAGCAGCCAAGCTCGGTCCTGCCTTTGGCTCCCCTCCTAACCAGTCACATGGGACCAGGCCCTGGCCAGGTGGGTCTAGAGCCCGGTGCAGCCCAGGAGGGCATCCCGCTGGGGGAATCGGCCCTTTGTTTAAGGACATGGTTGTGGCCGGGAGTTAATGAGGCTTCTGCCGCTGAATTCTGCCCCTTTTTGAGCAGGAGAAGTAAGTTTTCTTTTTTTCAAATATATTTTTATTGATTTCAGAGAGGAAGGGAGAGGGAGAGTTAGAAACATCGTTGATGAGAGAGATTCATTGATTAGCTGCCTCCTGCATGCCTCCTACTGGGGATCGAGCCTGCAACCAACGCATGTGCCCTTGACTGGAATTGAACCCGGGACTCTTGAGTCCACAGGCCAGTGCTCTATCCACTGAGCCAAACCAGCCAGGGCAAGGAGTAACTCTTCCCATTGGGGCCTCCCTTCTTGGGCTCCAGGATGTGCAATCTCTACTCCTAGGTGGGTCTGGGCGCCAGCATCTCCCCTCTTCCTCTCCTGCTGTTGGAGCAGCTGTAGTGTTTCCTGAGCCCCCAGGGCAGCACCATCTCCCTCCCCTCTCACCATCGGGGCCACTCCCTCCTCCCCTTAACTAAGTGCTAACGTGGCCGCGTCCCAGTGTCCTGTGGCCTTAGCTAGGGACAGACGGCTTAATAACACGTGGAACCACAAACAGACGCGAGGTTATTTCTCATATTTTCTCCCCGCCCTGCGGTGGGGCAGCCGCCGGGTGTGGGGTTTCGGGGGGCCACTCCTGCTCTCGGGACGTGGGCTATTTCCAGCCAGCACCGTCCACCTGCAGCTTCTGCGGGCGTTAGCAGTTTCATCTCCCCTATTGGAGTCCAGCTGCAGCGCCTTTGATGTCGGTCCCGTCACGTTAAACGTTAACTGTAATTTCCCGGGCCCTCGCCGGAGAGAGCGCTCCTGCCGCTGGTATGATAATAGCCGCTCTCTGTGGGCTGTGCTGGCGACCACCTCAGCAGATGCTCTCAGTGCCAGCGGAGGAGCTCCGTCCGTCTGTCGGGAACCGTGGGCTTGGACCCGGTCTGCGGGAAGCCACGTGACCTTGAGCCAGCAGCCCGTGCTCTTCCCGGAGCCTCGTGGTCCTGCTCTGTGAAGGGATGTGGAGGGGTCAGGAGACCTCTCCAAGCCTGTGTGCCCCTGAGTCTCAGATTCCAGGATTGGAAGAACGCAGTCCCTCTCAGCTCCTCCCGCCTCTGCCTCAGCGGACTTCCCTCCCCGCCGTTCCTTTCCCTGCGCCTGTCCTCGTCGTCAGCCCCGATCCGGGAAGCCTCCTCTGTGAGAACCAGGGTCATGCTGGCCATTGGAGCCCGAAATCCACAGAGAGCTTTTTATTCTAATAAAAAGGCACCCTATCGGCGATGGGACACCCCCTACGTCAAACTCTTATCGTATTAAGGAAACCTTAGAACTCAGATCTCCAGGCTGGCCTAATCGCTTACAATTCTGCTGGGGTTTAGGATGAGGAATAATTAATTATGCCTATTGGTTTATTCCACTGTCAGAATGTTGATGCTGGGTTTTCATATTGTCTCTGTCACTAAAGATGGTAATTAAATAACATGTCAAATGTATCGATCATACGCTTACAAATTCGCTTGCGATGTCGTAGAGGCCTCTTGTTGTTACGGTATGTCACAAGATTGAATTCCAGAGTTTCCCCGGCCATCTCAGGCTGCTTAAGAGATCCTGGTTTCTTCTTCTCCCTCAACCACAGGTTTCTGGTGGCTTGCCATTCGACACTGATGGAAGTTATTTCTCTTTCCTCTCTGGTTCATGCTGTATCTCGTCTAGCCCTCAGACAGAGCAGCCAGGAAATGTTTACCTGCTTTGGCGGCAGGACCCAGAGGGTGTAATTAGACTTTTTCTAATATTTGCTTTGGATGCCTCAGATGTTTTCTCAATAGGCAAAGAGGATTTCTTCAATCTGCCTGAAACACGTGTAGTAAGCTCTTCCGTCCTAATAACAATATATCCCCCGTGCGCAATGCTTTAGCTTTTACGAAGGGCGGCCGCACACCTTGTCTCCGATGGACTCGAAAGCGTGCTGTGATGTAGGCAGGGATTATTACCGTCCGTTCATTTTACAGACCTTGTCACAAAGAGGCCCGGCGAACTTACGATTTTTTTTCCATCTTATAAACAGTAAGCAGGAGGACAGAGACTGGACCTCGTGTCTTTTGGCCTCCTGGGCTTTTTTCTAATGAGCTTGACAAACACAACTAAAGTGTGGCATTTCTCGTTTCCACTTTTTGCTTGTTTGTTTCAAGCAGGCTCTCGGGTTCTGTCTGGCATCCAGTCCTCTGGATCCACATGGCATGACATTAAATGGCCACACGTCCCTAACCCAAGGAAGGACAGAGCAGAAGATCCAGGTGAAAGATAGCGGCTCTCTCAGACTAAGAGATGGACCCACCGCCTCCTCCCCACCCTCCTCCCCTTGTACCCATCCATCTTCTGGCTTCTTGAGGGGCTCGGGGCCATTTTCACAGAGCTTGGTTGTGGCCCTTGGGCCAGGAAGAAATGCATGAGCAAAAGCAGTGTTGGTGCGAGGCCCAGGAAGAGGTCGCTGGGTCGGGGGCGGGGGGGGGGGGGGGTGGGAGTAGGAGGTTTTAGCCAGGAAGCCCTTTCCTCCTATAACAAGGCGCGTGTGAGGGGTTCACTCCAGGGAAGGTGCTAGTCTCTGGAAGACTGGGTTTCAGAGGCGCTGCCTCACTGAGTCGTTTTTAAGACGGAAAAATTCTTTTCTCCCATCCCTCCCAGCCTGCTGGCTGAGGTCACACCCACCCCTCCAAGCCTTCCGCCATCCTGTTCGGAGCGAGGCTGTAACTCAGCCACAGTTCGGCTGGGAACCTTCTGAAGGCTTGAGGCTCGGCCAAGAACATGGCCTCGCTGTGCCTCCCCCTCTTCCTCCTCCCCCGCCCTCCGGCCCCCACTTCATTTCAAACAAGCGAGTTGTGTTGGTTCGTTTTTTCTTTAATGAGGTTTTTCCAGCCTCTTGTTTTTTTGTCCTTGACCATAAAGAACTCCCAGTTACTTGAAGCTGAAAATAAAATTTGGCCAGAAGTGAGCTGAGAATATTGTCTTGTTATTGGTGTTGATATTTTTAAGTCTCTCTTCAAAAAAGAAAAAGAGAAGAAAAAGGCTCTGGGAGAAAGGGGGGATTTGTCATGGGATAAGTATCTGTTTGAGGGCCTAGAGTGAGGACTTCACTTCTTCCTGAAAACAAGGCGCCTTCCTTTGCGGGGCGAGCGGTGGCTGTTTTGATGCCTTTTGAAAGCACCACAATCAATCTGATTGAGCTGCTGTGCCATTGGTGTGCCTTTTTTTTTTTTTTTTTTAAGGAAAAAGAGAAGGGATGATGGTCACATGGGTTTAGCGTCACATGGGGAAATGTGCTGTGACCCAACAGTCTCTTAGACAGCTGATGACCACGGGCCAGAGTGTTCGTTTCACAAAAGGGAGTCAGTCTTTTAAAGATGAGAAGACTTTTGTCTGGAGCCCAGACTTCCCCAGGGGAAGGACTCGTGCATAACCCATCCTGATTATTGTTCCTCTGCCGTCTCACTGGCTGAGGATGAGTGTGTGGAGCCCTCGGCCGCCACACGGGAAGGAGTGCCGCGAGCAGTCGGCCCAAGGCCGCTCCAGCCCCGGCTTCCAGCCTCAGCTGACACCGCCTGGGAACCCAGGAGTCACAGTCGGGCCCTGACTGCCTGGGGGCTTCTGCTCTAGCAAGTGAAGCGGTCAGACGCCTCCTTCCCACCTTGGAGAACTCGTTCGGAAGAGAAAATTAGTTGATCGTGTAAAAGTGCTTTAAGAAACACTTAGATGTTCTCAACATGATCAATGTGAGGGTGTGCAGGTGAGGCGAGTTGGGGGGAAGAATTGGTGACCAGGCTCCCCAGTTCCTTCCTCCATATGGCATCTCAGTCAAAAGGTGGGTCTCTGTTTCCTCCGTGGACCCCACTTCCTTCAGAGCCCATTCATCACGGCGGAGCAGCATCCCCAGGAAGCCGGCCCGCCTGCCGGCTCCGGCTCCGGCTCCGGCTCCGCTGCTCCTAAGCTATCCAGCAGAAGCAGGCGGCCCTCACTCATCCCTGGGCCCCTGGGGCCTGTGCGGGTTAGCTGGCTCTTTGTTTCCCCTCTTTCCAAGGCTGCCTTTTCCCTGGTTGTCTGTGCATTCCTCCTGGAGGGAAATGATAACTCATTGTCAAGGCTCGGAGACAAGATGGGAGCTGCCTGTGTCTGAGGCGTTTGGGGTCTTTTCATCAGGTTCACGCTGGCTTCCAGCTGCAGCCCTCGTCCTTGCTCAGGGGGCCTCCTCCCTGTGTTCCCGGGCCCCCCGGGGAGCCTCTGCCAGAGCACTTAGCCCACGGGCCTTTCTGTGGCTCGCCTCCTCTCAGGCCAGGACTCCCCCTTCCCGTGTCTCTGCACCCCCCAGGCCTGATCCATGCTACGTACTCAGCGAGTGAAGCGTATAGCTGCTCCATGAATTGATCACACAGAGAAAACTAAAATCAAGATTAAGGGTAATCTTTCTATGCTCTATCACACCTGATATACACAGATAATCTCAGTTCCAGTATATCCTGACTCTAGCGCATTTACATGTATACTCCGACTCAGAGTTGGCTGTGTGTTAAAAAGTTACCTGAACTAAGTCTCTCCTTGTTCAAAAGCCCGCTGTTCTAAGAGTTTTCATGAGTTTTCACAAGACATGTTTGAGCTTCTTGAGAATTTAAAAAATAAATAAGCTAGTGAGTTACTGCAAAAGAGTTTTTTGGTTAAAAATTTTTTATCTTGAAACCCATCTCCACCAGGGAATCCCATGGGAGCACTTCGCCATCAGCTGCCAACCTCCCTTTGCAATGTACAGAGAAGCCAATGTCAACACAACCGTGTCCCCCGATCTGGTTAGAGAATTCCTGCCTGAGTGCTAGAAGTACCCCTGCCCTCTGCCCACCTCCCACACAGCTCCTGGTGGGAGGCTTTTGAAAGTCTGACTCTGTCTTGTGGTCGCGTTTAGGGAGCAGCGGAATCCTGGTTTCTGTGCCAAACCAAGACCCTGGCCAAGAACTCTCAGCCCTGCGGATGGCACCAGACCAGTTCAGTCCGCAGGGCCGACACCCGACCTCCCTCCATCCCACCTGTCCTGGGGCAGCCTCGCCCTGCCCTGCATGGCTTAGGCCTCTCCGAGGTGGGAAGGGTGACCCGGTGCCTCGGGGTGGAGAGCCGGCTCCCAGAAGGCCTGCGCTGGCCGCCCCCGAGGCTGTGCTGAGCCGCCGAGTTACACACCAGTTCATTCTTGGTCAGTGGCGGGCACATTTCACACTGAATTCCACCCCGTGGGGCTGTGTCTAATTGGACAAATTTGAACAGCAGGCAGCATGGCCACCGCAGCAAGGAGCATTGATATATGGCCCAAGCAAGGGGCTAACATCTTAAAGTGACAGGGGCTCTTTTTCAAAGAATGACTGGCCGGACTCCAGGAGGAAAAGTCCCGACTAGTGAGAGAGAGAGATGGGCCAACTCCACAGAGCAGAGCTGCCATGTCTGCTCTCTCTGTGGCAAGATAAACAGTGGGGGGTCGACCCCTGGGGACAGCGCTCTGGGGATCAGCCGTGCCCAATGCCTCTCCCACCGAAAGACTCAATATCTGATTAAACCTGGCGAAAATATTCAGCAAGGAACCCTTGACAGGAAAAGAAAAATGAAAATTTGTGTTTTCACACATTACTGAGCACCTACCATGCATTAAGTCAACATCCATCACATGCCTATTAAACGCTAGTATGGACCCTATTAAACACCCTGTCGTTGGACACAATGGAGCTTGTGAAGTCTATGGCCTGGAGAGGAAGAAAAGCATCCATCAAATAATTTCACAAATAAACCCACTTACAAGTTGTGTGGAGTGTTACGGAGGAAGTAGTTTGTGTGCTGTGAGAGCGTATGAAAGGGGTGTTTGGGGACAGTTTCCCTGAGGCAGTGGCATTGAAGCTAAGCCCGAAGGGGTGAGTTAGGTCAGCAGAGGGGGCAGGGACCCAGGAGATGAGGGGGATAGTCGAGGTGATAGAGGGCTTGTGTGGCTGGTCTCAGTGGCCGAGGAAACAGCCTGGGGTGAGGCTGTGGGGCCTTGCTGCTCACCTGATAGATTTTAGTCATATTTGAGTTTTGCAGAGATTATTCTGGAGGACAGGCTGCCTCAGAAATCCACTAGGAGACGAGGCAGTGGACGAGGCTGGCATCAATAACAAACTGAGGTGGACAGATGCTTAGGATGCGTAATCCACAGGACTTTGTGATGGCATCAATAGGGGTGAGTGAGTGAGAGAGGAGGGGATGTTAAGGAGGGCCCCCAGTCTTCTGACTTATTTACTCCACTCCCTGGGAGTTCCAGTCATGTGGAGGAGGAGGCGTGGGCATGCTGAGTTTCCATGGAGATGTGAAGACGTTGACCACATCTGCTACCTTTGACATCCTACAGTTACGGCGAATCAATTCCGCCCTCTCCCTGATGGGTCAGGTCAGTGGTCGGCAAACTCATTAGTCAACAGAGCCAAATATCAACAGTGTAATGATTGAAATTTCTTTTGAGAGCCAAAAACCAACTTCTGTGCATGGGCCACGAAGTTTCAATCGCACTGTACAGGGTATTTTGTGGAAGAGCCACACTCAAGGGGCCAAAGAGCCGCAAGTGGCTTGAGAGTTGCAGTTTGCCGACCACTGGATCGGTGAAGCCAGATGCCATCTCTTGATTAGGAGTGTGCACTGTTGTCCTGGCTGGAGTGCTTATCACAGTGCCCGGGACCTAGTAGCTGTTCAGCACAAGCTGGTTGCTGACAGCGTAGCACAGGTGCTGGAGGTAAGAGGAGCACCTAGGAGACGAGGGTGACCTGGTGATCTTGGGAAGGTTACACTGTTGTATAAGCGGGAAGGCTCTGTCCTGCCTTCCAGGAGCCTCCAACCTTTTCTGAAAGGCAAGAGAAATGTTGGTGAGACAGTAGCAGCTCTGAGAACCCTCGGGACAAAGGGGTGGAGGGGTGGAGATGGTGGAGGCTGACAGTGAGAGGTGGGTTCTTTGGCTGAGGTTCCTGCTGATCTTCAGAGAAACTGCCCTTTTATAAGGTGTGTGGCACGCCCCGCTTGCTTGTTTCCCGTTCCCCGGCTCAGATTCTGACAGGGTACAACCACAATTTCAGAGTTTCTGAAATTTCCTTAGAAGTGGTGTGTGTGTGTGTGTGTGTGTGTGTGTGTGGTTGGGGGCGGGGGGGATTCCCTCTCCCTTTATTCTAGCAGAGACAAAAGGTCCAAACCCTTCTTATATCCTACTGCTAGGGGGCAAGAGAAAGCGAAGAAGGCATTCTTGTCAAGAAAACCATGAACAAAGGACACATTTCGGTGCCACTTCTGTTGCCACCTGGTGTGTGCTCAGCGCATAGCAGGTGTACAGCCTGTGCTGCTGGCCGAAGCAGGGCTGACAACAGCTTTATCTGCCTGTAATTGAGCCCATGATGGGTTTGGGTGGTGTGCTTTTTTGGTTTAGACCAGACGGGCCTTTTCCATGTATCATCCTGTGCTGGTCTGTCTCTTTTGCATGTTGGGCTAATCTCCTCCATATGTGTGCCTGGTCTGGCCTGTGCGTCCCGACCTCCCATGAGGAGGGCGAGGCCGCTCCAGACAAGCGCGGGAGTTGGCTGGTTCTCTGAAGAAGGCAGCTGTTTGGAGGCCTCCTCTTTCTCTTTCTAGAAAGGCTCTGCGGAAAGACGCCCCGATGGGCTTCTCTTTGGGGTTTAGTGGGGCATGAGAAGAAGGTGCTCTTTGAACTGCTACAGCCGGTGACTCACCGGAACAGAGGCTCACAGGCCTGCGGTGTGCCAGCTGTCAGCCGGGCAGCGTGCAGCCCTTGGGTGAGGAGTCCTCTGGGCCTTGAACTTCTTTCTCTGGCTACCAGCAGCCCCTCTTTCCCTCCGACCCCTAGAGACCAGCTTCCCTCTCCCCAGCAGGATGGAGCGTGCTCTCTACGATGCCTAGAGAGGCCAGCAGACTGCTGATGGCTTTACGGCTGCAGCCTGAAAGGAGGGGAGCCACCTGACAGCAGAAAGAGAAACCTCATGTGAAGAGTGTGTTGCAATTTTACAAAGTGCTTTCAGACCCATTACTTTATTACTCCCCACAGCCACCTGGGAAGTAGGAGTCCTTCTTCCCCAGGCTCAGGGAAGTCGTCCTGCAAGGAAGAGGCCGAGAGAGCCGGCCTTGCTGATTGCAAGGTCAGGGCTCCGTCTGGAACACTGCCCTCCCCGAACGCCCACTGCTGCAGCCTCGTGGCCCCACGAGCCCCTCCACAGGCCCCATCCAGGTGCCTTCAGGGGCCCTGTCTCCCCGGGGCCACCTTGGGTCTGCCTCTGGACTTTGGTTGGCACGTGGGACGCCTGTGAGAGGGTAGGCGTGAAATATCTGGGATAGGAACAGGTTCCATTGCTGCACAGGGAGCGGCTGGCCCCTGAGACCCCATCAGCCACAGCTGCCGTGGCTGTTGCTCTTGGAAGAGCTCCGTCTTCCAAGGGGTTTGTGCCCAGCTGACCCCCCAGAACCTCCAGCAGGCGCCAGTTCTCATCAGCAATAGTTGTCCATGCCCTCAAGCAGGACCCAGGACACAACGGAGGCATTTTGTGAGCCCGGCGGGCCTCTGCCTCAGGGTCACCAATAGCTGCCTTCCTCTCAGCCTGTACGCCACTGCCCCCAGCCCTGTGCAGACCATACCATGGATGCCAGCCCTCACGTCCTCCTTGGGCCCAAGAGCCCCCTTTGCCCATTAGACTCGCACTCCAGCTTTATCAAGTTCCTGAACCTTTGTGGTCCTTGGATTCCCTGATTGAGAAACGACGTCAGCATATTGTGCTCATTCATTCCTTCGTTCGTTCATTTAACGTTAATTCAACATATAATTTGACGAGCCCTCGAGATTCAGATGGCAGGGCCTCAAGCCCTAGAGATTCAGAAAGGTAATCAGAGACTGTCTCTGCCCTCCAGATGTTCATGGTCTAGCAAGAAAGACAGATGTGTGAACAGATGATCACGATACAGTAGGAAATCAAATGCTTCCCTGCTCATGTCAAAGCTGTCCCTGTTCGTTGAAGGCTGTTGAGGGAAGGAGAACATGGGGATCGTTCCTTAGAAGTCACAGAAAAGCACATAGGAGATAGGGTGACCTGGATGACCTTGGGAAAGTTATATGACTTCTCTGGGCCTCAATTTCCTTATCGTAAACTGGGGTGAGGATGCCTGTGTCACAGAGTTCTTGGGTGTTTTTTTATTTTTTACAGAGTTTTATTGTGAGGGTAATGCAGAAAGTATTCAAGCTTTACACGTAATATGGTGAAACAGGGCAAAGGAGCTACAAGGAATCTTGAGTTGAAATTTTTGGGAAAATAGGTGTCACAGGGACAGGACAGCTCATGAAAACAGCCACTGGCATTTACTAGCGCCCAGTACATGCCTGCCCTGTTGATGGGCCTTGCCCCATACCTGAGGCTGAGACCTCAACTGCAGTCTGGCCTCCTGGGTAGAAAGAAGCTGAACTGACCCGGCATCCAGCACAGGACCTCTGTCGCTCAAGCACAAAGGTCTCAGGGCCCCCGCGCTGTGGTCACCCGGGGGAAGCTTGGACAGGCCACGGGGCTCTTCCTCAGGCACGTCGCTGCCTCCCTCGCAGCCTTCCATCATTTCTTTTTCTCATCGTGTCGACAGGGGCGGACCTCCCTCAGGAGGCCCCGTTTTAGCCGAGTCTCCTTCCATGCAAGTCCTCTGAGCAGCAAATTCCTCCCAGGTGTGGAGAGGGGGGCCGTCCCCTCTGCCCTCGCCCGCTGAGCCCCGCTTTCCAGAGCTGATTTACAACGTGTCCTCAGTCTGAGCACCTATTCTTGGGACTGCCTCTTCTTCCCCTCTCACCCCAAACAGATGTTTCTGCCCTGTCTCCTTAACACCGTGAGATACAATGTAACCAGATTAGACTGCTCTTCTTTTCCGGGGATTCTAAAGGCATTTCTTCGGTCGCTTTGCTGAACCCTGCACTGTGAGCAGTGCGAACACGCAAGGTGTGGAGCGACCATCCACGCAGCCATGTCCCCCCAGACAGACTCACTGACCATTAATTAAGGCTGGCACATTGAAAGAAGCTTAATTAAATGGGTACTGGCTTTCTAAGCCTCAGTTTCCTCATCTAGAAAATGGGGGTAGGAATAATACCTCCCAAAGCTCTTACTACGGTTTAATCAATGTGTCTAACAGAGAGTAGACTGCTGGTTGTCAAAGGGGAGGCAGATTGGAGGGCCGGGAGAAGGAAGTGAAGGGGTTCAGAAGGGCAAATCGGTAGTTACAAAATAGCCCCGGCGATGTCAAGTCCCGCACCGGGAAGGCAGTCAGTAACATTGTGATAACTGCGTGGGGCCAGGCGGGGACTAGCTTCGGCGGGGTGAGCCCTTAATACGTTAAACAATGTCCAGTCACTGGGTTGTACACCTGAGAGTAATTTTGCAGGTCAACTGTAACAAAGATGAAAAATTACTTTAATAATAATAATACTGCAGTAACTATGTATGATGCCAGTTGGGCATTGCACCTTTCTGGGGGGATCTCTATGTAAAGTGATTGTCTGTACACCTGAAACCAGTTCAAGGTATGACTGAAAGTGAAAAACAAGCAAAGCAGTGGGTCAGGAGGCGCATCCCCACGCACACTGGGTGCTGGGTGCGTGGCAGTCCGCGTTCATTTTCCCTCTCGGCCACCAAACCCTCCGCGGGGCTCCTGCGGCCTCCGCACAGCAGGGGGCCCTGGGGACGCCATAATGGAGAGACCCGGGCAATCAGAAAGCCATTAGCCCGGTCATGGCGGGGAAACGGACATTAAACAAATAATTGCATAAATAAATATGTAATTACACAGCTCCCTGATGTCGCTCTTCGGGGACCAAGGCATCTTGCGTCAAGACGGTTTGGGTGGAGGAGAGCAATGGCCTGTATTTCTGGGCTGGCGCCGCTGGCACCTACTGCGTCTGACCAAGAGGGCCGGTCCCTTTTCCCACGTGAGAGACTGAGCCGGGGCGGCAGGACGGCCCTTTGCCATGGCTCCGTCAGGGCTGGTCCGGTCCGAAGCAGTGGAGAGTGGGGTCCCCGTGTGCCTGCTGTCCCGGAGAGCATCCCCTCTGGATGCCGAGCTCTGCCTTTTACAGCACTGGGATTTCATGGCCGTTCACGGTGACTGGAAGAGAGGGAGAAAAAGCGACTTTGGACGGGTTTTCTTCTTGAGATCCATACACTTCGGGCTGGCCAGAGTCTGGCTGGAGAGCGGGCCCCTGAGCCGGCGCCGCCCGGCCTCGCAGCTGTGGCCACGACCAGGTCGACAACGGCCCTCAGACCTCGCCGTCAGCAACGGCAGAGGCTGCACAGACCCCCGAGAGCCTGCTCTGCTGGCTTCCTCTGCACTTTCTGCTCCGATGCAGGGCCTGTCGGCTCTCCTGACACGAGGGAGGGCCGGGCCCTGCCCCACCGGTGCTGCTCGGGATCAAGGCCTTGCTAGACTCCCAGCTCCCTGGTTTGCAAAGCAAACTTCAGCCTTGTACTATTTACCTTGGCAAGTCCGGGGCCAGATTGATGATCTGTAAAGTGGATTTGTTATTTGGCTGTTTGCTTTGGCAGCTCTTGAAAGCGCTTTGCTGATTACAGTCCCAGATGTCATTGCATACATTACCCTGCTCTCTATAACGGGGCTTTGAACACTTTAATTTGAACTACAAATACTATTAAGCTTTTTGCACCTCTTCTGCCTTTAGTCCTTGGATATTAAATATCAGAACAGACAGCCTGTGCTCCCTTAGCCGTCTTTCTCATTGCCCTTGTCAGCCTCCTCCCCATAGAGAGCTTCCGGCTCGTCCTCTGTGGGTCTTTCTAGAAAGCTTACTCACCTGTGCCCACCCCCTTGCCAGTTCTTCCCTAACAGGGACCCTGGCTTTCTCGTTCGGGGGGCGAGGTGACGCTCTCAGCCGGCTGCCCACACTGCTGGCCCGAGTGCCTTGTACGGTGCTCCATTCCGCTCACCCACAAGGATTTTCCTCTCTCCGTTTGCAGTTCGTTGTAATGTTACCGGTAGCATCCTTTTGGAGAAGGTAGATTTGGGGCATGCGTGTGGCCTGCCATTTTGCCCAGAGCGGACAAGGGGCTCCCAAAAAGGGTCCAGCGTCACACGAGAAAGGCAGCGGCAGAGCCAAAAAAATAAGGTGACGCTTTCCCACCTCAAAGCCCGGAATCGCTGGCCAGGTTCCCCTCTCGAGCTGCGCGTAACACCCCTCACCCCGGTGGGCGGGGGGCCGAGCTGCAGCCCGCGTCCTTCCGTGGGGGGCAGTTGCGGGTTCATATATCTTCGGGGGTTATTGGTGGAGAGAGCTGTGCTGCTGGCTAATGGGGAGGCATACGAGTCCGAGTTCTCCGAGGTAATGACTTCTTCCTGTTGTAAATAAACCATTAGCCAGGTCCTCCCCTCAGGAAGCAATTTAAGGCCCAGGGGAGAGAGCAGAGCAGTCAGCTCGCAGCCTCCTGGAGGGCTCAGCCCTGCCCAGCGCCTGCCAGGCCTTCCCCTCGGAGCAGAGCGCTCCGTCACCTCCCCACCGGCTCCTGGCCGGCTTCCCTGGGCCTGGGCCTGGGCCTGGGCGGTGCAGGCTCCGTGTGAGCTGCCTCTGTTTGTGCGAAGCTGCAGAGAAAACGGGTATTGCCCATGTTCTTTTCCTTTTGTGCTCTCACTCCTTAGAGGTCACTGTTTGGTCCAGTTCCTCCCCTCCGGCCGACGCCGTCCAGCATTGCTCGGGGCTTTAGAGCCGAAACGCCCGCCTGCCATCCACAGTGGGTGGCGGGCCCGCCGCTCTGTGTTTCTGTTCGTCCTCGTGCCAGCCCCGCCAGGAAGAGCGTTCCGATTCCTCCGTGAGGAAACCGAGGCTCAGCGGGCGCCTCGCCCAGGGCCTCCGGCTGCCGCGGGATCTGCGTCACTGGGCTCTTCACTGTCTGCTCGCTGCCCGGGGCCCTCCCGTCGGGGCTGTGGCCCCTCGCTGCTGTGAGCCCCTCAGAGGCAGGTTGGACCTCACACTGCAGGCTGGGTCCTGGGGACTCGTACCGGGCCTGGCTCCCTCCGGGCCCGGCGGCTGTTGGGATTCCACTGCAGTGGTTTCGGTGTGAAGTGACTGTGGCTGGTCTCGGGTGGGGTGCCGGGGCGGGGCGTGGCGTCCAGCTTTGAGATATTTCAGGTGAAGAAGTTAATTCACTTTCTGAGTTTACTTTAGGGATCGAGATTATGGCAGTATTTTTGGCCACCACTCTCAAATTCTGCTAAACCTTTGCTATAACGAGCAAACTGAGCAGATTAAGGACATACTTGGCTGCCAAAGGGCGTTCTGAACTGTGTAAAGTTCTGGGCTGAGTAAGGCGAGGGAAGCTCTTTTTTTTTTATGTAAAAGATTGTGTGTGTTCTGTGAACTTCTCTGCTTCTTCTTCTTCTTCTTCCTCTTCTTTTTTTTTTTTTTTTTTTTAAGCTCTTCCTGTTTTATTGTGTTTGAAGTATCTTTGTGGCGACCTGTTGGGCTAGGATTCTTCCATATGGAAGTGTTTCTTTAACTTTTTAATCATTTCTTTGGGGAAGCGGAGGGATAGGAGTAGCAGATGTTTTTCTGGCTTTGTTTGCCGAGTGGAGGTAGGGCCTCAGGAGCTGTGCATCAGGCGCAGGCCCATCCCAGGGGCAGGAGGCGGCTGGTCCCCACGGGGTCTGAGGGGTCTGGCCGAGCAGGGCTGTGTGGGAGGAGGTCCCCCTGCCCTCACCCTGAGTGATGCCTTTCCCGTTTCCTGGGAAGAATCCATGTTCCTTTCCCTGTGATGCTGAGAAAAGTTTTTGGTGGGGTTTTTTTTTCTTTTTTCAGTGTCCCAAGGCAAATTCTTATCAATTCTCAGATGGGAAGCCTGCCTAGAGCTCTTACTAAGGGGAGTGGGGGCAGGGGGGGGTGTACCAGATGAAATGAACCCTGTTTCTCTCCTTCGTGGCAGCCAGTCCCTCTCTCTGCTCTATGAGTGAGCCAGAGCTTAGCGTCTTGCTTTTTTTTAAAGTTGGAGAAACCCATCTGATCCCCCATTTCCTCGTGTGCTTTTGGACGCGTCCCTCCGTCGGCCGCTCGGGAGGCAGCGGGTGCCCTGGAAGGCGGTTGGGTGGCGGCTGTAGAAGCTGACAGTTGGCGCCCATGTTGTGCAGCTCCCAGCCTGAAAACCAGTCTAACAGTGGCCTCTGGCCCTGGCTCTGTTTACCGCCAGCCCCCCCCACACACACACACACACACCTCTCCTTCTGTCCCCAGGGCCCCCTGACAAGACAAGGGAGAAAAGGTTTGATCCTGTGAGTGAGGGCCCCCAGGCCCTTGTGCTCTGCAGACCCAGGCCGTAGAATGCAGTGGGAAGACTGGCTAATTCCCTCCCGACTAGACCATGGCTTTGCATGTGACCTTGGAGTTCTCAACACCTAGAGGTTAAGGAGATGAGTAAAAGCATCAGCAAAAGAAAGTGAGAAGTAGCAGCGAGAGCGTGAGAGGGAGGCCAGGTGAGGGGGGTACCCTGGAAACCCCAGGAAGAGGTGAGCCAACGGTGTCAGATACACCCTTGACCTGCTGACAGGTCAGGTTGGATGATAACCGAGAAATGGCTGTGGGTTTAGGAACGGGAAGGTCACCCACTTTGGAAGGGCAGCTTCAGGGAGAGGCGGGGCACGCCCCTGATTGGGTTCAAAGACGGAAAGGGAGGAAGAGAGGGAGGACGTTCTGGGCAGCCAGTCTAGACATCTCTTTCTGGGAGTCTTAAGGGAAGGGGAGACATGGGGTGGGAGCTGGAGGAGGGTGTGGGGTCAAGAGCTTCCTCCTGTTTTTAATGGAATAAATACTAACACAATGATGACATGCGGGTATGGGGGTCTAGTGCCGTGGTCGGCAAACTGCAGCTCTCGAGCCACATGCGGCCCTTTGGCTCCTTGAGTGTGGCTCTTCCACAAAATACCATGGTCTGGGCGAGTCTGTTTTGAAGAAGTGGCACTAGAAGAAGTTTAAGTTTAAAAAATGTGGCTCTGCAAAGAAATTTCAATCGCTGTACTGCTGATATTTGGCTCCTTTGACTAATGAGTTTGCCGACCCCTGGGCTAGGTGGCGCGATTGACCGGGTGGGGGGAGGGAGAGGGCCCGCCCTCAGAATCAGGTGGGAGGGCAGACGCAGCAGCGGGACTGTCAGTTCCCCCCTCACGGCTTCCGTTTACTGGAGCATGGCTTTGCCGAACGTGAGAATGGCGGCGGAGGTATTGAAAGTCGGAGGCTGGAGGAGCACCTAGGAACTCGTCCTCTAGGAGAGCGAGTGGACTCAGGAAACGTGATTCGAGGGCAGCGCCCAAGGCCCACGTGGAGACAGTGGTCAGAAGTTTTAAAGCCAGACTGGCTAGCAGGGCATGCGTTTTTCATAGCGACAAGCAATTGCCTGGGGACGGGGAGTGGGCAGAGAGCCGGACTGAGCGGGGTTGTGGTTTCACCAGGTGGACACAGCGGAGGGAAAGGGGTGCCAATGGTGAGGGTGTGGGCGAGGAATCGGTTCTGTCGGGGGAGTTGTATGCGTCCTGATGAGCTTCCCCATCCCCGTCCTCTCCCGGCCGGGCGCTCGCATGGCCAGGCCTCACGGTGGGCGCCGAGGTCCGCTCCGCAGGCACACGTGGGTCACCTGTTCCAGCACTGGGCCCAGAGGTGACCCCACACTGCAGAAATAAACCCGAGGGGCGAGAGATTGCCCATCCCGGCACCGCATGAAATTCCTTCTTCTAAAGGAAACAGAGAATATTCCTTGACACTCTAGACCAGTGGTTCTCCACCTTTCTAATGCCGCGACCCTTTAACACAGTTCCTCATGTTGTGGTGACCCCCAACCATAAAATTATCTTCGTTGCTACTTCGTAACTATAATTTTGCTACTGTTAAGAATCGTAATGTAAATATCTGTGTTTTCCGATGGTCTTAGATGACCTACAGGTTGAGAACCACTAACAGGGTCACCTATGACCATCGGAAAACACAGATAAGAACAGTAGCAAAATTACAGTTATGAAGTAGCAACGAAGGTAATTTTAATGGGGGGGGGGGGTCACCACAACATGAGGAATTGAATGAAAGGGTCGCAGCGTTAGAAAGGTTGAGAACTACTGCTCTAGAAGGTACCCTCTCCTTAGCCACCTCATCCCAGTTTCCTAGCAAACCTGGCACTGGGGTGGGTCGATTCATGGAGGGCTGGCACCAGTTTAACTGAGCAGACCGGACTGTTTGGGGCCCTCTCTCTGCTCGCCCCGCCCCCATCAGCTCGGCCACGGTCCTGGGTCCATGCGTTGGCCGAGGCGGCCCGCGGCCCAGGCAGGAGCACAGGCCTGGTCCCGGTGTGAGGCAGCAGGGAGTGCTCCGAGGCACCTGGGCGCTTTGTCAAGATGCAGGTGCCCGGGGCCCCGCCTTAGGCCACAGAAACTCAGATTATGGTCTGGGGCAGGACTTGCCCCTCCGTGCATTTGAAAAGCTCCCTTGCTGATTCTGCCAGGCAGCCCCGCTAAGAAGTCCTGGTCAGGGGCTGTGTGCAGGGGTTTGTGCCCAGCAGCTGGCTGGCACCAGGACCCACCTCCCACTGCCGCGCCTCTACCAGGTCTGCGGGTGACCAGATAGCTCTCCTGGCACTTCCCTCTCAATGCTCTCCTCTAGGAACTTGTCATTATCCTCCGTCTAAGTCAGAGCAGCTTAGTTCCTCGGAGAGCAGTGCCAGTTGGGCATCATGCCCAGAACGAGGAATGCAGGTCTGTAGCCGAGTTCTCCGCTCAGTTCAGCTCTGCCGCCTCCACGGGGCATCCTTCTCCGTTTGCCCTGCCTCCCCACTCCCCTTTCTCTTCTGGGGCTTTGTTTGCTGCCAGTTACTGAAGTCAGCTCATCCTGGAAGGACGGGGGACTGGCTAGATGAAGGTGTGGGTATCGTCAGTCACATGAGGTCTGCTTGGCAAGAAGGTCCTGGGTCGGCTAGGAGAGAGAGACAAGTGGCAGTGACGAGAGCAGAGAGCGGGAGCCTGGAGAGCAGGCGGAGGGCGCAGGCCAGCCCAGCTCCAGCTCCAGCTCCAGCTCCAGCTCCAGCTCCAGCTCCAGTTCCAGCCCAAGGGAGCACTGCAGCTGAGTCTCGTAGGAGCTGGAACACGGGAACCCTTGCTACGCAGAGGAACCCGAGTTTACCTGTCTGCATCATCCTTTGACGTGAAATCCTCTTGGTCTTAAAGGGCCAACCTCCTTCCAGTTGCTTCCACTGTATCAGAGACTTGGGTCTCTTCATCCAAGACCCTGTGTTGAGTTGGAGCCATTGCACTGTGAAACCTACAGCACCAATCCTGGGTCTTCCTCTGGAGAGAGAGTCCCTCTTGGGCCAACCTCACCTTCCCCAGGACTTTCTTCCATCTCTGCACTGATAGCCCAAATCTAAAACCCCCGGTTTTCTCTGGTCGCCGCAGAGACATCAGAGAAGGTGGGGATCCCGCAGAGAACCAGACAGACGGTCTCTCTGCCTGGGTGGGGCTCATATTCTAGAAGCAGAAGCAGGCAGACCAGCAGTGCCCCGGAGTGTGCTGTGATGATGTCAGTTCCGGGCTCGGAGCACACTGCAGGGCCCCTGGCCGACCCGAGGGGGGCAGAGGGGGTGGCCCCGAAGTTCTGCTCCAGTCATCAAGCCTGAGCAAGGCAGAGATGGAGAGGCCCAGCGATGGGAGGGAGCACCGTCCCCTGGAGGCACGGAAAAGGCTCGTTATGCTTAACGAGAGGGACAGGGCGTGGCGTTGGGGGGGGGGGGGCGCGAGCCAGAGACCCGCGTGGCGCCAGGTCAGCCAGGAACTCGGCACCCATCTGTGGCAGAGAGTTGTGGCGTCGCTGGAGCAGCTTGTCTATCACTTTGGACAGGTGTTTTCTGGCTCCTGGGATGACTGGAACAGACACACACACACACACACACAACCACAACACTTACATGCAAGCACACACACTTGCGTGCAGAGCTCCCGGGAATGGTTTCTGCTCTGTCCCTTCTCATCTGGAGGCAGCCCAGAGTGATCTGGATTATAACCCATCGCCGGGGGCAGGGGCTCACTCGGCCGCTATAATCATCTTTCCTTCCACCTTCGGATGTCAGTCAGCCTCACGCGGCACCAGCTCTGTGATGGACAGTGGGCATGACAAGGGCAAAATTTAAAACACACATCCTAGAAGGTATTCAGTGGGAAACTCCAGGCGGGAAGCACTGTTCTCCGGCTCCGGCTGACACCCTCATCCTGCTCCCTGGTGTCTGAGGAGACTCCCCACTCCCCCACCACCACCCCGCACCCCCTGCTCTGCCTGACGGCTGGCTAACTGTGTTCTCTGCTGTCACTCCTACACTGAGGTCACGTTGAGATGCATGGACTTCTGAATCTTTAACAGAAAGAACTAAAAGGAAATCCCAAAGGCAGTTAGTCAGCAGGCATCTGCTGAGAATGAGGGAGAGGGCTGTGACAGGTGTGGGGCGTTGGAGAAGAGGAGGGATGCAGGGGGGAGCTGACGAGGAACAAATGGGGGGAAAGGCCGGGGAGCAGGGAAGGCCCGGCTGGTAAGTGTGTGGTGCGTGTGTGGTGCTCTCCGGCGGAGCGCAGCAGCCCGGGAGGAGGACGGAGGTTTCAGAGGGTCGGATGGCTCATTCCTGGATGCGGCTGGCAAAGCAGGCGTGGCGGGCAGACCAGGAGGAGCTGGGCGGGGGGCAGGGAGGGGTTACGGGACCTGTGAGCCCTGAACGCCGGGAGGAAGCCAGTGGGTTGGGGAGATAGGGAGGGCTCCAGGCGCTTCCTTGGTAAGAATAAGAAAGTGAGAGAAACAGACACATAGAAAGTTTTATGATCAAACTGTGCGATTTCTTGCTTAAAATACCGGAAATGCCAACTGCAAGATCCAGGTGAGTGAGTTGCTGGAATGAAGGTCAAAGTCATTGGTGTGTGGAGGTCAGTGAATTACAAGGCCAGGGGTGTTGACTTGGTCATGCAATTGAGACCGCGCCTTCTCCGCATTCGGCGGCTGTTGTCGAGAAGGTGACGTGGTGTGAGTAGGACCACAATCCTCTCCTCGGCCAAACGGCTGACTGAGAAGGTCTGTAGAGCCCAGGGACGGGGTGGGGAGCCTGGTGCTAGACCAGCTCTGTGAGCGCTGAGCTTCCCTCCTGATTGATAAGATAATTCCTCTGGAAGAGGTGATGTAATTCACAAAGAACATTTGTATTCCCCTGTGGAAGAGAGTACTTCCTTTTATTGTCAGATCGCTTTAGAGTGATTGAAAAACCAGGGACAAACCTTTTTTCAGATGCCTGAAAGGAATAAGCTATGAGATGTCTGAAGTCCTGGTCCCAGGACCCTGCGGGATGGCCTAATGCAGAGTCTCTTTGCACCTCAGCTTCTTCCTGAAACGGGAGGACTCCGCAGGGCCATGGGGGGCCGGTGCCGTGTGCCGGGCGCTGTGCAGAACACGGTTGCTTCGGCCTGAAGGTCGTGTATCGTTCCCACTTCACAGATGCATAAGCTAACCAGTTTGCTAACCAGTTTGCTCAACATGATGCAACTGTTAAGTGACAGAAAAGGGACCCTAAAGCCAGGACGTTAGCCATCTCCTCCACTGCCTCTCTGAGACTCTGCGAATGCAAAAATAAGGCCAAATGCTCAGACTGCTAAGTCGAGAAGAAGACATCAAAACACACCACAGTGTCACAATCCCCTCCACACCCCGGGAGAGGGTGTGCAGGTGTGGTGAGGGTGCCACCGAGGGGCCACCCCGCCCCAGGGACTCCAGGGGCTTCGGCTCAGGGGGTGGGGTGGGGTGGGGGGTGTTGAGCTTGAGTCTGCTGCACACGGTGGCTTGTCGGGCGTTGGCCCCTCCTGTCTTGTCGGTCTGCAGTGTGGCAGCTCCTTCCCCCTGTGTCCTGGTTTGTCTCAAAACAAACAAATAAACAAAAACCACATCTATTTACTTTTCCACAAAATTGCTCTTAAAATATTTGAATACTAGACTTGTGGCTGCATCGTTCTTTTCTTCAGGTTAAACAACCTCAGATTGTTCCCTGTCTGTCTCTCTCTCTCTTTTTATTATGACTTTTTAAAATCCTCATCTGAGGATATGTTTTTATTGATTTGAGAGAGGTAGGAAGGAAGAGAGAGAAAGAGAGAGAGAGAGGGAGGGAGGGAGAGAGGGAGAGAGAGAGAGAGAGAGAGGGAGAGAGGGAGAGAGAGAAACATCAGTTGGTTGCCTCCTCTATGCCCGGACCTGGGACCAAACCCACAACCTGGGTATGGGCTCTGACCAGGAACCGAACCCGCAGCTTTCTGGTGCACCGGCCGACACTGCAGCCCGCTGAGCCACCGGCCGACACTGCAGCCCGCTGAGCCACGGGGCAGGAAGCTGTGTTAAGGGGCAGAAAGGCCAGTTTGAAGATTGTGGGGATAATCCCAGTGAGAACTGATGAGGGCCTAAGCCCAATGCCTGTGGAGAGGAGGGACAGAGGCGTAGGAAGTAAAATCCACAGGACCCTCCGCCCCCGGGTGAGCTGGGCATGGGGCTGAGCAGTCTGGCTGCGGCCCCTGAGAAGCCAGTGTGCCATCCACTTCGGTAGGGGACAGGGAAGGATGGGCCAGTTTGGGAGACGGGGGTATTGGGTGGGTTCTGGGCATGTTGAGTGGGAGGTGAGAGGGACAGCGGGTAAAGGCGTGAGGTCTGACACACAGATTTGGAGCCAGGAGACAAGTTCGGCATGACAGTCGCATGTTGGTGGTAGCTGTGACCACAAGTGTGGGTGACCTCACCCGGGGAACTGAACAGAGAAACTGGAGAAGAGGGTTAAGAGTAGAACCTGAGAAGCACCAAAATCTGAGGAGCAGAGCAAAGCCTTGGGAGGGTGGTCAGAGAGGGAGGAGGGAACCCCGAGGAAACGAAAGAAGGGTGGGAAGAGTCAGCCGTTTCCCAGTGCAAGCTCCCCTACGGCAGCCGGGCTGCCACAGGAACCTCACGGCTACACCGATCCCACCATGATCGTGGGAGGACGGTCGCGTGCTTTCCCACGGGATTCTTATGGCTGGATTGGAGGGTGTGCTGCTCTGGGGCAGGGGTTCCTGGGGGAAGACTCCAACCCGTTCCCAGAACCGGTGTTCAGGTTCCGCGCTGGAGTGCCTGGAGCCGATGCTTCAGACGCGAGGTGGTTCCATAATAACGGGGGGCTCTTTCTGACGATGCAAATCACACCCCCACCCTCCGCCCACACAGATTTCCACCTAAGGTTCCGGAGCCACTGTGACTGGGGGGCTCCTCCGACGTGTGGGCACAGAGGCTAACTCCCCGAGGAGAGGTGTGGGCAGCTCAGTTTTCGGGAATCCCGGGGAAAGCGGGCCTTTAGATCGCCGGTCCGGCGCCCTCCCTGAGCATCTGCACCGGAGCAGCCCCCCGGCCTCCATGCAGACAGTCGGACTGCCCCCTCCTCGGGGGAACGGCGGGCTGGAACGTAATTCAGCGTTAGAAAAAATGAAGCCGCTATGTGGAAAAGCTGACTGTTCCCGCGTAGAAGAGGGATTATGTGTAGACCAAGAAGACATTTTAGTTAATGGCAAGGCAGGAGCTGGCTCTGCTTGTTTGCATGTGTAAGACTCATGCTGCTCAGCGCCTCACGCCATGTGCCGAATGCATCTGTGCTCGGGAGCAGTTGTGTAACTGCTGCGGCTGGGCCTTGAGGGTAGAGCCCCCGGCGGGGCGTAGAAAGAGGAGGGATGGCTCCCCCAGTGACAGGGACCACCACCCACTGTGGATCTGGAGAGCAGGAGCGTGCCTTCCTGCATTAGGAGAGTAGAGCGCTCATATCCAGGCCTCTTGGTTGTACAGGGAGGCCCCGAGGGTTCATGACCACAGTCTGAGGGACATGAGAAAGCTGTATCTAGTAGCTTCTCAACCCTGAAGGCATTTCTAAAACTCAAATGAAGCACGATGAGAACTTAATTCTTTCCTTCAGCTGTTAGCCCTAACTCAAGGTTGGATGACAGCCCCTCATCTGTCTGACACAGGAACAGGAGGTCACCGGGCCCCTCCTTGAGGCCCCTTGGCGCCTGGGCTCCCCCGCCTCCCCTCCCTCCCCCTATTGTGGATGACTCTGATCTTCCTCTAACCCAGCATGTACCCTAGGTCCGAAGATAAAACGATAGGTTTCTGCGCACACACACACACACACGCACACACACGCACACACACATGCGTGCACACGCGCACACGCGCACACACACATGCACTCGCACGCACACACACACACGCACACACGCTTGTTCTGGCCGATTCTGTAAACTTGCTCCTTGCATGAGTGTAGCCGACATAAAATATATTGCTTCCTCCTCGCAGGAGGGACTGGCATTTCTTGCACAGGGAAGGGGTAGTGGAGGCGCTCTGGCCTTTTTGAACTTCCTTCTCGGCGAGGGAAATGAATAACATCCTGACTGGCCCCAGTGGAGTACACGTGGCGGGAGTCCTGGCCCCGGCGCCACGCTCGTTCTAGGAGTTGCTTTACCCACAGGCGCCAAGCTTGGCGCGCAGTGAGACCCCAGAGTGACAGCTATTTGGGCTTTTTCACACTTCCTAATGAAGTGGCCATTTTACAAGGCACGCTAGGAATCCCCAGCCCGGGAACATGTTCTCCTACAGGCAGCCGGGCCGGAGGGGAGAGGGCAGGGACACCCACGTCCCGCCCGCGCTGCGCAGGGTGCGGACGAGTCCTCGGGGTGCCCCGTACTCCCCGTCGGCGCCTGGCCTGGTAGCAGGAGGTATGAACTCCGTTTGCTTAATAGAGTGTTAACCCCAGGCCCTAGAACTTGTGTTAACACTTAGCACAAGGCTGGATCCGAGGGGAGAGGCCAGGGGACTGGCGGCTGCGGGCGGTTGGAGGGTTGAACTGTGGGGGGATGAGGGGGGAGGGAAGGAGAGGCAGTTGAATGGTCGCTGGGTGGAATGGAGCTGACTGGCGAGACCAAGGGTTCCTCTGCTCCTGCCTCTGTCACAGCCCATGTCTGTCCCCTCCCGCGCTTCACTTTCCCTGTCTTTAAATGAGTAGCTAGAGCCAGATGTACTCGGGGGGACCAACAGCTGGAAAATGCTTGGGGCCGGCCCGGGTGGGCAGCGTGGGCGGCACTGTCCAGGTTTGGTGTGCGTATAGGCCCCGGGACCCGAGCCCAGTGCAGCTTCTGGCATGTGGCTCTGGCCCGGGCCCTCGCTTTGAGTAGCAGCGGCATGGAGCGAGCGCAGGCCACGGAGAGCCTCAGATCTGGCTTATTTGTGGAGCACTGAAACCTCTGGTAAGACAAACACAGGATGGTTGTCCCCCTCTTGCCCCCCAACATCCTCTTACAGCCCAACAGCAAGAACCACTTGACAATCCTGGAATAGGAAGACTGAGCTGAAGACCCCCTTACTGGTACTGTAGCCATATTTTCAAAATCAAAATTCAGCATGGGTTTTAATAGGGAGAGTATAGGCTTTGGAGCCAGGGGAACCTAGAATCAGAATCCTGGCGATACCCTTGGCGGTGCAATCTGAACAAAAATGTTACTTCCCTCCATCTCCTGTTGCTTGATCTATAAAATGGCTATCGGCCCCGACGTCATAGACTGGTTGGGGGTGATGACCGTGAGGTGATGCGCATAAAGTGGCTGCGCCCGGCACCCAATAAACGCCCCACAAACGTGAGTTCTCTCACCCTTTCTGGTATCTGATCTGATCGGAGAGGTGACTGTTGGGAATTGGACACCATCCCAGGAAACCCGGTTGCGTGCGTGCTTGTCTCCGAGCTCCTGTTCCATGGTGTTTCCATCCGAGGACACGGCTTGCCTTGCGGTGTATCCCGAGCCTTGTCGTGGGACTCCTGTGGCCGCGTACATGTGTGCACTCTCTCCGCCCTCGGGAGCAGGACCAGGGCATCCTGAGGGCATGTTTGCTGGTCTGCGGTCTGGCTGCCTTCCCACGTGGCCGGGGCGAGATCCTGGCTGCGCCGGGCTCACAGCCGAGGACGAGCGGGTCTCGGGACCCCATCTGGGACCCAGTGTTGGCCTGGCTGGGGAGGCTCTCCTGGCTGAGGCACCTGCGGGCCAGGTCTGAGGTGGAGCCGGTGGGAATTCTCCCACTGGGACCCTCAGTGCTGACCCATCTCTCGGGCTCCCAGGCGGCAGGCGGCAGGCACTGCTCAGTGACCTCACGGGGTGTGAGGGCCTAGACCTTCCGTGACAGTTGTGAGAGGTGTCCCCTGGGAAACTGAGTGCTGTTTAACCGAAGGGCAGTGGAGGCACGGGAGGGGGCAGGGCAGGGACAAAGGTGACAGGCAAAGGGACTTGATATTTAAACACCCGATTCCTTCCAGAGCTGCTCCCCGGCCCTGGCTGATCTGACGTATGAAATCTGTAGAGAGGTGGGACTGTTTGTGGCATTTTTCACGCAAGTTGGTGCACATTCCCGGCGTGAGTAAGAGGAAGTAAGTCAGATGTGCACAGGGATGAGTCAACATTGCGTGCGGCCGGCCGGGCCACTGGGGGAAGAGTCAGGCCGCGGGCCGGCTCGGGCAGGCGCAGGGCTTGTGCAGGGCAGCCAGCGAAGTCGGACCCCCCCTCAAACACTTCTCAGGGGCCCACCGTCCAGCTCCCAGCACGAGGGTGTCTGACACGGGCCTTTTTCCTCCTCCTCTCTCAGCTTTTTCCGAGCGTTTGTTTATTTTAGGCTGATGACAGAGGTTTCGGGAAACACATAGAAAGGAGTAAACAGAAGAATCCCCTGTAACCCAACTACCCAGAGGCACCCGTAGCTAATAACCTTTTGTCGTGAGTCATTTAAAATGGTTTTCATGTTTCCTTCACACGGTTTGGTGATGCTAAGTGTACAATTTTGTTTTGCTTTTTTAGTTTCACATTCCCTCTCAAAATTTTATCTGTTCTAAACATGGTTTTTGCATGGCTACGTAATATTCCACTGCCGGAAAGATAATTTACTTAGTACCTTATTGTCGGGCCGTGTTAAAGCGGCACCGAGTGTCTCTGTGGGTGAAGGGGCGCTGGCATCTTAGATTACTTCCTTGGGCTAGATCGCTGGAAGTGGCTGGCATTCCTGGGTCAGGAGCGAGCCTACTTTTCAAACGTCCCTAATGCATATCACCAAATCGCCCTAAGATAGTGTCTCCCAGTCACAGCCCCATCACCAGCAGCCCGTCTCGTGTGGAGTAAGACTCTGCATCTTCGTTAAAGAATGTAGGGAGCTGAGATGTCCCACACCTGCCCTAGGTAAGGAGCTCAGGAGATATAAGGGCCCCAACCTCAGAGCTGAGAGGCCACCCCCCCTACTCTCCTGTGCCCCCTGCAGGCGTCCTCAGAGAAGGGGGGGGACATGCCATGCCTCCTCAGATGTGATGCCTCCCCACAAAGGCCCTTGCTGTGTGATGACACAGAACCACTCAGCTCTGGGGAGAGAGTTCCCAGTCTAGGAGCTGGTTGTCGCTCCTCTAGCTGCTTGTCATCTGGCCTCGAGGTGTCCCCAGTCACTTTCTTCACTTTCTAGTCCTTTCCCAGAATCCCACACCCCCTAGAAGGAGCCCACGTGCCGCGCAGGGCCCAGGGCACCCCTCTGGTGAGTGGCCTGTGCCTTCTCCGGGCACTCTCTCACGGCCGTCCCCGCGGGGCCCAGGGCACCCCTCTGGTGAGTGGCCTGTGCCTTCTCCGGGCACTCTCTCACGGCCGTCCCCGCGGGGCCCAGGGCACCCCTCTGGTGAGTGGCCTGTGCCTTCTCCGGGCACTCTCTCACGGCCGTCCCCGCGGGGCCCAGGGCACCCCTCTGGTGAGTGGCCTGTGCCTTCTCCGGGCAACTCTCTCACGGCGCCCCGCGGGGCCCAGGGCACCCCTCTGGTGAGTGGCCTGTGCCTTCTCCGGCACTCTCTCACGGCCGTCCCCGCGGGGCCCAGGGCACCCCTCTGGTGAGTGGCCTGTGCCTTCCTCCGGGCACTCTCTCACGGCCGTCCCCGCGGGGCCCAGGGCACCCCTCTGGTGAGTGGCCTGTGCCTTCTCCGGGCACTCTCTCACGGCCGTCCCCGCGGGGCCCAGGGCACCCCTCTGGTGAGTGGCCTGTGCCTTCTCCGGGCACCTCTCTCAACGGCCGTCCTCCGCGGGGCCCAGGGCAACCCCTCTGGGGAGTGGCCTGTGCCTTCTCCGGGCACTCTCTCACGGCCGTCCCCCGCGGGGCCCAGGGCACCCCTCTGGTGAGTGGCCTGTGCCTTCTCCGGGCACTCTCTCACGGCCGTCCCCGCGGGGCCCAGGGCACCCCTCTGGTGAGTGGCCTGTGCCTTCTCCGGGCACTCTCTCACGGCCGTCCCCGCGGGCCCAGGCAGCCAGAAGGCACATGCTTGTCTCTGGCTCACAGGTCTGGGGGCTGCCTGTGGCTGCCGTAACAAAGTACCGCACACTTGGTGACTCAACACAACAGAGATGTCTTCCCTCGTGTTTCTGGAGGCCAGAATTTCGTCAGCGAGGTCACCCTCCCTCCCCAGGCTCCAGGGGAGAATCCTTCGTGCCTCTCCCAGCTCCCGGTTCCACCACTGGTCACGGCATAAGTCCAACCTCTGCCCCCGCCTCCACGGGGCCCCTCCCTCTGTGTCCAGGATCGCCCCCTCCTTTCTCTCATGAGGACACTAGTCACTGGATGTAGGACTCACCCTAAATCTATGATGCTCTCATCTTGAGATGCTTAATTCCACCTGCACAGACCCTATTCGCAAAGAAGGTCACATCCTGAGATGGACATGTCTGTTAGGGGGGCGTCATTTAACCCACTGCAGGAGGTCACAGCACCAAGGTCCACAGAGGCTAAATGACTTACCCCAGGCCGTCCAAGGAGACAGTAGCAGGGATGGCATTTGAACCCAGGTCTTTTGCTTATCAAGTTTTAAAAAAAAATATTTCAGACTGTCAAGGTGTGACTGCTTGACTATGTTATCTGGTTCATAAGGAAATGCAGTTTGGTACACTTTTATCCTAGGATAGATACACCGTCACCCCGTTCGTGTATTATTGTAAATTACATTGAAACCATGCAATTGAACTCCTTAAATGAGAGCCACCCACTTTTCCTCCATGTGGCCAGCGGGGGAATTCAGACCCGGGGTAACCAGAAAAGTTAACCAGAGAACCGCAGTTGCCACACAGATGTCTGGATTTGCAAACCTACATTCTAACCTTTAAAGTCTGAGTTTTGGAAGATGCCAAAATGCCTGCTCTGTGCTAACCTGCACAGCCATTCTTGGTGTCCCCGTTACTTCGAGCTCCTCGTCCCTGGCTCAGGAGCCTTTGGTGTGTTGGCCGCACGCGGCTGTCTGTTCCTGGACCTCTGATGAGCCCTGAGGGCCGGCGAGAACAGATGTGCACAGCATCACCGCTTCAGGGACACCAGCACCAGCGTCTCCTGGCTTGCCAACATTAGCATTTTCTTCTTTGTTAGTACCTTTCCTTTCTCTTCCGAACTAAAATAGTAAATCCTTTCAAAATGACCTCCCCGCCGAAGTGCAAACCCCAGAGCCAAATGGATGAGTAGAGGACCCCCGAGGTACAGTGTCACGGGTTAGGTGAAGGTCAAGCAATCAGGGTCATACCTGGTTGCCAGGGTCGGAGTCCCTTTGCTCTGCCCCATGTCGGTGCACGTGGGGTTATGGTCATCTCGAGACCCATCCTCCAGAACCGAGAAGGACATGCGGGGTCCTCCTGTTTCCCCACCCTCGCTCAGTGAACCACTCTCTGTTAGTCGCAGCATAGTGCATGTTGACGTAGTGAAATATGCCTGCAGCCACACCCCGTCACCAAGTACAGCTCACTCCTCGGCCTGTGCTTTGACGCACCAGCCTGTGGCGGGGAGAAAGGAGCCCTCCCCGCAGCGCCGGGCCCCCGCGCCGTCCGGTGAGCTCGGTGAGAGAGCAGGCGCAGAGGCACTCCAGCAGCGGCTTTCGTCTCGCCGCGGGCCATTTCTTAGTGTGGGCATTGTTATTTTTAGAAAATAAGTTTTTATTGATTTCAGAGAGGAAGGGAGAGGGAGCGAGAGATGGAAACATCAATGATGACGGAGAATCATTGATCGGCTGCCTCCCTGCACAGCCTCCACTGGGGATCGAGCCTGCAACTCGGGCATGTGCCCTGACGGGGAATCAAACCCTGGCCTCCTGGTTCATAGGTTGACGCTCAACCACTGGCCAGGCAGTGTGGACATCATTAGTACTGTGAGCTCTCACCTAGAAGGGTTTTCCTCTTGAATAACCTTGTTTAATTACAGGTGTTGCTCTTGCTGCTGGCCTCCCTGGCGGCTGGAAATTTGATCAACAGGTCCCTGTCGACTCCAAATCCCTGGGCCACGCCTAATTAATGCTGGGCCGCGCCTAATTAATGCAAAACGGGGGCCGCGCCACAGGCCCCTAAATAGCCCGGTGCGATTAGACACTATCAGCCCCCCTGCCGCCGACATCCTCTGAGCTCCCGGGCCCCTCCACAGTGGCATACAAAAGGCCGAGCACGTGCTCCCCTCGCAGCCGGGCGGCTGCCAGCCTGCCAGCTGTCACAGCGTGCCTCCGGTGGGTGTGTGAAACCCAAGAACCTGACCCGTTTCTCCTCTGGGGAGAGCGCAGCGCAGGATGCCGCCCGGAGAAGCAGGATGCCGAGGCGCACCTGGGCGAGACTGGCTCTCTGCAGCCCGACCGGGTTCCTCCAGCCCCAGACCCGCGATCTCACATAAGTGCACCGGAGGCAGTAGCACGCTGCTGTGCCATGGTTTTGTCTTGCGTTTCATCTCCTTCCTTCCTCTTACTTAATTTTCGCTTCTTCCCTGCCCCTCGCCATCTCATTCCTCCCAGTCCTGGCCTGAGGTTTTGGCTCTGGGACCACACCCGATGGGTCCTGGCCCTAACGCACCTGTCACCAGCTCAGATGGTCCTAATCAGCCCATAGACAAACACGGCCTGGGCAAGCACGGTGTACAAAGGGAGATGTGTCCCCCTCCCCCCCAAGGAGCCTCTAAGCTGGGCTAGAGAGCAGACCATGAGACTAATAAAGGCAGGATGGACTAACGCCCGGGGACTGGTCTAGTTAACCTGGGATCCAAGGATAGACTTCAGAGGGATCCGTAAGCACCCCAGAATTGCTTACATAATTTTATGTGCACAAACACACATTTTGGGGGTAAGTTCATGGCTTTCATCAGCTTTACCCCAAAAGGTAGAGCCTTTTGTACAACACGACTTTCTGAAAGAGGGCTCATGGTAACTTGGATAGTCACTCCAGGCTCCCAGGGCCGGAGGCAGCCGTGAGGGCTGGGCTTGCCAGGAGGCATCGGGAAAGACTGTTACACTCAGAACCGGAGACCCGGCGCGACCTCCCGCCTCTCCGCCTCAGAAAAATGTAAACCTGGGAAACGGCAATGATTGCAGCTTCCCAGAGTTCATGGAGGACCATGAGCTTTATTATTATTATTTTCCTGCTCCCTTTGTATCTCCATGCCTCTCGGTGCTGTGCTTGACTCATATCATAGTGGACACTAATCAATATTTGATGAATGTGCGAGTTAACTGGAATAATAAACGTGAGAGGGCTTTGTAAACAGCAGAGCAGGGCCTCCGCAAGAGATCTTGGCTTCTCGGTCGCGTGTACTTTGTGCTTCGCAAACAGCCTGCATTAAGTGTCTTCTCCCCTTGAAACTGACCCTCCCCCCCCTTCATGGGACTTGAAGGGCCAGCCCATCTGACGGAGCACCCCTGGGCTGGCCAGATGCCTGATAGCTGTGCCAACACGGGCCAGAGAGTTCGGAGGTGGCCTCACCCTCCAAGGGCTTGGCCTCTCGACCCCAGCCCCTGCTGACACGCACGCACCTGGGCGGACAGACTCCGGGAGCTCCTTTGCTGTCCTCGTTGGCACTGGCAGGCGTGGGAGGCACATCCAGGAAGGGGTATTGCAGGCCTCTGCTGGGGTTCCTGGCCTGGAAGCAGGACCACTAATTGCATCCCCTGTGTGGCCTCCCCGGACGGTAGAGACGATCGAGTGTGGAACATTGTATCTCCAGCCTCCTACCCACAGCTCCCATCCATGCCCGTGCCAGGAGAGAGTGGGTCTCTCCGTGTGCTTTCCCCCGTGTGTCGTCCGCCAAACAGAAGGACTCATCCACGTTGTCACGATCCTCCGAGGATTGTGGGCCAGTGGGGGGGCGGGGGGGGGGGGCTTTTTAAAAATATATATATATTTTATTGATTTTTTACAGAGAGGAAGGGAGAGAGATAGAGGAACATCGATCAGCTGCCTCCTACACACCCCCAACCGGGGATGTGCCCACAACCAAGGCACATGCCCTTGACAGGAATCGAACCTGGGACCCTTCAGTCCTCAGGCCGAGGCCCTATCCACTGAGCCAAACTGGTTTCGGCTGGGGAGGTGCTTTTCAACAGGCGTTGATTGACGGGCCCAGAGTCCTCAGAGCAAGTGAGGAAGGGCAGGTGCTTTCCTGTCCATCAGTTCTCCCCCAGGAGCTTTCCTGTCCATCAGTTCTCCCCCAGGTGCAGCTGAGGGACGCAGCGGGAGAAGCTCCAGGCTTCTAGGCTTCAGAGGAGGAGCGTGTGTTCCAGATCTCTGAGGTGGGGTGAGGAGGGGTACTCAGAGCTTGCCACCCATCACTCTGGGCTTCAGAGACCGGGGTGGTGCCTGCATGACCCCTCAGGGTCATTGTGATGGTGAAAATAGATGGTGTTGCGTCAAGTGGCATAGAGTTGTTCACACCTGTTATGACTCACGCATGCGCGAGCTCACCTGGACATGCAGAGCCCTCACCGTGTGCGGGCACTTCTAATGCAGTCGTCGGCAAACTGCAGCTCTCGAGCCACATGCGGCTCTTTGGCCCCTCGAGTGTGGCTCTTCCACAAAACATCACAGCCTGGGCAAGTCCACTGTGAAGAAATGGCGTTAGAAGAAGATGAAGTTTAAAAAATGTGGCTCTCTAAAGAAATTTCAATCGTTGTCCTGTTGATATTTGGCTCTGTTGACTAATGAGTTTGCCGCCCACTGCCCTAATGCAATCCCCACAACAGCCCGACAGGACCGGGTTGTTTTGCTGGTTTCATGGTGAGGAATCAGAGGCTCCGAAGGGCAGAGAGCTTGCCCAGAGCCGCGCAGCTAATGTGTGTCAGAGCCTGCACTGAAGCCCGGGCCCATTTCCTCCTCCACCAGCTCCTGGTTCTCTCCTGCGTGTCATCGCGTTGCCTCTTAAAGTCTCGCAGACTCCTCTGGCCTTCACCACCTGAACCCACCTCTCACCTGAACCCCTCGTGCTGGAACTCTTGCTGGAGTTTCTCGTTTGCTTGTGCCTGGGCTTCTGATGTTCCCCTTGACCCCGCTGTCAGCTTACCCGCCCTGACCGCTAAGCACAGGGCGCACCAACCCTGACCGAGCGCCTCCTGGAAGCAGGCGCCTGCGCTGTGAATGGAGGGGTAAGGACATCCCTCCCCTGCCCCTGGGCCGCCTCTGTCCATAGAAAGCCACGGCCTCAGGCCTGACTGTCCGGGGAGGAGGAGCGCCCACATTTCGTTGTTAATCCCCTCTCTGGAAATCACCCGGCATGATTTCCGAGGCAGACCCTTCCGAGGCACAACGTTGCTTCAGATCTTGAACTTGTCAGCTAGGAGAGGGGCAGTGGCAGAGAACATCGATTCCTGGCAGGAATCTTGCTTAACCTCTGCCCTCCTTGGAGACAGAGTTATTAGCTCCACTTCAGAGATGGGAAAGGGAGATGGAGGGACTTGCCTCACTTCGCTTAGGGAGTGGGTCATGGAAGGGAAAACTTGTCATGGGTCCCTGTGTGTCCTTGGGCCCCGGGCACTGCTGGATTGTTGCTGTGCTGGCCGAGCGTTGGCTGTGGGCTGGGCATAGGGGGGTCCCTTGGAGGGCTGTCACTCAGAGCACCCCACCCCCACCTCCTGGCGCCTCACTCCCAGACCCGTGTCCTGACCCTACTTGATGGTCAGAGAAAGTACCACAGGGCAGCTCCTCACTCGGGGGTCCAACCTGAGAAGCTAGTCCCAGGGAATCTGCTCCCCAGGTGGGTCTCTTCTTGGGGAGACGCATTCACAGATGCTCCCGCTCCCCCAGCGCCAGGCATCTCCCCTACAATTAGGCAAGAGATAAATCAAAGCCCAGCGTGGCTGATGACATTCAGGAGCCAGGGGTGACCCCTGCCACACACACAGGTCCCAGCGGGCTGGCCGCAGCCTCTGTCTGGGCAGGAGAGGGCTGGACTCTCTGGCCCTCTTTGCCGATGTATGGAGCCGCTGGCTGTCGGGGTGTTTACGCACGGTTATCACCTCAGGGCTGCGGCCATTATCAGAGGCTGGGCCGCCTGCCGGGGCCAGGGCTCGCACCCTCTCTATTACCACCTGTCATTGGCGGGGAGTGTGCGCTGACGCTGCCCAGTCCTGGCTGCCGCGGGGAGATAGTTTCTGACGGCTGATCAAAGAGGAGCAGCAAGGCCTGATAAAGAGTGTGCGCTGCGTGTACTTTTAACTCGGGGAAACGTTGGCATTTGCATTTTTCCCCCATCTTCCCGGGGCTGGCAGGAACCGAGCCCAGTAAATGCCATGGATTCAGTTACCTAATCGCGGGGAAAATGGCATGTGCTTAAAGCAACAGAGCAGGACTGTAATCTCTTTCCAAGAGAGAGTGGATGAACTAAGCTTTCACAGACTTGCCGTATAATAAAGCGGAATAATTTAAATGGGGACTTTGAAGTGAGCGTGCGTGTAAAAGCTGACCCTGGCACGCGGCAGAGCCCCGTGTACGTTTTGGAATGTGGGAGCAGCTTCAGATTAAGGGGAGATCTTTGCTGAAGGTGCTGCCACCCAACTCTTGCTGGCATCCCCCAAATGGGGCCCCAGCTGTGCTCAGCCTTTGGTGGCTGGGAGGCGGTAGCCATGGAGCTCAGAGATCTCAGTGCTTTTATCTGTGTTTCTCAGTTACAGTTTACATTCACTAGTATTTTGTATTAGTGTCAGGTACACAGCATCGTGATTAGACAATCCTATACTTTATTTTTATTTAGTTATTCACTAGAGGCCCGGTGCACAAAATTCATGCCCGGGTAGGGTACCTAGGCCTGCTGGGTGATCAGGGCCGATCTGTGGGGCTCCCACTGGCACCCACCTTGGCCAGCCTGGCACCGCCTGCTCACTGGCCCTGCTGCCCACCACCACCGGTCACCTCCCTCTGCAGGGTGACCACGAGGGCAATTGGGGGGGGGGGCGGGAGCAGGGCCTGCTGGCACCCGCCTTGGCTGCCCTGGGGCCTTCGGGCTGGGGGCAGCTCCTGCACTGAGCATTTGCCTCTGGTGGTCTGTGCACATCATAGCAACAGGTCATTTCACCAGTTGTTCTGCCGTTCAGTCAATTTGCATATTAGGCTTTTGTTATATAGGATATCTTTATTTTAATTTATCCTTATTGAAAGTATTACAGATGTCTTTGTTTGTTTGTTTTCCCCACTGACCCCTCCCACTCTGCCCCTGCCCATCCAGGCTTCATTACTCCGCTGTCGGTGTCCATGGGCTGTGCGTGTATGTGTATAAGTTCCCCAGTTAATCACTCCCCACCCCACATCCCACCCTTCTCTTCCCTCTGAAATCTGTCCGTCTGTTCCAGGCTTCTATTTCTCTCATGTGATAAAGACTATCGTATCCTTTACCCAGTGTCCCCCCTGATATTTCCAGGTCCCACCTGGCACCGTATGTAGTTATTACATGGTGATAACAGAGATCTGAGTTCTTGAACCAGATCAGCCACAAACGTGCTGTTGGATTTGGGGCCATAATTTCTCTGAAGTTCAAATGAAAAATGAAGAGGTGCAGTATGGGATATGGTGGTTTAGAAAGTTTAAGCTTTATCACCCATTTTAAATGAATCTTAAGGGAAGCTGTATTGTATCAACCAGAGACAAATAGAGGTGTTTTTGTTGAACCTGGTCCCTAGGCCTGGCCAGCGATCAGGGCTGATCTGTGGGGCCCTCTAGTCCCTGGAGACTTCGGAGGGACCCTATCGCTGCTCAGAAAATAGCTGAAAAACCACTCACCCAGAGACAACATAGAGTTCATTTCCTGGAGGTCTACACTTTGACCCAGTGGCATAGCTGTTGCTTTCTATCCTACACATTCATGTGTGTGTGTGTGTGTGTGTGTGTGTGTGTATGTGTGTGTGCATGTGTGTGCATGTGTGTGCATGTGTGTATGTGTGTATGTGTATGTGTGTATGTATGTGTGTGTATGTGTGTATGTGTGTGTGTATTTGTGTGTGTATGTGTGTATGTGTGTATGTGTGTGTATTTGTGTGTGTATGTGTGTATGTGTGTGTATGTGTGTGTATGTGTGTATGTGTGTGTATGTGTGTGTATGTGTATATGTATGTATGTGTGTATGTGTATGTGTGTGTATGTGTGTATGTGTATGTGTGTATGTGTGTGTATGTGTGTGTGTATGTGTGTGTGTGTGTGCATGTGTGTGTGCATGTGTGTGTGTGTATTGTGTATGTGTGTGTGTGCGTATGTGTGTGTGTGTGTATGTGTGTGTATGTGTGTGTGTGTGTATGTGTGTGTGTGTGTGTGTGTGTGTATGTGTGTGTGTGTGTGTGTTTTAATTAAGTTTGAGAGAGAAGCATCGAGTCATTGTTCCACTTACTGGTGCATTCACTGCTTGGTTCTTGTATGTGCCCTGACTGGGGATCGAACCTGTGACCTTGACGTATCAGGTCGATGCTCTACCCTTCCAGGGCCCATGTTCATGGTTTGTAGTGTTCTCTCCTTCATCTGTCCTGAACAAGAGCTAACTGGCCGCTGGATGGGCGGGGAGGCGGTGGACAAAAAGAAGGGGCTCTGACAGCATGGACTCAGTGTGCCATGTCCCGTGTGCTGCAGGTACCTTTGACCGGAGCGTGACCCTGCTGGAGGTGTGCGGGAGCTGGCCCGAGGGCTTCGGGCTGCGGCACATGTCCTCCATGGAGCACACCGAGGAGGGCCTGCGGGAGCGGCTCGCCGACGCCATGGCCGAGTCGCCCGGCCGGGACGCGGTGGGATCCGGCACAGGTAACGGCGTCTCGCCCCTCGCCCGACGTGGCCACGACTGGCGCCTGCTGGTGTGGAGCTTCTTTGGCGGGAGAGGGCGTGTGTTTGTTAACGGCCTCTTTGGCTAGCTCTCTGATTGCCGCCCCTGGGGAAGCTTCCCGCGTGGGAAACCCTGTGTAAAGGGGAGTTCCCGGTGGAACGGACCCCTCCCCGGTGGGATAACTCGTACAGAAACGTTGTGAGCACAGTGCTCTGCAAGTGGCTCCCAGGACACCTGCTCCAGGGGAAGGGACCACGTTGGCGTCTCGAAGGTTTTCAGCAGCCCTTTGGCACCGAGCGCTTAGGCAGCACCCCTGCTTCTGCCACGCTGGAGGCCTCGCAGAGTGGCGGGGATCGGGGGGCCTGCCACCTGGCGGGGGGGGGGGGGGAGCGGGGAGAGCAAGCATGAAGCAGGCAGGGAGGGTTTGAGCCCGCCAGACAGTTTACCCTTACGCTGCCTTTCGCCCTTGTCTTGCCTCTGGGAGGGCCCAGCGACAGGCCTGGGTGGCTTCCCGCATCTGGGAGCGGGCAGAGACATCCTTAGGTGATGGGTGAGCGCTGCCCAGCAAGCAGGTGCACACATGCGTGCACACACGTGCACACAGAGCGCGCACTTCGGAAAGACCTCCGCCTGCAGTCACATCCAGCCTGCGCTCTCTGTCCAGGGCACCTGTCCACCCTGGATCCCTGTGCTGCTCGGGGCTGCCGCCCAGCCTCCCTGCCTGAGAGAGGCTGCCCCCCGGCTGCTTCCCGGATCCTGAGGGCAGCGGGAACTCGGCCCTCCCGCTCCTGCTGTCATTTACTGCCAACTGCCCCGTCCCTGCTCCCCACGCTCCCTGGAGAGAGGACCCCGGAGAGGAGGAACTTACAACCCGGGGGCAGGGACCAGGACCAGCGAGGTGTTGAGGCTCCAAGCATTTGGGCAGGGCTTGAGATGCCTGGCCAGGGTCAGCCCCCAGTCTCACTTCCCACGGGGTCCCCAACAGTCTCACTCCCCAGGGTGTCTTCTGGGGCATTTGGATACGGGGGGTCAGCGGGTACTCTTTGCCCTCTCTCCTTCCCCTCCCGTTTCCTGCACTAAGAGGAGAGACTCACTGCTCTCTCTCCCCACGGTGCTAGCATCGCCCTGCCTGTCCTGCTTGTGTACTCATTGGCAAAGGAACAGAATGGATGCCAGAGAGGGAGGCAAGCGGTTTAGCTAGGGGCACCACGTACCTGCTCTGCCGGGCAGCCCAGCCTCCTTCTCGCCCCTTCCCCCCTGGAAGGAGAAGACGCTGCCCCGCCACCGCCATTCCCCCGGGCGGGTCCGGACACGGCACACCCTCTTGCCGCCCCCCCGCCCCCCGAGCTCCCCCACTGTGGCAGCTGCTCATCGTGCCCTCGTCCTCCCAGCGGGGCCCACTGGGGAGGGGCAGCTCTGCCATTGCTGGGGCTTCCCCCCCATTTTCCTGGAAAGCTGGCGAAAGCCAGGAACACTTTCCCCTCTGAGCCTGGCTCGGGGCACAGCCTTTGCCCTGAAGCGCTGGGCCCCTGGCCGGCTCCAGTTCACAGGAACCAGGGCCCGGTGTCCCCAGACTCCCTCCCGGGAGCTGCCCGTCAGGGGCCGGAGCCGCTGCGGCCAGCTTCCTCCGAAGCCGCTTGGGGCACCTCAGCGTCAGCCAGCGGGGGTCGGAGGGGCCCTCGCTCCGGGCAGGGGAGTTCAGCCGGCGCCGACAGTGAGCAACAGCAAAACTGCAGCGAGCCATGTGCCAGGCACAGGGGAGACTCTGGCCTTAAGCAGGTTCCAGAAGTTAAAGGGAGAAATGAGAGAGGAAATTAAAACTGAATGACCCAGGGGTCAAAAAAATAGGAGACACCATTTTGGGGCGGAGGGGCTGCATGTCCCTGTACCCCCACCCCCCCAGCTGTCACCGAGGGGTTTCTTCGGGTCTTGGACTATGGACAGAGGTGCAGGGCCAGCAAGTAAAGCAGAGATGCTGGGAGTCCGCCTGTTTCCCTCTGCATTGCTGAGAGCACCTCTCGGGGGGTAGAACTGAGAGGAGGAGGCCGGCGGGGCAGCCCGGCCTTGACGGGGCCGCGAGCACGCCCATGCCCGTCAGCCTGCTGCCCAGAGACAGCAGGGACACACAGGGCCATGTGTGCTGAGAATTCCGTAGCAGCCTCTCAGCCTCTCTCTCCCCCAACCCTGCTTCTGTGGGTGGCGCATAGGAGAGGGCGACATAGGATAGGGTGACGGCCAGGGTTTGCCTGTCAGGGACCAGAGATGACCAGTCCCGCAGCCTTCTGGGTGCAGCCACCGGGCCTGCTGGCCTCTTACCCAGGTTGCATGGAGCATGCTCTCATGACCCCTGACCCTGCAGCCCAGTACCCAGCATGCCTCGCTCTTCTACAGCTAGTGGCTCGCTGGTAGTTAACACCCAGCTCTCTGTAGGGCAGCGGGAAAAGCCCTAATTTGTAACATTTGGGATTGTTGTCATGTAAAAACTCATTACGGCCAATTTCAAGCCACCAACATGTCAATCGTCTAGCACCGTGGTCAGCAAACTGCGGCTCATGAGCCACATGCGGCTCTTTGGCCCCTTGAGTGTGGCTCTTCCACAAAATACCACGGCCTGAGCGAGTCTATTTTGAACAAGTGGCATTAGAAGAAGTTTAAAAATTTTGGCTCTCAAAAGAAATGTCAATCGCTGTCCTGTTGATATTTGGCTCTGTTGACTCATGAGTTTGCCGGCCGCTGCCTAGTGCAACTCAGCTCTCCCCGCAGAACAGCAGAGCCTTTCCAAACCTTCCTGCTCAGAGTGGTCCACGGCCAGCAGCACCATCTGTACCCACGTGCTGATTGGAAACGGGGAGTCCCAGCCCCCACACAGCCCCCCTCGATCAGCCCCCGCGTTTCACAAGCCCCTTACGCACGTCCGGCTGCGAGAAAGTGTGGAAACGCGGCGAACCCCGAGGCAGGTGTCAGCTCTGGCCTCGGTGGCGGCCGCCCACCAGTGAGTGTAATTAGGTCACGTGTGCGGCTCGCCAGCCCGGCTCTACTAACCGGCCGGACCGCTCTCTTGCTAATATTGCACTCCCTCCCCGCCCCCACCCGTTTGCACTCCCCTTGTCCCCATTCAGCAGAATTCCAAATGGAGGTCAGTGGAGCTCTGCTCTCACTGAGGGAAAAGCACGCACTGGTCAGATTGGTGCCCCTGCCCGTGGCTGGCCTCCCCTCTCCAGGGAGCCTGGCAGTCCTGCATGTCCCTCCCACCCCCTTCTCCTGGTCTCAGGGTGCACTCATCTGAAACCAGCGCCTAGAGCAGTGTCCAGCCCTTGGTGGGTCTGCAGTCACTGCTGAAGGAATGAATTCTTCATTCAACCTAGACGTCAGCCGTCCTGTTCCCGCCCCTGCCTGCCGCTGGGGCGGCCCGTCTGTTTTCATCCTCTTAGGGTTACCCAGGCCTCTGGTCCTCGAAGAGCTTGTGTATCATGTTTAACATTTTTTCCACAGAATTGCTAGTTATTTAGTAGGACTTGATGTGCTGTTCGTTTAGTGGGGTACATAGCCCAGTCCATCACCTTGAAATCAGTCTCTTTCCTGCTTCATGGACACTATTGAGAACTCCCCTCTCTCAAATCTCTTCCGCACCTTCGTGTCTCTCACTCTCAGATGACTCAGTGGTGGTCGTCACTGAAGAGACCTCTCGAGTTTCTGTACTCAGACCCCAAATGTTCCGGCAACAACTTTCCTCTCCTCCTGTTTCTGCCCCCGGATCGCCCAACCACCGCAGCCACTCGCCAGTTTGTCTCAACACAGTCAAGTCGCTGCCCCCGACACTGGCCCTGGGCACACACCCTGTGACCTTGATCTTGCTTTCCCACTGACTTGCTTTCTGCCTCGGACCACTTCTCACTTCCTGCCCTGGGTGTGCCTCCTTTGTCGGCCTCAGTGCATGTCTCGGGGCCCTCTCTCGGCCTCTTTCTTTTCCCTCCGTCAGTACAGGGCATCGCCACTGCTGCTGCGGCCGCTAATGCCGTCTATAAACTGATCACTTCCAAGCAAGCTCCGGGTTGGCTCTCTCTCCCGGTCTCCAGAACCGTCCAGACGATCACCCACTGACATCTCTGCATCCGCGGCTGGAGCTGCTCCCCCGCCCTGTCCTTCTCCCGGGCTCGCCCACCTCATGGTGTCCAAAGCCTTCGCGACCAGCCACTGTCCTCTCTCCACCAAGCCGAGCTCCCCGAGTGTCTCCGAGCACACGTGCCCTCTGCCCCTGCCTGGCCTCTGCACAGACCTCTCCCTGGGCCTGGAATGCCGGCTCCCACGGCCCCTCCTCTCCCGCTCGCCCCCCTCAAAATAGCTTGACTAATTCCTGCTTAGCAGACATTCCTTTCAAAATTGCCTTTTGCAGAAAAGTAGAATTTTTTAAATAAGCAAAACATTGACTTTTTCCAATTGTTTTGTGTCGAGGTAAAGGTATAACAGAATATCCCCAAAAATTTAATAAACACCTGGATACATATTAAGTACGTTTCCTCTTCAGACATTAACTCTTTCCGTCGCTATCTAGCTGCACCTTGCCGTTGTCTTCTGCTTTCTCTGACGCCCGGCAGCGAAAGCCCCACGCCCCATTCGCAGGGGCAGCTGTTTAAAGTGTTCCTGACGCGTCTGTGTTGCAGGCCGCCTCCTTTTGCGGCTCTTGACTTAGGAGCTCACTAAGTCAGCTCTCAAGGTCAAGGGGGACTGTCTCTTCCCTGTGGCTGTGGCTCCCGCAGTCCCGGGAGCGCTGCTCCTACTCCTTTCCGTCTGCCGCTTCCGTGACACGCTCTCTTCTCACCCAGAAGCAGTTCCCCGTGGGGATCGCACTGTGGGCTCGATCTCTGCCTCCTACCTGCTGTCATGAGGACATTTATTTCCTTACCCAGACATAGAAACTTTCACCGGACAGTGTGATAAGCAATGCATTCTAGGACTTTCTTTTTTCTTTTTTTTCTTTTTATTGAAATGTCACAAATAGCTAACTTGATTTCACAAGACAGTGATGAATCACTACCTACAGTTGGGAAACCAGTACTCGAGTTCGTTCTCCTAAACCTCTGAGTGTCCCTCTGTCTGCATTCATTCCTCAGCCGACAAGGCTGCGAGGTGCTTTTCAGCTAAAGTTTTGTCAGAAACGTCTTTTACTCACGGAGAGGACGTGAATTGTTTCCTTCTTAAGTCAAGGCACGTTTTAAAAATTACGCGCAGTTTTTTAAGTGGTCAAGATTTCAATAAGTTGGTTAACAAATATCTGTTGATTACCTATGTTCTACAAAAGACGAGCTAAAAGCACGGTGTGGGGTGTGTGTGTGTGTACATGCTAATAACATGCCCAGACTGTAGGAATTAAGCTCTCAACAAATGTTAGCTGGCGTTACGGGTCTGACCAGATGTGCACAGGGTGTGTGGGCTCCTGTCCCCGCTCTGGACTCGCTCCCGCAGTGGCCTTGTCTCTGCTTCACCGAAGGGCCCGGGACTCTCCTGCGGGGCCTTCACGGAGAACTGCCAGTGCCTTCTCTCAGAGGCTCCCCATGGCCCACGCGTCTGTCTGTGGCTGCGCAGGCCGGCTGTCCGCAGGCACCCCTGACCCCTCCACCCCGGTGGGCATCTCAGGACCAAGTCAGACTCGGTTCCCACACGCGAAGAGAGGAAGTGCTGAGCTGCGGGTCGGCTCCTTCTGCTCCTCTCGCCGCTGCCCTCGGGGGCCCGCCTGGCTGAGTGGAGCCGAGCAGATGGCCATTGGCTCCCTGCCCACAGCCCATGCTCCCTCCAGGACTTGACAGCAAAGACTCCCCAGTAAGAGATGCCACAGTGGCTGGGGGTGCAGAGGAGAGCTTAAGCTCCAGGGGAACACGAGCACCCAGACCAGAGCCCAGTTCCCCGCCCCCCCCACCACCACCACCACCTTGCGGGCCACAGCACCCCGCTCGCGCTCCTGGGGTGGCGGGGGGCACTGTTGGTGTTGCTATTTGTGTCTCAGTTCAGTGTCTGATTGCCTGGCCCAGCTGCTCTCACAGGTAGGAAAGGCCAGATCGGAGGGTCCTCGCGGCTCCCAGCCCCCAGCTCCTGCCACCGAGAAGAAGGCCTTGTTCTGTGTTCTTTCCCGTGGGGGTCAGAAGTCCTCGCCAGGAAGGGGGAAGCCTGTGACCTTGGGCAGGCTCCGTTCCCTGCCCCCGTCCACTTTACTCTCCAGCCCCACGGCCCGGGAAACAGGTGCCTCTGGTAAATGTTTACCCACCGCCCCCGGGGCCCGGCCCGGCCCACTGCGCCAGGCACTGTCCGCGTCGCCTCCTCCACTCCTCTCAACTGGAAAACAATGGCCGCCTCCTCCCCACGTGGCTTCTGCGTTCTGCTCTACGCTGGCCACACAAACACCCCGATCAGATCATCGCCGGGGGAGACAGAGAGAAGCGGAGGAAGACTGGCAGTAAGCTCCTCACTGCGGGACACAGGATTAAGCTGAGAAATCCGGGAAGAGTTTCCAGCTCTCCAGATCCCATCAGTCTCACCTGGGCGGAAGGGCACAGTAATCACATCCACCCTTTATTCAGAGTCGGAGGAGGCCCCAGCAGAGGCAGGGGTGCTCACTCGTAGGGCCCCCTCTGACTGCTGGCCCCTTTCCCTACTCACAGGTGCCCAGGCCCACACATTGCAGCCCAGGCTCCTCTCAAGCCTTCCTCGCCAACCTGACCTCCCGCTTCCCCGTCCACGAGAACCCTCACTCAGGGTCCCCAGCACCCCCTTCTCGCAGACATCCTCGCCTGTCACCGGGTCCCATCATCCCCGGCGCCCGCCCTGCTCGCCTGGCTCTGCTGAAGTGCCTGCTCCCTCCCCCTCTGCCCAGTCCCCCGGTTAGACCAAGCTCAAACCTCAGCTCCTCGGTGAAGCTTTCTCCGGCCAAGCAGCCAAATGCCTCTGTCTCCGCTGAGCTTCTGCACCACCTCCTGTGGACACTTGGCCCCGGACAGACAGCGAACGTTACGTTTTGCGTTAACTGGCGATGGCTGATGCCCTCCTGCGTGCCGCTGAGGGACCCCAGCTCGGGCGGTCCCTCGGCCCCTGTCAGCCCCACTGCCCATGCAATGACCTTACCTAAACCCCTTCCAGATTCTGGGACCGTCTTTGTTACCTCTAACCACCGGCCTCCTCCCTGCCCAGCATCCAGCTCTGGGAGGAGGGCCACGCTGAGCCCCGGTTAATGTTTGTTGAATGACTGGCCGGGGTTTTGTGGCTCCTGAGAGGCCAAGGAAGCCAGCCAGAGCCCTGGGCGAAATCATTGTGTACAACACACACTGGTTCCTTTCAGGCAGTTCTCAGATCTGATTCCAGGTTAATTCTCTCTCTCTCGCTCTCTCGCTCTCTCTCGCTCGCTCTCTCTCCTCTGCACATCTTGTAGTTGCCCAAAGTCTGCTTTGACCTCTTTAACCAAAACATGCTGATTTCTGTGCACAGGGAGCATGTACCCCGGTCTTCATTGGTGAGCCTGCAGAGTGTCCTGTCCAGGGGTTGCCCCAACACAGAAGCGGGGATTCCTGTAGAAAATGTCTAGGCTTGGACACAGGGCGGGGAGGGGCGGTGGGAGTCCCCAGATAAGGGCTGTCCTCCGGAGACACAAAGGCAGGTAAATGGTTAACTAAGGGGAGGCTTTCTCTCTGATCCTCCTCTGCCAGGGAATTCACCTTCAGCCGCTGACTTTCTGTGAGGGGTGAGGTGTGAGCAAAGCCGCGCCCAGTCATGGGCGGCTAAACGCCCGTCGTCCATTTGGGCCCCTGCCCCTGCCCCCTGCCTCCTCAGAGAAAGTCTGAGGTATGCAGACCACCCCTAGATTGGGTGGCCGGTAACAGAGGAGAGACACACGTACGCACAGGAAAGGAAAGGTGGGCACGACCCTCTGACCCGTTCGGAATCCAGGGCCTCGGCTTCAAAGCAAGGAGAACACTCACAAAGGAGGCCACACCGGGCCAGCCAGTCGTGTCCAACAGGAGGCATTTCCGAGCAAGCAGAGCAGATCTCCGGGACATCTTCCGGCCACTCTCTCTCTCCCCCAGCCCTGCCCCGGGGCTCGCAGCCCCTGCAGGAGACAGTACACTTACTGGCAGAATCCCCCGACCTCCTCCCCTGATCCCCCCACGTATGTTTTGTTTTGTGTTGCTCGATGGCTTGCGATTCCGCCCCTCCCGAGGGCTTCATGGCGTTTGGGGAGAACCGTCATCCCGTCGCTTCATTTGTTTAGGATGGCTTTCCATTCTGGGCCCCCTGTGCTCCCGTGACTGGCACGTCCCGTCCTCTCCGGCCTCCCAGGGCCGGCATCATGTCTCCACTTGGAGGGGTGTGACTGGCACAGGCCTCGGGGCCGTGGGGGAAGCTAAGCCTACCAGCGCCCCCGCCTCCATCTGGGCACGGGCTGGCACTTGGAAGGCATGGAGAGTCTGGTTTCAGACTTTATCCATCCGCCGAGTCACGAGGAGCTGCCGAGGAGTGTACGGTCCGCATTTGAACACATCTCCATGAGCCACGTCTCGGCAGCCCAGCCCCACGGCCACTCAGCCACTCAGCCGCTCTGGCTGCGGCCTGGCTTCTGCACCCGAGAGGGGGGAGAAAACCTGAGGGGTTGCCCAAGATGCTGGCTCTACCTCCACATCCTCGCTTCTCCCCGCCCCGTGCGGCAGGCGGGACTGAGAGCACTCGGGCGGCCGGAGTGGGAGGAGGAGAGGGAGGGATGACAGCAGGTGAACCCGGTGAGGATACATGGATCCTTCCATGTGTTGTGCCTTGGGACAGACCACGAACACCCCCTGCCAAGCTGTCAGTGGTCAAACCAGATTCTGATGTCTCCCCCTGCCCTTTGATCTCAGCTCTTGCTGCTCTCTTAAAGGTCCGATATTTAAAGAAATATTTTATTTCCAATACAGACACAGCCCTTGATGTGGCAGTAAAAACCACCGCCCCTGAGAGGCACATGGCTGTGAAGTGTGTTGGTATGTAACTTCCTGTCTTTGCCCACGTGCGAGGCTTCGTCCGCTGCCCCTCTGTTCCGGGAGAGGCGCCTCCTGTCCCCGGCGCCCGGCTTCGGGGGCGGCAGCGTGAGGGCGAGCGGTCAGCTCGGGCCGGAGACACCCTCTGGCAATGGGGCTGGCGGGTTTGGGATGGGAAGCGCCGCTGGGCCTCACCCAACAAGAGTTTCTTTGAGAATCCCACTCCCCGCCCCCCACTTTGGAGATGGAAGTCAAATTTTCGGACTCTGCTGTGCAGAGCAGAGAGGTCACTGGGCTCTAATGCATTTACCATTGACTGCCCCTCTTGTAGTGCGTCTATTAGTGAGTAATTTGATTTGTACCTATTCATTTGCAGTCCCTGCAGGAGCCTGGAGCTGGCCCCTCGTATAATTGGTGCTGTCTCTATTTTTACATCATTAGATTAGCCCCGACTCCTGGCCACTTGTTGTCTGCGCTTGTCTGTCCATTTATACAACCTAATGTAACACAAAATTCATTACTGATCACATTACTTTCAACTCTGAAGCCAGCCTTGTGATAAACATTTGGTTAACCCCTTCCTGCCCGCGGGAGGGCCGCGGAGCAAATGCACTTCCACGCGGCAGGCGAATCAATATCTTAATACACCAAAGTGGAATTGCATTTCTAGATTTGTTATTCCTCCTGGAGGAGCAAATGGAAGGCGCTCGGAGCGAGTGGGACTGAACAATGAGGGCCCGGCACCAGCCGCCGGCAGCACAAAGGCTCCGCCCGGTGCCTGTGGGGCAGGCGGCCCCGCGGCCATTATCGGAGGCCAGTGCTTCTCTGCCCAACGGGACGGGGGCTCCAGGGCACAGGCTGGGACCCCGATGTGGGGAACAGAGACCTTTCCCCTTCCTACCCGTCCCCTGCCTGATATTCTCTTTACTAGACTTGGCCTCGGATGAATGGACCAGGAACTGGGTTCGTTTCCTTAAAACCTGCTTTACTCGTATGAAAGTACCACATGGTGTGGGCCTGGCACTAATGCCACCAAGAAATTACACCCACAGCTGAGCTAAAGTCCACCCTCTGGAGCCAAATGCACCAGGTGCTTTCTGTTTAGAGCAGGGCCGGCGCCGTCAGAGCCGGCTGGTTCACACCTACCTGTGTGTGCGGCCGTGCTCATCCCAGTTCTGCGGGAGGGGTGCTCCCGGTTCTGAGGGAGGGGTGCTCCCGGTTCTGCGGGAGGGGTGCTCCCGGTTCTGCGGGAGGGGTGCTCCCGGTTCTGCGGGAGGGATGCTCCCGGTTCTGAGGGAGGGGTGCTCCCGGTTCTGCGGGAGGGGTGCTCCCGGTTCTGAGGGAGGGATGGTCCCGGTTCTGCGGGAGGGGTGCTCCCGGTTCTGAGGGAGGGATGGTCCCGGTTCTGCGGGAGGGGTGCTCCCGGTTCTGAGGGAGGGATGGTCCCGGTTCTGCGGGAGGGGTGCTCCCGGTTCTGAGGGAGGGATGGTCCCGGTTCTGCGGGAGGGGTGCTCCCGGTTCTGAGGGAGGGATGGTCCCGGTTCTGCGGGAGGGGTGCTCCCGGTTCTGCGGGAGGGGTGCTCCCGGTTCTGCGGGAGGGGTGCTGTGAGCAGCGCGGGGGCCGCCCTGGAGCCTGCCTGACTTCTTAAAGGGACCCCCACAGAACTCTGTTGAAGCTGGAAGATTCTCCCCTGCCCCCACCCTGGCCATTCGTCCCCAGCCCCCATTTGTCTCTGGGTAGCATCCACGCCCACTCTAGGTCATTAACTCGCAGGACAGTTTGTTTCCAAAGGAAAAATACCCCGACTTATTAAGAAACTCTCATAAAGCCTGTTCCACAGTCATTAGAAAAGTAGGCGTAGAGGAAGCAGAATGGAACCCATTACTATGAAAGTCATAAATCCCGGAGTCAAAAGAAGCCGTAAACAAGACACTGGCTGGGAGCGGGGGCTGGAGAGAGCCGTCCAGGGGCCGGGCCCGAGGCCGTTCTGTGGCGCGGGGCTCCGCCTCCTGCCAGGACTGCCCCGGTCCCGGCGGCCGGGTGTCTGGTCCCGAGCCCAACAGGCCTGGAGTGGCCAGCGGTCCTAGGGACGCCCGGAGAGGCTCAGACGCTGCTCTTGGCCTTCTCCCCCGTCCCCCCGGGCGGCGAGGGGCAGCTGCACGGTGAGATGGCAGAGGCCGGGGGAGGCCCGCCCCGCCCCGCCCTGCCTGTGGGGCTGCGGAGACGAGAATTAGAGCCCCGTGCTCCCTGTTGTGAGGAGGGACGACAGGGACCCTGTGGCGGGTACGCAGTGCCTCTCCCCAGGCAGCGGGAGGACACCGGGTGTCACGAGGGGCGCCGTGCAGCAGCCGTCTCCGCACGCTCTCCCGCCCCCCCACCAGGCACGAACCTGCCTGTGGGGAGCCTGGGGCGTGGCCTCAGCCGGTAGTCCTCTCAGGTGGGACGGTGGGACTGCGTCCCCGCTGGGCCCGGCCATCAGCTCTGGGAAACACAGCGGAGCCCGGCTGTGACCTCTGCCGAGGAGGACAGGCCGGGGACAGGCTGGTGGAATGAGAGGCTTTGATTTCTTAACCTCGATGGAAAGTGGGGAAAGCCACATCTTACCAAACTCTTCCGCTGTCGCAGAGAATGTAATTACGTTCGGACATTTGAATGAGAACCAGATGTGCTCCGCCCGGGGGGCGCAGCGTCGCCTGCGGTCTGCGGGCCCCTGTGCCGTCTCGCAGCCCCGAGGCCGCGCGGCCAGACCCACCTGGCAGCTGGGTGGGGTCCCCAGAGCCTCGAGGCTGGACTCAGGAGACGCGAGGGGCAGGGCCAGCTGCCAGACACCTGGTTCCGCGGGACAGCTCCCAAGCCCCGTCTCTCCTTAGCCGTGCTGAGTGGGCATGCGGGGCCCCCGCCGGCACCCGCCCGCCCACATGCAGACACACACGCTAGGAGGTCATGTCCAGCACGGGGCCCGGCATTTCCTCTCCCCAAACACAGAGTGCCAGGCTGCCCGGCCCTGCGTCTGCCCCGGCGGGCGTCTGCCACGGCTCCAAGGACCTGGAGCTGGGAAGGGCGACCAGGACTCCTGGGTGGGGGGCGCTTCCCCGGGGCCCTTAGCTGCCCATCAGAGGTGAGACATAAAGCTCACCTTGTAACCAGGATGCCCTTTCCACCAGAGTGGCCGCTACACGTGTGCCCTGCGTGTTCTGCTCCTGAAAGCCCCTCCACACCCTCTTCTCCCCAGAGCCCCACACACCCCGCGAGGCTGCCAGGCCAGCCCCCCCCTCCTGCCCCAGCCCGTGGAGGAGGAAGCAGATGAGAAGTGAAGTGACCGGCCCGGGAGCTCTGCCCGGCCGCTCCCGCGTCTGGCTGACCTCGGCACGGCCTCAGCCAGCCTCACCGAACGCTCGGACCCGGGACGCGCCAGCCAGGCCTGCGCAGCCTCTGCTGGGGCGCGATGGCTGCGGACGGGACGCAAAGTCATCCTGACCGCGGGCCCGAGAAGGCCGAGGCTCAGGGTGCTGGGCCCGGCTGTCTGGGAGGGTGGTCCTGGCTCCGCTCCTCTGGTGCCAGGACTGGGGAGGCCCCAGAACCGTGGGTCTCCTGGGAGGGGGTGTGGCAGCATTTCCGGTGCGACTCTGTCCCTGCCTGGGACAGGTGTCACTTCGTAGCTGTGGTAGGAGGGGCCTGGGAAACAGCTTCAGCTCCGAACCAGGCTCCCCCCCCCCCCCCCCCCCGCTGATGCCCTACTGTGGGCATTGCTCATCCGATGGTCAAAGGCTGTGCAGGAATTGAGCGCGGAGGAAAGCAAGCACATTTGTGGGAGCCCCGGGGGTCGGGAGAGGCTCCGGCCGGGAGGAGGGGCGAGCCGGCGGCAGTGGGCCGGGCTGCGTTGGGGAGGCGCCAGAGCGGGTGGCGTCGGGGGGCCGGGCTCCGTGCTCGGACGTCGGTGTTAAGCCCAGAGGTGACCGGGCCAGAGCGCCCTGCTTCTCGTCTGCTCCGGGGTCCCACCAGCCCCAAGGGGACGCCTAGCATCTGAATGCAGAGGAGCCCGTGTATCCCCAGCCCCTCAGCTTCGGGAAGCTGCCCTCCTGCGTCCCCCAGTCTTACCGTCCTCTGAGCCCTCTGGGATGGTCTGTGGGCCCCTGTGCTAGCCGCACAGCCAGAGGTGACCCTGCAGGGGGAGCGCGGGGAGGGGTGGGCGTTGTCTGAGTGAAGAAGAGCGAGGCCTCCCCACAGGCTGCCTCCTTTAACTGCTGCCCTTTAACCTCCTAAAAGTGCCCGGGGGCTGCGGTTGGCTCCCGCCCAGAGCGTGGTCTCTGACCGAGCTGTTGGGGTTTCTAGAAGCATTCTCAGCCAACGCCAGCTGCCCCTGCTCAGAGCTCTGCCTCCCTCGGCCACACTGCAGGAGGGAATGGCAGTTTCCAGCCGGGACTGGTGTCCACCTCCTTGGGGGCCCCTGGGCCATCTTTTGGGGTCGGCACCAGGCAGCCGCCTGTTTCGCTGAGCCCTGCAGGATGCACCCCAGCCCGGCCGCCACGGCTCCTCTCTGCAAGCCCCAGGCCGCACGGGGGGCCCAGGCCGCACGGGGGGCCCAGGCCCCGCTGGTAGGCCCCTTGCGGACCAAGTTCTTGCTTGGGGCAGACCCCGTCCGGACCCGCTGGCTGACCCCGCAGCAGTCCTGTGGTCCCTGGTCTCCTCTCCATGGAGCCCACCCAGGGAAGACGCCGAAAATCCCGGGCCTCCCCACCCTCACCCCACCCCACCCCACTCCCCAGCCCGGAAGCCTCGCAGCAGAAGGGGATTGGAACTGTTTCTAAGCCAGGCACTGGGCAATACGGGGCAGGTTAGCTGGCTGCTCTGGGCCCCGGGACCACCCGCTCCCCTGGGGCACCACTGAGCCCGCCGGAGCCAGGGGCCGGGGAGACTGGGAGGTAGGCGCAGGAGGGAAAAATCAATGCACGTCAACAGAGTTGGAAATTTATTTTCCAGCTTGGAACAGGGTATTTACAACAAGGCGAGGAGGGAAGCAGAGCTATAAACACATAGCTGCCATCTTCCTCCGCGGGCCATTTCTTGATTAAAAAGAATCTTTCGCAAGGTCCAGTGGAGGGCAGGCTGGTGGGGGGCTGGATGACAGAGGCACCTGCTGGGGAGGACGGGAGGGGACCCTGGGGTCCCATAGATCACCACAGTCACGGATACAATCGCAACAGTCCCAGCGCTCACAGTGGCTGGCTGGACGCTGTGCTCTGGGGTGCGATCCGCATGCGTTATCTCGTTTATGTCTCACCCCCACTCGAGGAAACAGCCTGGGTTTCCTCACGGGCAGGAAACTGAGGCCCAGAGGTGTGGAGGGACCTGCTGCAAGTCTCCGGGTGCGGGGCTGAGCCTGGGCTTTTACCCACTTTGCTCAGCTGCCGCCCTAGCCTGGGAGCCCCCACCCTGCCCCCTCTCAGGCCTCTGGCGAGGCGGCCTGCTCCCCTGGCGCTGCCAGAAGTGGGCAGGCTGTGGGTGCAGGGGAGGCTGGCCCCGACGTCTGATCCTACTCCCACCAGGCCACTTGGGTGGTTAGCTGGGGCCTGGGGTGTGTGGCTGCCGCCAGGGCCCCATAAAAGTGCTCTGCTAATCCCGGTAATGAGCAACACGGGAGCCCTGAGCGCACAGACAGGCTGGCCGGAGCCGCTGAGCACAGCACAGGCTGGCAGTAGGTGGGGAGGGAAGTGCCAGGCAGCCTGGGCTGAGCCGGGGCTCCCAGGGACCCTCTCCCCAAACACACACAGGAACAGGCCTCCACCCTGCCCCCCCACCACCACCAGAAGCCGGGGGGCCTGACCTCAGAGTCTCTGGCCATCTGTCCCCCCTGCCCTCCGGCCTGGAGGTCAAGCTCAAGGTCAGACTTGGCTTCTGAGCCTCCCCCGGGGCCTCCTGCCCACTTGGGCTCCCCTAGCTCTCCGCAAGGCTCCCGAGGCTCCGTGCCCGGCGTTTCACCCCCTCCCAGGAACTGGGGAATTGAGACGTTGGTGCTTACGAGGTGGCTGACTCACGAGGCCGCCTCCATTCAGTCTGTCCCCAGAAGCCCCTGCCTTGCAGGTGGGGGGTGGCCGCGCGGGAGGGCAGGGTCTGTACCCCGGGGAGAGGACAACCCCAGGGAGAACCTCCGGGAAGCAGACGGGGACCAGCACTGCCCCCCAGCACCCCCCACAGCTCCGGGAGCGGGTTCTGTTGCTGCTGCCTTTGCAAAGGGGCCCCTGGGGGTGCGGGGAGAGGAGTGAAGGTGAGGGAATGGCCCAGGAGTGGGGTGACCTTGCGCTCCCACGTCCCCTTCCAGACTGAGCGCTACTCCTCGCTGGGTCGGCCTCGGTGTATGTGCCCCAGTCACAGGGCTGCTTCTCCCCAATGCAGTCAGCGCCCTCCCCGGCCCTTGAGCTTTGCCGGCCCCCATGTGTGGGCGGCACAAGGAGCGGGCTTCTCCTTCCTCCGCTGTTCCGTGAGCCGAAACTCCTCTTTGACAGGTGCCACTCGTCCCACTGTCCCCGTCCCCGTGGCCTGGCAGGCCCATTGCCAATCAGAGCCGGGGGGGGGGGGCACAGCCAGCGGAGACATGGGGAGCCAGGCTGGTTGCCGGGGTGGTCACATCTTCACCCCGTGGTCTGCGGTTCTCTCACAGGCTGCGCCCCCAGGGGTGACTTCCTACTCTTGCTCAGAATGGCGGTCTCCAAGGCGGGGAGGCAGCACCCACCCCCCAGGTGCGCAGGGCTCCCGGAGGACATGCGGCCACGGCAGGGCGGCCTCTGCCGGAGGTCAGCCGCGTGCCGCGGAGCTGCCCTCGTCCCCGCCTTGCCATGAGGCCCGCAGAGCAGCCTGTCACAGCTCGCTCTCCCCATCCCCCCGAGCCCAGCTGGCTCCTGCAGCCTGGGCAGGTTTCTGGCGGGCTTTCCCCACCAGCCCGGCTCAGCTGCAGGAGAGCTGCCCCCCCTGGGGGTCTTGGGAGCGAGGGAGGCGGGGGCGGGGGAGGCTGGGCCACTGAGCCAGCATGTCGGAAGTCCTCTCTGAAAACCCCGCAGCCTGTCTCTGTCTCCTCTCCCTCTCCCGGCCGCCCTCCTGCATGGGGCGCCGGCCGGCGGGCACTGCACGGGGCAGGGCCCTTCCCCCCACAGCTGCTCCCCGCGCTCCGTGTGCGGCTCCTCTCCCCCACTCCCACACTGAACGGAGTCCTGGCTCTCACGACAGTTCCATCCCTGGGACCCCACGGACTGGTCCCCAGCCCCCTACACACGCCCGTCACCGGCCCGGGCTGCAGGACCCGCCGCAGCCCGCCCTCCGCCCAGCGGGACGCCCCTGCGGCCGCCCTCTCACCTGCTCGCAGACACCGCGTCCTTCTTGATCGCTGTCCGTATCTTTTCCAAAAAGAGATTCCTCAATGCTTTTCTTTCCACAAGGGAAAAAAAAAGGAAAAAAAAAACAATGCCAACAGCCCAGCGTCCGTGAGCAACCCAACAGTAACAAAGCGTGTGTCCGGGATGGAGGAAGGTAAGGCCACACGTTTCCATTTGCCGCTTGCTGCTAGGGCTGGGCGGCCGGGCGACTCGAGGCGGGTGGGGGCGTGCGCGCACCCCTCCTCCGCTCCCACTCCCACACACGCTCACCGCTCTGTCCGGGGGGGTGAAGATGGCATGTAGGAAAGAGGCCGGGACCGGCCAAACCCAGCCAGACCCTGGTTCTTTCACTGACAATGCCCACTGAAACCCCCCCTCACCACCTCACCCACTCATCCCTGCACACAGCTGTTCTCTAGGTGGTGGCACTAGGGGTACGGAGATGAGGCACAGCACAGGCCCCGGGGCTCGCCGCCTGGACCGGGCACACCTGGCCAGCTGTGCCAGGGCGGCAGGACGGGCTCCCAGGGCAATGGACCCTGCCCAGCTCTGGGGGGTGAGCGGGCGGCCTGGGCCTGAGGGAGCCTGGGGAGCTCTAATCTAAGGACTCCTCACGCTCACGCCTTTGTTTCCTCCATCGGGCGCCACTGGAGAGGGAGGTGGGGGCAGGGCCAGTGATCTAGTGCTGCGGAGGGTAGCCTTCCTGGCACGCTGGGAGCCGAAGGTTTCTAAGCAGAGGAAGAGCAAGATGAGGTTCGTGCCGTAGACAGACCTGGCTGTGGTGTGCTGGCGGGTTGGGGAGGGGGTCTAGCGGTCAGGAGGCCAATGGGGAAGGTATCCAGGTGGGAAGTGCGGGCCTCGCCAGGCAGTGGCAGTGGGGATGGAGAGGAGGGGAGAGGCTGGTCATCCTGGACGTGGGGTGGGGGACAAGCCTGCCCACTCCCATCGTGCCCAGGCCTAGCTGGTGACGAGACCACCTGAGCCAGGCAGCTCCGGCTACACCTGGGCTCCGGGGGCACTGTCCCTGCGCTGGCACACGGCAGCACGAGCTGCGTCTGCTGGGACTGGGGGCGGCGGGGTGTCTCCGAGGCTGCAGGTGGGGTGCTGGGGGCCTGTGCCAGGGGCTGTGGGCGTGCCGCGCTTGGGCCCGGGCTCTGGTCTCCTTGGCTTCCCTGGCAGTGCAGAGGTGTCAGCACTTTGCATCGAGAATGTGGGGCCTGTCCCCCAGCTCTGGAAAGGGGCCCACCTTCCGGTCCGTGTGGCCTTTCCTGCTCCTTCATCTGGGGCTTTCCTCCTGGGGCCTGGTGTCCAGACCCTAAGGAAGCCCCTGCTTTTCTTGCTTCTGACCACGGTGCTCTCCCCTGCCCTCCTGGCCCTGCTGTCAGCGCCCCCTAGTGCCGGGATGGCTGTGCATGAGGGCAAGGCCCTCTGGAATCAAATGGGGGCCTCAGAGATCTCACAAGCGCCTCTGCTTGCTTGTGGGAAAGAAGGGGATGGAGTGTGCTTTCTTGGGGCCCAAAGCTTCCCTATAGAAGCCCCAAGGCCTACTCTCTGCTTTCCCGTCCTCACCCTCTCGTGGCACAATGAGCTACACTCCCGAATTCGGGGGAGTCTGGAGAGCGGGCCAGGGAGAAGAGAGCCCGCACAGGAACCGGTTCTCCGTCCAGCCTCGCTGACTCTGCCTCCCCCGGCCTGGGCCCCCAGGGCAGCGGTGTCTCTGGCAGAGCAGGGACCATCTGCCCGTACCCACACTCCCCTCCTCTCGCCCCCTTCTGCTGCGAGGTTCCGGTGCAACCTGAAGGCCCCTCAAACCTGGGCCCGGTGCCTGCTCTGAAGGAGGGCACACAGACTCCGCCACCCCATCCTGTGGCTGCTGCTCCCGAGTGGGGATCAGTGGTTAGTTCCTGGACGGCTGGTAATGGCCAGCCCTGGAGGAAAGGCCCTGACCCGCTCCCTAACCAGAGCCAGCTGTGCTGCCGCGTGTGGTGGCGGGGGCTGGGGGCGGTGCAGGCTGGAGATGAAGGTCTCGAGCCAGCCCGGACACGTGGGACAGTCGAACATACCTTACCGTCTCAAATGACTGAGTTGCAGTCCTGAGCTCCCGAGGCTCCCTCAGTCCAGGACGGGGTTCCTTGGAGAAGGAAAGGTCACAGGTCACCACATGGCTCAGAGTCTGCCCAGGGGTGTGTGTGACCACACCCGAGAGCCCGCTCTGAGGGACCGAAAGGGGACAGGAACTTCCCAAAAGCCAAGCAGCCACTCCTCTTCCCTTGCATTCAGCACCCAAGGAACCCTATTCACAGCCCACTACCGGTTCCGGTCTCGGGCCAGGAGGAGGTGGGGCAGTACGGGGCCCACTGCCGACTGAGGTGGGCCCAGCTGCAAGAGGGCAGCATGACTGCGCCAGGCGGGGCCTGGTGAGGAGGGGCTGGAGCCCCCTGCTGCCTCCCAGGCCCACTCTGAGCATGTACATTGGGGGGGGGGGGGGTGTCGGGGAGCCTCAGGAGACCTGGTGGCTAAGAGAAAGAAAGAAATCCGTTCTGCCTTGGACTAGGTCCCTCTCCAGCCAGGCATTCCCACCTGCCAACGACGAGCCGGGGCCTGGCCAGCAGGCAGACTGCATGGGCGCGAATGGATGAGCAAGTGAGGGGCTGAGCCAGGGCGGGCGCTCCGGGCAGGGGAGGAGAGGCAGGGACAGACCGGGCAGGGGAGCCGCAGCCCTCCTGTCCTGGCTTCTCCCCGCCTGCCTGACCTGCAGACCCAGGGCAGGAGCCAGTCTCGGAGGCCGGGGAGCATGCAGGCTGTGCATGAGTATGTGTGCAGGCGTGGGCGCACGTCCGCGGTGTGGTCCAGACAGATCGTCAGTCTGGTCACGCTTCTGCCCCAAAGGGGTCTCACAACAAGGGGACAACGGGAGCCCACCAGCCAAGGGAGCGTCTCCCTCCTCCGCTGAGCCTCCCTGTGCCCGGGCTGCCAGCTGTCCATCTGGGGAGCATGCGGGGATCCCCTGCAGAAGGATGGACCTGGACCCAGATGGGCGCCTCCAGACAAGCAGCCCAGCCCGCCCGACCCCGTCCCCAGACCGCACTGACCGGGCCTGGCCCTCTCTTTGTCTTGCAGAACTTCAGCGAGAGGGAAGCATCGAGACTCTGAGTAACAGCTCAGGTTCGACCAGCGGCAGCATCCCAAGAAACTTCGATGGCTACCGATCTCCGCTGCCCACCAATGAGAGTCAGCCCCTCAGCCTCTTCCCCACCAGCTTCTCCTAGGTGCCAGCTACCTGCTTCTGACTGGCCAGCCCACTCATCTGCTGGAGGAAGGATGAGAAGCCCCCGCTCCAGCTCGCCCCTTTGTTTCTGCGCCTCTTTCACCAACTACCTTCCCCAAGCTTAGTGACAACAGCCACCCCCCTCCCTGGGTGGAGAAGCGGCCCTTGTCCAAAGCACCTCGGTGCACGCTGACCCCGTCAGCAGGGCTGTGGCCGGAAGAGACTGCAGAAGCGCCGCCCCCTCCTGTTTGCACATGGTGTCCTGCATTGGATCCGCTTTTGTATTTTCTGACCCACGGGGGTCTGGGGGGGCCTGGGGGGGAGGATGCACGGCCTGGCCAGGCATTGCGACCCCCATCGCCAGCCCCGGCCCAGTCCTGGCTGTGGCTCACTCTGCCCAGCTCCCCGTGGCCAGCCTCCCTCTGGAACGGGGTGAACTGAGGCCCAGAGTGTTAGGGAAGGAGAAAGGAAGGGGAAGCCCCCTCCTCTTCCCTCTGGCTCCTGGGAAGGATCTGTCTTTCTTGTCAATAAGCCCGTGTACACTGGTCCCGAGCTGTTCGGTGAAGGAAACGGTGGCTCCTGAGGCCTGTCTAAGTGCACGTCTTTCCAATAAATCACGCTGCAACTGGTGTCTGCCCCTGAGCTGCCGGGGGCGGGGTCCCCGCCGAGCGCCGAGCAGAGTCCCGTGGGCCTGACCCTGGGTCCCTGCTCCCAATACCCCGGGCCTGACATGTGCAACTGAGGGAATAGGAAGGAGGAGAATGTTTGCACTGGAATTTGGATGGGGCCTGATTTAAATCCATTCTCCAACCTTCCTTCCTATTAGCAGAGCCAGTGAACTCCGGGGCCACCACAGGCCCGACACTCCCTGTCTGTGGCAGGAGCAGGGGTAGCAAAAAGGGGTGCTGAGTGAAATAACACTAGCCCCGGTCCCCACTTCTCTAGACCCCGGAGAGGCCTGTGAGGACCGAAGGAAGCCTAATGAGCCAGTTGTGGTTTGGGGTGGAGTTTAACGCAATAGCCACAATCAGGCCTTCCCATCCAGCTGTCCAACGGGAGCCGGGGCAGCTCTTGGGGCCCCTGCCCCCTTCACAGGCACCTGCTCCAACCCTGGCCCCTGAGAAGAGATCCGTTGGGCATGTTAGGAGAAGGGGGACCTGAATCACACCAGGCTCTGGAAGCTGAGTACGTGGCCCTACACAGGGTGGCTGAAGCCGGTCCCTTCTGCCTAGGAGCCTGCAGGGTGAGAAATCACATGGCAGAGTGAAGCATGCTGGAAGGTCAGGAGGCCTGGGCACAGCCAGCGGGAGCTGCAGGCGGAGCAGCAGCTTTTCCCCATTTGGAGACATTGAGGGGTCGGGCACAGCCTCCACCCACAGCCAGAGGAGTGTTTCAGTTAAAAGGGGGAGGGGGGAAGGGCGCCATGAGGCTACCTGTGCATTCTATCCCTGGGCTGGCTTCCTGGGGGGGTGAGCCCCTGAGAACCTCCCCTACGGCAACTGGATGGGGCCAAGATGGGAGAGCCAGGAGCTCTCTCCAACCCTGCAGGGACGGGCTAGCAGCTTGGAGTCGGGAGTCCTCCCTGGCTCAGCCCTCTCCCTCCAGGGGGTGCAAACAGCTGTGGCCTCCTCCAGTCGGGGAAAGTGTGGGTGCAGGGCTGGACTTGCTGGCTGGGCTTGCAGGACAATCTGGTTATTCATCTGCTCACAGCCAGGGCGACTCTTTGAGTATGTGGGGGGAGGGGGAGGATAAGAGAGGCCAGATAAGCTGGCCCCATGGCGGCTGCCGCTGGAGCTCAGGTTATCAGAGAGGCCTTGGGCCTGGCCCCTGACTAATTGGGGAGGTTATGGACCCTGCCACAGCCTGTAATCAGCTGGAAGTGAGAGCTGGGCTCCAGGGTGGGGGACCTCACTGCCCACCGGCCACGGGCAGCAGCCTCCTAGTCTCTGGAGAGAACACCTAAGGCAATCTCTGCCTCCGCCCAGCAGACCTCCGGGTGGCATTACCTAGGAGGCAATCAGAACATGCATCTAACTGTGGCCTGACCCTGTGACCTTGAGGAAGCCACGTGACCTCCCTGATTCTCACAGCACTACCTGCTCAAAGCACAAATGACTTTGGACGTTCTCTCAGTGTGATGGAGGAAAAAATACCTGCACGGTCTCTGAGGCGCTGGTGGGAGCTGGGGTGGCAGCTCCAGGAGAGAGGGCACTGTCTGGGAGCGACCTGGGAAAGAGCAGGGGTCCCAGGGCAACGTCAGGTGCACAAGCGCTCTGCCAAACACCACCGCCGGCAGCTGCCTCCGGGACTGGGCAATGGCTTCCTGGGGCCGGTTTTCCTGATTTTCACAGCTCAGAGCCTCCCTAAACTAGAAGGCACCTAAAAGAGCACTATTTGATCCCCAATTGCAAAGAAACCTAAGCTCCAAAGAAGTCCAGGGCTTGCCCCGGGTCATAAAGTCACACAGCTAACCTGCTGGTGCCTATCTGCTCCTTGCTGCCTCACAGAAAGGCCCCTTTCTGAGCTGACCTGTGCCCCCACAAGATCAAGACTGAGTCTATTCACCCCCATCCCCTAGCCCCAAGAGCTTCCAACTCCTCCTCGAGGCTATGTTTATTGATTTTAGAGAGAGGAGAGAAACATCATCAGTCGCCTCCTGTACATGCCCCCTCCCTCCGCTCTGCGAAACCTACATAAGTCAATCAAACCAGCCTTTGGGTGCATAGGAGGGCGCTCCAACCAAGTGAGCCACACGAGCCAGGGCCCCTGGCTGACTCTGAAGCTGCTCTCTGTCCCTGTGCAACAGGGAAGGCAGCCGCCTTCCTGCAGATTTAGAGCTGGAAACTCCAGGGCAAAGGGGAGAGCCTTCTTGTGTGTCTTATATTTACAGCAAGAACCCAGCCTGAGGGGGGCGCCCTGGAGGCTCAGGATTGCCTTCCTGTGTGAGCAGGAGTGGCTCCAGCCAGCAGTGATATCAGGCCCCTAGGAGGTAAATTCCAACCTGGCTTTTGTTGTTGTTGTTAATCCTCAACTTGAGCACATTTCCATTGATTTTTTAGAGGGAGTGGGAGGAAAGGGGGAGACAGAAACACACGGATTGGTTGCCTCTTGCAGGCCCCCCCCCCACCCCTACCAGGGCCTGGGATTGAGGCTGCAATCTAAGTCGGTGCCCCTGAAGGGAATCCAACGCAGTCCACGGGCTCTGTCCACTGAGCCAAACCAGCTGGGCCACGCTCACTCTCTGAAGCTCCCAGTGTCTCTGCCGCTGGTTAGCCGTGTGGCCTCAGGTACGAGACTGCGCCGCTGGGCTCCGGGTTCTCATCTGTGAAGAAGGGGGAGGGGGGGCGCCCTGCAGAGAGGAGCCACAAGGCCAAAGCAGGCAAATAGGAAACTGTAGGTCAAAAAAGCAAAAGGATGTTTCCAGGCCCTGGAGACTGCTGGGAGGGACAGGCCAGGTAGCTCCTGGGCAGGAGCGGGAGACGGGGGTGGGGGGTGGGGGGGGTGCAGTGGGGGCCCTCGTTGCGTGCGCTGCCCAGGGAACCCGAGCCCCCAGCCCCCAGCGAACACATTTCCAAAAGCGAATCAAGAGCCCAGGAGAAGCAAGCGGGGCAGACCAGCCCCGCCCTCTCTCTGGCAGGTGGGCTGGTCCCAGGGATCCCTCCCACTGCGCCCATGTCTCCCGCCACAAAGCAGCAGGACCGTTCAGGCTGCCCGAGCCGGACACCATGCCCGTGACCTCGCGCCCCATGCACCTCGTGACACATGCACCTTCTTGTTGCCGACTCCCAATATTGGGGACCCACGGCCTCAACCCTAGATCATCGAATAGCCTGGAGCTCCCAGGGAGAGGGGATCCCAAATCTCTGAGGCCTCAGATCCCCTAAGTGCTGCAGGGGCATGTCCGTGGGTGGCCAGCTCAGGTGCAGAGCGACACCCCTCCAAGGCCAGGTCTGCCCTGTCCTCGGCCAGGCTGGGGCCTCGTCTTCACCTCCGCCTGGGAGAGTGGACACTGGGCCCCACAGGCGTGGCTGCCCCCACACCAACCCGGCCGCATCGGAAAAGGGGCCCCGATACCCAGCTTGGCTTCAGGCTGATGCCACTGCGCGCCTCCGCTCTCAACCCCCCTCCATCCCCTACCCCTGCCCCCCACCCGCCCCATCCCAGCCCCTCGGCCCAGCCCTGCAGGGGAAACTGGGTCGGGAGGGAGGCGACGGGCGGGCGGCGACTCCGGAGAGGCTGCGCGCCTGTCAGCTGCAATTTGTCTAAGTGGATGGGACAGGCCGGGCCGCTGCGGGCCGGGGTCAAGGAGGCCTCGGCCCCCACCCCAGCCAGACCCCGGCCGCGGGGGAGCCGGGCCGGGCGCTCCACGGGGCTGGCTGGCGCCAAGGCTCAGGGAGGCGCGGGTCCTGCCTCGAAACCGGGATGGGAAGCAACTGTGTGTGTCCGCCCACACCCACACACACTGCACGCTAAGACCCAGATGGCACCGCACTGGCTGACACGCAGGGGCCACCCGCATCACCCAGGCCTGGCCTGAGCACAATCATAGGACTGCGCACCCCTACCAGCCTCCCGCCGCCCGATGTGGTCCCCTCTACCTCCCCTCCAGACACCCTCTAGCCAGCCAGGCAGGTCCCGCGCTGGGCTGCACAGATTAGACACAGGCGGGGGCGGCGTCCTTAGGGAAGGTCCTAGCAGTGGCCCTTGACCTCACCAAAGGTGAAGGGGCCACGGATTGCCGGGAAGCCCAGCCCGCCCGGCGGTCCTTGCGGGGTTTCCTTATTGCGGAAGCGCAGGACACACAGAGCGCACGCCGGGACCCAGGCCGGGAGCCCCCGCCCGCCCGACGCCTGCCCCGACGACTCAGGAGAGGGAGGGGCTGCTGAGCGCGCGCGTCCCCCGCCCGTCTGCAGGGCCCGGCCGATGCGAAGTGACAGGGGCCGGAGCTTTGTTGTGGAGCCTGGGCCGCCTGGCGCCAGCCGCCCCCGCCCGTGCCCTCCCCCTCCAGCCCTGGGCTGCTAGCAAGGCGCGCCCCCCCCCCCCAGGGGCCTCTTAAAGAGACACGCTCTCTCAGCCCTAGGGACCCCCAGAGGCTCCAGTTCCCTGGGCCGAGAAGAGGGGTAGACCCTGGTGCGGGTAGAGGGCGAGCGGGAGGGGGCGCTGCAAAGTGCCCGCTAGGGGCATCGGGGCCTCCCCAGCGCGGGTTTCCGCTGCGCCAAGGACATTCCTCGCTGGAGAGTTTGGAGAGGGGAGCAGGGGAGGGTGCAGATTCGGAATCTTGAGAGGGGCTGTAGCAAAACCCTGGGTTCACTGCGGGAGTGTGGGGCAGGGCCGACTGCGGAGCCAGGGCCCAGGAAAAGCCTGTGGCCGCTGGAGGGCTGGCCCCGGTCCAGCTCCTGTGGCCAGGTGGAGTCACGGACCCCAAATGCAGCCGTGCACTGTCGCCGCCAGGTCTCTTGGGCAAAATAATCCAGGTCCAACTTCCTGGGCCTTGACGCCCTGGACCAGCTACAGGCCACCCCCCTCCCCCAGGAACATATCCAGATGGCACAGTTAGGGGTACACACATTCTTACAAGCAGGAAAGTACGGGTACAAACACGGACTTTGCAGATGTATTCACGGATTTCCAGGCCCGTCCCTGGAGTCCCCTCGAAGCCACGCTGCCTTGGCTATTATCCGGTGGCGAAAACCTTGTCCACACACATCCCTCCCCAGGGGCCACATCCTGCCTCAGAGGGACCCGGTTCAGAGCTGCAACGGATCCCGCCCCGGCTGCATAGACTGCACAGCACAGAGTCCGAGATTCGTTTTGGAAAGAAAAGAGGCGCCAAGAGAGCGAGGTCCTGAAGACAAACTGTGGGGGCGGCGCCCCTTTGAATGCTGGGGAGGGGGTTCCGAGAGCACCGGCCGGATGGGAAAACAGAAACATGGTTGCGGAGGTCAGACAGCTCCGGCGGCCCTGGACCCAGAATGCGAGGGGCGAGCCGGCTCTCCATTCCAGATCCCAGGGCGCGGCACGAGGTGCACTGAGACCGGGTGCTAGCAGCGGGTGGCAAGGTTGCGCGGGGCGCGGCCAGGTGTGGGCCGTGCGGGCACAAGGCCTGCGCCCGCCGAACTCGCTCGCGCCTGCATTGGCTGTGCGGGCAGGAGCGGCCCGAGTTGTCCTTCCCAGGAATCGGTCTGTGTCGGCGCCCGAGCGACACTCCAGGCAGGTGTGTGGCCGCTTCACCTGGCAGCGCCGCGCACAGAGGGCACATCACCCTGGGCGACACACACACACACACACACACACACACACACACACACACGCACCGGGGTGAGGGGACACAGGCGCCCGGAAAGCCGGGCTGTTTGTGCGCACCTGTGCGTTCAACCACCGGAGGGGAGTGATCAGGTGCGCGCCCTCACTCGGACCCCCTGCTCCTCACCACCGGACTGGGGAGCCGGCGGAGAGTGGGTGGAGGATGCCTGCTTTTTAGGATGAGGGAGACTGTCTTCAGTACCGGATGCGGCGAAAATTAGTTGGGTTGCGGGTCAAGCATCGGGAGAGGGATTGGTCGCCTTGTGCTGGGCGAAAGGGGCGCTCTCTTCCTGGCCCTGAGAACGCCCTCGGAGGGCCCAGGTCCGGGTCGGGGCGCAGACCTGCTCAGTTCAGGGCTTGCCAGGAACCCCAAGTTCCTCCGGAGTCCTCCAGCAACCGGAGGCGCGGGCTCAGGGGTCCCTACGTTTCCGGAGTGCAAGGCCGCGCGCCCCGCTCCCGCTCCCGCCCCGCCGGCCCCACCCGGCTCGGCCACCGCTCCACTCACCAGCTCCCGCCACTTGAGTTCCACTCCGGGACCTCGGCCGCCCGCGCCTCCCGACTCGCCCGCCCACCGGCCTCTCTTCCCAGCACCCGCAGCCTCCCTCCGGCCGGGAGCGGGGTCGGAGGCCAAGCGGAGGAGCGGGCCAGAGCGTCCAGGCCGCCGGACTCAGGCGGAGGGCGCCCCCTCTCCTCTCGGGGCCGTGTCAATGCTTTGCACTTGGGGCGGGCGAGCTGCCGAGAGTCCTTTCTCAGGGCCCTGAGACCCGGGCGCCCCTCGCCTCAAGCCCATTAGGCGGGTCAGATCAGCCGGCCGCGCTCCCTGCTCGGGCGCCGGCAGCCTCGGGCTCCGGAGCCGCGGGGTGGGGGCCGGGGCAGGGGGAGGGGTCTCGGGGCTCGCTGGCCCGTCATTGGTTAATATTTTATTCTGTTGACATGTTTTCTTACTGCTGAGGCTTCCGACACCTTCTCCCCGGCCCCCCCTCCCGGCCGGAGCTTGGCCTGAGCTGTCAAAACCCCGCCCCCGGAGACCCACAATTGGTCCAAAAAGCGTAAAATCAGCAATCAAGGGGGGCCTGGCTCGTTAGCGCAGGGGACCCGAGCAGGGCAGGACATGTGAGATAGTCACAGTTTCCCAGAGATCACGACAAGATCTAACCAGTCGCGCGTGGTCACCGGCGCCGGAGCCGGCCAGCCCAGCCCAGCCCAGTCCCGCGCAGAGCCCCCGCCGCCCCCGCGCTCAGAGCCCCGCGCCCCTCGCTGCGCGCCGGACGGGGAGCGGGAGGAGCCGCCGCCGCCTCGCTCGCCACCCGGGTCGCCCTTCCAACTCGCGCGCCGCCGCCCGGGCCGGGGGTCCAAAGCCCCGCGCCCCCGGCCCGGCCCCCAGGCGCCCGGGCCGGATGTCCCGATGAGAGAGCCGGCGCTGGCGGCCAGCGCCATGGCTTACCATCCGTTCCACGCGCCGCGGCCGGCCGACTTCCCCATGTCCGCCTTCCTGGCGGCAGCGCAGCCCTCCTTCTTCCCGGCGCTCGCACTGCCGCCCGGCGCGCTGGCCAAGCCTCTGCCCGACCCGGGCCTGGCGGGGGCGGCGGCGGCGGCGGCAGCGGCGGCCGCGGCGGCCGAGGCGGGGCTGCACGTCTCGGCACTCGGCCCGCACCCGCCCGCCGCGCATCTGCGCTCGCTCAAGAGCCTGGAGCCCGAGGACGAGGTGGAGGACGACCCCAAGGTGACGCTGGAAGCCAAGGAGCTGTGGGACCAGTTCCACAAGCTGGGCACCGAGATGGTCATCACCAAGTCCGGGAGGTAGGCGGCCCGCCGGCCGGGGGCGCGCGCGCGGGCGGGCTGGGGGACCCGACAGCTCCCGCCCGCGCCGAGCCTGCCGCCCGCCCGGCGCTCCCGGCTGGGCCGGAGCCACGCTTCCCCCCACGGACAACCCAGTGACTTTTCTCACTTGGCACCGAGCGATATTTACCGAACGAAAACGTCCAACTCTCCCGAATGGAGTAAAAGGAAAACGTGCTCCTAGAGAGCGGCTCCAGCCCTTCTGGCCCGCGGCGGCGGAGGCCCGCGGCTCGGCCTGGCGGGTCTCGAGGTCTCGGCCTTGCGCTCCGGCCTCCCAGGCTGGCTTGGAGCTCGGGGAGACCCAGCGTCTCCCGGACTTTCTTCCCACCCTGGAGCCCGGAATGGCACCCGCACCCTGCTAGACCCAGGCTGTCCCGCTGGTTCGTCCCGACAGCGACTGCGGAGCCAGCCCAGCCGCAGCCCTGACCCGGCCCGGAGCCTCCTCGGGGCCTCGGAGCAGGGAGCTCGGGACACGCACGGCCCAGGCCTTAGAGCCGAAAGGAAGCTGCAGCCCCCCAACCTCAGCCCAGTGCAGGCCGCGGGCTGCCCGCTCCCCTGGATCTTGAGGGTCAGGGTCCTTTTTGGGCTCTGTAACCCAGGTCCCCAAACACACACCCTCTGAGTGTACCCCTGTAGGGGTGCCCCCTGAGTGAATTTCAGGGAGATCGGGAGAAGCGGCTGTTTTCAGAGGGACTGGATTTCTGGCCTGGACACTGGCTGTCCTCTCAGATGGGGGTGAAAGGGTTCTTAGGCCCGAGCATAGGTCCTCACAAGACATGGGATTTTCCACGGGAACCCCCACAGGGGGGTCTCCCAGGCAGCAGTGAGGGGGCCGAACAGTGACCGGAGGGAAACCCGGATGCGGGAGCTCCGGGCCGCGGTGTGTCCGGAGAGAGTCCAAGGACCAGGGACACGGAGCTGGGCCCCACGGCTCTCCCCTCTCCCTTCCTCGCAGGCGGATGTTTCCTCCCTTCAAGGTGCGAGTCAGCGGCCTGGACAAGAAGGCCAAGTACATCCTGCTGATGGACATCGTGGCGGCGGACGACTGCCGCTACAAGTTCCACAATTCGCGCTGGATGGTGGCCGGCAAGGCCGACCCCGAGATGCCCAAGCGCATGTACATCCACCCGGACAGCCCGGCCACGGGGGAGCAGTGGATGGCCAAGCCCGTGGCCTTCCACAAGCTGAAGCTGACCAACAACATCTCCGACAAGCACGGCTTCGTGAGTGCGGGGCGGGGAGGGGCGGGAGCAGGCGTGGGGGTTCAGGGAGAGGCAGGCCAGTTCCCCAGCGGGGAGCGCAGGCAGGCCCCGGGAGCCCCGTCCGGGTCTCTGGCCCTGTGGTCTCTGCCCCCACAGCCTGGCCTGGGCCCAGAGGGCTCTGCTCGGCGAGCCTGGGGAATGGCAGGTGAGCCGGCAAGTCCAGGCCGCTCCCCCTCTGGGCTTGGGGCCTCGGGAAAGCCCTTCCCGGGATGGAGGATGCGGGTGCGGTCGGGACTCCCTCCGCAGCCGCTGTTGGGCCTGGAAGACTGCCCATGACCTCAGCCTGTTTCTACCTTTCCTTGCCCAAACGAGGAGATTTAAACGTTACCCCAAACCTTCCCTGCCCGCTCTGAGACCCCCTTCCCTCTCCCCACAGACCGGCAGGAGGGAGATTAGAGGTTCTCTCTGCTTCCACCGCCGAATCGGGGCCCCAGCTAACGGGGGGAGGGGGGTCGTGGGGCAAGGGACCTGCCTGTTTGTAGTTAGGGCAGCGGTGAGAGTCCCCATCTTCTCTCCGTGGTTGTCTAGGGCTCAGCCATGAACCCAGGAAGCGGGGTTAGGAGTGTAGTTGTGGAGGGTTTTTATGTTGTTTCACTTCTGTTTTCACGTCGGGTAAACATTTTTAAACGGAGAGAGAAACTGTGATAAAGAACATGGACTGAAAAGAATTATAAAGGAGAAAAAGAGCAAGGGAAAAAAAACACAGGAGAAAATAGCGAAGGGAGGGGAGGGGGCGTAGAGAAAGAACTGTGAGAGACAGGACCTTAAAGAGTGGGGTCCCCAGCGAGTGGCAGCACCCCGAAGCGGCGGCTGACCGCGCCCTCCCCGCAGACCATCCTGAACTCCATGCACAAGTACCAGCCGCGCTTCCACATCGTGAGAGCCAACGACATCCTGAAGCTGCCCTACAGCACCTTCCGCACCTACGTGTTCCCCGAGACCGACTTCATCGCCGTCACCGCCTACCAGAACGACAAGGTGGGCGCGGCCCCTGCGCCTAAGGCCCGCACGCTCCGGCCTTACCACCTCCACCCCCACCTCCACCCGCCCGCAGCCCCCCCACCCGCCTGGCTCCTCACAGCCCACTCCCCAGCGCCAAGCCCAGTGCCCACCGAACCCCCAGGCTCCCTCCCGAGCCCACAACACGCACGAACACGCTCCGGGACGCAACAGCTGGGCGCGCTGGTCTGGGTGGGGATGTTTACTTAGCAATTAGCAGAGACGGCCCCGCTGACAATTTTACTTTTCATTTATTTATTTCTTGGCTCCGGGATGGGATTTTAAACGAAGAGAGAGCGGCCCCAGGCAGCGTGCCCAGGCCTCTCAATGCTTAGAACCTGGGGCCCAGTGTTCCCTCTCCCGGGGCAGCCGGAGACGGAGACGGGGCAGGTGACAGCCCCCAAAGCCACCACCTTGGGGCCACTTAGAGACTTTTCCTTCAAGCCAAAGCCCCCCCCCCACACACACACACATCCCTACCTCTGCTTTCTGCCTTTCTACTCCCTCTTTCTAAAGGGGCAAAGCAACCCGAATTGGCCCGTCCCGTGTGTGACTCCGGTGATCAGTGATCGAGGGTGTGTGTGTCCTGACTGTCGTTCTGTCGGTCTTTGTGAACCTGCGAACCTACGTGTGCGCTCCAGGGGGGGCACCCTTTGGGGCGTGTGGAGACATGTTCCCTTGTTTGTGCTGCGGGCACTCGCCTTGCCCGTGCCCCTGCGTGTGCGGCCGTGAGTGTGCCCTGCCTTATGTACCTGCGGACCGCGCGCTCCGTCTGCCCAGGTGCGGGGCGCCGGGGCCTGTGTGCCGATGGGCGAGCCGCGACAGGTCCACGCTGTGCGCTCGGCCTGTGTGTGCAAGTTGAGCGTTCTGCCCCAATGCTCTGGGGGAGAGACCCTGTCTCTCTGAGAGGCCGCCTGGCAGCCACACCTCGCCTTTGGGCTCAGGACTCCCAGGCGGGAGGGGATCCAGTGGACGCTCCCCGGCTCTCCTCTGAGCCGCTGCCCCCGGCGCCCCAGGCCAGGCCAGAGGAGCAGCATCCTGACCCGGCACCGCCCTCTCGGTCCCCGCAGATCACGCAGCTGAAGATCGACAACAACCCGTTTGCCAAGGGCTTCCGGGACACCGGGAACGGCAGGAGGGAGAAGAGGTGAGGGGTGCGGGGAGGGGGGACCCATCCGCGGTGGGTGCCTGCAGCAGGACGTGGGGGTGGGTGCGCTCCCTTCTGACCCGCTCCCCCTGTCCGATCTCAGGAAGCAGCTGACGCTGCCTTCTTTGCGCCTCTACGAGGAACACTGCAAGCCGGAGCGCGACGGCGCCGAGTCCGATGCTTCCTCGTGCGACCCTCCCCCAGCACGGGAACCCCCGCAGTCCCCGGGGGCCGCCCCCAGTCCCCTCCGCCTGCACCGGACCCGAGGTGAGGGTCGAGGCTAGAACCGGCTGGAGGTGGGGGAGGAAGACGGGAGGGTTTCCTCGGAGCGCGGGCTGACTCTTGGCTCCGAGTCAGGGTGGCCGTAAGGCCCTGGGAAGCCCCTGGGGTTCGGGCGCCCCCAGGGAACGGTCCCGAGGCCAGCACATCCCACTGGCTCTGAGCTGGGCGCCTGCGCCGCTGCCGCGGCAGTAAGGGAACCTCAGGGTCGTGCAGAGGGGCTTGGATGGGGTGACCTGCCTCCGCCCGGTGCCCCGGAGGGTCCAGAAGCCTTGCACTTGCACCCCAGGACGGCAGGCCTTTCCCAGTCTCTCGGACCCGCCCCGGACGTGGGAGAGCCCTGATGTAGTCTGTTCCGGGAGCCTGTCACCCGCGGTTCTCTCTCCCCCGCAGCCGAGGACAAGTCGTTTGCCGCAGACAGCGACCCTGAACCCGAGAGACTGAGCGAGGAGCGCGCGGGCCCTGCGCTGGGCCGCAGCCCGGCCCTGGACGGCAGCAGCCCCCCTCGCCTGCCCGACGCGGAGCGCGGCCGGGAGCGGCGCAGCCCGGAGCGGGGCAAGGAGCCGGCGGAGCGGGGCGGGGACAGCCCGTTCGGTCTGCGGAGCCTGGAGAAGGAGCGGGCGGACGCCAGGAGGAAGGACGAGGGGCGCAAGGAGGCGGGCGAGGGCAAGGAGCCCAGCCTGGCACCGCTGGTGGTGCAGACAGACAGCGCGTCTCCCCTGGGCACCGGCCACCTCCCGGGACTGGCCTTCTCCGGCCATCTGCACGGGCAGCAGTTCTTCGGGCCACTGGGGGCCGGCCAGCCGCTCTTTCTGCACCCGGGACAGTTCGCCATGGGCCCCGGAGCCTTCTCCGCCATGGGCATGGGTCACCTGCTGGCCTCGGTGGCAGGCGGTGGCAATGGTGGAGGCGGGCCGGGGGCCACGACCGGGCTGGACGCCAGCGGGCTGGGCCCCGCCGTCAGCGCAGCAAGCACCGCCGCGCCCTTCCCGTTCCACCTCTCCCAGCACATGCTGGCATCTCAGGTGAGGCCCCTGGGTCCCTGGCATCGCAATGGGGGGAGAAGCAGTGCGGGTGGCAGGGGTGGGCACAGGGCTTGGGGGGCTGTAGTGGGCACGGACTCTGTCCTGGGAACACCTGATGTACTCTGTGGGACACCTAGTTCAAGGAGACCACGTTATAGGTCCAGGGTCTGGCCAGGGTGCTCCTCTGGCTCCTGTTGACCTTGGGCAAGTCCCTGATCCTCTCTGGGCCCGTTTCCTTCCCTATTCATAACAGTAAAATGAAGCACCCACTAGATTCTTCCTGTTGGACACCCTGGGGCTGCCCCTGGCTTTTGGGACGTCCACTTTCCTGGCCTCTGGACTTTCTCCTTGGGAACAAAGACCCTTGGCTCCCTGTCAGTCCCTGCAGGGCCTAGGTGGCTGGACAAAGAAAGGAGGAAAATACTGTCCACTATTTCCTGGACAATTGACCACCAGAACGACCCACCTCCAGGCCTTCCAAGAAGCCCTCTGACCTGACAAAGGACAGGGCTGCTCCTGATCCCACCTTGGGTCTCCAAACTCCCCCAAACACACATCGCCGGGAAAAGGAGCTCAGCTCCTCAGGCCCAGGTTGAAATTCTGAACTCCCTGGGGAGAGTTTATTAAACTGTGGCCAACAGCAAAATAAGGAGATCCGACGAGGTGCGCGGCCTCTTTGGTTGCTTGGGTGGAATACTCCCTGTGGAAAGAGCTGGATTCTCTTCATTTTCTCCCCTCTGAGTTTCTGGCAAATTGAACCCCTGAGATCATATCTAACGGGAAGGAAAACAGGAGTTCGGGCCTGAGAAGGCTCCTTTGGTTCAGAAGCAAATATTTTTAAAGTGGGGGAGGAGGTGCTGAAATAGGTTTTAAACAGCTTAGTGGGGCTGTGTGAGTGTGTGTCTCTGTGTCTGTGTGTGTGTGTGTGTGTGTGTGTGTGTGTGAGGCACTAACATCACATACGGAGGGCCCTGAGCTGGCAAGGAAGCATCTGGAAAATAGAGTTCAGGGCCTGGAGGTGGGGTCTGAACCCTGGGTCCCGCGTGTGTGTGAGTGCATCCTCCCCAGACAAATTCTGGTGACAAGCATGAGCATCACAGACCATGGGGAAGGCATGGCTTCCAGACACAGCCTGGCCAACAGGTGTCGGTGGGAGCACCCACCGCTCAGGAGGCATCCTTTGGTGCACAGCTGGGGCTCACCCCCGGCCATTAGGTAGAGCCAGGTGAGGAGAGCTGACGCCAACCTCCCTTCTCCCAACGTGGAATGCCAGGTCTGAGTGCCCAGTAGGGCTTGACCTTCTAGGAAGGGTATCTTTTCATTTCTGACTAAGCTACTTCTTTTTTTTCTTCCCGCCTGGCCTGAGCCAGGCCTGAGTCTCCCTAGCAGCCCAGCACCGTCTGCTCCCTGCCCTCCTCCCTGTACCCACAGACTCTGGGGAGGGAGCCATTATTTCAAAGGTCACATAGTCCAAGAGTCGGGCCTCCTGGACTCAGGTGGTGTTTATCCAAGGTTTCCTGGCTACTGTGCCCTCCACAGGCAGGGGCCGCATTCCTTCCTCGCCGCCACTGAGGTGCCGCCAGGGGTTCTTTATGGACTATTCGGGCCAGTTTATAAACTGATTGGCACCTGTACCCTCCTCCCGGCCCAGGCAGAGAGACCTCTGAGCAGGTGGGCTGGCAGAGGGAGACTTGACCAAGCTCCTCCCCCTGCCTGTGCTCCCTCCACCCTTAGGGGCACCTGCAGAGAGCAGGGCTGGGGAGGACACTGTTCTAAGTGAGCGGAACTTCCCAAGACAACCACAGCCCCCCCGCCCCCGGCCCCCCGCTTGCACCCGGACCCACGCCTGCCCTGTTTCCTCCCTCTAGGCCTTTGCCCAGGCTGCTGGAATGCCCACCCCTCTCGCAGACTGGCACAGAGCTTTGTGTCCACTTGGAATGAGCTCCCCTCCTCACTGGTTTGGCCAGGGGCCTGCGGCTCATGCCTACCTGTGCTGCTTGGCGCACAGACATGTGAGCTCAGCCTTCTCTTCCTAAAACGGGGGAAGGAGCCCTGAGTCGCTCCACCCCCAGCTCACCCTCACACCCCTCGGGCGGGATGCCTGACCTCAGTGCTCTTTCTCTTCCAGGGAATCCCGATGCCCACGTTCGGAGGCCTTTTCCCCTACCCCTACACCTACATGGCCGCCGCCGCCGCCGCCGCCTCCGCTCTGCCGGCCACCAGTGCCGCCGCCGCCGCCGCCGCCGCCGGTTCCCTCTCCCGGAGCCCCTTCCTGGGCAGCGCCCGGCCTCGCCTGCGCTTCAGCCCCTACCAGATCCCGGTCACCATCCCGCCAGGCACCGGCCTCCTCGCCGCGGGGCTGGCGGCCGAAGGCGCCAAGGCGGCGGGCGGCAGCCGGGAGCCCAGCCCCATTCCCGAGCTGGCTCTCCGCAAAGGGGGGGGCCCGCCCCGCGGAGCGCTGTCGCCGGGCGGCGCGGCCAAAGAGGCGGCCAGCGAACTGCAGAGCATCCAGCGGCTGGTGAGTGGGCTGGAGAGCCAGCGAGCCCGCTCCCCCGGCGGGGACTCTCCCAAGTGACAGCGCTCCGCGGCCACGCAGGCCTCCCGGCTGCCCGGTCCCACTGCTGCTCGGGACCCGCACCGCACCGCACAGAATGGGTATTTATTTAAATAACGGAGCAGAGCCCCGACTGGCCCGCGGGGGCTGGGACCCGCTCCGGGACCACAGTCGCTTTGGAGCCCCTGGACCCAGTCCAGGTCTGCCCCAGTGTCAGGGGGACATGGGGGGGGGGCACTGTCCGGGCTTCCTGCGCCGTGGGGAGACTCACCCCCAGCCCAGCCGTCTCTCCCGGAGCCAGAAGGTGCAGGGGTTGGGGAGGGAGCTTCCGAGGGCACCCAGAGGCCCTGGCCTCCTGCCTGCACCCCGAGAGCCTGGGCTGGGGGTGCTGGGTCCCTGAAGACCGAGGTCAGTGTAGGCTTGCGCAGGGAGGGGCCGTTTCTTTCAGTCCTTGCACCCCGTCCCCCCAGAGGCAGGAGCCCCCGCCACCCCTGGGTCATCGGAGGGAGTGGCACATCTGCCTTGAGTCCCCAGGGAAAGAAAAAAAAGATATTTATGAAATAAATGGTAATTTGTGTAAATATGCTTTAAGATTCCCAGAATATGCAAATTGGTATTAATTTATTCAAAGGTGTACATTGCTGTGTACATACTATGTAGAGATGAACTCATAGCATTTAATTTTTCCATTTTACGTGAGCATCTATATTGTACAGGGCTGGGGGCCCGCCCCGGAGGAGCGCCCGCCCTCCCGGCCCCGGCCCGGCCCGGCCCGGCTCTGCTCGCCTGGCCTGCGGGCTCCACCTCAGGTTTTCACTTTTCTCTCCGGAGCGGAGCGACATGAAACAACAACAAAAACAAACGAGACAAAACAATGAAACGCGAGAAAACAATAAAACGCTACAATGCGAAGTGAACGGCGGCGCTGTGCGCTCTGTGGTGCGCGCGGGGCTGGGCGCGGCTGGGGAGCGCGGAGGGGCTGGAGGCGGAGACGGAGTTGGGGCGCCCGGCTCGGCGGCGGCTGCACCCCACGGGCGGCAGCGGGGCTCGGGCGCAGGCGGAGCTGCGGAGCCAACGGCGGCGCGGCGGCGAGGACCACGAGCGGGGCTGGGAGGCGCCGAGCCGGCCCCTCGAGCCGGGAGCCCCCTGAGCCCCCAAGTGCGCACGGCGTCCCTCGCCGGGGCCGGGCTCCCTCTGCTGGCCACTCACCGCCGCTGGCGCCCCGCCCATCCCGCGCTCCCGGCTCCCTTTCTGGGGCGCCTGGGTGGAAACGCAGCCCCTTTGGGCGCTTCTGAGTAGGTGGGGCTGGGCCGGTGGGTGACCCCTCCCTCTCCTCCCAGGAGAGTTTTGGCCGTGGGCCCCAAATACCGCAGACCCCGGAACCCTTTTCCATCTGGATCTCCTGAGCCTCAAGGCTGTGGACTCCAGCCTGAAAGTTCTCTCGCGTCACTTTTCTGACTCCTGGGAGGTGTGGGGCGTGCGGGTCAACGGGCCATTCCTCTCCTGCCTCGGTTTCCCCTGGATCGCAATGGGCCCGGCTGGGATTTTTCTGGGAGTCCCACTGTGTCCATCTCCATGAGGCCGAGCTTTCCCCGGAAGCTCCTGCAGGGACAGCTGCCTCCTGCCCCCATCCTGGGAGCTGGCCTGGGCGGCACCCTCTCTCCTCTTCCCCCGGCCAACAGGTGTCTGCGCCCCCAAACACCAGCGGTGGGAAGGGGCAGGAGCTGGGCCGTCAGTCTCTCCCTCACCCCCCCCCCATGGTCCCTCCATCACTGAGCCCCCAGTTCTCTCTTTTTCTCTCTTTTTCTTTTTTACACTCAATACTATTTTCTATTCGTTTCCGATGTACAGCATAGTGGTTAGGCAAGCATACTTTACAAAGCGGTTTCCTGATATTTCAAGTATTCACCTGGCACCATACATAGTTATCACAACATTCCCGACTCTGTTCCTTCTCTATGCTTTTACATCCTACAAATTGGTACTTTTTAAAATATATATTTTATTGATTTTTTACAGAGAGGAAGGGAGAGGGATACAGAGCCAGAAACATCGATAAGAGAGAAACATCGATCAGCTGCCTTCTGCACACCGCCCACTGGGGATGTGCCCACAAGCAAACTACATGCCCCTGACCGGAATCGAACCTGAGTCCTCTCAGTCCCCAGGCCCACGCTCTATCCACCGAGCCAAACTGGCTTCGCCCACATTGGTACTTCTTAATCCCTTCACCATGCCCATGCAGTCACCCAGGCTCCCCCCCCACCCCCTCCAGCCATCGCTCAGATCTCTCTATCTAGAGCCCCAGTTCCCTCCTCTTTGAGCCTTGGGGATCTGTGATGCCCCGGCCCAGCAAGCTGTCCAACCTGGGAGAGGGTGGAGGTGAAGGTGGAACTGACAGTATCTGGACCTCCAAGCTCCCAGGACAACTTCCTGGGCCAACACAGGAAAGAGCGGTGCGGCCTCTCCCAGGGAGGGAGCTGGCCCCGACCACCCTGAATTTGCTAGGGTGTTGGCCAGAGAACGAGAGGAAGGGCGCCCCCAGACGGCCCCTGCGGCCCTGCCCCTGCCCCTGCCCTTCAGGCGGGCGGAATGGTGGATGGGGCAGTCCAAGGAAGGGGCTCAGACTCCTTTCTCGGCTCAAATAGAATCCCTCATCGACAGGGTACTTATTCGACAGGGTTTGAAAAACAACAACAACAACAACAAAAGCTTCCAATATTCAAAAAGCAGCAGGAGCGCGTTTGCCTCTGGGAGTTTCTCACCGGCTGCACATCTAGGAGGAGCGAGCTGCGGACACCAGGGGGAAGCACCGACCGGAGCCGCGGGAGGGGCGGGCACAGTGGGGAGCCAACCCCAAGAGGGTCGCTGCAAGGGCGGGGCGGCGTCTTTGCAGGAGAACCCAGAGGCCCCCAGGCCACGGAGTTTGCAGATTGTTCCCCATTCCCCCACCTCCCACCGCGCACGCCCCCTCCGGGAGTCGATCCCGAAGCGCTCGCTGGGTCACAGCTGCGAGCCTGCATTTGGCTTCGGGAACCGAAGGGCCGGCGGGGCCTCGCCCCAGACAAAGGCCAGTCCACTTCCTGGCCCAATTAAGCCCCCCTTTCAGTCCTTTTTGTTATCGGGGTTGCCAATTAGCCGAGGCTCCTGGCGTCCCGCCGCTCCGGTGCTCCAAGTCCTCCTTAACCCAGTAAGGCCTGGCCCTGGGGCCCTCGACGGTGGAATCCTGGAATCCCTAGCGCGAGGATGGGTGTGGAGGGCGCGTTTGGGTGATGGGATCCCTGAGGCTGTTGGTGGTGTGATGTGTCACAACGGGCTCTGTGCTTGGAGCAGTCTGGCCTGAGAGGGGATTGTGCACTACCCATACTGTGCACAACCCATACTGTGCACAACCCACACTGTGCACAACCCACACTGTGCACAACCCATACTGTGCACAACCCACACTGTGCACGACCCACACTGTGCACAATCCATACTGTGCACAACCCACACTGTGCACAATCTATACTGTGCACAACCCATACTGTGCACAACCCACACTGTGCACAATCTATACTGTGCACAACCCACACTGTGCACAACCCACACTGTGCACAATCCATACTGTGCACAACCCACACTGTGCACAATCTATACTGTGCACAACCCATACTGTGCACAACCCATACTGTGCACAACCCACACTGTGCACGACCCACACTGTGCACGACCCACACTGTGCACGACCCACACTGTGCATGTGCACGACCCACACTGTGCACAACCCATACTGTGCACAACCCACACTGTGCACAACCCACACTGTGCACAACCCACACTGTGCACAACCCACACTGTGCACAATCCATACTGTGCACGACCCACACTGTGCACGACCCACACTGTGCACGACCCATACTGTGCACAACCCATACTGTGCACAATCCATACTGTGTACAACCCATACTGTGCACAACCCATACTGTGCACAACCCATACTGTGCACAACCCACACTGTGCACAACCCACACTGTGCACAACCCATACTGTGCACAACCCATACTGTGCACAACCCACACTGTGCACAACCCACACTGTGCACAACCCATACTGTGCACAACCCATACTGTGCACAACCCACACTGTGCACAACCCATACTGTGCACAACCCATACTGTGCACAACCCATACTGTGCACAACCCACACTGTGCACAACCCATACTGTGCACAACCCACACTGTGCACAACCCATACTGTGCACAACCCATACTGTGCACAACCCATACTGTGCACAACCCACACTGTGCACAACCCACACTGTGCACAACCCATACTGTGCACAACCCATACTGTGCACAACCCACACTGTGCACAACCCATACTGTGCACAACCCACACTGTGCACGACCCACACTGTGCAGCAACCCATACTGTGCACAACCCACACTGTGCACAACCCATACTGTGCACAACCCACACTGTGCACGACCCACACTGTGCACGACCCATACTGTGCACAACCCACACTGTGCACAACCCACACTGTGCACGACCCACACTGTGCACGACCCACACTGTGCATGCACGACCCACACTGTGCACAACCCATACTGTGCACAACCCACACTGTGCACAACCCATACTGTGCACAACCCACACTGTGCACAACCCATACTGTGCACAACCCACACTGTGCACAACCCATACTGTGCACAACCCACACTGTGCACAATCCATACTGTGCACAACCCACACTGTGCACAACCCATACTGTGCACAACCATACTGTGCACAACCTATACTGTGCACAACCCATACTGTGCACAACCCACACTGTGCACAACCCACACTGTGCACAACCCATACTGTGCACAACCCACACTGTGCACAACCCATACTGTGCACAACCCATACTGTGCACAACCCACACTGTGCACAACCCATACTGTGCACAACCCACACTGTGCACAACCCACACTGTGCACAACCCACACTGTGCACAACCCATACTGTGCACAACCCACACTGTGCACAACCCATACTGTGCACAACCATACTGTGCACAACCTATACTGTGCACAACCCATACTGTGCACAACCCATACTGTGCACAACCCATACTGTGCACAATCCATACTGTGCACAACCCACACTGTGCACAACCCATACTGTGCACAACCCACACTGTGCACAACCCATACTGTGCACAACCATACTGTGCACAACCCACACTGTGCACAACCCACACTGTGCACAACCCATACTGTGCACAACCCATACTGTGCACAATCTATACTGTGCACAACCCACACTGTGCACAACCCACACTGTGCACAACCCATACTGTGCACAACCCATACTGTGCACAACCCACACTGTGCACAACCCACACTGTGCACAACCCATACTGTGCACAACCCATACTGTGCACAACCCACACTGTGCACAACCCACACTGTGCACAACCCATACTGTGCACAACCCATACTGTGCACAATCTATACTGTGCACAATCCGTACTGTGCACAACCCATACTGTGCACAACCCACACTGTGCACAACCCACACTGTGCACAACCCACACTGTGCACAACCCATACTGTGCACAACCCACACTGTGCACAACCCATACTGTGCACAACCATACTGTGCACAACCCATACTGTGCACAAGCCATACTGTGCACAATCTATACTGTGCACAACCCACACTGTGCACAATCTATACTGTGCACAACCCATACTGTGCACAAGCTATACTGTGCACAACCCACACTGTGCACAATCCATACTGTGCACAATCTATACTGTGCACAACCCACACTGTGCACAACCCACACTGTGCATAATCTATACTGTGCACAACCCACACTGTGCACAACCCATACTGTGCACAACCCACACTGTGCACAATCATACTGTGCAGATTGTTAGCTGTGCCTGGAGGTGTGGGTGTAGGGGCTCCATGGGACCCCAAGCAGCTAGGCAGCAAGGATTTCGAGACCTCAGGGTCCTAATTTCCCTTCGGTTAATCCGAGTGTTCCTCCAGAGCTTTCAAGCTATTTCTTCCTCCCCCACCTTTCACCCCTCAATCAAATGCTGCGGCAGAGGAATAGAGTAGATGGCCCTGTCCTACCCAAGGGCGCATAACTGGGGCCACCTCCCCAGCATCAGGCGAACGCCTACGCAAGACACCCCTTAAACCAGAGAGCGCATTTAGCTTGATGACGCCGGGACACACACAGGTGAACACCCAGCTCAAGCCCACTTCCCACCCCCAGTCCCCCCGACCTATCTCCAGTTTCCCGGGCCTAGGACGGTTCAAGAGGCGTAGTATCTGTGAGACCAAGGCTTACACTCTGAGCCTGCCTTCCTCCCCACCTTTGGCAAGTACCCCCAAAACCAATCCCACACCGTCGCCTCTTTCACGGTCCTGGATCCCAAAGTTTGGAGCAGGCAGGGTCCGGCGAGGACTGGGCAGCAGAGGGGAGACCCGCGGCCAGGGGCAGGGGCAAAGGGAGAGGATTCTGAGCTCTGGGTGCGCTCTGGGCTCTCCCCGGGCGGGAGCGGGGGTCGGGGGCGCCTTGGGGAGTGTAGCGGTCACCCCACACTGAATGCATTGATTTTCTCTTGGCGCTCCTTTTGGGCTCTGGAGGCGCAGATCCACTCGTCCCACCCCTCACCCACTCCTCAGTCACCGGGTTCCCACAGCCGCTGGCCGCCCCTCTTTCCCCACCCTCCTGTCGGGACCTTCCCCAGCTCCCGGCCAGGAGCTAACCTGCAGCTGGCCTGGCCGCGGGCCGCGGCAACTCTTCAAGTGCCCACGAGATGGCGCTCCAGGCCAGGGGCGGGCGGTGGCCGGACAGCCCGCCCAGGGAGAGCGGGAGGTGGCCAGAGACCCACAGCCAGACGGGCACAGAGACAAACCCACAGACGGACGCAGATCCAGGCCCAGGGACCGCACAGGCAGCCGGCCCGGATGGGGCTCCGGACCGGGCTGCGGACGCGGGGACCGGAGCGCCCGGGGCTCAGGGCGGGGCTCCTTCCCTTCTCCTTGAGCTCCCTGCAGTGCCAACGCCCGAGCTGTGAGGCCCCAGGGGCCCAGCTGCAAACACGTGGGGCGCGCTTTCCGTGAGCCCTGCTGGGCTTGGGTCCTCACAATCCCCTTCATGGGAGGGGAGGGCGGCTGCCTAACTCTGCCTTCCTGACTTCTCAGAAGCCGGCTGTGGGTTTGGAGCAACACCCCCCACACTCCTTCTTCCCCCCACATCCCCCTTCCCTCCACCACCCGAGGGCCCACTCAGGTGCGGGGTGCGGGGACAGGAGGCTGAAAGGGGTGGGGGGAAGGGCAGATGGTCCTCCTAGGCTCCTTCCTCCAGCCTCTCACCTCCCCCACCGGCTCTTCAAGGTGGAAACCTGGGCGCTGCTCACCTGCGGTCTGTCGGCCAGAGGGTCCAGAAGCCTTAGAGAGCCTTGGGGGTCTGCGTTGCTCCAGGGCAGGTGGTGGGGAAGGGGGAGAGCATGGGAACCTGCCTTGGGGTTAAAAGCCACCAAGATCTGGGGCAGGTTTGAGTGGGGAGCAGGGGTGAGAGGCCCGGGCCTGAAGTCCAGTTTGATTGGGGGCGTGGTTTGGAAGCCTGGGCCTTGCCTACCCTCAGGGTTCCCAGATGAGTGGTGGGCTTTTTGCAGGTGAACTCCGTTACTGCGGACGAAGGTGCACAGCTAGAAAGCAGCCCAGTCCGCCTGGCCCCCATCATCTTCACTCGCCAGCCGCCCGCTTTGTGCGTGGACCCAGCCAGGTGTCCTCCCCGCACGAGGCTTCCAGCTCTTTCCCTCCAGGTGTGCTCGCAGTAGGCCCACAGCTGTGGTCACTTAGTCATTATCCACGCACCGTCTGCTGAAGCCCCAGGCAGGTCCAGGTCACGCTGTGGCTCTAGCTGTACGGCCCTGGACGGGTGACTTTCTCCTCTGGCCCCAGATCCTCCCTTCTCCTTGTGCTGCCCCGCAGCGCCAGCCCCTGAGCTGTGAGGCCCCATGGAGTTTGGACCAAAATAACATTGGCCTGTGAATGAGCAGCCTCATTCCAGTTCCCAGTGATCCCCAGCCTCAACTTTGGGTAAGAGGCAGGGACTCTTCTTTCATTTAAGGTTTGAGGTGCCTACACCTGGAGGACAGGCAGAGTCACCCACAGACCTAGGCCGTTGTAGCTGAGATTCGGGGGGAAGGGACAGGGCTGGTGGCCAGGATGAATTCAGGATTAGAAAATCACATTCCAGGTCCTGAAACCCTTAGGCACTGGCTGGCTCCGCTGCCTCCACTCCTGGTGGGATGTGTTGGCCACCCCCTACCTCCTACTCCCACTCCCGGCAAACTGCAGGAGAGGCGCAGACTCGGGGAGGGGGAGCTTGGCAGCCAGCATCACAGTGTGTTGACTAATTGTGAGACTTCTTCCCAAAGAGAGAAGGAGGTACTGATGGGGGACATTCAGGCACCTTATTTAAGGGTGCCCCCTAGACCTACTTCCCTGCCTGTGTGGAAGGTTTTGTGGTGATGAAAGCACTTTCACATATGAGCTCTCACTGAACCCTCCTTGGCAAAGTGTTGCTTGCCAGTCCCCCTTCACGGACACGACCCCAAAGTTCAAGAAGGGAAGGGAAGTGCCCCAGGCCTTCCGGGGGAGTCTTTCACAATCCCACTGCCGCTTGCCAAACGTTCCCTGATGAGGTGATGCTGGGCGAGAGGCAGCCTCGGGGCTGGGACAGGCCAGGGGGGTGGACGGGTGCCCTTCGGGAAGGGCCAGGAGGCGTGTCCAGGGAGAAGCAGCCTGACCCAGCCCATGTCTGGGCAATCAGGGGAAGGATGACCTCAGGTCTTGTCAGCCCAGCCAGGCCCATCAGGGGCTGGTAAGGCAATAATAGCAGGGGTGTGGAAGGGTTACCTGAGCTGGCTCATGGCAAGTGCTTAGTTCAGGCACAGATCGTGTTTGCTCTCCTTATTATCGATTTCCATCCCAAAGAGAACACGACACCCTCTGGCCCTGGGCACCTCTCCCCAGCCTCACGGAGGAGCTGGAGCACCCGCTCTGTGCTTACCTCCGGCCATTGTTACTGATCATCAGCACTGGGCAGGGCAATAATTGTTCCATTTCTCAGAGGAGGAAACCAAGGCTCAAACCTGCCCACGGCATACAGTTGCTAAGAAGTGGGTGACAGGCGCACCAAGGTCTGACCGGCCCCAACCCTGCGCCCTCTCCTGGAGCCCTTAGAGCTCCTGCTGTCAGCCCTGGGCCTCCTAGTCCCCTGGGCATTGGCCCGGCCCCTGTGGCAGGCTCTGTGGACTGGTTTTTGCTTAGCCCTGGCCTGGCTGGTAATTTCCTTCATCCTGCTCCAACTTTGGGTCTTACTTCCCTTTCAGAGGGGCACCCACCCTTCCAGCTTTGGCCTCCCGCACTGACCCCGTGTGCACAGCTGTTCTGGTTTCAGTGTTGATACTTTCCGTTCCGAGGAACCAGTTCGTTCTGAACCAGTCTCCCAGCAGGTCATCCTCCCCCTTACACACTGACCTCCACGTACAGATTCACCCATAAACACACATGCATGCACACACGGAGACTTACACATAGCACATTAATGCCCACCCACACAAATATATACATATACAGATCACCCTTTATACAGATGTACTCACTGAACCACATACAAACCCAGAGACACACATACAGGCACACATGCACTCATGAATACAGTTCAGAGAAACATCACTCAGATGCACACTCACTGGCCCCCGGTTGCTGGGACCACGCCCCTTTCCACCCCACTCTTCTGCATTGCCACATCTCCTCTAGGAGGAGCTGTATTTGTTTAAGGTCTCTGTCTCCTATGAGATCATTGGCTCCCTCAAGGGAGGGCTGGTGTCTGTTTTGCTTTTGTTGGGTGTCCAGACCTAAAACTGCTTAACACATGGTACGGTGCAAAAAGCATTTGCTGAATGAGTGAATGAATGAATGAATGAATGAATTGCTCCCTCCAGAAGCAGGGCGCACACCTAGTCCTCCACGATACGTTGGCCCAGGCACTGGGCCAGAGCCCCGGCTCCAAGTCCACTCAAACCAGCTGCAGAGAACCCTGAGGGTCAAGGACAGTCCCAGCCAAAGGGGCTTCCCCTCTCTCCTGAGGATCCGAGGCCCAGGGAGGGCAGACATCTTGTTGAGGACTTGCCTCTCCAGGAGAAGCGTCCAGATTGCTGGGGTCTGCATGTTTGTGCTCCCCTCCCCCCCAAATTCATACTGAAACCTACCCCCCAAGGCGATGTTATTAGGAGGTGGGACCTTTGGGAGGTGCTTAGGTCATGAGGACAGAGCCCTTCCGCATGGGTCTTAGCTGTTGTAAAGAGCACCTTTCCCCTTGGTACCACGTGAGGATAGAGGAACCATCTCTGAGCGGAAGGAAGAGGGTCCACCCCCTGTGGGCACCCTGAGCTCGGACTTCCGGCCTCCAGAACTGTGAGAAATAGATGTCTCTTGTTCACAAGGTTTCCAGTGTGCGGCATTCTGTTCTAGCAGCCTGAGTGGACTAGGGGCCACCCACCACCAGGCCACCCTTCAAACCGGCTCTCCAGGGTGCCAGGAGAGTGTCTGGCCTCTCAGCCTTTGCTGCCACAGCCCTGCCTTGAGCAACAACCTGGCCCCTCCCCCAGCTCCAGGGGGAGCCTCTCCACTGAGGTCCCTGGGAACCTCCCAGCACAGACCTTTCTGCCCCTAAGACCTTCCTGAGGGCGGATCGGATGGGCTCGCGGCTGTTTAAAGCCTCGCCCACACCCCTCGCCTGGCTCTACCGTCACCGCTCAGGTGTTGAGGTTAACCTTGCAGACCTCGCCTTGGGGCCTGCTCACACTCTTCCCTCAGCCTGGAGTCTCTGGCTGCATTGCCTCCCCCCCCCCCCCCCAATCTTTTCTCTTCTGAGGGACTGCACCGGCCCATATTGTTTTGTAGTCAGTATTCAATGACCGTGTGACTTGGGCAAATTACTTCACCCCTCCTCCAATGCTTCTTCAAAATGGAGATACTTAATGGTAGCTGGGGGGGGGGGGGGGGGGGGGCCTTGTTTGAGGATTAGAGGAGATGCTGTTTATAAGAGTTCCCGGCTCAGTAAATGCTGGTGTCCTGCCCCTCCTGAGGTCTTGCCCATTTGGAGGAGCCCAGAGGAGCCCTAGGACAGAGGCATGGGGCTCTCTGGGACAGGGCACATTCTCCTCTGCCCTGGGCAGCAGCCTGGGTGAGCCCAGTGGAGCTGGCGGCCAGTGCAGGCCAATGGGACTCTGTCATCTGGGGTGACAGGCTGCCGAGTCCCCTGAGCCTGGCGAACCTGGCCTAGACACGGAGGTTTAGGCTAGAGGGTGGCCAAAGGGCCTGTGTGTTGGGGTGTCTGCAGCTGAGGACAGAAGAGCTTCTGCAGACGACTGCTGCTGCAGAGACATCCTGAGGGCAATGAACCCCCGCGCACATGCCCACCGGTGGGGCCTCCTCTCTTTCCCGAGAACCCTGCCCGCGGGGAGGAGGCCTTTCCTGCTGGCTGGGCTTGCAGGTGACCTGGATTAGTGCTGCTGTGAGCTGCTGCAGTGACTCCCTCTGACCACTAGGTGGGGATCTGGAGTTGTCAGCCCTGGAGTCTGGGGCCTGGGCTGCCACCCTGAGCCCCTGCCCCTCCTGCCTCCCGCCTGTTTCAGGTCCGGGGTTCCCAGCCTGCCTGGCTGCCGCCTCCAGGGATCCAGGCCTGCTCTGTGCCTGCATCCTAATTTACGGCTGGGTCCCGCTACCAGACAGGGATCCGAGGGAAGTAAGAGCTCTGACTGTACAGCCGGAGACCTGCGTTCAGATCCCAGCAGCACCTCTAGCTCTGTGGCTTTGACCCTTGAGCCTCATGTCCTTACCTTTCAAATTAACTCGTGTCCCCTTATTCCACAAAGGGCAAGGAGAAACGTGGCCGCCCTGGTTGCCACAAAGGGTAGTGCCCAGATCGCTCACTCAGGTGGGACAGCTGGCCCAGGAGGAGGAACCGAACGTGGGACAGACCCCATTCTCCCATCCTACACTCCCCCAAAGCCCCTTGCACTCAGGGCTCTGTGGGATCCCAAAGAAGCTCCCCTCTCTCGGCCGCCCGCACACAAAGGCGCTTAGGATGTGGCAGGTCCGCATGAAGGCTATGGGCTGTTCATCCTCTGAGACAGGGAAGCCCCGTGTTCCTTCTGCCTGGAAGGCCAGCTGCCCCTCCTCTCCTGACTCTACATCAGTGGCCGGCAAACTGCGGCCCGCAGCCACATGTGACTCGTGAGCCGCAGTTTGCGGCTCTGTTGACTAATGAGTGTGCCCACCACTGGGACAGCGGCTTAATCACAAGGAACAACAGCCTGTAATGATTGGAATCGAGAGTCTAGGTCAGTGGTCAGCAAACTCATTAGTCAACAGAGCGGCAAACCGCGGCTGGAGAGCTGCAGTTTGCCGACCACTGCTCTAAATGCTTCATTCTTTTCTAAGGCTCAAGTCAGAAGTGCTTCATTGTCAGGCCTGACCCGGCTCCTCCTCCCTCCAGTCCTGGGCTCCCAGGCCCGGGTGCCCCCTCTGCTGGCCCGGCTCAGGGACTAGAGACTCTTGCTGAGCTCAGGCTTCTGGCGAGACGAGAACGTGGCCTGAAGATGAGGAAGACTTCGTGGAGATGAGAGGACGTTTCAAAATGCGGGTTGTATGGGGAAGAGCGGCACCATCCTCAGTTCAAGATCAGTTGTGAGCTGTGCCCAGGGCCAGCAGCTCCGAGAGGAAGGCAGGCCCAGAGGGTGGAGGTGCCTGGGAGACCTGGGGGGGGGGAGGAACTGACTCCTTGGAGCCCCAAACCCAAAACCTGCAGCTTGTCAGGCCACTTGGTGGGAGCAGGTCCCGGCTGACCAGCCTCTCGCTGGGGGCTGTGGAACCATCGCCGTGCCCCATCTCCTCAGCTACCACCTTGGGGGAGCCAAACCCTGTGATGGAGCTGGGAGCTCAGGGGGCTTCCTGTGGGCTCAGTTTTCCAGGGGGGCAGTCGAGGTTGGCTTGTGGGGTCCCGTACTGACTTCTGATTGGCTCTGATGCTGCTCCGCGGGGTCACCTTGGCCAGTGGCTGCCTCTCTGGGCAGAGCTGGTTTCCTCAATCACCCCAGGCTGTGGTGCGGCTGAAGGAACCCATGTGTTTGACCACAAACAGCTGTGCTTTCTCCTCCCCCAGGGCCCAGCAGACTTTTCTGCATCTCTGCCCCTGACAGGGCCCCGGGCACAATGCCTCCCACAGGGGTCCCAGTTTCCCTCCAGTGCCCCCCCAGTGCATCTTCCTGAGGGCAGCCGGCTGCACGCTGGTGGCTCTCCTCACCCTGAGGCCGGGCCTGCTCCCGGCTGAGCCTGTGCCTCCGGCTGCTTTGTGGCGTCCGTGTGGCTCCTCCTCCGAACCTACACGCCGGGCCTGCACTCACCGGCCCGCCCAGGGCCCCTGAGCACCTGTCTTTCCAGAAGTGCCCCATTTCCCACGCCTTCCCACCTCACTGAGGGACACCCACCTCCACAGTTCCCTCCCTCGGGGCCACGCTGGATGAGGGCCCAATGACTTACTGCATCCCCTCCTCCGGGCACCATGCATGGAGCTTTCATCAGCACCAGGGGGGCGGTCCAGGGGCCTCATGTCAGAGGCTCAGAATCCCCTCCCCCAGCACACAGGGCACTGCCTCCTCGGCCCCCCCTTGACCCCAGGCCAAAGCTGAGAAATAGTTGCCCCTTCTCCCCCACTGACAGGCAGGAAAGCTGAGGTTCCGAGAGCCCAGCGCAGGTGCCACAGGCCAGGGATGCAGAGGACAGGGCTTCTCATGGTGCCCCTTTCTCCCCAGGGCTCATCTGTCCTTTTCCAGAAGCAGAGGGACTGGAGGGAGAACTCTCCCCTGAAGAGACACGTGCCCTGACCAGGAATCCACGGACACTGCTGTGGGAGTGGCCTGACAGGAACGGTGGGTCTTTCCCACACCGGGAATGAGGGCCAGACTGTCCCGGCTGCATCGCGACCTTGGGTCTCTCATGGCCTCACCTCAGCTGGCCTCTGCGCCCATCAGTCAGGAGTCTGTCAGTGGCCAGGCACCAGAACCCAGCTGAAATGGAAGAAAAAGAGCAGTTCATTGGGTCATGGGGTACATGGCAGTGCGGAGAGCGGGCAGCTGGGGGCCCGGGCACCAATGCCCGGCTCTCTCAATCTCCGCCTTCCCTCTCACTTCTGATCTTTGGGTGCTGGGTACTCTCCCCCCGCGATGGGCTTTTCCAGGCCCGGGAGCTTGGCCGCAGGCAGCTGTGGCTCATAGAAACCCGGCGGAAAGGGAACCTACCCTGCCGCTCCCCTTACAACAACGCAGAAACAGGCACTCTGATTGGCCCAGCTGGGACCACGTGCTCACTCCTCCCGTAGCCCACACCACAGTCCATCCCCACTCTCCACTGCTGTCCTTATGGCCCGGCCGGAACACTGAGCTTGCTGGTGTCTCACGGCTGCCTGCTAAGTGCCAGGTCCTGTGCAACAGGATTTCTTTTCACCAACACACTGCCCTGCAGAAGGACAGACTGGAAAGGGCTCTTGTGGTTCCTACGGACAGAAGCCCAACTCAAATTAGCTTAAGCCAGGAAAGGGAATTTATTGCTCCCATAATTGATAAAGGCAGGAGTGGACTTCAGGCATGTGTCTCATTAGCTCCAGCAACCCCCCCCCCCTCCTCCCTCCATTTTACAAAATAGGAAACGGAGGTTTGGGGAGATTGGGTGACTCGCCGGGGATAGAGACACAGATGGGATTCAAACCTATGTCTGTCAGTTCTACACAGAACATTTCGCGGCCTCCTTTTAGAGTGATATCGAGCCCCAGCTGGTTTGGCAGTGGATAGAGCGTTGGACTGTGGACTGGAAGGTCCCGGGTTTAATTCTGGTCAAGGGCACATGCTCGGATTGTGGGCTCGATTTCCAGTAGGGCGCATGCAGGAGGCAGCTGATCAATGATTCCCTCTCATCATTGATGTTTCTGTCTCTCTTGTTCTCTGAAATAAATTATATATATATAATTTTTTAAGAGTGATACTGAAACATCACATGAAGAAGTAGATTCCTGCTGATAGCCATGTCATTTCCAGCCCCCCTTTCCTGCCCCCCCCCCCCCCTTTAGCAGCTGTGACAGAGAGGATGCCCTGGGAGGAGGGTGTAGCCAGACTCAATCTTTTACAAGCCCAGCTCCATGACTGGAAGAGTCTCAGAGGTCCTTGATTCCTGTTGCTGTGCCGGCTCAGTAACCCATCACCACCTGGCCTCTGCCTGAACACTGCCCCTGGCGGCGAACTCACCGCCTCAAAGGTGGGTGGCTGGTTCCGGGTCTGAGCTGGTCCATGGTTAGGAAACGTCACCACTGGTGAGAAATGGGCAATCTGGCTGGCTGGCCCCTGAGCATACGTCTTCATTCGTCTAAGGAAGAGCTTTTCCTTTGTAAGCGGAAAGGAGAGAGAAAGGAAGAGGGTGGGCCAACCAAATATTTGAAAATTATTATGCATCCCCCTTCCTCTATCCCTACCCAGTCATCTCCCCAAGTTCCTCAACTACTCTCCCATAATGAGGTTTACTCAACACTAGAGGCCCAGTGCACAAAATTTGTGCATGGGTAGGGTCCCTAGCGGCTGCCGGCTGCTGGCCGGGGCCTCCCTTTGCCCCAGCTGCCTGCCATTGCCGCTGGCCGGGGCCTCCCTTGCACTCACCTTGGCCTGGCACCACCTGCTCCACCATCCCACTGCAGTCCCACTCTCACCAGGGCCCATTGGGGCCAGCAGTGACTCCACTGCCACCTGCTGCCAGTGCCCCCTGGTGGTCAGTGCACATCTAACTCCCAGTCAGTCAAACTCCTGCCCGTGGGGACAATTTGCTTATTAGCCTTTTTTCTTTTTTCCTTTTTTAAAAAATATTTTATTGATTTTTCACAGAGAGGAAGTCAGAAACATGGATGAGAGAGAAACATCAATCAGCTGACTCCTGCACATACCCCACTGGGGATGTGTCCACAACCAAGGAACATGCCCCTAACCAGAATCGAACCAGGGACCCTCCAGTCCACAGGCTGACGCTCTATCCACTGAGCCACACCAGTCTCGGAAGCATATTAGCCTTTTATTATATAGGAGGATATATGTTATTCTGTCCCTGGAAAAAGCATCTGTGGTCTCAAGGACCCGCTAAAGAAAAACGTGAGCCTCAGTAGGTAGAGCACAGAAGACAGGAGCCTCTCTCCTGCTGAAACGGTTTAAGTAGAGCCCATCTTCACTGCTTATTGGCAGCCACAAAGCACTGCTGACTCAGGTTGGTTCAATGAGGTCTGTTCTTTAGCCAGAACTCTCTCCACAGTAACATGTGACACTGATTTTCTTTTCAAATCAAAAGCGATGGGTTTTCGCCCTGGCCAGGTAGCTCAGTTGTTAGAATATTGTCCTGATACACCAAGGTTGCAGGTTTGATTCCCTGGTCAGGGTACATATAAGAATCACCCAATGAATGTATAAATAAGTGGAACAACAAATCAATCTCTCTCCTTTACCTCTTCTCCTCTCTCTTTCTAAAATCAATCAATAAATAAAAGTGATGGGTCAATGGTGTTGCAAAAAAGTAAAAATCCAGGTTGGTTCAATGAGGTCTGTTCTTTAGCCAGAACTCTCTCCACAGTAACATGTGACACTGATTTTCTTTTCAAATCAAAAGCGATGGGTTTTCGCCCTAGCCAGGTAGCTCAGTTGTTAGAATATTGTCCTGATACACCAAGATTGCAGGTTTGATTCCCTGGTCAGGGTACATATAAGAATCACCCAATGAATGTATAAATAAGTGGAACAACAAATCAATCTCTCTCCTTTACCTCTTCTCCTCTCTCTTTCTAAAATCAATCAATAAATAAAAGTGATGGGTCAATGGTGTTGCAAAAACGTAAAAATCCAGCCTCAAATTTATATAGAATTTCAAGAAACCATAAATAGCCAAAAAGAATCTTTAAAAGAACAAGACTTGCTTTTCTTAATTTCAAAACATACTGCAAAACTATAGTAATCAATACAGTGTGGTATTGGTATTAGAATAGACCAATGGAATATAATTCAGGGCCCAGAAATAAATCTTCATCTCTGTAGTTAATTTATTTCCCACAAATGTGTCAAGACCATTCAATGGGGGAAAAACAGTCTTTTCAACAAGTGGTGCTGGGAAAACTGGACATCCACATACAAAAAAATAAAAAATGGAGTTAGACTCTTACCTTATATTATATATAAAAATGTATAACTCAAAATGTATCAAAGATTTAAATGTAAGAGTTAAAACTGTAAAACTCTTAGATGAAATCATAGAGGAAAATCTTCATGACCTTAAATTTGTCATTGGTTTCTGAAACATGACATCAAAAGCACAAGAGACTGGTAAAAATAAATTAGACTTCAGAAAATTAAATACTTGGTGCATCAAAAGAGATCAATAAGAGAGTTGGAAAAAAACAACAGAAAAATATTTACAAATCACATATCTGATAAGTTTAAATATGGGTGTGTGTGTTTATTGATTTTTAGAGAAAGGGGAAGGGAGAAGTATAGAAACACCAATGAGAGACAAACATCATCGATTGGCTGCCTCCTGCATGCTCCCCACTGGGGACTGAGTCAGTAACCTGGGCATTAACCTGACCAAACCAGTGACCTCCTCATTCATAGGTCAATGCTCAACCACTGAGCCATAGGCTCTGATAAGGGTTTAATATCCAAAACATGTAAGGAACCGCTACAACTCAACAGGAGAGAGACAAACAACCCCATTGAAAAATGGGCAAAGAACCTTGAATAGATATTTCTCCAAAGAATATATATCAATAAACAATAAGCACCTGATTATATCCTCAACTTTATTAGTTATTGGGGAAATGCAAATCAAAACCACAACTAGATACCACTTCACACCCAATAGATGGTTAGAATTTTATTAGAAACAAACCAAGTGTTGGCAAGGGTGTGGAGTGGGACTGTGTGCGATTTCATCACCCTACTCAGAATGATGCACAATTTAAAAACTTATGAACTATTCATTTCTTGAATTTTCCATTGAATATTTTCAGGTTATGATTGACGGTGGGTAATTGAAACCATGGAAAGCAAAACAGCAGATATGGAGGGGTTACAGTATACCTTTCTTTCTAGTTGTTCATAGTTTCTGCCCAAACTCACTCTCCCTTGGATGAGTCTGTCCACACTTCTCTCTCCTCCCAGTGGAAACTCCCGGCTCTCAGGAAAATTTACCTCGGTCTTAAGTGGGGGAAAATATGATAATTTAATTCACAAGTGTTTCCCTCTGAGCTCTTAAAAACTTTCCCTCATACACTTCATTCCAAGTGAAGTCTTTGTGGAGGAATATGGTCTGAAGATGTGTGAGGCCCTTGGCCTTCCTGGCTGGCTGGCCGCACCGTACAGGCACTCCTGCCTCAGTGCTGACCATACTGTGAAGGTTGTGAGAGCCCTCTTTGTCTGGCTTCCTTAGCGTGTAGTCTAGGCTTGGCAATCATCATCCTAATAAAGGTTTGTTGATTTAATAAATGAGGGAGATGTCCCTACTCCCGCTCATCTCTACTCCAGTCCTAGACAATTCCCTGAGAAACTGAAACATATGCCCTCACAATGACTTGTTCACAGATGTTTATGGAGGCTTTATTTTTTTCAATGGCCAAATCTGGAAACAATCTAAATACCCATCCTCAGGTAACGGGACAAATTGTGGTAATCTATATATATAAAACCCTAATATGCAAATAGACTGAATGGCAGAACAACCAAACAACCGGTCGCTATGATGTGCACTGACCACCAGGGGCCATGTGTGGAACATGGCGGGCATTGGCAGCAGGTGGCAGAGCGTGGAACATGGTGAGCATCTACTGTGATGGGATGGTGGAGCAGATGAGTGGGGGCACCAGACCAAGGTGGGGCACTGCTCACTGTCATTGGGGCGAGCCTCTAGTGTTTACTGAAAATTCTTTGCTCCTGCACGTGCCATGGTCCCACTGGGCACTTGCACCTGCTGCTGGCACCATCAGCAGGTGCAAGCAGTAACTGCCAGCCTCAGTCACCCATCAGTGCTTCTCCATCTCTCCCTGTTCCTGAGGGGTAATGGGGGCCAGCAGCCACCTCTCACACCCACTGCCAGCGACAGCCCCACTTGCACCCACTGCTGGCATCCCACACTGGTCCTGCTTAGCACTGTCAGTGGGTATGAGCAGGGTGGGCACTGTTAGTGGGTGTGAGTGGGGGTGGGAGCAGGGCTGCTGGCAGACAGAGGACCAGGGGCCGTGGTGGGAGGGGCTGGGCGGGGGTGCAGAGGATGGGCTGAGATCAGCCTCTGTGCCCACCACAGCCTCACAGTTCTTTTCAAGGTGCACAAATTCATGCACTGGGCCTCTAGTATCCATATAACAGAATACTACTCAGCAATAAAAAGCACTGATCTACGCACCAAAGTGGATAATTGCAAAACTGCTGAGCTGAAAGAAAGAAGGCAGACACAACAGAATACAAACTGAACAGTCGCATTTACATGTTTTCATAGAGAATGCAAATCAGTTTATAGTGACAAGATAAGAAGTCGCCTGTGGCTGGGGCAGAGGGAAGATTCACTGGAAAGGGACAGGAGGAGACTCTTGGACCGGACAGGAATATTCTGCATCTTGATGGTGGTTGTGGTTACACCACTGTTTACATTTGTCAGAACTCATCCAATTAATACTTTAAATGGGTGCAATTTATTGCACATACATTAGATCTCAATAAAGTTAATGAAAAAGAAAATTCTATAAAGCTTTGGACCCTAAATGCTGCATTCTCTGCTTGAATAAAACCAGGTATATGTCTTGCATGTGGAGAGGCCTATTTGAAAATTTATTTAGTCCACAAATACGCATTGAAGGCCAAGTCCGTGCAGGCATCTGGTTGGCATCGGGAGGCAGATCATGCAGGTTGCGGCCTCAGGAGGCCCAAAACTCTAACAGAGCTTGCCAAGTTCTCAGGGAGAGGAGCCAGGTTGGAAAAAAAAATATATGCCCAGAGCAGAGAATATGAATTCGCCTCCTCAGTGTTCCCAAACTTGCCTGAGGTGCTTGTTACAAGTATTAAACATCTGGACTTGTCTCTGACCTGCTGAGTCAGAGTCATAGAAAAGGCCAAGGAATCTTTATGTCTAACAAGTACCCGCAGGTACATTTTCAGATCAGATAAGTTTAGAGAAAGTGCTTGACTGGATCTCCATTTCAGGCATAGGGGTAATCACTGTCCAAAGCTAAGCAGAGGACTTAGAACTAGAAGGGAGTTTGAAGAATCATTCGTCCATGCTCCTGCCTCTGGCCAAGGAGAATCCATCAACTTTCCCGCTCCATTCCCAGAGCCTTCCTGGGCCAGACCCCCCCCCCCCATCTAATTAACACTCTCATCCTTCAGAAGCTCCTGAGGTTAGGTTTATCCTGGGGAAAACAAAAAGCAGCCCCTCTTTCCCCAATCCCACCACCTCTTAGAAAGGTGAAGGTTTTATTCAGTGATTCTGCAACTTGGATCAACATATAAGTCCTTTGATGAGCTGGTGTTTCTGCTTCTCTGGCTGGAGGACTCATGCTAACCTGGTAAAGCCATCCCTAGGCTGAGAAGGTGATGTGAGGGCGAGCAGAGGATGGGGGTGGATGGGTGGGGGATTCAGGCCTCTGCTGCTCAGGCCCCTCGGATGGGGATGCGTCACTATGGCTACCAGTCCTCCTACTCTGCAGGCAGCCATCTTGTTTCCACGGGCAAAGCCCCAGACACAAGGAAGGTGTGTGGTGGCAGTGGGAACACAACACGCAGGAAAGGTCTAATTCACAGTGGGAGATCACCCAAGACTTCAGAGTCCGCCTCCAGATGCCTCCCCGCACTGCTGGGCTCCTCCCCAGGCAGGGATGATGGGGAGAGAGAGGGCAGGAGCTCAGGCCTTGGCTGCCTTCTCCCTGCCCTCTCTTGGAGAACAGGCCATGTATTTTAAAATCCCAAATCAGAACACCATGCACAATGAGAAAGAATGTGTAGATTGACTGATGTGAAATGTCCCTTAAAGGTATACAAATGAAGTCACAGTTGTTACTGTGGAAACATTATAGAAAAGAATGCAATCGAGGCAGACACTGTCCTGGAAATCTAGGCCAGTGTTTCTAAATGGGGTGACTTTGATGCCCTGGGGACATGTGGCAATATTTGGAGACATTTTTGTTTTTACAAGCTGGAGTGGACAGAGGAAGGGATGCTAAACATCCTATAATGCACAGGACAAAGCATTATCCAGCCGCAAAGGTCAAGGGCGCTGAGTGTGAGGAACCTGGTCTCGGCTCCCTGCACAGTACCTGTGGACCCCGTGTTAAGCCCTCCGTGGGCTTGTCCTCCCTCCTACTTTGGTGCTGGCTTCCACGTTGTTGTCAGGGGGAGAAGCATGGGACCTCTGCCATTTGCTGCTTCCTGTTTTGTTGGCAGATGCAAGGAGTCAACTGCCTTTGAAGACAATGGCAAGAGGCAGGCAAGGTCCTGAGTCAGTACCTCCCACAGAAGAGTGTCCGGAGCAGAGGTCGGCTGCAACCAGAGGGTGGGGAGGAGCACTGGATGCAGGGGGAGACCCTTGGGTTCTAGCTCTGGCTGCCTCTGCTTCTGACCTGGTCACTTAACCACTGTGCCTCAGTTTCCTCAGTTCCACTTCTGGGCCCAGTTGTCTTCCTCACAGGGCTGTTGTGAGGGTCAGGGGAGATGAAGGATGGGACAGGGTTTTGGAAGGCATGAAGGTCAGGCAGCAGCAACACTCAGTGCCAACTGAGTGGGGACAGAGGATTTTGCCAGGTGGCTGAGAATGGAATGTGTAACCCATGGATGCAAACAAACGGGCATGATGGGAGCCTCAGGAGGAGGGCTGGGGATGGCGGGCCATGGCGCCGACCGCTGGTGGAGCCTTCCTTTGAGGATCCAGATTTCTCCGGCCGCTCGCAGAGGGGTGCACAGGGCGCCCAGGCCGAAGGCATGCGCGGTGGGAGTGCTGCAGCGGAAACGCTCCATGTGGTGGTGAAGTGAGAACATTCCAGCCACAGCTGACGTTTGGGAAGTCTTCATATTTTTGTTCCTGATGAAGTGCTTTTGCAGGTATCTTTAAGCATTGGTGTCGATCTTTTTTAAGGTGTTTTAAAACCTACGTTTAAATTTCCAGTTCTTTTGTAGTTAATGATTTCTTCTCTACGTTGTGTATATCAGAGGAGATTGGGCACATTCAAGGTGGTATGGCCACAGACATGCATTGTGTATGTTAGCAAAAATTTGGAATCACTGAAATGTCTAACAATAAATCATTTATTGGCCCTAACCGGTTTGGCTCAGTGGATAGAGCGTCACCCTGCGGACTGAAGGGTTCTAGGTTCAATTCCGGTCAAGGGCATGTACCTTGGTTGTGGGCACATCCCAGTTGGGGGTGTGCAGGAGGTAGCTGATTGATGTTTCTCTCCCATTGATGTTTCTAATTCTTTGTCCCTCTCCCTTCCTCTCTGTAAAAAAATCAATAAAATATATTTTAAAAATAAATAAATCATTTATTGGAATAAAATTAGATATCTAACAACAAGGATCAGTGGGAACAAGCTACATGTTCACACATGCATGAGGAGAAAACCATAGCCAAAGATGATGGATTAAGAAACATTTTGTAAGTTGAAAAAAATTCATCCAAAATCCTAAATTCCCCAAAACATATAAATATATATGTATGTGTTTATATACCTTTTCTGTGGAGGCAGGGGAGTATAGTGTTTACACTTGCTGCCCAGAAGTTAGAAAGGGCCCCTATTTGTCAACAGAGAGACCCTGGGGCTGTTGCTCCTCTTCTCTCAACTTGGTTTTCCCATCCCATTTGTAAAAGGTGGATAATAGCCATTATATGTCAAAGGGACACAGGAGCCAGCTGAAAGAGCACCCAGTGGCCACAACCAGAACAAGGTGAGTGACAGCACAGTGTTAGATATTAACCCAAAGTATAAAATAAAAAGTTGTGATGATATAAATAAATCTTGAGTACATAAATAAATTGTGGAGAACAGATAAAGCTACTGTGAAGAATTCCACAACAGGTACTCCTCCCTCGGAGAGATGAGTGTAACTCCCCACACCTGAAGTGTGGGCTGTATGCAGTGACTTCCTCCCAACTTTTGCAGCATGGAGCGGGTGGGGGCAGAGGTGTAGCTTCATAGTAGAAACCTGGCAGACACTACTCAGGCAGCTGGTCAAGGTCAACATCATTAATGATATGATCATCTTGATACTATGCACCTTGAATGGGATGTGATGAGAAGGGTGCTTCACTTCTGAGGCCTTCCTTCCCCAAACCCGTAATCCCAGTCCTGTGCTGAGAAAAACATCAGATAAACCCCAGACAAAGGACATTCTACAAAATACCTGACTAGCACTCCTTCAGACGGTCCAGGTCATCAAAAACAAGGGAAGTCGGAGAAAAAGTCACAGTCAAAAGGAGCCTAAGGAGACATGATGATTAAATTCGAGGCAATCACATGAATGGGATCCTGGGGTAGAAAAAGGCCGTGAGCCGGAACTGGTTTGGCTCAGTGGATAGAGCATCACCCTGCGGACTTAAGGGTCCCAGGTTCAATTCTAATCAAGGGCATGTACCTTGGTTGCGGGCATATCCCCAGTAGGGGGTGTGCAGGAGGCAGCTGATCGATGTTTCTCTCTCATCGATGTTTTTGACTTTCTATCCCTCTCCCTTCCTCTGTAAAAAAAAAAAGAAAAAAATCAATAAAATATATTAAAAAAAAAAAAAAGGACATGAGGTGAAAACTAAGGAAATCAGAATGAAGTATGCATGGGCTTTAGTTAATAACATTGTGTCAATATTGATCCATTAGTTTTGATAAATACACCACATTGGTGTAAATGTTAACAGCAGGGGGAATATAGTGAGCTATATGGAAAGTCTATGTACTGTCTTTGCAGCTTTTCTACAAAGATATTCTAAATGAAATCATTTACTTAAGGAGTGGATATCGTGTCTATGTTATGTTGTTGCATCCAGTTAGGGGATTTATGTCAGGTGTTTAGCATACTGGCATATGGTAAATGTTTAAGGTTAGCTATTATATATCATTATTGTTCCTATTTCTATTTTTCTTATTAAAATAGTGATCAATACATACTCATTAAAGAAAACAATGAAGAATGTCCACAGTTGGATATCTCTCTGAGACACAGCCTTAAACTTTTTTCTTTAAAAGGAGTGAGGTGTGTGAGGGAGGGGGAGGAGCTCAAATGTTTTATAGATAAGAAATATAAAAACTGTGCTAGAGTCAACTTATTCATCATCTTCATCTCCCTCATTTTCCTTCCTTCTCTTGCTTTTTTCAGCCTTGACAATTCCTTTTTTTTTCTTCTTCTTCTTCTTGTTTTTTTTTTTTGCCACATGAGCTTTCCTTTAGCTCAGTATGCAGCAATATCCTTTTCAAATTTCTCCTTCTGTTCGGAAGGCAGCTTGGCACCTGCAGCAGTGTGGGCCCACGTCTCTCCCAGCTCCTTTGCAGCTTCACAAATGCACAGCCCACGAGTTCTCCTTTGATTGCTGGCTGATACTCGGAACAGTAGATGCCAAAGAGGTCTCTTGGGTAAAAAGGGATTCTTGAGCTTCCTTTTTAGGAGGGAAATAGGTTTTCATGCTCTTACTCAAGGGCCTTTGTCCACCTTGCCTTGTCTTCAATTTTTCCTTTCTCTGTAGCAGACACCATCTTCCACCTCTCTGAGCGCTTCTTGGAAAACCCTGAAAGTAGACTGAAGCATCTGGGTGCTTCCTCTTGGGCTCTTCTGGCAAGCGTACACAAATAATGTGTATGATGATATCTTGCTTCTGCTTCTTAGGATCTCCTTTGCCCATATTTAGTTATTTTTTCTCAGCAAGGCTCTGAGTCGCCCAGTGCCGGTCTGGCTCTCACTTGCCCTGGGCTGTCTTGGCAAGGGCTGTCTCCATCAAGTTGCTAACATGGTTTACCAGGCCCTTCCCAAACTCTACTCCTCCACGAAGCTTCGTTTTCCACCTCTGCAGCTCCACTGCTCCTCAAACGTGCCTTCTGTGCCCTTGCCACAGCCTCTGCCTGGGGATCCCATACAGACTCATCTTTCAAAGACGAACTCACATCATCTGCCATCTCCTCAGAGAAGCCTCCTCCACAAGGCAGCATGAGTTGCTTACTCCCTCTTCTGTGCTCTCATTACATCCAATATGGACTTAGATTACAGCTCAGAGCACATTGTATCACTGCGTTCATTTATTAGTCTGTCTCCCCCACTTGACTGGGAGTTCCCCTAAAGTAGGGCCTGGGTTTTCCTCAGCTTCACTCCCCTAGTGCTTAGCACTGTGCCAGCATGTGGTATTTGGTGAACCTTAACTACACAGATAAGGAAACTGAAGCCCATGCCTAGAACAAGTAACCCACCTGATGGAGATGGATTGGAGAGAGACGTGTGTAAACCAGATTGTGATTTGCCAGTGGTCGGCAAACTCACTAGTCAACAGAGCCAAATATCAACAGTACAATGATTGAAATTTCTTTTGAGCGCCAATTTTTTTTAAAACTTAAACTTCTTCTAACATCTCTTCTTCAAAACATATCTTCTACAAAATTGGTATTTTGTAGAAGAGCCACACTCAAGGGGCCAAAGAGCCGCATGTGGCTTGCCACCCCTGGTTTGCTGTTCTGTTGACTAATGAGTTTGCCCACCACTGGTCTAGGCAATTGCTAAAGGCTGTTTACACCCTGCCCCCTCCCCCCACTCCCCAGGCTGATAACCACCTATTTTACTTACTCCTTTTGCTCTTGGGGGGAAATGGGGCCCAAATGACCAGGAGAGATTTGAGTTAAAGATGAGGAAGGCCTTCTCTTTCTGGTTCTTGTAGACAACACGGTAGCTGCCTCAGAGTGCGTGGTCTTGGCCTCTGGGGGGTTTAAGTTAGGCTTTACCAGGACCAAGTTAGAGGTCCTGTGAGAGGTGGGCCAATGGCTGCGCTCTGGCTTGAACAGGAGGCCCCCGGGGAGCAGAGGGCCAGCCGGGGACTCCAGCGGCTCCGACCACGTTCCCATGGAGCTCAAGGACGCTGGGGGAGGGGAGGCCGGGCAGCCTCGCTAATGAACCCCTGCCCACGAGCCATTGAGGCTAATAAGGCGGCCCTTCAGGGCACCTCCACACGGAGCAGCCGGCCCCTGTTTATTGCCGTATGGAGATCATTAATGCCTCCTGACACCGGGGTCGCGCCCAGGGTCAATCCCCACGCCCGGCCTGCAAAACAAGGGGAAATGAACTTCCCAGCACATGTGGCTCGGGCTTGGTGGGGAGGGGGCCCCGTCACCCCACACATCAGCTCTGGAAGAGATCAGCACCCCGGGTCCTCGGTCCCCCCAACACAACCCGCGCTGCCCACACTGGGCTGGGGAGGGGGGGCGCGTGTCGTCCTGGAGAAGGTGCAGGGGAGGCCCTCGTCTGGGCCGGGCCGACCCCCACTGAGGCTGTCCCAACCGACAGACGACAGACGGACACTAATCCCCTGGCGACTGGCTGGAGTGGTGTCTGGGAGCTGCAGCTGCAGCTCCACAGGGGCTGCCGGCACAGGTGGCGGGAAGGCCGGCCGGGCGGCCACGTGGGCAGGCGCTGCGGCCGTGGCCTCGCCCTCCTCCACTCCCGATCAGTGATTGGGCCCCACTCTGCCCCGGAATCCAAGATGGCGGAGGGGGCGGGGTTACAGCCAAACCAAGTTGCGATTGGTGAAGCCCAGGCTCTCTGGGTTGAAGGGCAGCCTCAGTAGCCACTCCAGAAGCTCCGGGCGCTGATGGCAGTGGCACCCTGTGTCCTGGCGCTTCCCTCCGTCCATGGCTGCCTGGGAAGGGCCAAGGTGGGAGAAGGAGCCACCCATGGTCCTCCAGGCAGGCCCCTCAGTAATGACCAGAACTGGGAGTCAGCCCCTACCTGCCCAGGAAAAAAGAAGTCGAGAAAACCCCCAACTAGCTTGGAGGAAATCGGCGGGATTATGAGGTTAATGCCAGAGCAGAATGAGTGGCAGTTACCAAGTAAATGATCCCAGGAGGACATGGCTGAGGTTAAAGGAAGCCTAATAAATAAAGGACCGTGTTCAAAGGAGAGACTTCAGAAAATGCAGGGACTCCTTCCTGTCCTCCCTCTGGGGCCTGTTGGGTTCTGGAGGGGCCCAGCCCCTGCCTTGCCTTCCAAGACCGCACAGACTGGGGGTTGTGCCCACTCGGTGCCAGTGTTGGCACGGCTCCTGGGACCAGGGTTTCTTGGACGGCTCCATCCACTCGGCTTCTGGAGCTGAGTGAGGGAATGGAAACTCTTACCGGAGGTCTGACCAGTTAACAACGCCCCAGCAAGTCTCCCTCTGATTTTTTAGAGACAGAGAAAGGACCCACTGCAGCAAGAGGGGTTGGAGCTAGATGTTAGCATGCACTTCCCAAACACTGGATAGACAGAGGGAGCTTATGGATCATGGAGGTAAGGAACAATAGAGGATTTTATTCCAAATGAGCATGCATTTGTCCTTATCCCATTGGGCCTGGGTCAGTGCCATCAGCACCATCTTTGCACATGGAAAGCTGGTGGTAGAGTGTGGAGTGCTCTCCATTCCGCTATCACTGTGTCCTGGTGAGTGAGCAGTGCAATCCTATGGATCCAGCTCAGTTTTCCAGTGGCCAACTTGGAAATCAGAGCATGAAATTTTTGGTACATAAAGGATGTATGTTGCCCAGCCAGCGTAGCTCAGTGGTTGAGCATTGACCTGTGAACCAGGAGGTCGAGGTTTTATTCCCAGGCAGCTGGGTGGCAGCTGGATTCCTAGTGTGGGGCATGTAAGAAGCAGCCAATCAATGATTGTCTCTCATCATTGATGTTTTTATCTCTATCTCCCTCTCCCTCCCTCTCTAAAAACAATAAAAATATGTTTAGAAAAAAAATGTAAAAAGATGTATTATGTTTCTGTTTTGGGAGTCTAAAGAGAGAAGATTAATTCTTTGGCCTCTGGGTTAGTATTTTCTGTTTTAGAAAATGAACAATAATAGTTAAGATCTTGGGCTCTGGAGTCTTATAAGTTCAATAGGACCTCTTTTCTTCTTCTGAGACTTTGGGCAAGTCCTATCCTATCTAATGAAAGAGTGATATGCAAATTGACCACACCTCCGCTATATCCACAAGCCAATCAGGAGCAAGTATGCAAATTAACCCAACCAAGATGGCTGTGGCCACGGAGCAAGCAGGAGGTTTGGGTTTCCCCGGCAATGGAGGAAGCCAAGCTTCCTCATATACTCAGGCATGCCCTGGACTCCTCTCAAGGCTACAAAGTTTCAATTATAGAAGATAGATAAATCCCAGATACCAGGGCCTCCACTTGGGTTGCCAGGGGGCATGGCTGGCTGGCAAACCACCACAGGCCCCTCTCCCAGGCCACTCCACACCCCAAGGGAACCCTGATCTGGGACACCCTTCAGGGCAAACCAGCTGGCCCCCACATATGCACCAGGCCTCTATTCTACCTAGTAAAAGAATAATATGCAAATTGACTATCACTCCAACACATGATGGCTGACCCATGTGGTCAAAGATGGCTGCCCCTTGTGGACACAAGATGGCCACCACAAGATGGCCAGCAGGGGAGGGCAGTTGGGAGGAATCAGGCCAGCAGGGGAGGAGAGTTGTGAGAGATCAGGCCAGCAGGGGAAGGCAGTTGGGAGGGACCAGGCCTGCAAGGGAGGTCATTTGGGGGTGATCAAGCCTGCAGGGAAGGGCAGTTAGGGGTGACCAGGTCAACAGAGGAGGGAAATTGGGGGTGACCAGGCCTGCATGGGAGGGCATATTGGGGTGAACAGACCAACAGAGGAGGGAAATTGGGGGCGACCAGGCCTGCAGGGAAGAGCAGTTGGGGGGTGGGATGGATGCAGACCTACAGGAGAGGGCAGTTAGGAGTGAGCAGGCCTGCAGGGGAGGAAAGTTATGGGCAATCAGGCTGGCAGGCAGAAGTGGTTAGGGGCAATCGGGAAGGCAGGTGAGCAGTTGGGAACCAGCAGTCCTGGATTGTCTGAGGGATGTCCAACTGCCCGGGATCGGGTCTAAACGGGCAGTCGGACATCCCTCAAGGGGTCCCAGATTGGAGAGGGTGCAGGCTGGGCTGAGGGACACCCCCATACACTCCCCTGTGCATGAATTTTGTGCACCGGGCCTCTAGTTTACAATAACAATGCTAGTGCTACTGTGTGTCAGACAGTATTTTACACTCTTAGAACTACCCTGGGAGGGAGGTACTATTGTCCCTGAACAAATGAAACCATCTTGGGTTAAGTGACTGTAGAATGGTTTATTTTAAAGTAGGGGCACTGAAGAGCCAAGCTAATTGGGTTCAAACCCAGACTTTGTTTTCTGGTTGGGTGACATTGGACAAATTACCCTATTTCTTCATTTGTGAAAAGGATATTACAATAGCACCTGTCTGAAAGGGTGGTAAGGTTGAAATTCGGGAATGTATAACTCTTAGAACCCTGCCAGGCACATTGTAGGTATTAAATAAATATTATTCTGAGCCTCAAAAGCACTTTTACCTATGATATAACTTTATCCTTTTTTACTACCCTCAGAGGGTCATTATTATTAAATTCAATCTATAGATGAGGAAATAGAGGCTTACAGCTGATCATGTGTAGGTTCCTCTGTAAACAGCCTGCGGAGGACCTGAATTCAGGTTTGTTTAGATTCAGACTCCAAAGGCTTCCTGATACTCTCTCATTCTTGAATTCTAATTTGTTTTAATCCCTCATTCAAAAAAATCCTTGAGGATCCAAATTAAAAGCCAGTGTTTGATAATCCATGTTAAGGAAGAATGGAGGGAAGGAAGATGGGAAAAGAAAGAAATGTGGGTAATTAAGTAATTTCTCTGACTTACAATTTTTTTTAACCTTACTGGGCTCTCACAGATATACCATTCTCAGTCTCAGAGAAGTTTTACTGGAGGAACATGTCTTGTAATGGGGCAGAAAGTCTGATCTTCTGCAGATAATCCACCTGCAGATACGAATTCTAGAACAGAAAGGCTACCCACTCATTGCTAGCCCTGACTATGGAAAACCAAGATCTGATCATTCCTGTGTCTGTAGTGCCTCAAATGAAAGGCATAGCAAGGACCCACCTGTGTGGTTGGTGACTCACGGCCTCACCCTCAGTCCCGAGGGGGCTCACACCAGCCTACCTCACCCCAGGTCAGGCATCAGGCTGGCCCAGTCCTCCGTTCCTCCCAACTGGAAGTTCCTAATTCTCTTGGTGGGAGAAGGCCTGGGAGGCCAGGGTGAGAGGTCAGGTAAACAGACCTGCATCTGTGCAAGAGGGAAGCACCTGCAGCAGCAGCTGCCACTTATCACCCATCCCCCCTGCTCAGTCCTCCTTTTCCAGAACAAGCTCAACTCCTGCCTCCACCCTAGTTGTCCTGAGCTCGATAGTTCCAATGGGGCCTGGGCTGGGGCAGTGGTCGGCAGACTGGCTCACGAGCCACATGCGGCTTGCCGCTCTGTTGACTAAAGAGTTTGCCGACCACTGGCCTAGACTCTCGATTCCAATAATTACAGGCTGTTGTTCCTTGCGATTAAGCCGCTGTCCCAGTGGTCGGCAAACTCATTAGTCAGCAGAGCGACAAACCGCGGCTCGACAGCCGCATGTGGCTTTTGAGCTGCAGTTTGCCGACCACTGGGCTGGGGAATCCCAGAACAAAGATTGGGGCTACTGGGTAACAATAAGCCATGGGGGACAGCTACATTCCTGCTGCCTCAGCCATCCTTTCCTTTTGGTGGGACAGGGGGAGGGTGGCGTGGCGGGGAGCAAGGGAGTTTTTAATAGGGTGCTGGCCTTAGGTCATAGCACACACATAATAACATGGTTGGTAAGGGGATGTGGAGGAATTTTGTTTCCCGTATTTGGGAAGGCATGTACCTATAGATACTCAAGTAAGTCTCTTTCATTATGGGGTACCTCAGGCCTCTCAACATGGAGCTGGGACCTATGTCTCAGGCGTGTATTTGGCTGTATCAGAGACCCAGACATTACAAGACGAAAGCCAGCACTGGCCTACCTGCTCAGTGATGCCGGTGGGAACACAGGCTCTTTTTGCTCCAATGACCTTAGCATATCGGCCTTCATCCTTCTTGCCTCAAGGTCTCTAGAGGGCAAGAACGCCAAGGATCACATCTACAGGGGAAAAGAAGATTGTGTCTTCCCCTTTATCAAAAAAGCAACAAACTCCCCAACCTTCTTCCATTATAGCTTTCCACTCAGGCTTCATTGCCCAACGTTGGATCACATGATCGTTCCTAGCTACGAGGGAGGCCAGGAGAGCAGGAAATGGGATTTCCGTGTTTGGCACAGAGCAGCGATTCTCAAACTTGGCCCTGTTATCAGAGATTCTGACTCAGTTGGTTTGGGGTGTGGTTTGACATTGGAATTTATCACATGTTCCAAAAACCTAGGTTAAAAAAAATAAAGTTGTAATGGTTTTTCAGTACACCATGGGGCCAGCTCAAGTAGTTATCTTCAACTAACATGCCCCGCCCCGCCTCGGGTAGGCCCTGGGAGAGCCATCTTTCTGCACTCACAGGGATTCTCCAGCTTACCCTGTAGCCCCTGTTCCCTTTGGAATTGATTATTAGCAAGTTTGCAGTTAGTAACTAGTTAGTCAATCAATTGACTAACTAATGGAATTGTTAGTTGGTCTTTCCTCTTATTTATGTATCTGGCACATAGTAAGTACTTGGTAAATAGTTCTTTGGGTAAATGAATCATGAAATAGAATTAATAGTGCACCAAATGAAATAGTAGCTGTGAAACCACTTTGTAAATGGCAATTAAATGTACAGATTTAAGAATAAAAACTTACATGATAAACTACTTTAAAATTTAGGGCCATGATGAAGTTTGCTCCCCAACCTTTCACCAAAGAAATACCGTCGTCGTATTTCTGCAATAAAGAACTGCCATTTGCCCTGCTGTTGCTACACCAGGTACGGCTCTCATCAACTTTGTGAACACTTAATGATAGCATATTTTCCTTCTCCTTTTTGCTTGGTTCTACTTTGTCTTTATATTTGCATTTTTATTAGCTTATTTTAAAAATAAATTTTTTTTATTGATTCCAGAGAGGAAGGGAGAGGGAGAGAGATAGAAACATCAATGATGAGAGAAAATCATTGATTGGCTGCTTCCTGCATGCTCCCCCACCCCCCCACCCCCTTACTGGGGACAGAGCCCGCCACCTGGGCATGTGCCCTGAACAGGAATCAAACCGTGACCTCCTGGTTCATAGGTCGATGATGCTCAACCCCTGAGCCACTGGCTTGGCTATTAGCTTATTTAGGTTATAAATCACCTAAGCCTTTTTAGGAAAGAGATGTGATAAAATAAAATTTAAAAATACTTGGGAACTATAAACCATATGCCAGACATTTGCATGCATTAACTTAGTCAAACCTCAGTATAAGTTAGTAGGTAGGCATGATTATCCTTCTTTTATAAAAGTGTTAAGGGACTTGCTCAAGGTCACATAGCTGTTAAATGGTGAGGCAGAAGTTAGAGCCAGGTTTCAAAACCAAGGTGAGTCAGACATCAAACCTGAGGGCTTTCCCCTAAGCCAAGCTGGTGTGATAGATGCTTTGTTATGGTCAAGTATTTGCTCACCTAGTTGAGAAGAGTTTTTGTGCCTCAAATCAGTTTTGGGAAATGAGTAATCTTTTCCTTTTCTCCACAGGCCACTGAACAGCAAATACTGTACTTTATCCATTGTCAGCTGCTCTGTTATTTTTATGTGCCACTCAGAAGGAAAAACACTAAGCTAGGACACACCATTGATTTTAAGATGTATCCCATTTTCAGAGATTTCAAAATGTGGAAAAGCTGTGTCTTTGAATCAACGAAATAAAGCATTCTGTTCTAGGAATGGAGAATGTGTGTGCATGACCTCCCTTTCTCTCTTGCTTGCTTGCTGGCTGGTTCGCGCCTTCCTTTCCATCACCAAAACTTTGCCTGTCCCTTCCATATCCAATTTCTCCACGTCAACCTGAATAAGTTGATATTGATTTGAACTAGGAGTCCATGGGTCACCAGAAAGCCTTACACTCATAGAAAGGCTCCCCTTTAGCTTCTTTAAAGAGCTGCACTAGATGGCCTCATTCTGAACTTCCTCCAATGACTATCAACACTTTCTTTCCAGAATCTGGCCCAATTCTAGTCTTCCTGTGGTACCTGGAAGCTTGCTTCACTGCCTCCCTGTTCACCGTTCCAGCACAGTAGTGGGTGGGTTCATCCGTACACTGTTTATTTACAAGGGGTTCCCTCCAGGCTGGTGGAAAGGACATGGGAGGGGGCTTGGGAGCAGAAGCTGAGGCGGGTCATCCACTCGCTGTAACACAGGAAACATGACTCCCCAGGCACCTCCTGAAACACCAGGGCCTTCCCTTTTCCACTTCGGGAGGAGGTGGGATGCAGGGAGGATGAAGCTTCTCCATTCCTCTCAGATCTTACTTCCCCTTCCTGGTTTGGGACTCCATGAGACCAGTCATGAAGGGAAGGTGGGGCAGCAGGATCTGGTCCTGCTGGGGGAGAGAGGGGTTCGTGAACAGTGGGCCATTGTGGAGCTGGGTGACAGGTCTGTCCCAGCAGTTGGCTTTTCTGAGTTCGTGGTTTGCTTCCTCTGTTGAGTGCAGGAGGCACGGAGGAGCACTATTGCTGGCTTTCTGTTTCCCAGCGTTAGAAAAGGGACAAACCCACCCCGGGAAGGAACGTTCCCCTCCTGTCCTCCTCAATCTGATTTCGAGGCCAGAATCTGGGAAGGAACCGAGGCTGACTGGAAAGGTTGGGGACACCAGTAGAGGAAGGGATGCGGCCAATGCTGAGGAGCAAGGGGCTAATGGGATCCCTTTGACAGAGTACTCTGGGCCTTTGGGAAAGTGGGCAGGCCTACCCATAACCTGGCATTCTGGGCATGTGTTAGACTGAGGTCCACAGGGGTCTGTTTGCTGTGGTGCACAGTGGGAGGTACAGACAGACAGACAGAGATAAACAGAGGTAAGAGGAGACAGTGGGAGTCAGAGGCTGCAGGGAGGTCTGGCAAGGGAGGGGTCCCCACTCTCTGAGGCCCAGAGCTGGCTGGCTCCGAGCAGGGCTTCCTCTTCAGCTCTCTGGGATCTCCGGGAGCTGCTGGCAGAGTCCTGGTCCTCTCCGAAACTTCCCCAAGAGGCTCTGCCAAGCCTGGCACCTCGGAGTCCGGGCCTCGGCTCGGCTACGGTTCAGAGACTGGCGAAGCACCTCCCCGCCGCCTGCACCGCTGCTCCGGGCCTCCCCCGGCCGGCCGGAGAGCAGGCCTGCCCTCACCCGTGACCTCCGGTTCCAGCGCCCGTTCCCGGCGGGGCCCCCGACGAGCAGGGCCCGGTGAGCAGAGGGGCCGAGCTCAGACCAGACGGTGCCGGGGCCTGAGCGCAGGAGTGAGCGCAGCGCAGGTGTGAGGGTGCGTGCTGGGCATGGTCAGAGGACAGAGCGCGGGACGGGGAAGCGGGCTGCGAAGACGGCGTGCGCGGCGGGGAGCCGGCCCGGACGGGCTGTGTGCGGGCGCGGAGCCCCGGCGGGCTCGGAGGAGGGCGGCCGTCTGGAAGCGGCCCCAGCCCCGCAGGCCCCGGGCGGAGCGCCCCGGGTGCGGGCCTCGCGGGCGCTGAGCCGCGCCGTCTGGGATGTCAGGCCGCGGTGCCAGCCGCGCGGTGCGGCCCGGCCTCCCGCCCGCTCTCCCGCCCGTTAATCTGAACCATGCGGCTCCCGGCAGGCCGATCCGCAGGGAGGGCACCGGGCCGCGCAGTGGGGGAAAGGCGGCTCGCTCCGGGCTGGGGTCCTGGGGCCGCGGAGCGCGGGGACCCTCGAGGCCCCGCCACCGGGGGCGGCGGGCGCGGACTGATTGACAGCGGCGACGTCAGAGGGGGGGGGGGCGTCCCCGCAGGGCGGGAGGGCGGGGGAGGGAGTGAGGCCCCAAAGTGCAGCCTCGGAGATCAAGGGCCCGCTGCGGAGCCGGGATGTGAGGGACCCGAGGGCGCGGCGGGCACAGGGATCCCGACCCAGCGGCCGGAGCCGGACTGTCCAGTGTTCCTCGGACCCGAGCCTGCAGGGCACTCGGGCCACAGGCGCCTCTGCATGTGGCAGCGCAGTTAGGGTGAGTGTGGGTTCCGGGGGGGATGCGGTGAGCCAGGCGTGCGGGTGAGGCTGCAGGGTCAGGGAGGATCAGCGGGAAAAGGGGCGAGTAACGGGACCGGTGAGGACCCCGGGGACGGCGAAGGGGACCGGGAGGCGGCGAGAAGCGCCTCGGATCTGGCTGCCGCCTCAGCGCGATTCCCAGCGGCTGGGGCGTGAGCCCGCCTCTCCTCCCACCAGACAAACTGGGTCCAGGGACCCAAGAGCATAAAAGAGCCAGCGCCAAAGAACCAGGTTAAGCCGAGTAGCTTTGAAATTGGAGTTTGCAGAGTAGGAAAGGCCATGAAAGAAGGCCCAGCTACTGACGGTGAATATCGTCAAAATTAACAATCTATGTGAATAGCGATCGATGATCAAGAATGATCAGGATGTGAGCAAGTAATTACCGAAGAAACGGGCCAAGACTAGTCACTTTCAGAACCAAGTGGAAAGTGTAACCACAAATGTAAGAGGATCGTAGACAAAGTAACTCCACATACAGGAACAATGTGATATAAAACAATGTATTAAAATCAATAGCAATAGTATAAGAAATGGTAATAGTGTAAAAAGGATAAAATGCTGGAAAAATGTGACTAAGAAATACTATTCAGGGAAATGGTAATATTAGTAGAATTGACAGAATACTACCATATAATTTACTGCTGATACTACAATGAATTATTAAAATAAATATTAACGCAAATCTTAAGAACTATGGCAATACAAATAAAGACAGCAAGTAGAATTGCTGGAGTGATATGACAATTTACAACCAAGGTATTAATAGTCCCAACAACATTATAAATAATGGTAGAGTGGTAAGAGCTATTGTGCCAATGTGATGAAAATAACCAGAATATTAAGAGCTACAGCAATATTACAAATGATGACAAAATAGCAACAAGCAATAATGTGATGAAAAATAACTAGCAAATTAAGATCTGTAGCATTGCCAATAATGAGAAGGTAACAGATATTGTAGCAATGTGATGAAGACTGCCTGGAGTATTAGGAACAATCCAAACAAAAGAAATAATGGCAAAATGACGGCAAGTATTACGTATTAAAAGGATTTGAAGAAAATTAACGTGAATACTGAGAACAATAATAGTCCAAGTATGGTAAATAAGTTTTGGAAATGTGACAAAGCACAGAGACTGAGGAAACATTTTAAGGACACAGGGTAAAAATTAAAACAATGCTCGATTGAAAAGACCTACTGGAAAACTAGGCCCTAGAATGAGGGAGCATAAATCAGACCAGTACTTGAACCATATTGTATTAAAGATAAAAATAACCAATAATTCATATGTTAGGATAAATGTTCTTAATATTGTTGAACTGAGCAGACTACTATTCTGATAACAGAGAGCATTAAAACACAATTCCCTCAGTGCAAGAACAATGCCACCAGTAACCTAGAGTGCAAAGAAAACGTTGCTCTTGGAAAGGAGGTGGCTGAAAACTTCGGAAGCAGAGCCGGCCCCCTGCGCCTGCCCGAAGAGGGTCCAGGAGAGGGGCGAGCAGCTCCGACTGCAGCTGGGGACCACAGGAGAGGGGACCACAGGGACCGCCGCTCCGGGCCAGCCAGGTGGGAAGAAGGGGAAATTAGAGGGAGCTCCAGTGAGGGCGAGCTGTGGGGTTTGGCTCCCTGACCGAGAGAAAAGGAGAAGGAGAGCGAGGGCGAACCCTGGTCCGGGCAGCAGAGAGGCCGCAGTGAGCCGCTGCCGGCTCAGGGTGTGACAAGTGTCCCGCAGGAGACCCAGGGCCGCCGCATCGTGGACTAGCAGGTCGTGGGCGCCCCTCCCAACTGGCACCAGATGTAGTTGAAACCAGCGTCTTGTGCGGGAGTGAGCAACTACCCCTGCCATGCCCTTTCCCCTTCCCGGGGCTCTGGGTTTCCAAGCCAAAGCCTCGCCCCGCATGTGGTCTGAGGCGGGTTCTGGCGCTGACCATGCGGCGCGCCTGGCTTCCTGCTGCCCGTGGCCAGAGGACCAGCGGGCTGTCAGCCTTATCTTTACGGGATTTTCCCAGCCCCGACTGGCCCCGGCCCCTTTTTATCTCCTCGGGTGCACTTGGCTTATTTACTTTGTGAGGTCCTGGAACCGCTGTCTAGGCGCTGGGATGGGGAGGCCAGTGGACGGGAGGGACAGGGGGCCTGTGCCTTGGAATGTCCAGAGAGATCCAGGGGAAACAGGGAAAGGTAGGCGGAGAAAGGGGGAGAATCACACCACAGACATACATAGAGAAAGGCAGCCGGACATAGAATGCTTCCCCCTCCCCCGCCCCCCAGGCCGCCCAGCTTGCCCAGACCAGAGAAGGGAGAAGGGCAGGGAGGTGGAAGGAGAAGCGAAGCTAATGCGGGGTCGAGCCACGGTGGAGACAGGACAGGCCATTCTGGCGGACTGGGCTCTCATCCTGGCACCCCAGGGCCAGCAGCACATGGGCAGCTGGTGAAGAGTCCTAGACACGTGGGGAAGGATGGCTGTGCCCTGGGCAGCCCCCCCCCTCCCCGCCACCAGCGCAGGCCCTTGGAGCTGAAAGTGTGGGCCGGGGAGTGTGATGTGAGGGCCAGGCTGGGGAGGCTCCTGGCTGGGTTAGTTCACTGGGGAGAGTGGGTGTGAGGATGTGCCGAGTGGTGACACACAGTGGCGGTGGGAGTGGGATGTGCAGGGGTGAGCGCCTTTGGTTCAGGAAGGCTCTGCCGGCTGCTGGCCGAAAGTGTCGGAGGGGAGGAGTGAGCAGGGCAGGAGCGGCTGCCCAGCCTTCATGCAGGTGTGGAGACCCAGAGCCTGGGTCCTGCCCGCCAGGCCCGGTCCCCTCTCCTGTCTGCCCCGGCCCCAGGACTCCAGTTAGCAGGGGACAGCGGAAAAAGACTCAGGCGGCAGGCTCCCAGTAGGAGGGAGGGACTGGGGGTACAGCTGGGGCCATGCCGAGAGGGCGGTCCTCCCCCCAGACCTCCTCATCACAGCCCCATACCCTGGGCACGCAGACCCTCCCAGGTCCAGAACCAGAGGGAGGAGGCGAGGGTCCGGCCCTGGCAGACTCTCCCTCCCCCAGCTCCGGAGGGGGCGGGGTTCACCCTGTCCAGGACCCTGCACCCCACCCCGCTCAGCTTGAGAGGGCTGCGGGCCTCTGGCCGGTGTGGACCTGGCATGTGACGGGGTGCGCTGTGCCCGCAGGAGATGCTGCAGGAGAAGGGCCTGTCGGAGAGCGAGGAGGCCTTCCGGGCCCCGGGCCCCGCGCTCGGCGAGGCCACCGCCGCCACCGCCCCCACGGCCCCCGAGCCCGCGCTGGCCGCTTCGGACCTCAGCGGCGCCGCGCTCGGCAGCTCCCCGGGCCCCGGAGCCGACCCCGCCGCCGCCGCCGAGCAGGTAGGGACGCGGCGGCCGTCGGCGAGCGGGTGCGGTGCCGGTGTGCGGGGCCTCCAGTGTCAGGCCGCCCGCCCGCCGCGGGCAGGACTCGCTTCCTGGGGGCCTGGCTGTGCGCTCCCCAGGGGCTCTCTGCCCTCCGGCCTGCACCCCCGGGGGCCCCGCTGGGACGGGGAGGGAGGGCAGGCGCCGCGGAGGGAGCCCAGGCCGCGTCCGGTCAGAGGAGCCTGGGGGTCGGGGTGGAAGCCTAGGACCCGGAGGAAGAGCGGCCCCGACGGCCGGTGTGCATGGAGCCGCCGCGGGGCCTTTGGGAACGGGATGAGGACAAGGACTGCGCGCGCGCGCGCACGCCTCCCGCCGGTGCGGTCTGGTGCAGGGTCCGAGGGCGCCCCTCCCGGGCCTGTGCACTCCCTGGGCTGCGGCTCCGTCCGGGCAGGTGGACGCACCCACGGCGGCGGGCAGTTCACGCGTCCTCGGCCGGCCCGTCCGGGCGCAGCGCCGGGGAGGGGGTTCCACCACTGACCACATTTCCTACAGCCCATCGATGGGCGGAATAATTCCGTGAAAGGGACTCTTGAGGCGTGGGCTCCGGGCTGGCCGTGGGTCTGCACAGCTCCCGGCCTGTGCTCTCCCTCCTGCGGGCTCCTCGAAGCCGGCCAGGCCGACAGGTCCCTCCCTCCCTCCCTCCCTTCCCCAGACCATCGAGAACATCAAGGTGGGCCTGCACGAGAAGGAGCTCTGGAAGAAGTTCCACGAGGCGGGCACGGAGATGATCATCACTAAGGCGGGCAGGTCAGCCTGGGAGACCGACCGGGGGAGGGATGATGGAGAGCGCAACGGGTATCCCCCAGGCCACCCTAGCAGCCAGAGTGGGGGGACTATGTGAGTTCCCCCGCATCGCACCGCTCTGGCCTTAACCGCTCCCCCCCCCCCAAGAGAGTACTTCCCACGGGGTGGCAGAAACCACCAGGGGCTACCCAGCCAGGGAGTGGGAGGAGGGGCAGCACTCGGTGAGTGACTGTAAGGGTCACCGCTCTGGGACTCGAGGGTCCCCTGGGCAACTGCTTTGTCCCTTTTGGGGATCTGCAGGGCTTTGCAGGATTGCATTGACAGGGCACCTGGAGATGCCCCCCTGGGGGGAGGAGAAGGGACCACCTTTTCCTATTTCCATAACGTGATGGGGGCAGTGTGAACCCCAAATCTCTCATTCCCCAGGCGCTGCTTTCCAGTGCCAGCCCCCTCCTTGGCCGAGGGGAAGGCACACTGGGCCCCGGGTGTGTGTTGTTTGAGGAGCAGCTCTCGGTGGCTGCCAGAGGGATGATTTATAAAGTGGAAACATCTTTAAAATGTGCTGGTGTCTGGGGGAGAACCGGGAGGAGAGGGTGAGAGGAGGAAGATGCAGATGGGCTTGACGGAGAGATTGGCTGGGGCGAGGCGGCGCGTCCGGGTGGGGCCGCGGTGGAGAGCCACAGAATGGTTCTCAGGTGAAGGGAGACGGTCGAAGACAGAGACACTGGAAAGTTCAGGTTCAGGAACCCCCTTTTCTCCTCCCCTGCCTCCTCCACATACTCACACTTGATTGTGATCGCTGGGGGACAGGTTAGCTGTGAAGCTGTCCCTCGGCCTGGCTGGGGGCCCATAACTGGGCTTTCTGAAGACTAAGCTGGTGCAGGGGCTGGAGTCAGACAGCAGGGGCTTCAGTGGCCGCTTGGCTGCTTCTGTCTGGGCAACCCTCAGGCAAGGTCTCTGCCCCTCCTCATCCCCCGCTGTAAAGTTATAGGTGTGTCTTCATACAGTTGTATGTAAAACACTCAGCACACCTCCTGCACATGTAAGCACACAATAAATGCTGGCTATAACATTAATGTAACAAATGCTAATAATGTGAACCATAGGTTAGAGAAATGTCTGGTACCCACTCAGCATCCACCCCCCTACTTTTTATAGAACGCTGTTGAACTGCTTAGGCAACAAAAGGTGGCGGTTTGCCGTGTAGAGGTGCTGGCTGGCCTTGTGAGGTTTGCTTTATTTTGTTGGGGGTGGGGGTCGTGCCTAAGTCAGGGAGGAGGCCTGGCCACCCAGGGCTCTATCAGGAGAGGGAGCAGTTAGATGTCAGGGCCTGAATTTGCTGCATTTGGAGGATGGGGAAGAGGATGCATTAGGGGAGCCTGGCTGAGGGTTCCACATGGAGTGGTCATGAGGTCAGTGCGGGGGTGGGGGAGCAGGTGTCAGAAGCCCGGCCTTTTCCTAACTGAGTGCACTTGGGCAAAGCCTGAACTTCCTGTGACTCAGTGGTGCCAGGCAAAACAGAGGTGGTGACTGCAGATCTACCTGCCGTCCTGTCTTTTCAGGTGGTGAGACTCACATGGGGGACCCTGTGGGTGGTGCACGGTCAGTTGTTGAGTGGATTACAGGTGTGAAGAGGGGGGTTTAGTTCTTGTGACTGCTGTGGTGGACGGAAGGAAAGAAGACAGAGAAAGATTCAGAACTTCCATTTTTAGGCAGCAGAAATAACCTTGTCTCTAGAAAGTAAGTGGCCAGCGGGTTCTCTGCCATTTTAAACAAAAGTTATCAGTGATTTTTCTCAGTGGGGTTTCCTGCATCTGCTTGAGTCCTCCCCACCTCCCCCGACACACACACACTCACACACACACACACACACACTCACACACACACTCACACACACACTTTCAGAGGTGGCTGACTTCAGACAAAGTTTTGTGCCTGATTCTAGTGGAGGCTTCCAGCTGGGCCACAGGGACTGATGATATAATTTACAAAATGGTTGTAATGATGTTGGCCAATTATGGATTCAGCACAGTCTTTCCTTCCTCTGGCAGAGAGTTATCCTTGGTCCAGGTCTAGTCCTTACGTAGCTACTGGCCTTCCCTTCCCCCAGAGTTCTCACAGACGCTTTTCCTCCTACATCACTGCCCACTGACTTCAGAGACCACTTTCACTGCCCTGTTCCCTGTTTCTCTCCCCCCCCCCCCGCCCACACACACATACACACCCCATGTCTCTCTTCCACCAGCAGCCTCAGGAGGCAGCTTGCTTTGCTTGGGCTTGTGGCTCTTCAACCTCCTGTCCAGTGCCTCTCTCTCTTCTCTTCTTCGTGTCTCTATCAACACTTCCATTTCTCAGCAGATGACCTGGACCCTTCTCCTAAACCTTGACTCATAGAGTCGTAGACTGTTACGACCCCAGAGAAAGAAAGGCACTAGGCTCTTGTAGATAGAAGCAGAGTTAGGCGGTTACCATGTCTCCACAAGCCAAGCACATGGTACCCACCCCAACTTTGAAAAATGCCCTTGATTGCTTATTTACAGGGCCAGGTCAATGTTTTGAACGGGGGCTGTTGCTCTGCCCTAGAGAGCCTGGCTGGTAGGGGTAGGTCATTGCTGTCTGGTTGATGAAAGGGTAGGTCCTGGAGAAGAGGGAACAGAATGTTCTCAAATCAGTGTGAGTCCTTGAGCCACAAACCTCTTGCCCTTCAGTCTTCAAAGGTCTGAAGCCACAGCGGTGAGTTTGAGTTCTCCAACAACTGAATCTGGTGAATAAGGTGCCAACCACAGCGGGATACATCAATTTCTGATTTCTGAATGCTCCCGCATAAGATGTGGCCAGACCCCTCCCCAGCCCATCTCTGGCCCCGCCCGCCCGAAGCCAGAAGGTTCATGCTGTGGTCTGCAGAGAACAGACCCTTTCTCTGCCTCCCTACATCCCTGCCGAGCTGGATACATGTGAGAAACTGCATTTTTCTCCCAAACACAGATAAAAGTGAGCTCCACAAAAATTTAAATATAAACCTCCCCAAAATGAAAATTTCCTAACCGTCTGACGGCTCTACTCCTAGGTCATGGTTGTGCCACCAGATAAATCTCCACTATCAGCCTTCAGAGCCTGTTGAGTTCAATGTTGCTTGTGTTAGTGACAGTGAATTTGCGTTTGAAAAATGAACTACCGATGAGAACTCCTGTTGAACCTGTATTGTTTGTTATTCTGAGGCAAGGATTTGGCCTGGCTTAATCCCGGGCTTCAAAGCCAATTGCCCTTGCTCTGTATACACAGCGTCAGAGCTCAGTGGCGTGGGTGATAAGAGAAGTAAGGGTTGAAGACACTGGGAAAGTGGATTGGGGAGAGAGTGCTTTGATCTCTTTTTAAAGTATTTTCTGAAAGCAAAAGTCTATCAGAAGGAAATGTCTTTAAAAAAAAAAAAGACTCTCAGAGAAGCAACTGACCTTCCCAAACAGCATCCATTCCACACACCCGCACTGCTGCCCCCACCTCAGGGAAAATATTTCTTAAAAATGCTCTGAGTGGATTAGAAAATTGTATGTGTGTATAAAGAGGAAATAGATTACGTCGCTGTGTTATTGCTCTCAGAAATCATCTGGCTAAAAAGATCTGGCCCCACAACAGCACCCAAACTGGGCCCTGGCCTCTTCCCAGCATATCCCGAATTTTTCCCGAAGATCCCAGAAACTAGGGATAGAAAGACTGATGAGGTCTTCTCTGGACCCCCGACCTTTTTTTCCTTTCAAAATCTGCGCTCCAGGGTCTCTCTGTTTGTGTGTGTGTGTGTATAAATTTTAAGGTCAATTTTATTGAAGTGGAACATTCCTGCAGAAAAGGGAGCAATTCTTAATTGTGCAGTTCTACAGACTTTCACCGGGTGAGCACGCCCGTGGGACCGCCGCCCAGATGAAGACACAGAACACTCCCAGCCCCCAGAATCCCTCCAGGGCCCTGCAGGCACCACCTCTCCCAGCCCCCCCGGGAATCTCTCTCCAGACTCCTCACCCCTCCGATTGGGTTTTGCACCTACATTTAAAGGAAAGCACCCAGAGCTGCTCCTGGGGTCCCTGCTGGACTCTTCCCACCCCGGGAAGTCGGAGCTGCGGTGGGTTGAGGCTTGGGGATCCGCTGGGTGGGGAGAGTTGGTGGGTCCCTTAGGTCGCTATTCCCTGTCCCCCTGGCGGGCTCGGTGGGGCAGTGGGCCGGCACTTTGAACCAGCGGCGCTCGCTCGGAGCCCAGCTGGAACCTGCGTGTTCCCGCTCAGCGGCGAGTTTGCATTTGAGGATTTGTTGCCAAAATCAAAATGTCCTCAGACCGTTTCTCCGCACCCCGTCCGAGGCAGCTTATTTTAGCAGCTCATTCTAAAGCCATTTCCGAGTATGAAGGAGATAAAGGCTCGGCCCGCACCCTTTCAGAGCCTGTTTCATGATCAGAGGGGGACCCCGCTTTCATCTTGTCCCCGGGCCGGCGGGGCGCGCGGCGTGTTTATTCCCGGCGGAGCCGCTTCCGCACCGCGCGGGGGAGCGGGGCTCCTGCGGGGAGCCCGGGGGGCCGCAAACGAGGAAGGAACGGAGCGGGCGCCCGGGCAGCGGGAAGGCTAGTGGGCTGCACAGAAGGTGCAGAGGGGCGGGGAGAGGGCTGGTGGGACGCGGGGGGGAGGATGCAGAGAGGTCTGGCGGAGCTCGGGGCTACGGGGGCGGGGGGGGGGGGGCGGGGTGCAAGGTGTCTGGGACCAGTGAGCCAGGATTTGACATCCCGCGCTGGTGGCGGGGCTGCGTGGGCTGCAGGCTGCTCGGTCATTACCTCCCTTCGCGGTCCCTCTCTCCCCTCCCCACTGAGGTGTTCATTTCCGACACAGGTGTCAGGTTCAGGTCCATTCCATGTCCCACTCACAGAAACAGTGTCGCTCCATCTGTCCAAAGGTCAGGGGGTAGGACCTCTGCAGGGCAGGGGATCCTAGAGGGAAGTCCGGCTCCCAAGCCCAGCCTGGCCGCAGTGGTGCCCCCCTGCCGATCCTCCCGTGCCCAGCCTCTGGGCTCCACCTGCAGCCGCTTCCGGAGCCAGGGCAGGTGCCCTCAGCTTGGGCAGAGCCTATTGGGGGGTGTTTCACGTCACACTCAGCTTTCCCCCTCACAGGGCAGCCTCCGTCCTGCTAGAGCCCCCTAGAGGGAAGGTGGCCGTGCCTGGGGTCCCCACAGTGTGTTCTCTGGGGCTCAGGGGCCCTCACCACTGAACCTGACCGAGGAGGTACCTTTCCATGAAGGAAGGGAGCTCATGGAGGAGCCTTCTGAACTCCCCTTCAGATCACATGTCCCATCTCCCTCTGCTTCCTAAGAGGCAGGATTGGTGGGCAGGGAGGCAGAGGCTGCCAGACATCTCCACCTCCTCCTTGCCTCACCTCCTGCAAAACCGCCTGAGACATTACCACCGTCAGGGGTCTGGTCTGCAGTCAGTTTCTAGCAGAAGGCAAGTCATAGGATGCAGGCTCCGGGCCTTAGAGGGCAGGCTCTTTGCCGGCTGTCAGAAATGCACCCCAGCCAACCTGGCCCCCTGCGCGGCTGAGGTGGATGCAGTGGGGAGGGAGCAGGAGAAGGCGGAGGACAGAACCCCAGGCTATGAAGCCTGCAGAAATGGCAGCGAGCCCTAGTCTCCCAGCCCCCTTTGGCCTGAGGGAAGTCATGCCAGCCCTCTGTTGTTGCCACTGGGGTGATAACAGGAGAAACAGCCCACGTGCAGGGCACTGGTACCAGCAACCACACACAGCCAGGGCTGCCCCATTTTGTGCTGTTTCCATGGCAGTTATAAAATGGTGCCTGGAAAGGACAGGGTGTGTACCGCCCCCCCTCCCCCGGCCCAGGGAGGGGGAACGGAGGCAGCTGCAGCCCCCCTCTCCAGTGTAGGCCCACCAGGGGAGAGGCTGGGCCAGGAAAGAGGGTGGTGCAGCTCCAGCTGTGCCCCCAGGCCAGGCAGGGGGGTGGTGAGCAGCAGGATTGGGTTCCTGAGCCTCTCACTCCCCGTCCTGGAGAGGGGGTGGGGTGGACATTTGAAAATGCTTTCAATTGACATCTGAGACAAATTCTTCCACACGGTTTATAAGTCCCTAGACTTGCAGCTAGAACTTCCCTCCTGCCTCCAGGCACGCACACATGCACGCATGCGCACTCCACCTCACACGCCACCACATGCGCTGGTGCATCCACACGGTCACACACCTACCACATCCCGGCCCGCTGCAGCCTTCCCCGCCTCTCCTCCAGCAAGAGGGGCGCAGACCTGGCTGGGCTGGGGAGAGGGGTGGAACTGCATCTCAGGCCTGATCTGGGCTTGCTGTAGGGTCTGGCAGCTGTGGAAGCCTTGCCCTGTCCAGGTAAGCAGGTACCCCTGTTGACAAATTTGGGGACTCCAATAATCTGAGGTGTCCAGGACTGCTTCTCTTGAGGGCCCCTGGATTGTCTCTCAGCTTTCCTGGAGTGGGCAGGTGGGGCTCAGGGGACTTGGCCCTTCATGTCTTCATTTAGGTTTGGGGCCTGCCTCTCGCAGGGGACACTTTATCTAGGAGGGATAGGGTATCTGAGAACAACTGTCTGCCCCTCTGGGAAAGTCCAGTGTCAGGGACCTGGTGACAGGGGACGGAGGTGTGCCCGGCAGGTGTGTGTGTGTGCTGTTGTATGTGTCTATGTGCTGAGGGGCCTGGGGAAGCTCTTCTCTAGAATGTTCTCTGAGCCTCAGTATCCTGGAAAGTCTCAGCATGGGCTGCAGGGACTGGAAAACTTCTTTTGATGAATTTCTTTTCTTAGAGGTAGGTCATCTCACAGGTTTGTGGAGAGAGCAGCACAGTGGGGTCCATGGTAATTGTGGTGCGTGGATTCATTTAATCCACACAGCAACCTATGAGATACGTAGTAATATCCGCATCTTAGAGATAAAGAAGCCGAGGCACAGAGAGCTGAGTGCGCTGTCCAAGGCCTCCCACTTGGGGGGGCGGGGGGCAGGCTGTGAATGCCGCAGAGTGGCTCCGGAATCACGCTCCTCTCCCGAGGCTCCGGGCTGACTCAACCCAGCACCCAGTTCCTGTGGGCAGGCCCAGCCCCAGCGTTCATCTCTGTGAACAGCGAAGGAGCCCAAAGACCTGGCAGAACTCTCCTGCAAGTTGGTTTGAGGCCTGAGGGTTTCCACAGAGAAGTGAGCAGAGGAGCCAGCTCATCGGTTGACAGAGTGGCTGACAGACTCCTCGGTCTGCTGCTCTGGCCCTCTGTAACAGCACCCCAGAGTGTAGCTGTCCACGGGCTGGTGAAGGGCAGGAGGGAAATTAAGGCAGGTAGCTTGGTGTCAAAATCCTCTCTCAGGATCCTGTCCAGGGGCCTCTATGCTTTCCCTCCTCACAGCCACTAGGCTGGGGGTGGGGATTCAGTTTGGGAAACCATGTAAACCCTCCTTCTAGACACCCAGACTGACAGGTGCAGGGGCTCAGAGGGAGTGGCTAGTGCATCCCCCTCCTTGTGTAGGGGGAGGCTGAGGCCAGAGAAGGAAGTGATGTACACAGGATCCCACAGCTCTAACCCAGGCCAAGACCTCTTGCAATAGGGGCAGTGCCCCTTAAGGCCTTCTGCCCCACCTTGCTCACTCTGTGCCATCTCTCCTGGTGCTCTGACCATGCCTCCGCCTCACCCTTTGACTTCTCCCAGGAGGATGTTCCCCAGCTACAAGGTAAAGGTCACGGGCATGAACCCCAAGACCAAATATATCCTGCTGATTGACATCGTCCCTGCGGATGACCACCGCTACAAGTTCTGTGACAACAAATGGTGAGAACTGGGGCCCTCACATCACCTGCTTTCTCTCCACTGCTCTTTCCGTTCACCACGCCCATCGCCACCTGACGTTTGCTCCAGGGACCCAGCAGTTGGTCCGAATGACTGCCCAGATCCGCAGCCTGGGGAGCGGGTCTGCAGAGGCTGCAGGGTCGGCAGATGCCTGCACACCTGCTGCAGGCGGGGTTGGGGCTGGGGCTGAACATGAGCTGCAGTGTTTGGTGGGTTTCAGGGTCTGTGCTCTCCCCACAGCTGCGGACAAATAGGACTGCTGACTATGCTGTGGGGTGACAGGTGAACACCCACCCGGGTTGATGTAGGCTCTGGCATTGCTGCGTGGGGAGGAGGATGGGAGCCGTTTTCCTGTGGGGTCCGCTGCCTGCTCTGTGGCATCTCTCTCCTGTTTTTCCACTCACTTCCTCCCTGCCTGGCTGGACTGTGTGGCCTCCACCAGAGCCAGTGGGTCCGGCGGTTGGATGATGGGACCCTTTGGGGCTGGGTTGAAGGGCAAAACCAGGCTGGGGCCGGGTAGATAAACACTGGGCTGCATCTCCTGAGGCCACCTTCTTGGTGTCCTGTCTGCCCCAGAGCCCAGGACAGCGCTCACAGAGAGTGAGGGATCAAATGAATCAGCAGCCTGGGATGTGGGCTCCTGGTGGGTGGATTCAGTGGCCTGCAGAGGTGGGGTGGATTCAGGGGCCAGTCCTGCTCAGGTCTATGTCTCTCTCTCTCTCTGGGCTGTGTTAGCACTCAGAGCTGGCTCTGGCTGAGGAGACCAAGACCAATTAATTTCTTTGGGGCAAGTATGGTTTTGGGGGCAAGAAATCTGAAAGTTGTCTGGGTCCTCTGAGAAGCTTCCTCCAAATAATATAATTTATAACATTTTAAAATGGTCTGTATGTTCGCCCCATTCCTTCTAGTAATCAATGACATGTCTCTGTAATGTCCTTTTCTCTTTCATGTTTTCTTCTATGCTTCACTGCTACCCCCAAAGCCCTAAATTGTCAGTGTGATGGGACCAGCATCAATTTTCCCCTTCAGGTCTCTGAGGATTTGCTCTCAGAGAGGGGACAGGGACTCTGGGCTCCCCAGACTCAGGGTACCCCATGCTGGGGCCGGTTGCTCTGTTGGCAGGATGGTGGCAGGGAAGGCTGAGCCCGCCATGCCAGGAAGGCTCTATGTCCACCCGGATTCTCCAGCGACCGGGGCCCACTGGATGAGGCAGCTGGTCTCCTTCCAGAAGCTGAAGCTGACAAACAACCACTTGGACCCCTTCGGCCATGTAAGAAGGGATCACCTGGCCCCGAGGGCGAGTCTGGGCTGGCTGCGGATGGATGGGTGGGTGGGGATCGGGAGAATCCACTCTGAGGATCCAGCTCCAGGCTTTGGCACTTGTCAGGCCAGGCTGTGGCAGGAGCCAAAGTCCCAGGCTCACAGTTGCACATCCTTCCCTTAGTGCCGCCTGGCTGTGTGACTTTGGGTGAGTTTCTTAGCCTTTTGGAGCCTTAGTTTCCTTGTCTAGAAAGGGAAGATGACCATGCACACTTTTCATGGGTGTGAGAATTAAATGTGAGAATTAAACAAGAATATGCAGGAAGCACCTTACACCAAGGAGGCTGTAAATAAAAGGCAGCTGTGACGACAATGATGGCGATGATGGGTCTGATCGCCCAGCTTCAGTTTCGCCAGATTTGGCTTTGTTGGAGCATAAAACAGTCCACTTCCTTGAAAAAGAGTCACGATGAGTCCAAGCCTCTCTTTGGCGTGTCTGTCTGCCTGGCCTGGCAGCTGCCTGCCCTCTGGAAGGGGAGGCCTTGCTCTGGCTCCTGTCCACTCCTTCCTGGCCTTGCCTGCGACCTGGCTCTCGAAAGAGATTCTGAAACCCTACGGATGCTGCTGTTGACGCCCCGTCCAGGCTGCTAAAACTTATTCTTTCGCCATCTGGCTCTGGCAGACCCACAAAAAGCTTTTTATGTGGAAATTTTTAGCTCAATTGCGTGGGGGCAAACTAAAGTCTGGAGACCTGGTATTATGTGCCAGGGCCCAGGCCCTACCCCTCTAGGCTACCCATGGTTACCCTGGAAGTGCAGGGTGGGGTGCGGGTGATGCGGGTGCAGGAGAGCCTCTGAGATGCAGTTACCGGGCTGCCCATCTAGCGCTCAGGTGTGCAAGGTGGTGGAGAAAGCAGCGATGGGGTGTGCAGCAGGTACGTGCCTCTTTCAAGCCTCCGTTCTATTTCTGGAGATCTGCGTGCAAATCAGAATTCTGTGAATCATAATTCCCCGTGGAAAATGCCAACACTGCTGTGTTTCCAATTGACTGGTATGTTACTAGCAAGCAACTCTTAGCTCTGATTTTCTTAGAGTCTCTTCCATTCTTTTCTGAGTTGGTGATTCATAAACGGACAACTATGAGAATGGTTAATTAACGTAATTGGCTCCCAACTTATCTGCTTTGCAAGCAGCATGGATTTTTCCCATGCAGGGCCAGTAGGTGCTGTTGGGTGTATGGCAGAGTTGTGCAGGTGTGCATAGTGGCATGTGCTCGTGCAGCCCCAACCTGTTGTGGGGCCAGAGACAGGCCAGCGATCCAATGGGAAAGGTCAGCCAAGCCCCCGCCTCCCAGGGCACAGGGCCTTGCAGCTGAGGGCAGAGGGGCCTTCCAGGTCTTCCTGAGCACCATCCCGGCCAAGACTTTGTTCCCAGCAGCTCCTCCCGGCCTCCTCTGCTTGGCCAGGCTGCGGCACCAACCTCAGAAGGTTAGTGCGGGCTCTGCGGTGGGAGGCAGGGAACCTAGCAGACAAGCACGTCTCTGCCCACAACTGCACACACTGCAGACCCCGGGGACAGACACCTGGGGTGAGCACAGAGCTTGGCAGGAGCTGAATCTTTGGGTGAGTGGCCAGGGACCCAGGGATCAAAGCTCTGGTGAGGATTTTGGATGCACAACTTGCCATGATGGTTCACAGCTGCACGGATGCCCGAGAGGACTCTTCCACCTCGCCGACATCTCTGCGGAAAATGGCAGGGGAGAGAGTCAAGGGGCCGCGAAGACGGGCTTTTTAAGAATGGGAGACGAACCTGGCCTTGCAGGCCCAGCAGTAGGTTTTCCCAGCCTGACTTGGCTCTTGGGTGGCTCTAATTGCTTCGTTAGGGGCTTGCACGAACCCTGCATATAGTCTTGTGCCTGGCCAGTGAGGCTGCTTGAGGGGTTGTGGTGGGGGATGCCCTTGGCTACACTTGCCATGCCTGCAGTGTATCTTCCTTCTCCCCCCTCCCTTATCCAACATGTGCAGTTTATTGGTTATGACACCCCCTGTGGGGTGGCAGGCTCAGGAGATGCAGTGGTTGTCTCAGGAGCTGGGAGCCGTGCTTAGACCCTGCTTTCTGATTTCAGTTCAGCACTCTCGGCATCTCCACCTGTCTTTCTGTGCCCAAGGCGCAGGATGTCACATCTTCAGCCATTTGGAGCACAGCTGGGGAGGGAGCAGGCTTTGGCCATGCAGGCGAGGCGGTGGAAGATGGGTTAACTTCCTAGACATATCAGGGCCTGGACCGGGGCTCTCTGTTCCTTGGCCTGTGTCCATGGTAGTGGCGAACTCTCCAAGTCACCCTTCTTGGCTTCTCAGTGCAGGAACCTGGGAAGTGCCATCTCATACTGTGAACTTGCCCCAAACAAGCTCTTCCTTCCGCCTAACTCATCTCCAAATGTTCAGTTATTCCCAGGAGCTTCCAAACCTCAAATACCGTTCTCCAGCCAAATGGACTTTGGACTTACCTCACAGCACTCGAGGGACTCTATCTAGCTGCTGCCCCCAGTTGCAGCCTTCCGCCAGGAGAAGGATCCAGGGTTCGGGGAGGCCTGGGCAGCCCGGGCAGGTTGTCCTGCGTGACAGGCAGAGGCTTCGGGACAAGGACCCCTTTAAATCACATGACCACATGCTCCGAAAAGACAGGGCTGGATTCTGACTTGAAAACTCCTTGTGGGTTTTTGCTAAGTCTGGGAAAGTCCTCTGTTCTCGAGGGGTAGGTTCAGGGTATAACCCCTGGGTTGTGGGATAAAACCCAAGGCCACAGGCTAGGCAGGCAGCAGAGGCAGAAAGGATCAGGGGTTGGGGCAGGACTGAGCTGCCTCCAGACAGCCCCCATTTGGCTTCACTTCTGCTGGCTGTGCAGGCTGCTTGCCCATCATGCCTTCCTACCTGTCACCCCACCCTGTGTCCATGGGCCAATGACTGTGGGTGGAGAGAGATGCTTCGGGAAGTTGAAGGCCTCACTGGGGTAGGGTCTGTTTCCCACGGTGGGGCATGGAGATGGCTGGCACATAGGTTTTACTTTTCTTGTCTTAAGTCTCCCAGATTCCTGAGGAGGAAGGTCAGCTTATTATTTCTGACGTGAATTTGATTTTTGAATCTGTTCCAGAGGTTGAGTTCATCCAGGGCTGAGGGTGTGGGCTGCAGCTCCTTGGCCACAAAGGAACATGGACACAGTCCCCCCATGTGTTACCTCCTCCTCCCTGGCTGCGAGCCTCTTCACCTAGTCAGTCCCTCCCCAGCTTGGGATCCAAGCTCAAATGCCACTTCTTCAGGGAGATGCTGCAGGGTCCCCCTCACAGGCTTTCAGAACTTTGAGCACCTTTCTGCCCTAGTACTTCCCACAGTTACAATTTTATCCTCATTCGTCACATTTGTTTTTGAATAGGAAATGCAGTCACAGGGTTTAAAAATAAACCAGTGAGTAAACCAAAATGTCTTCTTTCATCCATCTAGTTTCTTCCAATCCCAGCCACAAGTAACCAATGATACTAATTATTTTCGGCGTTTCTTTTTGCATAGACAAGCAGAATGCAGAATCTCAGATCCCTTCTTTTAGACAAACCCTTTTCCGCCCCTTGCTTTGTCAACCTAGTACAGTGGTCGGCAAACTGCGGCTCGAGAGCCAGATGTGGCTCTTTGCCTCCTTGAATGTGTCTCTTCCACAAAATATCACGGCCTGGGTGAGTCTATTTTGAAGAAGTGGCATTAGAAGAAGTTTAAGTTTAAAAAATGTGGCTCTCAAAAGAAATTCCAATCGTTGTACTGTAGATATTTGGCTCTGTTGACTAATGAGTTTGCTGACCAGAGCAATGGTTCCGTTCAGAGCTTCCGCATTCCTTTTTTCACAGCTGCATAGAATTTCACCCAGTGATTGTTCCATAAATTATTTAGCCAGCCCTTATAGGACTCAGATGTTTTCCTATGTTTTTCTCTTTTGATTAAGCTTGTGCATATGGCATTGCATATCTTTGCCAAGTATATCTGTGCCATAAAGTGCCTGTTCAAAGGGTATTTGGATTTGTCATTTGTAATTCTGCCCGCCATGAGCTAGACTGATGTATATTCCCGCCATCACTGTAGTCTCACCAACACAGTGGGAGAGAAAAGGTTTGGATCTTTGCCAGTCTGATGGGTGAAATGTAGATATCAATTTTAGTTTTAATTTGTATTTCCTTTATTATGAGTGAGGTTAACCGTCTTTTTTTATAAGTATTTTCTCTTCTGTGAACTGCTGTCTTTATCCTTTGCTCATGTTTCTCTTAGATTTTTTTAATTACTTATCCATTCTAAGACTTTTATGAATTAGTAAGGCTTAGCTCCTATCCGTGATATGAGTTGTATATTTGTTTCCCAGCTTGTCACTGGTCTTGGGGCTTTGCTGTGGTGGTATTCCTGCACGGGAGTTGTTCATTGAATGTGCTGGTCTTTTCCTTACGCATTCTGCACTGTGAGTCACTGAAAGCCCATATCCACTCCTCACTTCCAAGGGAATTTTCTTCTGTTTTCTTTTAGTGTTTTATGGGTTTATTTTTACATTTAACCATTGATTCTTTTGGACTTTATTCTGGCATTTGAGAGGAGGTGTGAATCCAACTTTTTTATTCTTTTCTAGAGAGCTATCCAGTTGTGCTGACACCGGTGACTGACGAGTGCTCTCTCCCGCTTTAGATGCTCATTTCAGGAGTCCAAATCCCCAGCTGAGTCTGCGACTGTTCAGGTGCCAGAGCTTTGACTGCAGAGGCTTCAGAATAGGTTTCAGTGCCTGGCAGGGCTGCTCTCCCCTCGCTCGTCTTTTTCAGTTTCCTGGGCTAGGCTCGTGTATTTTTTTCACATGAACTTTAGGATAAGCTTGCATTTTAAAGAAGGAAACTTATTTTTACTGATTGATTGATTTAAATTAAATTATTGGGCTGCCATGGGTCAATAGCATTGTACAGGTTTCAGGTGTACAGCTTTATAATACCACATCTGTATACTCCATTGTGTGCTCCCCACCCAAAGTCTACTTTCTTTTTGTCACCATATATATTCTACTTCCTTTGGCCTCCCCTTTTTTCTTATATTTTTATGAGAATCGCTTTAAGTGATAAATTTACTTAGGGACATTGGTAGGCATGCCTTTCTCTTTGTTGGAGTCTGCTTTTTGTCCTCCAAAAGTATATTCACATTTTCTTCTTAAGATCCTAGACCTTTCTCATTCTGTATTTCATCTTGTTACTGTTATCAATGCAGACTTTCTTCCACTGCGTTTTTTCACCATCAGTTTCTGCTTGATTTCGGATGGCTGTGTGACTTATGGTTTCTAATCACCAGGATGTCCTAGTGCCTGGAACTGTTTCTGGTAAAAGGTGGGTGCTAGTCAGCAATAAGTGAATGAATGGACCGCTGAAGGGGGTGCTATGTGGACAGAGAAGACACTTCCTCCACCAGAGGCTAAGCTTAGGCTGTTAACTTGCCAGTGGGGGCCCAGATCTATTGCTGTCCTTTTCCTTCCCTACTTGCTGAGCCCTGAAAACGTGATGAGCCCTTGCCGGGGGCTTTGGGACATATAGAAGGATGCCCCTACACAACTCCAGATCAGGTTTGGCCCTGGCTGATGAGGGTACAAGATCAGGCTTAGAAGTTAGCACCAATTCTGTCTCCCATTGGCTGTTCAAGGTTGGGCAAATGCCTTCACTCCCCTGAGCTGAGCCTCTGTTAAAATGGGGCTGATAATAATGCCTACTTTACGGGGATTATAAAGATGAATTATATGATGTGTGTAGAATACTCGGCCCAAGGCCTGGCACACAGGATATGCCCAGTGAACATTGGCTATTTATTGCAATTTCTGGGCCCATCGTTACTGCCCCGAGAGCAATTCCCAACCTCAGAGTTAACCCTTGAACAATACCGTTTAAACCGCATGAGTCGATTGAAAAGAAATCCGTGTATAAGTGGATCCACGCAGTTCGTGCTGTGTTGCTCACGGGCCCACTCCAGTGACTGGGCTTGCCGAGCAGCATGTGCTCTCTCAGGCTGTCTGGGTTCTTCTCAGGACCCGTCGGATGTCTTTGGGCAAGGCCCACCCCCACAACAGGCCTCCTGGTCCCCATCTGCAGAACGAGGAGGTTGGACTCCCAGGTCAGCCTCTCTGTACCCTAATGTTCTGTGTTCTTAATGTAGATGATTCTGGGCCCCACTGGCGGAGCATGCTGCGGTGATCTCTTGAGAAGATGGATGTTTGGCGCTATCGTGGTTGTTAAAACAGAACAGGCCTCTGAACCGTAGCCAGGACATAATGAATCCCATTTCCATAAAACAGCGCTGATGACGAGACCAGCCGTGTAGTGGGCTTTGTTGACGTGGCTGGCCCATTTGGCCCAATATCCTCGGCAACAAATATAAATGTGAGATTCTGGCAAAGTAGTTCAATGTGACGCCTGAGGAACTTCCGAGTGAAGCCAGGTGTGTGAGTCATTGCGTTGGTCTCCCATTCTCTCCGGCTGATGGGACTGAGGCTCCAATTTATATTTGTGTTGGTTCCAGAGGCGGGACTTCCTTCCAGACACCTGTCCAGGTTCCAGACTGTCAAGAGTCAGGAGGGTATTTGGGAGCACTCAGTGGAAGGCCTCGCTTTATAGATGGAGACCCCAATGACTGGAGGGGAAGAGCTTTGCTCAGGACTTGCAGCTGGTGAGCAGGGGTCCATAGAAACTTCCAGGCCCTTCTTCACTTCTCTGAGGCTGGGACTGCACACCCTAGCGGCGCCTACCTGCCCCTGCAAGTCTGGCTATTTCTCTCTTCTTCCCAGATTCCCTTGCCAGCCTGTCTGGTTCCCTTCCCTAGAAGGTGTGTTTGACAATCCAGGATTTTGTCCGATGGGCTACGGAGTTTGGCGTTTATCCCCAGGGGCAAGAAGGACCTATCGAAGGTGACATTATGACTAGAAGCTGACTAAATGCTGGCAGGAGTGAGGACATGGAGGCAAGCCGAGGAAATACAAAGGGCCCTGCTCTCAGGCGACTCTTGGATGAGCCCTAAGGTTCTGAGCAGGGAGTGACTTGCCCGGATGTGTCCCAGGTGAAATGGAGAGAAGGAGATGGAGACTGCGGGGAGGCTATCCCTAAATCCTGTGAGAGACCCGGGGCGGGGGGGGGGGGGGGGGAGGCGGGGAGGCAGTCTGAACCAGGGCTGTGCAGCGGGAAAGGGGAGGCTTTGGTTTTACAGCCAGAGTCACAGGACTTGGTCACTACTGACTGGACCTGGAGGGGGGGGACTATGAGGAAAAGGGGAGTTGAAAATGCCCATGACTCTGGCTGACTGCTACAGCCTGTGACCCCTGCCATTGGTCCTGAGGTGTCCCTAGGGGACAGCACAGCCGCATGTGCAGGTGCCCGTGTTCTCCCCTTGAGCCCTCTCCCCAGAAGAGCCGAGTGACCAGGGGTGGTCCTGTTGCCGGGGAACATGTGCATGCTCTCAGAAACATTGTCTGTGCAGACATTTAATCACCATTTTTGACCTGAAAAATCTCTTAGAGGCTGGCTTGTCTGTAGTGAACAAAGAGACAAGAGAGGAGCGGATAGAGAGTTTGTGACCATGGCGCAGGTCTCCCCATGCCTGTAACCCTGCCTTGTACTTACTAGTTCCTGTTTTGGGAAAAGTACAAAAGGAATAAAGATACGGCCCCTTTTCTTGAGGAGTTTTTAGTTCAACTGAAGGGACAAGAAGAAACAGGAAGTTAGGAGGAAGCAGCACCACAGCCACAGAGAAAATACATGAGAAGTTTCAGAACTGGGAGCTCAGAGCAGATCCTAGTAATCTAGGAAGGCTTCCTGGAGGAGTTGTTAGGCCCAGAAGGTGAGAGAGAATGGCAAAGGAAGATAAAAACAGCACAGGGAACTGCATGTGCAAAGATGCAGAGGTAGGAATCTGGGGATTCCTAGGGGCATCTAGACCACCTTCCAGGGATTCAGTAGCTGGGGCTTGTGGGAACTTAGTTCCTTTGTTAGCTCCTACAACTTGAGGGAATAGTGCAGGTGACAGAGGAACTAATGTGACCAGGAAGTGTCTTCCAAGATCCAGCTCCTCTCCCCAGTGGACCTTTCCCTGGAAAGGACGTCCATCAAGTTCCCCTCCCCCCTAACCGCCCGTCATTAGTCTCTCTGTGTCTCTTGTCTGGCAGGCCCAGTTGGGAAGTGGGTATCCAGCTGCAGGACCTGGTTTGGGGCTTGGGAAGCTCTGTCTCTGCCCCAAGAGGGTCCAGAGGTTTGTCGCTGAGGGCTAAGGGGTAGTGGCTGGTGCAGAAGGCAGAAAAGCTAGTTCCTGCTGGAAGGAGATATTCGGCCAAAACCAAGGAACTCAGGGAAAGCCAGAGCCCACAGCCCAGCTCCTGGCCAACCACCTCCTCAGCTGAGCCTGCGCTCTGGGTTTTCCTGTCCCTGTCGCTGGGGTGTGGTCCTAGCAGAGCCTCCCCAGACTGAGGCTTCTGCCCGCTGTCCATGGGAGAGCCTGGCCTTGGCCTTCTCCAGGCTCCGGCCACTCAGAACTGAAACCTTTCACTCAGCTTCAGCACCGGGTGGGGAGAAAGGAGAGAAAGGAAATTGGGACTGGGACCTGGGGCCAGCCTAGCCCAGCCAGACAGGAGCCAAAGGGTTAACAAAAGCAGCAGTGCTGATAAAATGCCCCAAATTCCTGGTCTTGCCTCCAATGGGGAGTGCGTCTGGCAAATGTCAACGATAAAAAAATACATTTTAATGGCACATGATGCAGCCGCTACCGTGGGGCGCAGTCGAACGAAGCAGGTTTTGAGCAGCCACTACTGTGTGTTACTCCCAGGCACCAGGGCCACTCCTGCAGGCCTCTTTCATAAGCTTTGGCCATGAGGGTGACCCACCACCTCAGCCCCAGGCACATCGGGGCCTCTGGCCTTCTCTGGCTTATTTTAGGAGCTTTGTCTCCTACCTTGGTAGCAAGCCTGGGATGGAGCTTCCCTCCAGGCTGTGAGCAGCCCCAGTCTGGCCTCAGGATAGGATGCAGCTGAGTCTCCCAACTGCCCCCAGCAGGCCTCTATGAAGGCTGAGCATGAATGAACAAAGGAGTCATTAGATGACAAAGGTCAGAGTGCAACATTCTCTCCAGCTCCCTCCCTCCCCCATTCCACAGGCTCCTGGGCTGGGAAGTTGCTTTTGTTGCTGACAAATGTGAGGAGGGGGCTGAGCCCTGATTGTGAGCATTTCTGGGGAAGGCTGGTCACTCATAAGTGGGAGGAAGGGATGAGATGGCAGGGGGGCAAAGAAGCAGGAGAAAAAGAGGGAGAAGCAAGGGGAAGAGTCAGCCAGTAGGGGAACAGGTAAGTTATGCATTATGATCCCATTTTACAGATATGAAAACGGGTGCTGAGACACGTCCCGTTGCTTGTCTGAGGTCAGACAGTGAGACAGTGGCAACCTGGACTTTTGTCTGTAACTCAGAATCCCACCTACTACACTGCCGAGTTCCCTGGGGACTTTAAACTGCTGGGTTCTCCATTGCCACAGTGAAGCCACCTATCACAGGGAAGTCCCGGGACCAGGCACAGGTGCGGGAGCACAGAGGCCAAGTAGGAGCCCAGGGGCCTGGGAACTTGAGGACCTTTCTGGGCTCAGTCCCTGTAGTCAGGCGCCGGGGCCTGGGCTTTGAGGAGATGAGAGCCAGTCCAGGGTCAGCTGAAAGAGGCCAAGGGCCAGTGGGTGGGGACCTGGAGCTCAGAATGAGACCCTTGTCTTCCAGATCATTCTCAACTCCATGCACAAGTACCAGCCGCGGCTACACATCGTGAAGGCTGATGAGAACAATGCTTTTGGCTCCAAAAACACAGCCTTCTGCACCCACGTGTTTCCAGAGACATCCTTCATCTCTGTGACCTCCTACCAGAACCACAAGGTACAGCTGCAGTGCCCACCACCACCATCACGCGGCCTTCCTGTCGGCCTTCACAGAGAGGCAGCGAGTGCAGCTTTGGAGACAGTGGGGTGGAGGCAGGCCCAGTGCAGGGAGAGGCACAATGAGCAGGACGGGAGACCAGACTCCTAAACCTCTGTGCAAAGTCAGTATGCTCTCTGTTTAGGGATCAAGGTTGGCAACTGTAAAAACTGGAACGTGGAGCTTGCCCCAGGCATCAGTGTTAGGACCCTTCGTCTATAATCTCTCTCCCTGGTGGGATTCAAAGGAATGCTGGGCCTGAAGAGAGGCAAGGGGTGGGGTGGGGTCAGGGGGAGCCCTGGGGCCCTGTCAGCTGTGGTCAGAGGCTGCCTCCCACTATTCACCCTCCCAGCCCAACCAAACTGCTTCTGATCCCTGCGTGGGTCACACCTCGGCCCCTCTGCCTTTGCCTGTGCTACCCTCTTCAGCGTGCTTCTCACATCGGGTACAATGGACTGGTGAGGGGTCAAGGGTCACTGTAGAGGGACCATGGCTGTGGTGGGCTTTAGGCAGAAAGTGACAGAGGCAGATTTGCATCTAGAAAAGTCCTTGGAAACTTGGTGTGGCAGTTGCACTGGACAGGGGTGACAGGGATGGGAAGCTGTCACAGGCCCCGGGGGAGAATGATGAGGGACTGAGCCAAGAGCACAGGGAGAACAGAAAACAGATGTGGAGGGTCTGTAGCGAGTAGGTGGATAAGAGCCAGTGACAAGATGTGCAGGGTGAGGTCAAGGAGGACCCAGCAGGACTGGGCCCAGGGCTGGGTGGGCAACTTCCCCAGACCTTGCCATGAATTCTGAACGTTCCTGGGGCGGGAGGAGGGCCAGGTTAGCCCAGTCCTTTACCTTAGCACTTCCACTGCGTGTCCTCTCCTGACAGATCACACAGCTGAAAATTGAGAACAACCCTTTTGCCAAGGGATTCCGAGGCAGTGACGACAGTGACCTGCGTGTGGCCCGCCTGCAGAGGTGGGGGTTCCCCGGGGGTGGGATGGGCAGCCTGGGTTCAGGTATGTGGACTCAGTGACCCTCAAAGTTCCTTTACTCTTTCCTATCTCCCTCTGACTGTCTCTCCCCCCCTCCCCCTCCGCCACTGCTCCAGCAAAGAATACCCCGTGATCTCCAAAAGCATCATGAGGCAGAGGCTCGTCTCCACCCAGCTGGCCGCCAAGCCCGACGTCAGCCCCCTGCATGGCCCCCACCAGGCGCTGCAGCACTACCAGTACGAGAATGGGGCTCACATGCAGTTTGCTGGAGCCGAGCCACAGGACCTTCCCCTCAACACCTTCCCGGCCCAGAGAGACTCAAGCCTCTTCTATCACTGCTTGAAAAGACGAGGTAGCTCTCTGGTGTGGAAGTCCTAGAGGGTCAGTGGAGGGGTGAAACTCACCTCGCACACACTCCCCACTACACATGGAAGCATGCATAGATGCACACCTATGCCCATGTGCACACACGCACACAGGGGAGAGCAAGCCTGAAGGGTTAGGAACCATGGCTGGGCTCAGGGCAGGGATGTTGGTTCATGCTTTTAATGCAGCCCTCAGAATCCTCACAGACAGCTCATGGCCTTGGTGTCCCCGGACACTGGTCCCCCTCCCCACTCCAGGTGCTGTTGCTTTGCAGCCAATGCTTTGAGAGCCTCCACAGGGTGAGCAGAGAGCAGAAAACCTGCTGGACTCTGCCTCTGAGCAGGGGCGGAGGCTGAGGGCTCACAGTCCATAGGTTTTGGGTTGGGGCTGTCACTCATCACAGCAACCTCAATCCTAGAACAGGGGCAGCCTGGAGCCATGACTGCAGGCTCTCTGCCTCATCACTCCAGGACCTGCAAAGGCTTCTTGAGAATGGAGATGAGCTATTGTGGATGTTGGCTTGGACCAGGACCAAAGGCAACAGCGCTGTGTGTGCTGAGCCCTGAACCAGAACCAGCACATCTGTGCTGTCTGATGCCAGGTGTCCTCTATAAATCTATAGATTCCTTCATCTATAAACTAGGGGCAATTAGTGCTATTAATAACAGAAAACTTCATGGGGGTCGCTGACATTCTCTTGAGAATGAGTTTGGGGACTTTTGCTTGCAATCTAGAATGTTCTCTCAGCCCAGCTCGTACGGAACAGGGGGCAGGGCTCTGGTACCAGTCCCATTAGATCGAAGGACCTAGACCAGGGGTTGGCAAACTGTGGCCATTGGGCTAAATTTGACCTGTTTTTGTTTGTGACTATGAACCATTCAAAAACAGTTTTTACATTTTTTTAATAGTTGAAAAAAACAAGTCTATTTCATGATACGGGAACATCATATGAAACTCAAAGGTTAGCACCGTAAATAAAGCTGTATTGGAGCACAGCCACGCAGCGACTCACCTGCTGTCGGTGGCTGCTCTCACGGGATGCAGCAGAGCTGCAAACAGCAAGTCCTGGCTTAAGGTCATCCACACACAGGCTCTGCAGCTTGAAGCAACACTAAGCGTGACAAAACCAGTGTTACCAGGCTGAGTGGCATAAACAAGAGCTAAGTGCCTACAGCATAGTTCTGGTCACAAAAACACCATCAAGCTTCTAGATAAAGACACCAAACATTTCAACATTAAATACTGAAATAGATGTAAACTATATGTACATTGAAGAAAGGTTAATTTAAAAAGGTAAGGCAATGATTTTGCAACCTTTTGCAATTCAGGATGGTAGGTGGCTGGAGCCTGTCCTGGGCACAAGGCAAACCCACCCTCACTCAGGGACACATAGACAAGCCAACTCACCACAGCAGAGGAAACGGGGGTTCCAGAGAAAACCCACACAGATGGGGGGAGAACATGCCGACTCCACACAGTGGCCCCAGCCTAGAAATGGTTATTTTTCCTCACCAACATTATAATTAAATGATGTTGAATGAAACAATATTATTCAGAGACCTATTGTAGTGGTGACAGATTCCACATGGCTCACAGAGCCTGAAATATTTACTATCTGGCCCTTTACAGAACAGTTTGCTCACTCCTGACCTAGAGTGACTGGGCCACTTTCCAAGTTCAAGAGCTTCGTGCGCTCGCTCCAGAGAAAGGAGGAATCTGGAGAGAAGATGGAGAGGAGGGATGAGTGAGGGGTGAAGGAGAGAGCTGGGTAAGGGAGAGGGGCAAGTGCCTCATCACGGAAGATGCCTCTACCTGGGGCAGAGGTATGAAGGCCCACTCCCCAGGCCGTCCCGCCCTGGGCACATATTCCCAGAGTGAATCTCTAGAGCAGTGGTCGGCAAACTGCAGCTCGAGAGCCACATGCAGCTCACGAGCTGCGGTTTGCCGCTCTGTTGACTAAGGAGTTCACTGACCACTGCTCTAGACAAAACAGAAGGAGGTAAAACAAGATAAGCCACAGGACAAGTGCCCTTAAGTTTGTCGAGTGGGCTGCTGCCCAAGTCCTGGGGCCTGGGTCATCCCTGGATTCCAGGGGGGACATGCCACCCTAGAGAGTCAAGTCCTCATGGTTGAGAATGGTTTGGGGGCAGCTGAGGTTATCTTTTCCCAGAGTATTAGCTCAGGCTCAAAAGTAGAAGTCACCTTTTACTTGTTATCAGCTCCATTTCTTAATTTTGTAAACCATGTTATCTTGGAATCAGTGTAATGACAATTGGATGGGACTTCTTTGAACACGGGTGAGGTTTACTTCCTCTTCTAAAAGCAGCAGGAACATGCCTGCGGGTGCTTGGGCTTCCTAAAGGCCTTCCTAAAGGCCTTCCTGGGAGCTGAGGATCGAGGCAGAAACGCTGTGGCTTTAATTTCCTGGCTCATTCAGACAGAGTGGCCTCTGGGCCTGGTTTGGTCTGGCAATTGTGTCTACTTCCCTTGGCCAGGGCGGGTCTAGGCTAAGAACGCCAGCACACATTAAGGCCTCTTCCCAGCCCGAGAGTCAAAGCAAAGGATCAAAGCTAAGGGCCTCCTGGCTAAACACACGGCTCAGTGCCCAGTGATGGAGTGTCCCTGTGCCCACAATCTCACCATTTCTCGGCTGCTGCTGCCTTATAAAAGCTGTTGCTGATTAAAGTGGTTTTGGGAGTGCCATGGCAACACAGGGCAAGGGTGGGCCCTGAATGACACAGGTAGGCTTATCCTGGCCTCCAGCCGGGGTGCTCTGACCCGTGGGCTGGTGGGAATGGCTCTTCCTGAAGGTTTCTTTGTCTTCCAGCAGACAATGCCCGCCACCTGGACCTACCCTGCAAGCGCTCCTATCTGGATGCCCCCTCGGCAGTGGGGGAGGACCATTACTTTCGTTCTCCCCCTCCCTACGACCAGCAGATGCTGAGCCCCTCCTACTGCAGTGAAGTGACCCCAAGAGAAGCCTGTATGTACTCGGGTTCAGGGCCTGAGATCGCCGGGGTGTCTGGGGTGGATGACTTGCCCCCACCCCCGCTGAGCTGTAACATGTGGACATCAGTCTCTCCATACACGAGCTACAGCGTTCAGACCATGGAGACTGTGCCTTACCAGTCCTTCCCCACGCACTTCACCGCCACCACCATGATGCCTCGGCTGCCCACTATCTCCACTCAGGGCACTCAGCCACCAGGAAACACCCACTTCAGTGTCTACAATCAGCTCTCCCAGTCTCAGGGCCGAGAGCGGGGGCCTGCCGCCGCCTTCCCGAGGGAGCGAGGCCTCCCCGCGGTGTGTGAGAGAAAGCCACCCTCTCCACACCTGAACGCTGCCAACGAGTTCCTCTACTCTCAGAGTTTCTCCCTGTCCCGGGAAGCTTCCTTACAGTACCATCCGGGAATGGGGACTGTCGAGAACTGGACTGACGGATGACTCCAGAGTCCCCTCGACAGCCCCAGGACCATGTTAACTCAGCACTGACCTCTGTGGGTGGCCTGCACTACCGAGAAACACAGGAAGGTAGTTTAAAGGGTGGGCTGTGTGCATGTGTGTGTGCGCGCATGCATTTGGAGAGCCTCGATCTTCTGCCATGCAATTGAGGCCATGACAAGGAACAAACACAACTGTCTGAGATGTGCTTTTGGCTGTAGGACCCGGGTCCATTGTTATCTGGCACCTCCTGAACATGCCCATGGGTGGGATGGAAGTGGGGAGTTCGTGTGAATTACAGATTTTATAATATAATATTTGACTTTCTCAGGGCCAGGTGATGAGGTCCCTCCCACAGGAAAGGTGGGGGAGGATTCTCTTCGCTGGGGTGGGGAGCTCTGTGCACACCTTGGTGGTCCTAGCCTTCTCTTTGCAAGGAGGGCTGAGAATCTTGTTTGGCTAAGCCACAGAGCCTACTCTTATTGGAGCTGGCTGCCCAGCGAGTGGCCTGGAAATTCACCCCTGAGCTCTGAGGGCTGATCTTCAGAGAGGGTCATGTGCTAAGTGCTATCTGATGCGTATGAAAAATCCTTTTTTTTTCCTTTAAGAGGGGGGGAAATGCAACCTAGGGCATCTCTGTCATCATTCAGGTTTTCTTATAAAGCGCAAAGCCCTTCCAGCTCGGTCCCCAAGGCACAAGCTCTCACTCCCGCTGTTGTACAAGACTCGGCCTCTCAGGCCCCATCTGCATCCGGTGACTGGCAATTACGAAACACACTTCACCTGGCAGCGTCCCCAGGAGACTGCGCCGGCGCTGCTGCCAGGCACCTACGGAGCCTGTTCTGCTCCCAGAAAATCCGTGCCTCTGGAGCAGGAAAGCCCAACAGAAATAAAAACGAGAATCGAGAAAACATTCACTCCTTCCAGTAAATTCAGCCAGTGTGCTCAGAGGAGCGAGGACCATTCTTCTGCAGCGAGGTGGCTGAGTCCTCAGCCCAGCTCTTTAGCTTGGAACATCACCAGACCATTCACACGGCTGGTGCAAACTGTAATCCACGTTGGGAAATCTCTAAACTCTTTGCATGCTGAATAGCTATTTATATATTATATAAATAAAGAAATATATATAAATATATATATATCTCACAAATGCAGGCCACATGTCAAATTCAGCTTTGCTCTTTACAAATGAATAAACTTTTAAAAAAATGAAACCTTGGAGGGGGTATTTGGAAAAACATCTATTTAAATTTTTATTACACACTTGATGTTAAAAAAACTAAGAATGGTTTAGAAAAACATAAATAAATGAATAAATAAATAAATATATATATAAACACACACAGTACAGATTAAATTTTATTAGCAGACACATTAGCTAACGGGATATGGAACCTCAAATGTTTTTTATATAGCATGGATGCTTTATTTTGCATATCAGAACATAAAGCCATTTTACAACTGTGAAGCGTGTGGATGCTCTTTACTCCCGACTTGTCATTTCTTGGCTCAGCCATGGTCTCTGCCTCCCCTCTGCTCGCATTTTTCTCAAGGGCCAGAGGGAGCCCTTGGTGCCGCTGAACATTTGTTCCATGGAGCCTCTCAGCGTAGAGAGAAGGACCCACGGAGCCACTGGACCCAGGACTTCATGCTACTCTTCAGATGATGGGTCTGGATCCCAGGGCCCACTGAGGCCCCACCTGGTAGTTTGGGGGAGGTGGTCTCCCCCGAAGGGAATTCTTACTGGGGTTTGCGTAACTGCTTTGGAAAAGGAGCCGAAGAGCAGCTTCCATGGGAGACGGAGGCTTTCTGAGCTCACAAGCCACCTGCACCCAGAGGAGGAGTGGGCCTGACAGAGCCCTCCCTCCACTTGCCCACTCCCCAGCCAGACCCCTGAAGCCTGGTCACTGTGGAGGGAAAAAGGAAGATGAAGTCCAGAGCGGGGTCATCCCCCGAGATTAGAAGAAGAGCTGTTGTCGGAAGTGCTGTTGGGTCTCCCTCCTAACCACCCCTCGCCCCGCCCTTCATGGCTCCTCTTCCAAAGCCGCTCACTCATCCACCATCTCCAATGCAGGCTGGTACCTTTCCAATTCCGTCCCCGTCAGGATTAGGATGAGATTTCCAGCGGGGGACAAAGTCAACCTTGTCTCCTGTTTCCTCAGAGTCCTGCCCCGTGGCTCTAGGTTTCTCCCTGGCTGGACTTCTTCCTGCAGGAAGCGGCCAGGCCCCTTCTTCCCTTGCTGTTGGTTCCCACCTTGGGCTTGCTGATCACAGAGGAAAACTTAACTTGGTCCAGGGCACAGGGAAGGGGGTGGGGCTCTTCCTAACTCACACCTGCTCTGCTCTTTTCTTTCTGGGTGGAGACTGCATCCTGGGATACTCCGAACCTTCTAGAAACCAGGCAGAGGGCCGGGAGCCAGCTGTGGGTTCCCAGGCTCGCACCAGACACACTGTTGCCTGGGTCCCAGGTAAACAAAGCCGCTTCCACAGGGGTGTTTCACCTTTAGGCGGCTCCCAGCTTCCTCCCAGCTTTCTGGGAAGCAGGAGGTCCTTGGTCTTCCCCACCTGGGCACGGCTGGAGCAAAGCCTGCAGTGGGATTTGTGGAACTTTCCGGCCCCTCTGAATCAACAAGTCAATAAAAAGGAGGCACATGGGATACCCGGGAACAAAGGGCACTATTCAGTAGTGCCAACAGGTCATACATCATCAGGCCAGAAACCTGCCACATGAAAAGGGTCTGTTTCTGCTGTGCCCTGCCTGGGAATGAAAAAAAAAAAAAAAGAAAAGAAAAGAACGATGAACATTCATCTGCGAGGCCATCGACAGGCAGCCCCAGGCTCTGTGCTCCAGCCCAGGGCCAGGCACTGGAAAAGGCTGGGCCAGGCGCAGCCACCCAACTGCTCCCCTCCTAGCAGAGGAGCCTGGGATCACAAAAGGGAGAAGGAAAAGAGAAGCTGGGTCAGGCTGACAAATTGTTAAAAAACCAAACCAACTTCCAGCCTCTGCTAGGCCTCGGGGGGTCAAGAGGCCTCGGCTGGCCCCACTAATGGAGCCTGCTGGAGGAGCAGCAGCCCTGGCCTCGCTGTGTCTTATCTTACAACATAAAATTAAAACCCACTTAAAAGGCCGGAGGGCATGTTAACATTCCCCCTGCTGTCTAATTGAAGTAGTTCCCAGTGCAAAGGATTTCACTTGAAAGATGTCTCCCTCCAAGGCCCCGGCCTCCTGCTCGGCAGGCAGGGGAGGGGCCTGGGAGGGTGGACTGTCATCTCCAAGACGGGCACCAGCTCGGGCCAGGGAAGCCTGTTTGCTGCCACCACCCAGGTGGCAGGTGGCAACAGTGAAGGTTATAACAGGCTGGGTTGTTCTGTATTTTTAACAATTTACAAATTCATTAGCAGCTGTGTCAGCAGAGGCCCGATCCCTAACAAGAAGCCCTGGTAATGATTCAAATATGGTGAGCTCTGCAGCAAAACCTGGCAGTTCCTGAGGCCAAGAGATTTCTGTTCAGTCCCCCACCAAGGCTCTCCTCCCTCCTATGCAAATCCGCTTCAGGTCTGGGAGGCATACGGAATCAATCAGGGCCATCCTGTAAAGGTGATGAACTTGCACTGGCCATCCCCAGTAATGGGAACCAGTCAGCCCGAAGTCGGCTGGGACTGAAAGCCAAGGTGACAGCTATTAAGCAATTGCGTGCAGAACAAAATGGCAAAGGGGCCAGGTAATCAATTCAATTTCGATGGGCAACCCAAGCAACTGCAGCGTCTGTCTCAGCTGATTAGAGAGCGACCGGCTGGAGTTTTCAATGCGAGCCCATCACAGATCAGAAACAGGCCCGGGATGAAAAGGGAAAGAACTGTCTCCTGAGAAGCAGGCGATGAAGGACTCTGTTTTATGTGACCGTGTTCTTCCTTCTCTCCTTGAAGAAAGAGTAGGAAAAAAAGCAAGCAGTGGGGAGATTAGATAGTTTTCTTTTCAGCCATTTATCATTATGAAAGAAAGTAGACAGGGCAGGGGCAGAAAACTCTCCAGTGGGATTTCTGCAAAGTCTCACTAAGAAGGCCCAGGTTTACACTCTGCAGCTCCAGTGGCCCCCGCTGATTACCACAGCCTGACGGGGCCTGCAGAGCATCCAGAGTCCCTCTTCCCTAACAAGGGCAAACAGACCCCGTGCTCTGAGGATCACAGACATTCTGCTGCAGAAACCCAAACCACCAAATTGTATCATTTGTGAAAATTAAAGTCTGAGTTGAAATAATGGGGAGAGGAAAAGATGAGACAGAGTTGTGCCAAGTCCCAGTGGGTTAGGCCCCGACCGGGGCCCCCATTTGCCTGGGCCCTGCTGTGTCTGCCCCAGGTCAGCACTGGCCTGTCTGATGGTGGACCCGAGCAGCCAGCTGGTTCTCTGGGGCAGAGGGTGAGGGAGGCAGAGCAAAGGGGCACCCACAGGCACAGAAGCAGAGAGAGAGAGACCAGCGATGGGCTGTGGAGGGGATGGGAGAGGCTTGTGAGCAGATGGCAAAGGGTGCAGAACCAGGAGGGAGAGGGCTAGGGTGGGGTGTGGAGGCAGGAGGTTTGGGGCTGGGGCAGGGCTGGTGGGGAGGGAGGAAGGGGGACTTAGAAGAGAAGAGCAATGGGTACCATTATCAGGTCATTTTAGAAGAAGAATTACAAATGGTTGATTAACCTGAACTAGCTAATAATCTAAATATCACTTTTGTCTAGCAAATTAACAAACATTTAAGAAAAGATATGGGGAGTCCCTCTCAATCATTGCTGAGCTTGCTATAGTCTTTCTGGAAAAAGCAATTTGGTAGCATGGACTGAGGCTCTAAAAGCGTTCATATCCCAAAGAAAATAACCAGCAATGTGAACATGGCTTAATGCTCTATAATCTTCACTGTGGTATTATTTTGAATAGCTCCAAATTGGCAGGAAGTAAATTGTGGTTAAGTAAATGATGATATACTCATATTCTGGAATATGATATAATCACTGAAATTATGTTTACAAAGTGCATTTAATGGCATGGGGAATTGATTTAAAACTAAGTGAAAAAAGAGAATCATAATATAGAGTATGAACTCAATAATATTTGAAAAGGAAAAAAAACTGTTGTAGCCAAACAATAAATCATTAAATATCAAATCAACAAGAGATTGAAATATATAAGTACATATATCCATTATATATTATGTAAAAATTTTTCTGAGTAATATGTACAGTCTCCCACTTATGTAAAATACAAAGCAAAAACCTCTGTGTGTGTGTTTGTGTGCACATATATTTATTTGTGTGGTGTATATGTGTGATGTGTGAGCCTGTACCATGTATTTGTGTGTGTGACTGTGATTGTGAGTGTGTGTGTGCACATATATTTATTTGTGTGGTATATATGTGTGATGTGTGAGCCTGCACCATGTATTTGTGTGTGTGACTGTGAGTGTGTGTGTGTGTACACATATATTTATTTGTGTGGTGTATATGTGTGATGTGTGAGCCTGTACCATGTATTTGTGTGTGTGACTGTGATTGTGAGTGTGTGTGTGTGTGTGTGTGTGTGTGTGTGACTGTGATTGTGAGTGAGTGTGTGTGTGTGTGTGTGTGTGTGTGTGTTAGGGGCACAGAGAAGATGTAGGAGGAATTGTTTCTGATAGTTCCCTCATACATCTGTTTTGTTTGACTTACTACAATATGCCTGTATTACTTTTGTAACTAAGAGCTAATTAGAGGGAAAAGGGAAAAAAGTCGTGATTATAGAAGTGCCTGAAATAAAAGAAGGAAGAGGGGAAGAAACAGTGCCTAAATGCTATGGCAGCAACTCTGGGAAGTGGTGGCCGCTGCCCGTCAAGTGGAGGAGACTGACTTCTGGGCTCCCTTGCCCTCCTCACCCTGCTGCCCTAATACTTTCCTCCTGACACTCAGTTGCTCCCTCTCAAGCACCCCGTCTTCCTCCGGTAATGCTGCTGTGGTTCAAGGTCTGGGGCTTTAGCCTTCCCTTCCCACTAGCTACTCTCCCAGGGTGATGCCGTATCTTCCCTCAGCGCCTCATTTCCCTCTGAGACTGTCTCCTGGAGATGTCAGGATCTCCAGTGCACCCTGTTTGAACCTGAACCCATCACCCCCTTCCAGCCTCCCCTTGTGCTCTGTCTGGTGAATGGCAACACCAACCAATGTCAAATCAGACACCCGAGTTTCTGCGCTGACTCCTTCCACTCCCTCCCTACCTGCCCACCCCCAAATATGTGCCAAGTCACACAGAGTCTACCTCCTAAAAAGCACATATCTGTTCACCTCTCCTCTCTCCCATCAGGCCTGGCAGCGCCTTGGTCCTGGGCTGCTCACTTTCTAGTGTTAGCTGTGTGAGGCTGCAGAGCTTCAGGCTGCTGTGAGCAGCAGCCCTGGGCACTTAAGAGTCACTCCTGGGGTTGTGGCTGCTCAGCCATGTGGAGCCAGGGAACTGCCCCAAAAGGCTGCTGGGGTAAATGCTGTCTGCACCCATGACTGCTTTCTGCTGGGTGTGGCCTGAGCCCTCCGCTGTGGCTGCTGCCACTGCCACTGCCACCGGGGGAGTGCTAAGGAAGCAGGGCTCTCTGCTATCCCCCAGAGTGACGAGCGATCTGAGCCCCTGCTGCCTGCCCTATAGGTCTACGTCCAGAGCCTGATGCTCATCAGCTCTCTGATGTCTTAGCCAGCTGCTTCCGAGGAGCGAATGAGCTGCAGGAATACTAACTCAGAGTCGTTTCCTGCATCTTCTCACCAGGTCCCTACATCTCTTTCTCTTTCAGGGATTCCACATTGTCCCCTCCCGCAAACCCTTCCACGGAGACCACTTAGCCTAAAACAAGATAAGACTAGCCTCGTCTCTCTTAAGAAGAGCAAAACCAAAGCAAAGACAAAAAGCCCCCAACAGGGATCCCTATGTCAGGCACATAGGACAGGTGCATGCTTGGGAAATGATGGTGCTCCTTAGTCCTTCACCCCTTCCCAGCTGCACTTCTCTCCCTACCAGGTGCCTGACGAGCCCCTCACCAGCCCACCTGCACATGAGCTACTGAGCTCCATGAGCTCCTCAGGATGCTCTACTCTGAACCTTCTTTAGATTTTCGTCTAAAGAGTTGGGGGAGTCTCTAAACCTAAGTTAGTGAATAATTCATGGCACTTAGAGTTACAATCACCTCCACCAACCACAACTACCCACAACTGAGGCATAAACTGGGGTTACCTACTGCCCTCCCCCTCACAGAGAGGCAGGCTGATCAAAGGGTGTGCTATCACTGCTTTAGGCCTCATCCTCTCTACCAGGCTGGGATAGTGTGAGCCAAACTAGTCAGCAAGTGGCTCAGGTACCTCGAAAACATCTGCTTAAAGTGCTTCGGGGATGCCCCAGCCCCACTCGGCCTGGGCAGCAGAGCTGTGCCTCCCCAGTTCCTGGGCACATGTGCTTCCCGGGGAGGACTTGGGCAAGGCTTGTTCTGGAGCCACTTTTCTTTACCACCAAGAATTCCTAGCTGGGGTGCCTGAAGCAAGGGCTGGGTCTGTAAAATGACGTGGCTCCATTAGGAATGATGGAAACTATGTGAGCTGCTTTTAATAGGATCAAATATAGCACAGCACAGCCTTCTCCTCAGACCCCACGTGCTAATGGCCTGGCCCACATGCTCTGTGGCCCAGACTGCAAGGCCAAGGGCTGTGTCTTCAGGGCAGTTGATGAACCTGAATTTACTTCAGACACAGCAGTGAAGAAGGCTCAGGTGTTAAGCTCTGGCCTATCACACTGGAGACCCAAATGCAATTCTCTAGCCCAAGAAAACAAGCTTTTGGCTTCTTTTGATATCAATATAGAGCAGTGAAAAGTGCTTGGGACTGGATGTGAGTTGTGAGTCCTAGTCCCAGTCCCGTCGCACGCTAGTCCTGTGACTTTGCCCTGTTTCTTAGCCTCCTTTCCCTTCTTCCTTACACTCCTCATACCCCTGGCAGCACTAGAGGTCTATGATTCCACGAACAACGTCTGCAATCATGAACTTCTTGGTACTAGCGGGACTCTGACTCTACAGCAGGACCCTTTCCAAAGTAGGGTAATGAAAGGAGATATTAGAACTTCTTTATTTGTTTTAATCACATCCTTTTCCAATAACTAAATCTATACTAGTATACTAGTACATGCATATACACTGAGTGGCCAGATTATTATGTTCTCTGAATACATAATAATTTGGCCACTCACTGAATGTGTGTGTGTGTGTGTGTGTGTGTGTGTGTGTGTGTATTAGAGGCCTGGTGCATGAATTCATGCATGGGTGGGATCCAGACAGCCTGGTCCCGAGGAGGGGATATGGGCAGTTGACTGGCCTGCCTGCTGGTCGAACTCTTGGTTAAGGGGACAATTTGCATATTAGCCTTTTATTATAAAGGATATACACTGAGTGGCCAGATTATTATGCATTCAGAAATCATAATAATGTGGCCACTCAGTGTGTGTGTGTGTGTGTGTGTGTGTGTGTACTAAACTTATAAGTAAATTTATAGATAGTAAGTAGTATATTGGAAGTATGTACTTTAAAGCTTATTGCTGAAGGGAGCTGAAATAATAATGATTATAATAATAAAAAGGTATGGGGACTACAAGATGACAAAGAAGTCGCATTGAGACTCGGCTCCCATGACTTCCTCATGATGGTTTACCAGAGCTCTGGATGGAGAAGCACAGTGAAGAAGTGGGGAGAGAATGGGCCTGGCGCTCTACCACCCATTAGATGTCTTCCTAATCTCTGGGAGCCTCTGTCTCTCCACATGTTAATTGGGGGTAATAAAATGCTCCATTCAAGTTGCCCCCTCCCCCAAGATGAGATGCCCGTCTGCACAGGTTCCATTTCAGATGCTTAAAAGATGTGAGCCTTCTTTTCCTGGGAAATTCCTTTTATTGCTTTTCAGGACTTTATTGCTTCTCCTGTCTCACAGTTAAGCCTCCTTTAACAGATGCCAAAGCCTAGATCTGTGTGTAGTCAGGTGCACAATGCCAGGCAGGGGCAGGAGGGCCGCGCTGGGAAGAATCCTGCTTGGTCTGTCCGACCTCCTGAGCGCCTCACGTTCCCAGGGGTTTGGGGCTCATCTAGGGTTTAGGACACTTAGGAAAGGGCATCCCTCCAGCACCTTCACCAGCCATCTTCACCAGTGCCTCCAGTACGGGACCAACTGAGTTTTCCACCCCTTTATCCAAAATCCACTGCCAAACTCGGGGGTAGTGGGAATTAATCTACTGCTGAAAGTCCCAACTCCGCCACTAGCTTCTCAGAGGTGCTGGACAACTCCCTCAGTCTTTCTTGGCTTCAGTTTCCTCATTTATAAAAAGGGATGAGTAATATCTGTGCCGCCAACCTCCAAGGCGCGGTTCTTGGGCCAGATGAGATACTCTGCATCAAAATACTTAGTATGAAATGAAAGGGATTACAATTAAAACCTCCTGTTGGCCCAATTAGTACCAGCCCATGCTCATGTCTGCATTTTCATGAAAAACAAAAACAAAAAACAAATTCCCACCAAAAATCACTGCTTTTTATAGACTAACAACGGGGTATGGTTGCCAAGGTATTGAGCAATTCCATCAGCTCTGAGAGGAGAGGATTTAGCATCATCACCGGCCTTATCATTAGCCTTGCCCTGCCTGCATCCCCAGCTTTTGAGGAGGCCAGTTTCCAGCGCACACAGAACAGCCTGTGGCTGCGGTTGGGAACAATCGGCCACAGTGCTCCTCTCGGGTTGTTGATCCTTTCATTTCCTCCAGCAGACTCCTGCCGCGGACTGAGTTCTATGTTTTCCGCTACTCTTTTGAACTGATCATTTACAACAGCCCTAAGCACCAGCCTTTCTCTCACTTTTGCTGTCCAGGTACTACTGCTCTGGATGGCAAGATGGCTAATTGGGACACACTCCCAGCCAAATGGCAAGAAAGACTCAAAAAGCCAGTTCACTGGACCTTAAATATCCTGCCCACAACTTTACAGCTCCGGCAGCCATGGAGGAAGCATGAGTCATACTCAAGACACGAGGCGGCTGCTTAGGGAAGGCCTCGGCAATGACATTTTTCACGCTTTTAATAAACCACTGTATTATTAGAACTCACCAAAGCTGAATTTAATGAAAGTTTTAGGCCCTAAGGCCTGCATTTTTCTTTTGTGTTGCAAAACGAAACCAACTGGCCCAATTCAAATTAACCCCAGAAAATGCATAGACTTTAATAATGTTTCTTTCATTCTTTTTCCTTTCTCCCTTTCTTTTTCTCTCCTTTTCTCAACCCTCTCATTTTCAAATTTTGCTGGTGATTACACTCTAATTGGAAGAAAAGGAAATAAAGTATGGGAAACCTATTCAGATAGTCACAGGTTTCTCAACAGATTTCTTGAAGAAAAGTTACTGGTAAGTGATACAAATTCATATGAAAATTTTGGAAAAGAGAAATAAAAAGGCAAAAGAATAGAAGGTACTCTCAATTGGTACCAGAGACATAATCTGATTTGAAATTCTGTTAGACCTGCTAAGCATCATTTCATAACAGGCAACTCTGCATAACACTGGTGACGTCAAACAAACCAGCAATCACTCCAGAAAGAATAAGAAGGCAAGTCCTTTATTTTTCAAATTCCTGGGGCTCAGCCCTTGGGGGAGGCGGGTAAATGAAACGTGCCACTGTGCACCTGGACTTCAACTATGCAGAAGCCTGGGCGGCCGGAAATAGCTCCCCAGCAGCTTCCGTATTTGCAAGAGCTAGTGAAAGACATATTTTTCCCCCTCACAGCTCTGTTCTTAAGCAAATGCTTACTCTCCAACCCTCATCCCAATTTGGAGCATATTTACCCAATAGAGTGGGCTTTCAAACGTCTCCTAGTCTTTTATGGAAAAGAAAGGATCAAGCCCCCAGCTTCTAACCTCACGGCCACCATAAGGAATGCACTCATAGCCCTTCCCCAAAGCAAGTCAGTAAATCCCCAGAGCATGCACAGGACCCCCCACTTGAGCTGCTGGACTATAAAGTCACCCAAGAGGATGGTGGGGAGGGAGGTGATTTCAAATGCACTGCCTTCCGCACGAAGGGGCAGGAGACAGAGGAGAGTCGCGGGAGCAGAGCTGTCTTTGTCTCAGTCCATTCCTTCTTTCGGGATCAGCTCAGCTCTGATTCCTGCAGGGAAGTCTCTGCTTGGCATCAAGGCTGGCCTCAGGCATAAGATCCTAATTATTTGAATGGTATTTGTTTTCATAGCTCTTTTTTTTTAAATGTGTCCAGGTCGATGGCATTTTAATGCCTTATTAAATGGGAAGTTTTACAGCAGTCTGTCTGTTCAGTCTCTGGGCCCATGCCTGTACTTTGTGTGCAGGGATTTTATCTTTCCTGCTGGCTGAAAATATTTTCCGAATTCCCTATAAAAGTTTTTGAGATTTCCTAAGACAAATAGAGCTCCACCAGCTCTAAAAGGCCTCAGTGCCGTCGGAATTACGTTCAGACACGTGTGCTTTCCCTTGTTTACACAAAGAACAGCATGTCCCTGTGCTGGTTAACTCCACAAGTGTGCTGCTGCAGAGAAACACAGCTCTGCCCGGGATGGCTCCCCAGAACCCCACCTTTTACCGGTTTCTTCCATCCTCGCCAATGGCCACAGCATCAGGAAAGCCTGTCCTGGATGAGAGCTTACACAGGAGCGGACAGCAGTGCACAGCTGAGGGGAGCAGCCAGACCTGCAACAGAAACATGATCGTATGAAGACCACAGAGCCACCAAGGAGAAAACCAGCTGAGCCCTTTCGTTTACATAATAGTCTTCAAAGTTTATGAAAATATGTTGTTCAGTTGGAAGCTGAAGGTACTAAGTAGTGAAATAAAGCATAAGTTAGGCAACTTAAGTGTGAAAAGAACCTAGAAGAGACTTAAGTTCAAATCTCATTTCCAGCACAATTTATAGTATGTGACCTTAGGCAAATAAAATGGGGACAGTTAACTATATTTATGGGTATCTCTGGGTTCTGGTGAGGGTTGAAATGAAGTGATGTACATAGGACTTCTGGAGCGGTGACCGGCACAGTGGCTGCAGACAGCTGCCGGCACTATTTCATGAGGGTGCTTAGGACTCAGATGGGCAAAAGCACAATTCAGGTGTGTACTCAGGCTTTGTTAAGGGTCTGGAGGTGGGAGGGGATAGACACCTTAGGACAGGAGGCCCACTCTGGGCCACATACAGCACTAACTGGTGGAACCAGAATTTAAATCCAGATCTGACTCCAGACCTGGTTCCACTATTCAACTTGGGGAAATTAAATATGGAGAATTATCTCACCTGCCTGCAACACAACCTAAGTCTCAGGCAGCAAAATGAGGCTTATTTCGCTTAGTTGGCATTGAAACACACACACACACACACACCAAAAAACTCTCCAGGGCCAACTGCTTAGCCACCAAAAAGTCCGCTCTGAATTTCTATTTCACTGGGTGATTTTTGAGTTTTACTCTCCTGGTGGCATTTCACTAAAAATGCCACACTTAACATTTAAGAGAGACAAATGTCCTAGAAATGAAGTGATAGAAATGCCCAGCTCATTCAGAACATTTCCTGTTTATTCCATGTCTGCTGGCATGAAGCATGTCACAACCAAAGATGGAAGGTTGCTTGATGCCTGTAGTTGGAAAGGATAATAATCAGGGGTCATGTTTATGATTCTGGGGTTAAAACCTTCTATCTGTCTGTCTGTCTATCTATCTATCTATCTATCTATCTATTTATCTATTTCCTCACTTGAAGATCTTTTTCCATTGGTTTTTAGAGAGAGTGGGAGGGACAGACAAAAAAAGGGAGTGAGAGAGAGAGGTAGAGAAAAATTATTGTGAGAGAGACACATCAACTGGCTGAACCTGCAACCCAGGTTTGTGCCCTTGACTAGAAACTGAACCCATGAGCCTTTGTTCCATGGGTCTACACTCTGACCACTGAGCAAAACTGGCCAGGGTTATTTATTTCATTTCATTTTTTAATATATTTGTATTGATTTCAGAGAGGAAAGAAGAGGGAGAGAGAAACATCAATTATGAGAGAGAATCATTGATTGGCTGCCTCATGTATGTCTCCCAATGGGGATTGAGCCTACAACCCAGGCATGTGCCCTTGATCTAAATCAAATCTGGGACCCTTCAGTCTGCAGGCCGATGCTCCATCCACTGAGCCAAACCAGCTAGGGCCATTTGTTTTTTAACTAAAATAGCTCCACTTTCACAGAATCAGTAAAAACTCTCAATTTTAACAAATATGTTTCATTCCTTGAAATACGATTTGATTCCTTTTCAATTCAGTTTAGACTCTTTTTTGAAATGGATGATAATTATGTTATCTAAGGTTCTTGGGGAGTGTCTAATTCCACCATTTACTGATGTTTCAAAACAGGTTTTTTCCTTCTACAGCTTATAGTTTTTCTTCCTTTGATTTCTGCATGACTTCTGTTATAGCTTAACTTGGGCCTTTATACATTAATGATTCAGAAATCAAGAAACAAACCACTTCTCTCTTGAGTATCAATATCTGTATTTCTATTGCCTTCTGGGTATTGTTACCTAATGTCCTATGGATACATCAGGCCTTTCATATTCAAAATTGAACTCTTTTCCTCATCAGAAAAGCTCTTCCTCCTGCAAGTCCTAAGCAGAAGTTGGTGATCTACTAATCACCTGTCACCTAAGCTAGAAACCTTGGGGCCAGGGTGTCTCATTCCTTTTCTTCCCCTTTTCTTTTTGTATACATTGAAACGCAGATGTTTTTATTACACAGGCCAAAAGAGTGAATAGCAAAATTAGAAGTTCTCAGGTGCAAAGTGCTATGAATGACATGAAATAAGGTATGGTTTTCATGTTTGTAGTGGTAAAAAAAATTGCTATTAAAAACAACAATAGCCTACTATTACTATAGGAAAATTGAAACACTGATTTTCAGGATAGATAGGAAAATACTTTGATGGACTTCTTGGCTGGGAAAAACACAGCCTAGCTGTGCTAGTCAAAGAGAGAACTGAATTTCTCTGCAGAAGAAAGGGAGAAGACTCGGGTTTCGGCAGAGACTCACTGTGAAAAAGATGGGGGGGACCACAGGATAGAGATGTCTGGAGATATGAGGAAGGAGCATGGAGAAAAGAGGGCCTAAAAAGATGGCAGTAAGCTAGAAATGAAGAAAAGAAAGTGGGTTTTTTCCCCTGGGGAAAAATTCTCTGTAATAGGGATGGCCTGAAGAGCATAGGACTATGATGCTCACATTCCAAGTTGTTTGCTGTGCTATGTTGTTAGCTCTCCTATGACTCCCATAGAGATATACTTTCCTTAACAGCCTTGCGTAGATGGTGTTGAAGGAAATGAAGGGTATGGGCAATAAAAAGAAATGAAACCTTCGCCACAGCCCCTTCTGGAGCCAGTACAGCTGGTAACTGCAGCGTGGAGGAAGGACAATTCAAGATTGTACCCCTGAAACACAATTCCCTTTCCTCAAGGATATCAGAAGAAAGTGATCTTTGAAAGGAAGCCGGAAGACACTTAGGTGGCACTAATAGGTTAGAAGAGGAGATAACATAGTAAAATCATAACAATGACACAAAGCAATGTAAGACACATGCTATAGAGTTGTATATACAAAGAACTATTGGAGTTCTGATAGAAAAATAGAAACATTGAAAATCACTATATCAAGGCAGAGCCTTGATATTAATGAAAGGAGAATGAGGTAGAAGTATCTGAATGTACATATAATAAAAAGCAACGTGCATACCAATGAAAAACATATAAGTGTTCTCTGAGTTACTAAAACTATAACTAATTTCTGCAAGAGTTAATTAAGAGTACATTTTTAAATGTAAAATTTAACACAATGTTTTTTGATCAGATGAATGAATGAAGAATTTAGAATGGGAACATGATAAATTAATGAGTGCAACTGATGCAGCAGCAAAGATTGTAAAATAAAGGAACGAATGTCTGACAAAAATGATCTGAGATCCTAGGTGACCAGGTGGTTGGTATGTTTACTAAAGTAAATTTGACTAAAGGAAGAATGAGCAGCACAGAAGAGGTGCTAGGGTATCTCATCACTCTACCAAGATCACAAATCCTGTTCCTAGTCAGAGTGAGGACAATTGATGAAAAGTTGATCAAGTAGAAAGCTTCTTAATTTGTGATAAAAAGCAGAAAAGATGAAATTGGAAACTTAAAATCAAGCTCCTGACTCCTGATTCATTCTGATCATAGGTGGCTATTCTGAGTAGATTATAATAACTAAGAAATACTTGTGCAGAAAGGTGTGTGTGTGTGTGTGTGTGTGTGTGTGTGTGTGTGTGTGAGAGAGAGAGAGAGAGACAGAGAGAGAGAGAGAGAGAGAGAGAGAGACAGAGAGACAGAGAGACAGAGAGAGACAGAGAGAGACAGAGAGACGGAGAGAGACAGAGAGACAGAGAGGATATATGAATGAAAATCTGTGTGGCATTTGTGAGTGAAACCTTGTGATTGACAACATGAAAATCAGCATGCACAGTTGCTCTTTGTCCTAAGTGATCTCCCTAAGATTCTGGGCCTGTGAAAATAATATTGGCTTTTCATTTGACAAATATATGGAGCATGATGAGCAAGTTGAGTTGGGATGATTAAGCACATTGTATTAATATTCCTGAGTGTTTAAAGAAAAGGAAAAAATCAGAAGCTCTTGCCAACAATTGCTTTTCTACCACAGTCTTTACATAGGTCCAATGTGCAGATGTGAGTCTGGGGAGGGTGGCAGAGGCAAAGTTTTAGGCCAAGGGCTGGAGAGGTTGACTGCTGTTAAAAGACTATGCTTCCTCACTTGTTGAGAGTTCTGCATCATCTTATTGATTCTGAAAAGGGAGAAAGATGAGTGTCTTCATAAATAGACAAGAAGACTTAGGGCCAGAGAGCGTACACATTGGATAAAGATTAAAACTTGGTTTAGGTACCAAGCTTGTCAGCTCCATCTTTCCATATCACATGCACCCTAAGCAAGGGTAACCATTCCTTTTTTACAATTTCTTACTGATTCTCAGAGACAACCCCCTCCAAAAAACCTTTTTGAGACTTGAATGGCTGTTTGATACTAAGCAGAATTCCCCTGGAACAGGTGAAAGCTATCAGCAAAAGCCTGTACTTTTTGAGGGCCTCTAGAGACAGACTCCTGCTTTGGAAAAAGAAAAGTGTAAAATAAACTGAATCAACTCCAGATTCGTACCAACCAATAGTGTCCAAGAGGCTTTAGGGGAGCCACTCACTAAGAGTGAACTAAACTCAGCTTATTTTTCCTCCTTGGAGAAACAATTATATAAGACAAGAACAAAGACAGCAATGACCAACTACATTAAAACTTAGCATAAATAACAAGAAACAAGTCAGTAATATATTTGCAATGCATCAAGTGATAAAAACAGCACATACAGTTTCTACAAACGACTAAGAAACAAACAACTTCAAAGATAACTGGGCAAGAGACTTGAACATGTGCCTCACAAAAGAACAGATATGATTGACTGATAAAAACATGAAAGATGCTTAACCTTATTGGAAATCAGAGAAACGATTAATCAGAAAAGATAACATTTTACATTCACTAATTGCCAAAAGTTAAAGTGCCCAATAAAACCAAGAATTAGAAAGAATATGGGACAACTGGAACAAACACACACTGTTGGTGGCTGGACAACAATTTGACATTATTTGGGATGTTGAAGATACGCGAACTCTATGACCCAGTGGAAATAAATCCCCATAGGTCCAAAGCAGAACTGTGCAATAGTAAAACATTGGGGCCAATGAAAAAAAATCAGTCAAGAAGACAGTGGTTAAATAAGTTGAGTGCAGTCAAACAATGAACTATTACATTGCAGTGGAAGTGAAGTCAGCTATGCATATCGACATGAGTGAATACTGGAAGTGTATTGAATGAAAGAAGTTGCAGAATAACATACAGTATGACACTGTTTTTATAAAGCTCAAATTAAAAAATGAGCAGCATAGTTTAAGGATATGTACTCACATAGGAGAACCACATACTAAAGAAAAGTTAAGGAGCAATAAACAGAGCATTCAGGAAAGAGGGGGCAGAATTTGAAATGGAAAAGGAGCATGCAGAGGTCCCTGGTGGTATGGGGCTGTGTTTTGGTATATAAGTATTTATCTTATTCTTGTGCCTCATATATACTTTATGTGCATTCCTTTGATTGTATAATTTAAAAATTTGAAGAAAGTAATCGTATTAAAGGCTTAGAAATGCATTGTTTTCATAGGAACCTTACTAATTTCCCCTCCCTAATCAGTGAGTATTCATCAAACACTTTTCCTTTGCCTTAATGACTCCCTTTGGAATGGAATTTACAGTGGATAAAAGGATTAGACATCAGAGGTAAAATTGTTAACTGTTGGTAGAGCTGCAGTTTGCTTTTGACATTTAAAAAGTAAAAGTTAAACTTTAGGTTTGACTGACCCCAAAATGTTCCAGGAACATTTTAGTAGTGCCTCCATTAATGAAAAATATTTTTCTGAAAATGCCTTTGTTGATAGAAAGAAACCTTGTTTCTAGAGATAGAAATATGTTGGCGGTGTGGGGTTGGGGCTCAGAGCCATGGATTCCTCTCCTTATTCCCAAACCAGGCGCCACAGCCAGACATGGCCTTTCTCCCCGGAGATAAGCCTTGACTCCCCAAGCTTCCCGGACTGTTTGGGCACCAGGGGCAACCTTCTGCCTGAGGATGGAGAGGTCCTGGATGGTGGCTTCCCTGCTCCTGCCCTGCCCTTCCTTCAGCTGGGCCATGTGCCCGAGTTACCGTCATTGCTCCTTTTCCTCAGCTGTCAGTTCTCTGATTCTCAAATTTGGGATTTATCATGTCTCTCTTGAGAGTCTTCTCTTGGGAAGTAATTTTTCAATTTTATATTCTGAATGTCTTTCCTAGAGTTAGTGGCCAGTGAGAGGTATTATGGGAAGAGTAGAATGAGTGGAGATATTAAGTGACGAGGTTAGAAGAATTTTTACTATTAATTACTATAGATACTTTCATGTCTCTGAGTTACCAGTAAGTTGCTACCAATAAAGTCAGTCTATTATATGTCAGGCTGTTTTGACTTATACTATGTTTTCTGTTTGTACCAAACCTAAATGGAAAGTAAAACTGAGGTTTAAATACTTATTGGTCAAGGACACATAACTTGGAAAAATCTGACTTTAACCCTCTACAAAGCTGCCTCCACTTGGAAATTCAAGTGTCTTTTAGGGTGAGAACAGCTCCAGTCCCTGGTGGTGAGTGGCAGTGATGGTCATTCGACATGTTACTCAGAATATGCAGTAACACTGAACTCCACTCACTTCCTCTGCCTTAGTTCCGCGTGTAGGAAATCCATAATTCTGATGGAACAATATTACTTTTTCGAAATACAGTTTCTGCAAATTTACAGAGGCAGGCTTTTGAGGCAATGTGCACCAACCACTTTACCACATGAAGTTTTGGGGATGTTTATAGAAGTACCCCAAATGTATCAAACTAGAAATGTCTCCACTTTTTGAGCACACAGTTTAAGAACTGCTAAGAGACTGGATGCCAAACTTCAGGCAAGAGTGAATTTTTATAACTTGAGCTGTAAGCCTATGAAATGAGAGGTTTAAAATGGAAATGCTGACACAATCCTCGCACTTCGTAGAACACTGAATGCTGGGGCAGAGCTCTCCTCTTGCTGCTGCCGGCCACTGCTGTGCTAGGACACTTCCTGTCTAGCTTTCTCCATTTTGGGGCCTTTTCTTCCTCTCAGATCTCCCCAGGCCGCCCTCTGGCCCAGCTAGAAAAAACAGCTCAGATAGAGGCCCATCTGGAGATGTTCAATGTGAGGCCTGGACTGGCTGCAGAGCCCAGACTGGAAGCCTTACTGGTTTCAAAGCCTTCTAGTGCTGCCCAGTACTGCTATCGAACTATCATCTTTGCAGGGCCAGCCACCACCACCTGTGAACCCTTCCCATGATGCAAAAGGGCACCATTCCGGAGGTATCCCGGGCTCTCCCTTGAATTGAGCAATGGCTTCTGCCTTTGCATCCTCCCAAAAGCAAGACTTTCAGAATATTTTCTCTTCTTGGCAGCAGGAGTGACAGGTATTGAGGGCTCCCTGAAAGGTACCTCTAATCACCCTGGCTTTAAGAATGATGACTTTGTCAGACTGCCTGGATTCAAATCCTCACAATACTTACTCACAGGTTGTTTTGAAGATTAAGTGAGGTAATATACACAAAGTGGTGAGGGTAGTCCTCTTTCCCCCTAGAGCAAGAAGCAGGGTCAGCATTAAGAGGACTGGCTCTGGAAGGATTGCACCGGAGAGAAACCAAGGAAGAGAAGAATGGAACATGATAACTTCAAAATAAAATGATATTTGCATGGTGCTCTATAGTTTACTAGAGGCCCAGTGCATGAATTCATGCACAGGTGGGGTCTGGCCAGCCAGGGGAAGGGGACAGTGGGAGGTTGGCTGGCCAGCCCCGCCCCCAATTGGAATGGGGGAGGCTGATTGGGTCCGGGGCTGGCCGGAGGTGGATGGAGGGGCCATAGGAGGTTGCCTGCCAGCCCCAACCCCAATCTGGGGTGGGAGGAGCCGATCAGTGGTGGGGCTGGCCAGGAGGAGGAGCCATGGTAGGTTGGTGGGCCAGAGGGAGGGGCCGTGGGAGGCTGGCTGGCCTGCTCTGCCCCCCTCCCAACCCTCCACAGTGCATGTCATTAGCGACCGGTAGTTCTGCTTGTTCTGGTTGCTTATGATTTTATATATATAGATGGTCTCAGAATTTAATCAGATTATCCATATAAAGTAGGTTATCTCTATTTTACAGACTGAGGTTCAGAGAGATTAAGTGACTTGACCAACATTATATAGCTGGTAAGTGAAAAGCCAGAGCTTGAACCATGTCCTGATATTAAGTTTGGAGCTTTTTTTTCCTTTTCTTCCCGCCCCCCCCCCCCCCCCCCCCACTATTCCATGGCTTGCATGAAACTAGAAGGAATGGCTGGTGGAGACCCTATCATGTTATGGGTTTTTAATTTAAAAGACTGATTTCATAGCTTTAAAAATACTCACTTTTTAAAGAAAGCTTAACTCATTTATCTCTGACAATCCCAGAAAAGTACCTTAGAATTTGTAAAAAATCAGATTCAAATAAACATAGAAGTTTTTAAATGGAATAAAATCGAGTTGTCTAATTCCTTTTTCTTTTATACCTTCCCCAAATGCTTTAGTAATTTTCTTTTCCTCAGTGATAGTGTTATAAAACCTTTGGTCCATCATCTGAATTTCACTAGGAAACAACAGAGTGAAAAACATAAAAACAAAGAAAAAATAGCTAAGAAATTTTTCATAATTCAGTAAAATGTGCTTAGATATTTGATGTCCACATAGATATGGGCCTGAACTAATTAAACAACAAAACTCCAGTTTGCTACAGTCAGAAAAAAGGATATGGTATAACACAGGAACTATTATTACTCCTGCATAGAGTTGTTCCAACCTGAAAACTGTTTTCTTCCTTAAAAAAAGAAACAGAGACAAAGAGATGGAGAGAATATAAACAAGTGAGTGAGAGCAGAAGGCATCAAAGCTGGACAAGACAGAAAAGTGCATGGTTGTGGCATGCAGGGTGCACATTGAGAAAAAAAAGATCCTTCCTATGTTACACCTTTAAATGGTTCTGTCAGGGGCCGATGGGGAACAGTTTTGCTAGTGTTATGAAATACAGTTCCAAAGAATGTAATTAAAGACAATTTTAAGCAACTGCAGACCAAGAAGCTGAAAACTCTCTGCAATCAGTAAAAAGCATCTGAACAGGTAGAAGGAACAGTGAAGAGTATAAGACAGCGTGGGGCCCAGAAAATGGGCAGATGTTGCACTACCAGGCAACGAGCAGGACCAGGAAAGAGCCACCCCACCAGTGCTTAATGTCAGAATTATATTATTTATTACCATGGATGTGTTTACAGATTTATGCTTAAGTTAACTATTTGATAAAATTAGTTCATTCTAGAATATATATTTAGCTCAGCCAATGTGGGTCAATGGTTGAGCATCGACCTATGAACCAGGAGGTCACAGTTCAATTCCTGGTCAGGGCACATGCCTGGGTTGCAGGCTCAATCCCCAGTGTGGGTCGGGTCGTGCGGGGGGCAACTGATCAATGATTCTCTCTCATCACTGATGTTTCCATCTCTCTCTCCCTCTCCCTTCCTCTCTGAAATCAATAAAAATATATATTTAGAATATATAGTCACTATCAAAAGATCCTTTTAAAAGTTTTATGAAGTCTAAACAGACAAAACCCTTGATGATACTTGAAATAACTGGATTCCAGCTTACAAATATATCCAAGATTTTATCAACAATTGGCCAATAAGATAAACAGCTCAGGATAGTGGCTGATTAAGAATGAGCACACTTGCAACTGTGCGTATAATATTACCAATGTTTATATTATTTTTTATGATAATGATAATTGCACTATCATCTTGACATTTTTCTTCTTTTTTACTTGTATGGGTGGAAAATTATAGTCAGATTTCATCTCTCAGCTTCTCATGGTCTCAGTCTTCTATGGTATCACCACTACCCCTATCTGAACAAATTCCAAAATGTATACCATGAGAGAGCTTATATCTCACCTAAGATAGTTAGTAACTCAATCATCCAGAAACACAGTAAAAAATTAGGAAGAAAATAAAAATGAAGGGCAAAGTAACGAAAGAGAATAAAACTTCATGTATCACCTACTATGTGTTTAGGACTCCACTATATAGTCTACATATATTTCTTCATTTAATCCTTGTCATTCTATAACAGATTTTATTTTCTCTTAGAGATGAGAAATCTGAGGGTCGGAGAGATCAAGTAACTTGCTCAAGGTCACACAAGTAGGGGAGTTATGATTCAGACTTATATTTGTCTAACTCCCAAACTTCTGTTCTTTCCACTGTACCACACTATTTTCTGAAAAGGTCTCTGGATAACCAACACTGTGTTTCAAAGTTTGAATCCAAAGTGTGTGATCTTGAATTTTATTCACATACATAGTCTAAAACCCTCTTGTGGAACTTGGTTGTTTTTACATGTATTTAAGTCATGGTTTCATGGTTTCTAAATCCAGAGCAGATTAGAAAAGAGAAGTCAATTAAAAGACGGGAGTAGGGTTTCAGTGAGCAAATACAATGATTACAGTAAGAAGAGATAAATGACAGCTTGATGGAATACAGAAAACCACATTAAAAAGCAGATATAAGAATAAAAGCATAAATATGAATAAAAGCTTCACCTTAAGTGATGCTAATACTAAACTTCTGTTATTTAAATAGTACCTACTAAGTGTCAGACTTTATGCTAGATGTAATGATTTTAAAAACTCACAGCATTCTCACTTTTATTTCTTTACAATGGGGTTTTGTATAAAATTTAATTTGTAAAAAGAATTTTGGGTGAAAGATTCTTAAAAACCAGTGCATTATATCATTTAATCTTCAAATCATAACTGTTACATTTGATTCTACCATCCCCTTTTATAAATGAGAAATTGAAACTCAAAAACTTGCCCAAGGTCACACAGCTATTAAAGGGAACAGTTTTCAAGCTCAGGTCTGCTGCCTTCAGAGCCTGTGTTTTTTCCACTGTCATGCTGCCTCCACATTCATTGGCATGACTCTGAGTCATTAAAAGAAGATTAACTTAAAAAGTTTAAAAAGCCAGGGAAATTGCATTGGTTAAACTAATGGAAAAGTGAACTTACATGGCAAGCAGCCAGTTACCTGGAAAACTGTTCTCTCTAGAAGGAGCAGATACACAAATAACCTAGGGGCTACTCCATAATCAGGACCCTTATTCCTTTCTCAACTTTATCTTTACATTAGTGCAATTTTGTAATTTTCATGTTTCTTGCAGATGATCTTATGCGGTCATTTCAGTGAACATTTTGAAAAAAAGTCCAATTCAGAAAAGATCATGAGAACTGTACACTTTTCAGTTAGGATGTGTGTTTTCCTGCCTTCTTGTCAATTACTTTATCAAACTCAGTAGCGTTCATACAAACACATACACATAATTTATGAATTATTATTAATAAAATATATTCTTTGTGAATAATAGTGTGAGCCTCATATCTTTCATGCTATCTTTCTAATGATGTTGTTGGAGGGAAAAGGAGTGCTTATAAATCATTCCTCAAATCCCCTCAAGGTTGAAAGGTAAGTAGTAACTAGTCATCTTCAGAACTCATTGGATTTACAAGTTTATCCTTGAAGAGGTTCATGACTGGAAGGAAGCCTCATTAATCTTAATCATATCAATCTGAGTACCCAGTAAAGTCAGATCCGAAATGGCTGCTATCAGAGACAGTCAGGACAGACTTCAGACAAGAATGCACTCACTTCTTAGACACACATACCCAGGCCAGATAACAGCTGGGGATTTAGGCGATGCTCACTGGAGACACAAATAGTCTCAATAACGACAATAGCTAGAGATCCCAGAGCCAAACATACAGCTAATAAAACCACTGAGCTGCAGGGTCAGGCCAGAGTTAACCGCAGAGTCATCCAGAGCATTACTGGCCCTATTAAAAAAAAAAAAAAAAGCTACAGAAGCCTTGTGTACTACAAGTGGCCAATTTGGAGCTCCAATGGTAAACTATGATTGTCCTAGGTCAGGAGATAGGGCTGATATCATTAGGGTCAGGAAGCACTCTACTTTGAGCCTTCCATTTAGATGTTGGAGGTCAACACAGGATGCTGAAGGAAAAAAGGGAGAGAGAAAAGAAGAATCATGTAATAAAATCAGTAGTTTGCATTTGTTGGAGGGTCTAAACTCTAAAAGTTTAGATGGACCTGACCAGTGTTGGGAACATAACCAGTCAGTCAAGGTAGTTTGTTGAAATGTTTTAACCTTGTGAAATATACAAATTTGCCAAGAAACTCCAGGATAGATATTCTCTTCTCCCTCTGTCTCCTTAGCCCAAGTAGCTTGGTCACTTACTCTATCAAATTTCCCCTAGATGTAAACTCTTTAGGAAAAAGAAGATCATATCTTATTCATCTTTGTTTCCCCTACAAAGCCTAGCACAAAACATACAGCAGGCTCTCAATAGACGTTTATGGATTTTAACCACCCTTTCCATTTCCCTTCCTCCCACTCATTGTTATCATCTTTACCTTTTGGTCATAATTTTTTTTTTAATGTAAAGAAACTGACAATGGAACTCTTGTGATATAGAAGAAGATCCCAACACATGAGATGTTATGTGATTTGACTAGCCTGTCTTGATTCTGTGAGCTTTCAGATTTGTACCTCACTTAACTATTATTATTTTTCTTTTTAAGAAATGTTTCTTGCAGAAACATTTATAGTTTATATTTAACATTTTTAAATTAATTTCGGATGTACAGCAAAGTGGTTAGAAAAATCATATACTTTTCAAATCATATATTACAGTCCCACCTGGCACTATAATACATTGTTATTACAATATTATTGATTATATTCCCTGTGCTGTACCTTACATCCTAATGACTATTTTGTAACTACCAATTTGTACTTCTTAATCCTTCATCTTTTTCACTCAGTGCTTCAATCCTGCCTCCCCTCTGGCAACCATCACAAGGTTTTCTATATCTGTAAGTCTGTTTCTATTTTGTTGGTTCATTTATATTTAAACTTCCTCTTTTTTCTTTATTCTTTTTAAACATTTAGAGAATTTTCACTTGATGCTTCTTCGCTTGGCTTTGTAATTACAGGAGTAAGTTCTCCAATGAAAATACTCTCTGCCACTGATGTACTTTTTAACAGCTTTGCTGAGATACAATACACAAAGCACATAATTCACTTATTTAGAGTACAACTCAATGATTTTAAATATATTCACAAATTGTGGAAGCAATACCATATTTAATTTCGGAATATTTCCATCGGCTCAAAAATAAGCCCTGTATCCTCTGTCTATCACCCCTCCATCCCCCACACACTCCAGACATAAGCAAGCTCTAACTGCTTTCTGTCTCTATATATTTGCCTCTTCTGGACACTTCATATAAATGCAGTCATACAAAGTATACTTTTTTGTGACTGGCTTCTTTCCCTTAGCATAATATTTTCAAGTTTCATCTTTGCTGTAGCATAGTACTTCATCTCTTTTATGGCCAAATAATATTCCATTGTATGCATATATTATTTTAATTTAACCATTCATCAGTTAATAGACATCTGGATTGTTTCCACCTTTTGGCTATTATGAATAACATTATTATAAATATTTGAGTACAAGTTTTTGTGTGGACATATGTTTCCATTTCTCTTGGATATATACCTAGTAGTAGAATTGCTGGGTCATATAATAACATATGGTTTGAGAAACTTCCAGTTTGCACTATTTACATTTCACCAGCAGTGTGATTTATCCACATAGCTCACCAATCCAACACTTGTTATTATCTGACTTTTTAAATTCTAGCTATCCTAGTTGAGGTGAAGTAGTATCCCACTGAGGTTTTGATTTGCGTTTCTCTGGTGGCTAATGTTGATCATCTTTTCAAGTGTATACTGGCCATTTGTACAGATTCAATTCCGTCTCTATCAGAATAGAATAACATATCCATAAGTACTGGCACGGCAGGCCCTCAATATGAGGTGTTTTTTGTTTTAATGATAATAGTTGTTGATTTTTTTCCTATGGTCCAGGTGAAAGGTCTGATAGATTCATCCTGGCAGCAGAGAGGCAAGTTCTCTGAAGCTGGTTTGGAATCCTCGCCTTTCTCAGTGGTTCAGGCCTACCATAACCCAACAGGCTGAGTTCATCTTACACACAAACTTCTCTGTTTGGCTTTTGCTCTCCCAAGCCACTACCTGATGTTAGGATCCCAGGTGCATAATATACTAGAAATGAGATATTTCATGGTAGAATCAATCTGCCATGAGACTTTTTTACATAGTGATGTTTACTATTTTATACTTGATGCCTATTGTCCTTCTTGGAGATAATGTTTCATAATTGTTTTCATTATGCTTACTTAGGCAGAACTTCTTTCCTAGAGGGCATGCAATCAATTTTTCTAAGATATGGAGAAGCAGCCCAAAAAATTGCAACTCAGAGAAATATTGGGAATATGAGATTCTAATCCAAAAAGAGGAAGAAAAAAGAAACCTTCTCAATTTAATAGGGTTTTTTTTTTTTTTTTTTTGAGTGAGAGTAGAAGGGAGGGGGAGAGACAGAGAAACATGGATGTGAGAGAGGCACACTGACTGGTTGCCTCCCACACGCACATGACCAGGGCTGGGGATCGAGCCTGCAACAAAGGTACATGCCCTTGACAGGAATTGAACCAGGGAACCTCAAAATAGAACCAGGACTCTTCAGTCCACAGGCCGATGCTCTAGCCACTGAGCCAAAAGGGCTCATTGTAATAGTTTTAACAGTCAAATTTGTATGACCTCCTTGTCTTTAATAAATCCAGCTGAGAATAAGGAAGAGAAGGTTGAAACCCAGCAAAAAGAAGGCATTCCTGATCAGAACCCTATACTGTATGTAGATGTAACGTCTACCATGAAATACCACACATATGTACATAGGAGGAGCTAAGCCTGACAATAGAACTTTGATTACCAGATCCAGAGATCTCATAAATATTTGCTGAGATTATCCAGATACTGACAAGAGAAAAATCAACTCAAGTTTGAACAGTGATTGCAGTTTATACCTCTTGAGTAAAATACTTGAAAACCCCTAGTGTGGGATACTTTGGTAGAAAATGAATAGGGGCGTGGTAGCGATTACTCTATGCACTTAAAATGTTTTTCTAAAAAGCTGGTTCTCAGATGTGCCACAAAATATGACTTCGCCACAATCCTAATTTGGGTGGTGAAGAGGGAGTAGAAAGAAGCTGGAGAACAAGTTATCCTCCAACACTCTCTTTCCAAATATTAAGTCTGTTAACAATGTCAGCGCCGCAATTATTCCAAGTTTTGCTAATACAGGAACACAATCTAGTATAATGTATTCCTGGACCAGAATTTGCCAGGAGTCTACCAGGTGCCCATCCCACATCCCAGAGAACAGTAAATTCACTGGATGAACTGGCAGCCCCTCCAAACCTCTCCGCTGGGCCAGGCCTCCAAACGTGTAGCAGCCACAATGCTTTCCTTGGACCAGTCTCCGAACTTTTATTAGCTTTTTGCTGTTTTTCTAGGTTAAACCCATTGGAAATTGGATTCCCTTTAAAAAGAAGTTTATTTTGGTTGAGAATACAGAGTATGTGTAATAATCAATTCAGGTAATCTCTGGGGATTTGGATTAAGAATTCTCTCTCCATAATGCATTGTATTTAGCTTTTATTTTATTATTATTTTTTAAATCCTCACCTGGGGATACGTTTTTATTGGTTTAGAGAGAGAGAGAGATTCAAACATTTTTGTTGTTATTATTATATGTTTATTTCTAGTCTGCAGAGGAAAGATTTTTTAAAAGAAATGGGGAAAAATAGATACAGAGGCAAAGAAGCATTGAACAGACTGTCAAACTACAGGGGGAAGGCAGAGGAGGTTGAGGGGAGGGGGTCCTGAAAGAGATCAACTGAAGGACTTGTATGCATGCATATAAGCATAACCAATGGATACAAGACACTGGGGGGGCAGGTGAGGCATGTACTGGGGAGTAGGGGAGGCCGGGGGGTGGTTAATGGGGGGAAAAAAAGAGGAGACATATGTACTACTATTTGTAATACTTTAAACAATAAAAAAACAATTATTTAAAAAAAAATAAATGAGAGAGAGAGAGAGAGCGAGCTGAGAGAAACACCGTCTGGTTGCCTGCCATACATGCCCTGACCAGGGATAAAACCCGCTGCAACCTAGGTATGTGATGTGCCCTGACCTGGAATCAAACCCACAATCTTTTGGTGTATGGGATGACGCTCCAACCGAGTCATGCAGGGCCAGCTTTTATTTTTGGTGAAAGGCTAGTCTAAGAAATTGTACAGAAAAAGAAGCAATGATAAATTTGGAAGAATAGAAACAATGTCTGACTTAATGATTCAGTAACTATAGAGGATTCTGGCTTTGTCCTTTTTGCTTGTTTTAAGTTGACAGGTGTTTCCAGAAAAATGAGTCATATTGTTTAAGGCCAGTATTGGAAGCCAATTAAAAAAAAAGGCTGAACTTTTTGGCTCTTAGATTTCCTGTGATTTTTTATTTTTCTCTCTACTACATTAAATATGCATTTCTTAAAGAGTACTTAGAGTCCTGGGATGGATATAAAATGTCAACACTGAACTAAGATCACAAAATTCCTGAAATCATAGCAAACATTGTTAAGGAGCAAACTGAAGATGCAAATCAAAAATAATAGTTTAAATATACTCAACTTTTCAGGTCATTCTAAAAACTCAACTATTGCTCCCAATAGAGGGTATCAGTCCTTCCCTCCCCTTCTACATACTTCTTTGAAGAGCTCAGAGTGTTTTCCAGGCATGACTTCTTAATTCCCCCAGTAACTAACAGTCAGGAGAGGAGAGCACGGATTATTCTCTCACTGTTACATAGTGAGGAAAACGTGGCTTAGAAAAGAAGTTATGTTTGAGTTGTATAGGATGTCAGAAGAGTCTGTGTGCCTCTCATGTCTCCTGACTTGTAAAGGCAAAGTCCTTAAAATGTGAAAGCTGGGAGAAAACTCAGATGCCACCTGGTAAAAGGGTTTCCAATGTTTTGGATGCTATCTATATACAAGTAAAATTTCAAAACAATTTTAAGAATTAACTACAATTTTTTCCCAAAAAAGAACATTTGGAAAACAAAAGCCATCATCTCATGAAAAAAAGGGGGATATTATAACACTGAGACCAAAAAAATTTATAATACCTGGTGTAGAGGGAAAAGAAATTAAGTAATTGAATTTGGAATAATAAAATTAGAATAAGAAGTGAAGTTGAAGATGGTAAGTATCTAAGTTATGAATTAGTCAGATAGAAGAACAACCTCAAAATAAAAGATAGCCTTTTTCAATAAAGGACTTTTTTCAACTTTATATCAACACATGCATGCAAATACACTACATATGCCTAATTTTTATCATCAAAGATCAGCATCAGCACAAGGGAAGCTATAGGAATTTAGTCCATATCATCATTTTACTGATGAGAAAATTAAAACCCGAAAAAGGAAGTAGGGCTGCTAGATGAAATACAGGACACTCAGTTAAATTTGAATTCCATGCAATATTTAAAATATACTTATAATAATTATTTATTGTTTAGCTGAACTACAAATTTAACAGGGTGTCCTATATTAATTTTACTTGCTAAATCTGGCAGCCCTAACAGGAAGTGAGTTCTTGTTACTTGGCTTAAAGTAACTGTTGCTTAACAGTGGAATTAGGAGAAATCAGTTCTGACTCCAGCAAGTTTAAAACAACAAAACACTGTGCTATCTTTACTACATCAGAGTCCTACTCTTATTCAACACAATCCATCAACCATACTAATTCACAGTGTGAACACCTACCTTCTTCAACCCCCACCTTTAATTCTAATTTGATTATTACGAAGTCTGTTACCTCATTCTTTAAATCCCAAAGTTTCTTCTCTCTCTATACCTGCAGTTCTCAAATTTTTTGGTGTCAAGACTCTTTATTCTTAAAAATAATTGAGGATCCCAAAGAATTATTATGTATGTGAGTTATGTCTATCAGTGTTTATTGTACTAGAAACGAGAATTGAGAAAATTATTTTTATTTTAAAATATAAACTATTACATGTTTATATGAAAAATATTTAACTTAAAAAGTATTATTTTCCTAAACAAAAAAATAACAGGAAAAATAGTAATGCTTTATATCTTTGCAAATCTCTTTAATGTCTGGTTTAATAGAAGACAGCAAAGGACTTTGGTATCTGCTTCTGCATATGACTTGTTTTAAAACTATTTAGTTGAAATATATGAAAAATCAGCCTCATACAGACATATAGTGAAAAAAGGGAGAAGTGTTTTAAGTAACCTTTGAGATAAGTGTAGATATTTTTCTTTGATGATACATCAAAAATTAACAAGTGATAGTTTCTTAAATGTTAGTTGCAAGGGAGAATCTGAGATCTTACCAATAAACTTCTTTGTTAGGTTAAAACCATTGGTCTTATTCACTATGAGTGAATAATTTACCAATGAATGATTCTTTACCATTATTCATTGGTAATTTGGAAAATATTTATTGATTGAGTTAAGTAGAACTTCCAAATGTTGGCACATTTCATTATACAATATTTTAAAAATCACATTTGTTAATATCACTACTGAAATGATAAAAAAAAAAGTCTTAAAATTTTCCAAAATTCTATTTTTACTTGGAAACTGGATTTTAATCATTGGCAACAAATATTAAACTGTATTAGTTGTTGGCTCCCTTTTTTCTCATTGAAAAAATGCCTTCCAAATCTGAGAAACCATAACTTGTCTGTCAGTAATTTTTTCAAGTAAACAAAGTTTTGTGAAAAGCAGCATCTAGCTCAATTTGCAACTCAAACAACTGCACAAAACTTTCCCGAGACAGCCATCAAACTCTGGTGCACAGCAAAAGTGCTTTAGCTACTGTTTGTTACACAGAACATTAAAATGCTCCTATACTCAACAGTGAGATTAAATAAAATTAATATTTTTTCCTGCTTCATCAATGATATTCTCAAATGAAACTGAATGTTTATATTTGTTGCTGTTGTGTTTTGTTTTTCTCGTCACTGTAAGTGTGTGTTGGTGAAGATTGCAAAGACTACTATGACAAGTTTGTAACAACAGTTTTATCTATCACTGCTTTTGAACCATCAGTCCAAATGCCAACATAGTAAAAAATGCAACTAATGGTTTAGCATTGTTTAAAAAATACTTTTGGACCCCTGAAAGGGGTCCCTCCAATTTACTATTCTATGCCACCTATGCTCTCACATACTCACAGACAATTAAAATGTTTAACAAGAAACTTGTTAAGTCCAAACCTCATTAAAAGGGTCAACCCCTTTGTTTTAACTCATAACCAAAGTACAGAAACCTCAGAAGTAATTTTATTTTTTCATTATCAAAAGATAGCTGTGGCCTACTTGGAGGACACTAAAGTGTGAACTTCTCCCCAACACATGTTGTTCCTTGGACCTAGAATGTTCCTTGGCCCTTCTCTACTCTTAACTACCACATGTTCAGCTGAGGCATTACCAAATCCTCTAAAATTGTGTTCCCATAGCATTGTGCTTGTCATCGAGGGGAAGGGTTAGGATGGAGGTGGGGAGAGAATAACATTGTTAGGTGCCTGCTATCTTTCATTCATCATGCAGGATATTTAACATTTAATGCTTAAAAAACTTCGCAAAATAATTTTACAGATGAGAAAAATCAAAGTGTAGAGAGGTTGAATAATGTAGCTGATAAGAGGAAGAACTGTCTGAATTCAAATCTTGATCATCGCTTCAGGTTTTTTTTACTGCTTAGAGAAATTCACTTTAGTTTAAAAATTTTCCCCATCTTATCATCTATGAAAAGGTTTAAATCAGTAATCTCATTCCTTTTAGCATTAAATTTTTAAATTTATGTTTCTTGGCTTCTTATAGAGCAACTGATCATTTATTTGGCAATCCTTATAGAAGTAACCATAATATTTTATATTTTGCTGAAAACCAGAGAGGGCAGAAGAAAGGCTGAAATGGAAATGGGATAGGAGAGGAGCAGAGGCAGGAAAGATATATCTAGCCCATTTGCTGAAATCATAAGATGGTAGAAATCGATATTCAAAGTCAAGTGCTACTATTAGAAAAGCCAGGAATAACTATGCTTTCAAAACACAAGGGCATAATTTTGAAAAACAAAGTAGAGAAATCTGTCCCAATAAAAATCAAGATCTATTATAAAGTGACTAGAGGCTGGTTGCAGGAAGATTCCTGGAAGAATAGGCCTTCCTTTGGCCTATTCTTGTAAGAATAGGGCTTCCTCGGGCCCATTCCTGTAAGAATAGGGATTCCTCAGGCCTATTCCTGCAAGAATAGGGTTTCCTGTGGCCGGAGCAAAGCAGAGAAGGGAGCGAAGCCAGCCAAGGCGGGCTTCGCTCCCTTCTCTGCTGCCTCGCTCCCTCCCATCTCTGCTGCCTTGCTCCCTCCCTTCTCCACTGCTTTGTTCCCTTCTGCAGCACTTGGCTTCTCTAGGCTGTCTTCAGTCTTCGCTCCACGCCTGCATATGCAAAGTAACTACCATCTTTGTAGGGTTAATTTGCATACTTGCTCCTGATTGGCTGGTGGGTATAGTGGAGAGATGGTCAATTTGCTGTTTCTCTTTTTTTAGTGTAGATAGTAATTAAGATACAGAGCGTATAAATTACAAAGAAAAGATTAATAAATTTGACTATTTTAAATATTAAAATTTTGGTTTATCAAATGACACCCCATAGAAACAGGCTAGATACCAATTAGAAAGAGATGTAATACACAGAACCAACAAAGAATAAGTGTTCAGAATATATAAAGAATTTCTACAAAACTATATTAAAAAGAAAAATAATAGCCTTATCTCCCTAAAAGAGAAAAGAAGATGAAACACAAATGGCCAATAAACGTATAGATATTAAACCTCCCTAAGAAAATCAGGGAAATGAGGCATTTCATATCTATCATATTAACAAAAACTAAAAAGTATTATAATACTAAGTGCAGATAAGATAGTGACAGAGAACCTATTGAGAAAAAGCAAATTTCCTAAGAATACATATAGTATGTTAACATTTATATACAGTTTTTTAAATGGACATTACTACTATGTATAGTTTAGGGACATATACATGGGTATTAAAAATATATGGAAATGATAAACACCAGATTCCCTCCTCTAGGGGACTGGAAGGAGAATGCAAGTAGGGAGGGAGGCACACAGGAGGCTTCAATTTTATTGCTAAAGTTTCATTTCTTAAGTTAGGCAGTAAGTAGAGGTGTTGGTTGCATAATTGTTTTACATGGCTTTGTATATGACATAATACATTTCTAAAAGCCCAGGGTCAAATGTCTAAAAAGTCATTCTTTAGGTATACCAATGACATAAATATATTCTCTAGGTGGCCAGTAACTTTTTTTCTATATTCAGAATATTGGATTTTAAGAATTGAATTGCATTCAAGAATAGCATTAGGCAAAATAGCACAAAACCTCATTCTCACTAGTTAAGTTTCACATTATGTGCCTTCTGGATTAAAATAATGCAATGCGGAATCCAGCTTACATCATGTGAGCTCAGGGGAAGAAAAAATAACGATACCTGGAAAATAGCAAGGGGAAACAGACCCTGTTTGCACACTGTTTGTTTGTTCAGGCTTGTAGCAAGGAGAAAGGGAAACATGAAAATACCTTGGTCATAAATTGTCATGTAAAAGACAAAGAAAAACTCTGGAATATTATGAAACTATAAATTACTTGTGCTGAAAGGGTAGAATTTGCAGTATCCCCTTAACCGAGGTTTCACCTCCCCACTTTTGACAGAATAACTTCTGTTCTTTGGAGAAAAACACATGAAATAAATGTAAAACCCGAGAGGGAAATCATCTACTATGTACACCACCTGCCTAATAAAATGAGAATTTGGCTTTTTGGCTAAGTAGATTTGCTGATGTTTTAACTTAGATAGGGGCACACGCCACCTAAATTACACGTGTGTTTGTTTGTCTGTTTGTAAAGCCAGCGTGAAGGGACAGAAAATAGTTTCAGAATGTCTGAGTGGTTTGCTCTCAAGGCACACATCATACAAGAGAATGCATAATTATAAAATAAGCCACAATCAACTGTTAGGTTAACATGGAACCTTGACTGCTTATTAATGATGCTAATGAGATTCTGAAACATCACAGTTTCCGGATGCTGGCTCAGCTCTGGGGTCTCAAACCCTAAGTGCTGAGGTGCAGGACTACCCAGACACACTCCTCCTCCAGACGCTGGCAGCAGTGCAGTTACTGAGCTAACGGCTGCAGGCACCAAACAATGGTTCTCAAAAGGAAACATCTCTTCCCTTTTAAAACTCTCCTCCTCCCAAATCTAGAAGGTGGCAGGCTTCATGAAGAGCTACCTGCAAAATCCTTCCTTTGAAGAAATACACAAATTAGTCAATTCCCTGTTAAAGGATTTGCTAAAAAAAAAAAAAAAAAAGTTCCAGGAAGCCACGTAAAAATGCCTTGTGAGGCTGCTTGATGCCTGACATTTTGGAAAAAACAAAAACAAAAACAAAAAAAAACGCCACCTTTCCTATGCCCCATTTCAAAAAAAAAAATTCACCGGCAGGCAACTTGACTGCTACTTAAGGCTAAACACTGGTCTCAGATGTATATTTGAGGCATCTATTCAATCTGGAGTTTACAATAGCCAAGATTTAAACCATAAAAATAGAGTCAAATCGGAGAACTTCAGAGTCAGAGCCAGATCCCTATCCTGACTCTTCCAGCACCTTTCCCTTATGAGCAGTCACTGCCAAATGGAGCAGTGGGAGCTGCATGCGTCCCTCTCCACCAGCCAAGGTGACTCCCTCCAATGGAAGCCCGCAGGACCTCGGAGCTGCTGGGTTTTGCAGTTGTGCTTGGTAAGCTCTGAAGCTAGACTTAAAAAAAAAAACCCACAAAAACAAAAACCCAGGGTATTGCTTTGGCTCATTTCCATTCATTATATTGGATGATAGAAGCAAATATATATTTTTCAAAATTCTGCATTCTGTACAAGAGAAAGAATTTTGATACCAATTAGTTTTTATTTTTAGTTTTGGGAAGAAAAATTATAAGAAAATTAATTCAACAAACAATTGCTATGAATACGAATAGCCACGAGCCCAACCAGCGAGGCTCAGTGGCTGAGCATCAACCTATGAACCAGGTCACAGTCCGATTCCCGGTCAGGGCAGATGCCTGGTTGTGGGCCCCAATGTGGGGCATGCAGAAGGCAGCCGGCCAGTGATTCTCTCTCATCAGTATTTCTCTCTCTCTCTCTCTCTCTTCTCTCTCTCTCTCTCTCTCTCCCCCTCTCCCTTCCTCTCTGTAATCAATAATAAAAATAATAATACTCATGATTTTTTGAGGGACAAGTCAGCCACTCTTAGTGTTTTCAGACCCTGAATTTCAAAATCCTCTTAACAATCTAATAATATAACTATTATCTTCACTTTATAAATGAGAAAACTGAGGCCCCATCATTAAGTAATCTGAACCAGGTCACAAATTTACTAGGTAGCAAATTTGGGATTTAAATCCACATCTAGTCAAACATTAAGCCCCTTTTCACTACACGATAATGCTTCTTCAGAGTTATTTTGTATGTGAACTACTAAAGATGCTGTGATACCAAAGCACCTGGGTACGTTAAAACACATTATGTTTCCTGAGTAATGTACTCTAGTGGTAGGCACCGAAACCTCCATTCTGTAATGGGGATAAAGTAGGAAGCAGTTAGTTATTTCGTTTGGCATTACACTGTAAGGAAGAGCTGTGGTCTTGACTTGACCCTTTGACTTTACTGCTCTAAGAAAGTTATAAAATACTTATATGACTCCTCTTATTCTACCGCTGTGTTTGATCTGACAGCAATAGTTTACAAAACCTCCTTTGTTTCCAAACAATGTGAAATAATATATTAAAAGGAGAAAATTAGTCCCCCACCCCAAAGTTATGTATAAATAAGTTGGCTAAAAAAAATAAATAAAATAAAAAAGTATGAGCTCCTTTTGGAATTAATTCATTGAAAGAACCATTACAGTATCTATATCCCTTTCCATCAACCTTGCCATCTGGAATTTATTTTTTAGGCACTCATTGCTTCTCACAGGTTCAATGTTACCCATTTCACACCATTTAACTATTGAAAGCACTTGAAATTCCGGACCCTAGAAGCAGAGCCTGTGTCTTGCCCCGTGATGTAGCTAATGTGTCAGACTTGTAAAATAGCTCTTAGTGGCGGGCCTCCATTTAGAGAAAGACGGAAACTAGCTTTAAATACTTAGAGCTTTAATATCTAGTCCATTATACTGAAGCAGAGTCTTGTAAAGAGTCAATTATGGGATACTTCTGATTTGATCCACATGCAAGGGAAATCCGCTTCTTTGCCTTTAAATCCCTGTTATAAGTGTCTTGTTTAAATAATTAGTGACACTTTTTCTTTGATCAAATTGATTCATATTGTTATTCTTCTATGCTAATTTAAAACTTAATCCATGTAAAAGTCTAAGACAGATTTTAATCTCTCATGGAGAAAGCTTTCCCCCAAAATGGAGTTTTCCAGAAAATATTTTAATTTTTAAAACATATTGATTGAAAATAGTTATTTTTCTATAAAGGATTTGTGAATTAATCACAAGCCAAGATGGTAATGTTATTTTTTGTATGTGATGTATTGCATATACAAACACATATACACAATACATAATACATGCTTAATAGCATTTTTAAGCAACTAATATTACTGAGACCTCTAAAGGCAATCAAATGTAATCTCATTTTATGGCTTGGGGCTAAAATATTTATGTGTATTTGCAACATACTGTCAAAGGGTTAATATGCTTAATATTAATTTATTAACAAAGAATTGATAAGTTTACATAAAAACGGATGCCAGACTTTACTTATCAAATCCATGTTTTTTAAAATTACAATTGGTCAGGGCACCAGGAAACTGGTACTCCCATTGCTACTGGTGGGTATTAAACAATAGTTTACTGAAAGGCTTTTGGAAACACTTATCAAAGACCTAGAAAATGCACATAATGTTTGATCTAGCACCCACACTTCTAGCAATTTAGGAATCTAGTCTCAGGAAGTAATCACAATAAGAATTTTGTTATAGAACATTGAGAAATACTGGGAAATTAAAAGTACAACAGAAGATTGATTAAATACATTTTACTCACCATTTTGCCCCTAGTATTTATTGAACAAATGAAGGAATATATATCCTTTTAAAAGGAATAGTGCACATAAATACTTTTATGTTAGGGCAGATGATTACAATATAAAATACCATTTTTATTTTTTAAATGCATATATGTGAATTAAAAAATTGGCAGGTATATATAAAAATATTAAGAGTGTTTTTTGGGGGGGGGTTACAGGCTAATCTTTATTTTTCTTCTCTGAATTTTTTATAATAAACATAATTGATTATATAAATGTCATTGCAAACATTTATGTAAATTTTAAATTATCTATACAAGAAACATAGTCTCATTAATTTTATAAAAATATGCAGATAACAAAAATATTGAATAGTTCTTTCTTCCTTTTACTATCCCCAATTCTACTCCTTTTCCAAGATATAACTACTATTAAGAGTTTGATGCATCCTTGTTATGAGATTGCATTTCACTAATCCACAGAACCAAAGTCTACTTAGCTCCATGAGTATTTATATTTCTCTCTTGTTTTTTGCTATTATAAACAATACTTCAGTAAACACCTTCATACATATTTCACCATATACAGATACAAATAATAATCTAGGATAAAAAGAAACTGAAGTGATAGGTTGATGAGGACGGTTACTGAGAACTTAAAATCACCTTCCAAACTCCACCAGTTCTCAATGACTCATGTGAGTGCCTGCCTATTGCTTACATTCATCAGTGGTGAATAGTATCTCTTTTTTTTTTTTATAGTCAATCAGATGAGCAAAAAAAATTGTATCTCACTGTTGCTTTTCCTGATTACTCATGCATTTGAACATCATTTCAAATCTTAATTGGTCATTTTTATTTTTCTGGCAATTGCCCTCTTTATTCTTGGTCTATGATTTCCTTTAATTGCTTTGTATTACTCTTCATATTTTGAACGTTCCCATTATTTATTACCTATGTTGCAAATATTTTCTCCCTGCCATTTTTCTTTCCTTTTTCATAAAAAATTGAGGTAAAATTTACATGGTGAGTACACAGTTGAATTTTTTTGTTTGGCACAGTGGATAGAGCGTCGGCCTGTGGACTGAAAGGTCCCGGGTTCAATTCCGGTCAAGGCATATACCTTGGCTGCGGGCACATCCCCAGTGGGGGGTGTGTAGAAGGCAGCTGATTGATGTTTCTCTCTCATCGATGTTTCTGACGTTCTGTCCCTCTCCCTTCCTCTCTGTAATAAATCAATAAAATATATATTTTTAAATGATGTATTTTTCAGTTGCACAGAATTTTTTATTTACTGTCAATCTACTTCATGGCTTCTAAAATTTTCATCATGCTTAGGAAGGACTTCAACAGACCTAACTTAGAATAATCTTTTATATTTTGTGTGATATTTTATATATTTAGCTTTTTAATCTATTTAAAATTTAGTTTTGTATTTTATGTGAGATAGTGATATGCTTTAGTTTTACTTTTCAAAATTGACAGTAATTAACTTAGCAATATTTTCTCACCCACTTGAAATAACATTTTTATCATAAACTAAGTTTCTTTGGATGAATGCTTCAGTTTCTGAGCTTTGTATTTGTTCCCTTAATCTAATTGTCTATTCTTGCAGAACTGTCCCAATGTCTTAATTATCATAAGTTTATAGTATATTTTCATATCTGGCGAGGCTATACCCCCCTCAGATATCAAATAGTTCTCATTCAGTTTCTCTTCAATAAATAACTGATAATCAGCTGGTCAGTTTCCATGGAAAATACTCAGTGGGATTTTGACTGGGATTGCATTCAACTTCTGGGCAATTTGAGGGTAACCTACATCTTTACCATGTTGGGTCTGGCAATTCAAGATTAAATTGAGATATTATTTTCATTGTTTCTTGGCATCTAGCCTTAGTAATGAAACATACAACACTTACTTGGTATCTATTTCTTTGTAGATTATTTGTTTTCCCTCACCTATCCTTGGTATTCTTTTTTTTTTTAACATGATCCTAGCTCGCTATTTTACTTTATTAATATATTTTATTGATTTTTTTACAGAGAGGAAGGGAGAGGGATAGAAAGTCAGAAATATCGATGAGAGAGGAACATCGATGAGCTGCCTCTTGCACACCCCCTACTGGGAATGTGCCCAAAACCAAGGTACATGCCCTTGTTCAGAATCGAATCTGGGACCTTTCAGTCCGCAGGCAGATGCTCTATCCACTGAGCCAAACCAGTTTTGGCTCCTTGGTATTCTGATGTAGGCTCTTTCAACTAAAAGCTTCTATTTTCCTCTAGGTCTAGAAAACTTGCCTCTATTATCTCTTGGATTATTTCCTCTTATCCTTTGCATTCTCTTTCAGAGATTCTTCAAAATGTGTAATCTGATCAACATTTCCTTCTTTTTAATATATGTTTTCTCAAATTTTATAATTAAAAAATTTTGTTTTTACTGATTTCAGAGAAGAAGGAAGAGGGAGAGAGACAGAAAGATCAGAGATGAGAGAGAATCATCAATTGGCTGCCTTTGCATCCCCCCTCCTAGGGATCCAGCCTGCAACCTGGGCATGTGCCTTCATGTGGAATCAAACCGTGACCTCCTGGTGATAGGTTGAAGCTCAACCACTGAACCACACTAGTGGGGCTTATAATTTTTTGGCAAAAGGAAGTAGTGCATAATCACATCACAATTTTAATCCAATCTCTCTATGAAGGAAATTTTAAAGTAAATTTCAAATTACAACTTGATTGAATTGAGCTCTGGCTATTTCCTCAATGAACCTTAGAATCTTACAGAATTTTTCATTCACTGAACCAGTATTTATTTTGTACCTAATTTCTGTCTGGAACTGTTCTATTATGTGTACCAGTTAATAATGAGGATTTTTCCCAATAGATGGAGTTACACATATGTTGATATATAGGCGATTTAATATGTATGCTATTTTGTTCTATTGCTCCTTCAGATGACCACTTGTTCTGATTGATGGCAACCACACTTTCTGAGCAGCACTTCAAAACATACTAAGAAGTGGAAAATTGGGTCTCTGAATGGTCTGCCTCAAAACAAGAAAAGTTCTATTGGAACGGTATCCACAAATTACCTGAAAGATGGGGGAAATGTGTAGCAAGCGATGGACATTACTTTGAATAATTAACTGGTTAAAAATGCGGATTAGCTATTAACCAGTTAAAAATTCAGATTTTATAATCAAGGAAAATACGATAATTTCAAGGGAAATATCAAAAGTGCTTTATTTAAAGTAATGTCCATCACTTACTACACATTTCCCCCATCTTCCAGGTAATTTGTGGATACCCAATAAAACTTTTCTTGTTTTGAGGCAGACCATTCTGAGACCCAATTTTCCACTTCTTAGTACGTTTTGAAGTGCTGCTCAGAAAATGCATGTACCATTGATCGGAACAAGTGGTAATCTGAAGGAGCAATACAACAACATAGCATACATATCAAATCGCCTATATATCAACATATGTGTAACTCCATCTAGTGGGAAAAATCCGCATTATTAACCTGAACACCTAGAAAGTCCTGAGTATCCCAAATGAAAAAGGCACAAGTTTATAGTCTGGCATAGTTTTTCAACCTTGGTACTACTTACTTATTTACATTTCTAACCTATCAATCAATGATTCCATAACATGCAGTACCACATAGTGATTGAATGTTGACTCCAAAAGTCAGATCATATGGGTCTGAATTCTGGGTCCATTGTTTATTGGGTCCATTGTCCATCTTGGGCAAGTTACTTTAATTTCCCTGTGACTTAGTTTTCTATCTATAAAATGAGGATAATAACAGTACCTTTCTCACAGGGTTGTTGTATGAAATAATACTTGCACAGCTCTTAGCACTTAATAAATTATAAATGTTCTCAATAAATGTTACTTCTTATTATTCCATATGTTACCATTAGGCTGAGGTTTTTCAACACATGCTTTATAGATTTTTTTCTCTTTATTAATTCTTGTTTGGAATGATCTTGGAGACAATGACTGTTGACAATTACAAGAAGTTAAAGATATCCCTCTAACCTTCTTGGTATTTTGGCCAACTTTAAATAGGTCTTACCAAGAAAAGGAATCAGTAGCAAATGACAGAGTATCAAAAGTAAATTTAAAAAATACTTAAGGTGGGGAGGAACCAAGATGGCGGCATAGGTAAACACCTATCTTGCTGCCCCACACAACAATTCCAAAACTACAACTTAACAACAAAACAAACATCATCCAGAATCACTGGAAAGCTGGCTGAGTGAAAAATCCACAGATAAAAGTAAAGATAGGACACTGTGACTCAGAGGAGCAGCGGTGCGCAGCCTTGAAGATACACATGGAGAGAGGTTCGGAGCCTTGCATGCGCGAGTGGTGAGGGGCAGGCAGCAGCAAACCCGGCTGGTTTTTTCCAACAGGGAGGGCGCAGGCGTTCCACTGCACTGATTCCCCAGTTCCACACGAGGTCCCAGGTCTGGGAAAGGCAAGCTAAAAAGCGGGCGCGGCTGAGGTCTGCGAGTTTGAGGAGAGTGCACATAACTTGGAACAGCAGTTTGCGTGTAAAGTGCGCGACCACGCAGAGAGGACACGTGACTTGCTTCTTCGTTCGGGAGACAACCGGACTGATTTGTTTTACAACCCTGGGCAAGACTTTGGTTGTGCAGACTCATTTGGGGAGAGGCAGAGTTGTCTGGCAACGGGTGGAGACCAGCAGCGGCTTTCTCTCGGAGGTGCCTGCAGGCAGTACCACCCAACACAGACCCGCGCGCCGCATAGGGCGGAGCTGACACTGACACTGCCTGCTCAGCCCAGAGACTCCGCCCATCCAACCTGAATACAGTTTCCTTGCACAGCCAATTGGCCTGGAGGTCAAACCCTCCTAGGGCTAACAACAAAAAGCTGCGCTTAACTTCAACAATACTGTACAACCCATAAAGGATTGCAGTAAGAGTACCCACCTCAGGTAACTGGGGAGGCTGAGCCACTGTCCCTTAGAGGACATCTACCATACACAGCTAATGGACCAACTCGGGAAAGCAGCCACAATGCAGAGAAATGGAAAGAAATCAGGTGTGAAAGAAATGGAGGGAAAAAGATGACTAGACATAGAGTTCAAAACTACAGTAATAAGGTTTTTCAAGAGGCTCCTAGAAAAGGCTGATGAACTTAATGAGAACTAGAGGGAAATGAACAAGACCTACAAGGAAATGAACAACACCTATGAGGATATGAAAAAGGACCAACTAGAAATTAAGCATACACTGACTGAAACAAAAAATATTATACAAAGACCTAAAAGCAGTCCAGAGGGCCACAAGAACCAAGTCAAAGATTTGAAATACAAAGAAGCAAAATCCACTCAGCCGGAAAAGCAAGAAGCAAAAAGAATCCAAATAATTGAAGACAGTGTAAGGGGTCTCTGGGACAACCTCAAGCATACCAACATCAGAATTATATGGGTGCCAGAAAAAGAGAGAGAGCAAGATAATGAAAACCTATTTGAAGAAATAGTGACCGAAAACTTCCCCCACCTGGTGAAAGAAATTGACTTAAAAGTCCAAGAAGCGCACAGAACCCCAAAATATAGGAATCTAAAGAGAACCACACCACGACACATCATAATTAAAATGCCAAGAGCAAAAGACAAAGAGAGAATATTAAAAGCAGCAAGAGAAAAACAGTTACCTACAAGGGAGCACCCATACGATTGTCAGCGGATTTCTCAACAGAAACAATGCAGGCCAGACAGGGAGTGGCAAGAAATATTCAAAGTGATGAATAGCAAGAATCTACAACCAAGATTACTCTATGCAGCAAAGCTATCATTCAGAATTGAAGGTCAGATAAAGTGCTTCGCAGATAAGAAAAAGCTAAAGGAGTTCATCACCGCCAAACCAGTATTATATGAAATGCTGAAAGATATTCTTTAAGAAGAGGTAGAAGAAAAAGCTAAAAATATAAATTATGAACAACGAATACACATCTGTCAACAAATGAATCTAAAAATCAAGTGAATTAATAAGCTGATGAACAGGATAAACTGGTGAATATAACAGAATCATGGACATAGAGAAGGAATGGACTGGAAATTCTTGGGGAGAAAAGGGGAGTGGGAAGTGCAGCACAAAAAGCACTTCTTGGGTTTTTAAGTCACTGGACAAAAATCATACAACTATGGGAGAGGACAGTGGGGGGGAGGTGAGGGCAGAGGGTGAGATGGGTGCCGGGTGAAGGGGAAAAAAGGGGCAAACAATGTAATTAATAAACTGAACAATAAAGATAAAAAAGAAATAAAAAAATAAAAATAAATAAAAAATACTTAAAGTAATAGTTATTCTTCTATGGTTCAGAAATGAAAATAAAATTAAAACTGGAAGATAAGTGACAGCATTGAACTTAAGGAAAAAACTGAGAAATAAGCATTGAATCAATACAGACTTTAAATGTTTTAAAGAAAGGACATACCTTCTCATCAAATTTTTATGGGGAGAAATTGACATAGGGAAAGCAATTTAGATTTACTTTGGATATAATTATACTATTCTGCAGTATTATTTTTGCCATCAGTTGCTTTTCTGTCATCACCACCAGAGGCAAGCAGAAGCATCTGGAGAGTTTGAAGAGGGGACTAGCAGCGCTCCCACAATGTGCTCACGTGGAAGCATTTCCCCATGGCTCCGTGTTTACAGGATTTTATTTGTGTAGAAGTACTGCAGAAACACTGAGTGACAGTGGCTCAGCTGAGGGCAGAGCTTGAGGTTCTTCTGCTCTTCTTTCACTCTGGAAGTTGTTTCTTCCTTTGTCTCAGAGATGGAGAACAGGCCCAAAATTTGGTTTTTCAAGCCGCAGCAACCTGAAGTTTTCTATCCTGTGAATGGATTAGGAGGGAACCTTGAGTTTGCTTAATATTATTGATGAAAATTTTCTTCCATTTCCACCCAGCAAAAGCAGCCAATTGCCCAAGTGAGACAAAGGCTGAGTGTCTCAGGCTATCATTGTTGGCATCTAGTACAGTCCTGGTCTGAAGAATGATGTCTGTGAAGAGCCCAAACCTTTCCCCTGAATCTTGCCCAAGATCATGGTCAGAGTCTTCCTGCTCACGCAGATGACTGCAGAACTTATGGGATCACACAATCCATGCACCAGCAGGTCTAGGAAAATTTTCTTGTATTTTCTCATCTTGTTGGGGTTCTCACAGGCCATGGTTCCCAGGCCTCTCATTGACACATGTGACACTTTTTACACTGGATCCTGGGCTCTTTCTGTCAACAGGAAAAACACATTGTTCAGAGGCTCCCCCTTCTAGAACCTCAGTTTCCAAGAGATCCTGGAAAAGAAAGACATTGCTGATGTCCTTTTCTTCTTGGGCTGAGAGGTAGAGATGGAAAGTGGCTAGTCCAGGATTCTTCTGTTTGGTCCATAGATTTGAACTCATTCGCTGAGCTCCAGAGCTGGGGGAGCAGCTCAAAAGGCACAGGGACATATGAGGAAGAACTGAACTGTCTGGTTTGAGGTTGAGAGCTGGAGGGGCGGCTTTCTCCCATACAGAAGTGCTGGCAAAAGCCATTGTTCTTTTGCTTAGCCCTCTCCCCACAGAGCCAGAAGGCAGGCACAGAATCTGAGTCTCCATCAATCTCAACATTGGTACTATTGACATTTCTGAATGAATAATTCTTTGTTGTGGGAGGCTGCCCTATTATAGAATGTTTAGCAGAATCTCTGGCTTCTACCCACTAGGGCTTCTACCCCTCTGTGACAATCAAAATATCTCTAACCATTGTCAAATGTCCCCTGATAGGAAAAATTGTCCCTCTCCTCCCAAAGCACTGGTTTAGTAGAAGAAATATCTAATCTAATATTGGAAATATGTTAGTGGAAAAGTATATACAACATAGTATTAACACAAAGAGGGTAATAGCTAACCTTGCCTGGGGTTCAGGAAAGGTTTTAAGAAGCTGAAGACAGTAGGCCTGGGCTGTGAAGAAAGAATTAAGTGCTTGACAGGCAAACAAGGGGAGACAAAAGAATTAATAGTGATATTAGAAAGAAAAACAGCATCTAAAAACAGAGAGGTTGAAATAGTTTGGTGTCTATGTAGAATTCTAGTTCAGTGTAGATTAGAACATAGATTTGACGGCTGTGATGAAGGGAGAAGAAAGCAATAAAGCTGAAGAGGTAGTTAGAGACAAGGTTATAAAAGAACTTGCAGGCTATGCTAAGAAAAGTTGGGCTTAATTGAGTTGTGATGGTAAACCACTGGAAGTATTAAGCAGGGAAATGGCATTTTAGAAATATAATTTTTTAAAAATAGGCAGGGAATGGTTTAGAATGAGATAATGTTGGAAATAGATTAGGTAGAAGATAGCTACAATAGTTAAGGGCCTAAACTAGGGCCATGGGGGGGAGGGGGCGCTAAAGAGATGGGAAACGGCACAATCAATATACAGGAGGTATAACTTATAAGATTTAGTGATTGCTTAGCTACGGAGAATAAGGAATTGAGAGGAGTTAGGACAATGTCAGATATCCCACTATTGAGTTAACTCATTATTGTGGCATTGCACAAAACTGTAAAATTTTAAGCCAAGATCAGAACTAAATTTTTTCATTTATTAATGATTTATTAATAGACAATTACATCCATAAAATAATTAAGTTCTACAAATACAATGAAGGCCAAATAATTCAAGGATGGGATAATTTTCAACATCTTTGTTGAAGAACTATGGTACTGAGGACCTCTACTGTTGAGAATATGAATAGCTTCAACATTAGGATTAAACATTCAGGCTCCTGGTGCTGCCTGTGTGCTCGTTTGGTGCGGGCCGGTGCCTCTTTTGTGAAGCGGCAGCTGAGGAGACTGGGGCGCTCGCCATGGCCGACGAAAAGCCCAAGGAAGGAGTCAAGACTGAGAACAACGATCATATTAATTTGAAGGTGGCGGGGCAGGATGGTTCTGTGGTGCAGTTTAAGATTAAGAGGCACACACCGCTTAGTGAACTAATGAAAGCGTATTGTGAACGACAGTTGGAAATGGAGGATGAAGATACAATTGATGTGTTCCGGCAGCAGACAGGAGGTGTCTACTAAAAAGGGAACCTGCTACTTTACTCCAGAACTCTGTTCCTCCAGACCAAGAAGACATTCTCAATTAGAAAACTGCAATTTGGTTTCAACACATCTGACTACTACAGTATAGTTTTCTCTACTCTTTCATTTTCCCCTTCCCCATTCCTTTATTGTACATAAAGTAACTGATGTATGTGCACAAGCATTTGCATTTTTTTAACTAAATGGCCAATGGTATGTTTTGATCTATATCAATAAAACGTTACTCAGGCACCGGCAATCTACGGCTTACCCAGAGTTCAGACATGATTTTCAGAGGCAGACGGCTAGTTATGTCACTGGAGCCTAAACAGAAATGTTAATAGAGTAGAAGCCAGGTCTCATCCCACCTCCTGGAGTACTTCTTTGTCTCCAGGTGCGCCACATTCTAGTACTGTCTTCTGGCCTACGAGCCTGTATTTGGCCTGAATACTACTGTAGTGGGTTTTTTTGTGTTTCCTTGAGAAACAATTACACAGCAAATTTAATGTTTATGCAATTTAAATTCATTGATGATAAGAGCTGGAGTAAGCTACAATCCAAATTCTCCCAGTCTATGCTCAAATCCTTTTAGAAAGGGAAGAGAGTATTTTTTTTTTTTTTTTGTCCAGTCCTTTCCTCTAGAAAAAAGAGTTTCGTCTAAAATGGAGGGCCTAGAAATGCAAACTGATCAATAGGAATATTCCCTTTTCCAGATAATTTTTCCTTTACATAACCTACCCAAATGCTGATATGTTGACTGAAAGCACCAGATTTTCCTACAATTGACTCCCCCAAAAGTCTGAATCCAAAACATGTTTGAGTTTGTCAAGCAACTGAGCATAGGACAAACATTTCCCTTGGGTTTCCTTACAGTTACCTTAAAAGATTTTTAAATAGTTCAATTATTTTTAATGTGTTATTTGTTTGCTTGGTTTTTGTGTGTGTGTGTGTGTGTGTGTGTGTGTGTGTGTTGTTTGTTTTTTGTTTTTTGGTAAGAAGCTTTTCTCAAATGTCACAAGCTACAGGGTTAGAGAAGATATCTTTTGTGATTTTTTTTAGTATACACATGGGTATGGCTCTTTATACCATGAGCTTTCCCGTTAGGGGAGTCTTAGTTCCATTATTTCCACGATATTCATTGATAGCTATTAAACTGACCCAATGGTTTCCCTAGGTATAGTTTGGCTAATAAATATCAGATATTCTAGTGTTTGAATTTGGACTCTGCCATTTATTAGTTTATTGTTCAAGTTACTTAACTTCTCTGACTCTCAAGTTTTCCCTGTGTTAAAATGGGGGTTTGATGAGGTTTGAATAAGTTAGCTTTTATGAAAAATATATGACAGAGACCAGCACAAAATCATTGCTGAATATATCTAAATTTCCCTTCTCTTCCTTTTCCTTCCCTTTACAAAGAGCACAATAAATAATCACTTCAAAGTGAGTTATTTAACTGTCTATAAAACATGCCTTGGTGGAGTCCTTAATCAACATCATGTTTTCAAGCCAAATGTGAGTCAAAGCAAATTCTTCCCTTTATCAGGTTGTGTTTTTAGCACAAGAAAGGCAGTCAAAAAAAACTAGGTGTTAGAGGGGTTGGTTGTATGCACACAGAGGCATAATCCATTTTGTATAAGAAATCCAACAGAATTACAAAAGAGTTTTTAGCCAGCATCTATGATCACATGTGAACATGTCATTTGGTTCAGGGATTGATGAGGGAGAAAAGCCTACGGAAGTTCAAAACAAACAAACAAACAAACAAAGCGCCAAATGCAGAGGAGGCTCAGACTATTACTGGCACCATGTAAGCAAGTACCCAACAGGCAACGTGCACATTTAGTCACTCTATACAAAGAAAGCTCAATAGCTCTCATGCCTCAGCTTGAGGACTTATAGTTAGGTCACAATTTTTTGTTTGTTAAAAGGGAATGTCAAACCATATGCAGAGAACTATATGCTAAAATACAAATTCAAGCTAGTGCATAAATGTATTTTCACAGCCAGGAGATTTTGTTGTTTTCAGTGCTTGGGGTAAAATGTGAAAGTTAATGGCTCCTATTCATTTTGAAAATGAAGAGGGAGCAGCAGTCATGTTGAAGGAATAATGGGTTAGCAATCAGGAGATCAAGGGTCTAACCCTTGCTTCTGTCACTGCCTATAAGTGGGACCTAGGACAAGTCCCCTACATACAATGCTGCGGTTTCTCCACCAGAATCTTCTAAATAACAATTTTGGCATGCACCTCAAAGGAAAAGATAATAAGCACAGAATACTTTGCAATCTTCCTTAAGGCCATGTGACATAAATCCCAGTCATTACTACCACTAATACGCTAGGATGATAGTACCTGCAGAGAGGTAATCATCACCCTGTAGAGAGAGTAAGCTATTAATCACCTCCAATCCCTCAAGTTGTGTGTCAAGTCAAGGACAAGTGAGAGATACGTCGACTATAGTACTGGTGTCAGAAGGATTTTCTATAAGCCTCAAGCCTTCACTGTGAACATTTTGCTTCTCAGAAAAAAGATTCTGCATTCAAAGTAACCTCATTGCTATGAGAAGGTATGATCTTGACTAGTTTATCTCTCTTGAGGCTTTCAATCTTGGCAGCAGCGCTGTGCTTCTCACCAAAGCTGAAGGACTTGCGCCGGGTTGTATTGTCAACATAAGCAGGGGGAAAAGATGCTTACATCAGCTGAGAAACCCATTTCCAATCTAGGGTCAGAAAATGTCTTTTTAAATCCAAATTGTATCTTTTATCTTAACTTCCCCTCTAACTAATGCAGTCATGGCAGATCAAATGCTTAGACTGATAAATGTGCAAGGGATTCACTCATTGACAAAGCCCAGAATCCAAAGGTGATTAGTCGGCTGAAGAGGGAAGATGCGCACCAGACAACCTTGTTTGTCACTTTGCCACTTAATCACATTAATCCCTCCACAAGAACTTCATCTGCATGGCAGGAAATTAAACACCGACAAAAATAAAACCAAAGCCCCCAAATCAGTCCAGACACCTGTTTCACAAAAGTAAGTATGATAAGATTGTGGGTAGCAATTTTTTTTTCTGTAAACATTCTTATGATTTGTTTGACACAAATAATTTAGGATTCATTTTAATAAAGGTGCTTTTTCTATAATGTAGGTAAGTATTATATTCCAGGTAAAAAGCAGACCAGATTCTACTTGAAAGCCAACAGTATCCTCTAAGTGTGGTTACTAAATCAATAGATTTCGTATTTCAAAAGGAAGCCAATTTAGAGATTTCTTCTAACTGCCAAAACTATTAAAAGTGACCTTTGTTTCTGCACATACACTTAACCTAACTGATTCTGATCAATTTTCCTTCATGACCCTTACATTGTTTAAACAAACTCTTTATAAGGCAGACTCTAATCTTTTAAAGTCCTAGTATGGAGAGAATTATTTAAAGGTGTTTTTTAATTCAAATTAAATATATTAATTTAAAGACTTTAAATTTTATCTTAAAAAAAAAAAACCAACCCACACAGCCAGTCTTATACCATTATTTGATAATTATTTTTCTCCTATGTTCCATTTTTAGTTAAAATCACAGACATAAAAACATGTGCAAATCAGCTCAACATTTGAGAAAATATTAGTGAAACAGTAAAGTAGAAAATAATTTTTTCTGAAAAAAAATCTACCATTTACAGGCAGTGCTAACTAAATTTTTTAATTGAAAAGTAATTTAAAATGGAAAATCATCAGAGTTAACTTTAAGCAGAATTTAGTTTTCCTTTAATAGTGCAAATATACAGAAAATCCCAGAGATGTTCAAATGCATTAGGCACCTATAGAGCAACAAAATCCAAGCGGAAAAGATCCATGAAGGTTTTCGTGACTGCTGGAGAGTCAGCTCAGAGTACCACAACTTTCAAAGCACACAGTGTAGGGAGTAAAACGTTCAAACACAAAATGAGCACTCAGCAAGAGCTGCAGAGGACGCTTTTACCTAATTAAAAGCTTAAAATCACAGAACTTCAGAGCACTGCCGTTTCAGCTTAACTTTGCCAAAATAATCAAGCAGAATGAAGCAAAACAAATAGGGGAACAACAAGCCTACCACTCTGGTTTTGATTTGCTGCCCATTACAGTTGAGCAGCTTGGCCTGCTGGGGCTAGACTGCTTTCAAAAGTCTTCCAAATGCCCTCAAATGACACCTAATTTTACATTTAACTGTGGGAGGAAAAAGTTGTTTTCCTTGTGATAGTATTTGTCCTATGTGAACATTATCAAACTGTTTGTTCTAATCCGTTGGAAAGAATCATAAAGTTCATCTGAAATGAAGGCTTTTCCTAGTTAGGAAGGTGACTGAAAAGATTTAGTTCTTTAGCCTGTCTTTAAATCTTCTAAATGAAAGATGATTTACAATTAAGCTATGAAAATGTGAACACTCTCAAGTCTGGAAAGTTTCAGTCTGAATTGAGGTATCCTAAATCAATGCAAAGACTCTGTCTCACAGAACCAAATCTTACCCAAATCAGCCTCTATGCTCAAATCTTAATAAATTATAAAGGGTTTACACACTATGTCTAATTCAGCTAGTTTCAGCTGAGACACTACCAGTATTTCCCTATAATGTGCCATGAAAAAATAATAGGGCTTATATTTAAAGACAAAATGGCATAAAGTACTAGGAGTTGTCACAAAAGGATCATTTTCCTTGAGAAAAGTGATTATAATTCTAATGACTTGAGAAAGTAGATTAGAAAAATAAGGTGTGTTAGACTCTTCAGAAGACCTCTCCAGATTTAGTTGCAAATTAAGGTGAATTTTTACAAATGGAATCCTTGAATTGATTAAATTGTTCACTAATTTAGGATTATCAAGTTTGGGGACCTTATTAGCATAAACTCCTTGCTTTCTCTGTACTTTCAACATCCTTGCCCTTCTTCAGAGATCTTATTTCTATTCAACAAGCAATACAAGCAGTAGAAAGACCATGGTTAGAATCCTGAATTTGGAGCCAAGCTATATACATTAGACAAATTTCTTTTCATCGGAGTTCATTTTCCTCATCTGAAAAACAATGAATTAGACCAGGTATCTCTAAGAATTCATTCCAGGTTAAAACTGAGTTCTCGGCAAAAGAGCACCCACATATCACATCACCCAGGTCTCTTAGCAAGCAGACCTTCGGGTAAATGCTGTAAAACTCCCCAACTAACTGGTTATTGAAACAAGAACTAAAGGCCAAGAAACTAGTTTGGGGAGGTGGGGGGAGAAAGAAAAAATCTAGAGACAGAGGAAATGGAGTAAAAATAGTTGTACACAGGATAGGTATGCATAAGTTCTACTTCAGACAGTAGAAGGAGAAAAAGAGAATACAAATCCAGAAAGAAGACTATGTAAAGAATGAGCTTTACAAAATTGTGTCAGAAATGACTCTTCCCAAAAATGAACAGATAGAATTTTTCAATTGCATGTATTACAGTGACAGTGGTTAATACAATTAGATAGTTTCAAGTGTATAGTTCTATGATACATCATCTGAATATTGCATTGTGCACCCACCACCCAAAATCAAATCTTCTCCCATCAATATATATTTGACTCCCTTTCTCAAAAGTGAGGGTACTCACACTTTTTTGTCTTAGACAAAAAAAGACAATGTAGATAGTGGCTAGAACACTGAGCTAGGACTCAGAAGATTCTATGGCAGTTTAGACTCTGCCATTTATTAAGAATATGTGATAGAGAAGTCACTTCACCTATTCAGACATCTATTTTACTTATCTGTGGGACTAGATCTTGAAGGTCCCTTAGATATCCTAAATTGTATAAATTGACATGATTAAACAAAAGCATTCTTTTTTTAAAAATATATTTTATTGATTTTTTTTACAGAGAGGAAGGGGAAGGGATAGAAAGTCAGAAACATCAATGAGAGAGAAACATCGATCAGCTACATCCTGCACACCCCTTACTGGGGATGTGCCTGCAACCAAGATATATGCCCTTAACCTGAATCGAACCTGGGACCTTTTCAGTCCACAGGCCGGTGATCTATCCACTGAGCCAAACAAAGCATCTATCCAGTTCCGGCTAAACAAAAGCATTCTTAATTAAAGTTAACTGAGAATCTAAAAAAGACCTTAAAAGTTGACATCAGCCCGGCCAGCGTGGCTCAGTGGTTGAGTGTCGACCTATGAACCAGGAGGTCACGGCTCAATTCCCGGTCAGAGCACATGCCTGGGTAGTGGGCTCGATCCCCAGTGTGGGGTATGCAATCCCCAGTGTGGGAGGCAGCCAATCAATGATTCTCTCTCATCATTGATATATTCCTCTCTCTCTCTCTCTCTCTCTCTCTCTCTCTCCCCCCCCCTCCCTCACTCCCTCCCTCCCTCCCTCCCTCCCCTTCCTCTCTGAAATCAATAAAATATATATATTTTAAAAGGTAAGATTAATAATATCCACTTCATAAATTTTAGAAAATTAAAAAAAAACAGTGATTGTGGAAGTGTTTTATAGGTTGCAAGTACTATAAAAATGATGGCAGTGAATATTTTTATTTATTTACTATTTTTTAAAATATATTTTATTGATTTTTTTACAGAGAGGAAGGGAGAGGAATAGAAAGTCAGAAACATAGATCGGCTGCCTCTTGTAGACCCCCTACTGGGGATGTGCCCGCAGCCAAGGTACATGACCTTGACTTGAATCGAACCTGGGACCTTTTAGTCTGCAGGCTGACGCTCTATCCACTGAGCCAAACCGGTTTCGGCGAATATTTTTATTTATTAACATTTTAGAAAAATGAGGAGTTAATATTGATAAAATTTTGGCAATGCAAAAGTAGTTGACACATACTTTCTGAGCAAATAATGTATTCAAAGTAATATGTCTAATCTCAGTACAACTGATAAATAAGTTTGCAGATATAAGGGGGGGAGCTCATATAAATATTGTGGAGAATGTAGGCAAATAGGAAGTCTATAATAAATCGCACCAGAAATTATATAGCTATATACATATATTTAAAGCTTGGACTCTCAGTCTAACTCAAATCACATTTAAACACTCTCACTTCTATTTTTAAACAGTATGAGGCATACAATGGAGCTAAGTTTCTTCCCTTTGGCTCCAACACATTAACTTACTTATTTCCATTTTTCCCAGTACATTCTTTTAGCTCCTTTCCAGAGAGGTGGCATATATTTCACTCACTTTTCTGCTTCATTTGACTGCTTGCTAATTAGCCAGTTTGAAATATCTTTTCAAACCTATCCTCACCATCAGTTAATCAACCTAAATAGTCACTTTTGAGTGTTGCAATATAAGGCATACTATCCCTGACACGTTCCCAGATCCTACTGGCATAGGTCCAGAATTTGGGACTGGAAATTCAATCAGAACCATGCTTTCCTATGGAATTTGACCTTATATTATTTTTAACACATACAGTCCAGCAGAAACAAACAGCTAGGAAAAGGAACTTCATATTAAGCACATAGCAGTCTGTGGGGTAAACATAGCCAAATGTATAGCTGCTATGGTCTCTCATGCAGCATTTCTGTTGTTGGAAGGTCTAAGCCTATCCACCAGAATACGGCTGAGCTATACTGAAGCAGGTGGTCTAGTCTAGGGATCCTTTGGAGAAGATGGTTCTAGAGAGATGGGGAAAACACGGGGCTCCTTTTTCCAGTCCTTTTGCATTTCTCATGTTCCACAAAGATCAAACAAATTTTATACAAGGAAATTAAAAGGTAAAAACCAGCACTAAAATGAAATCACTCGATTTTGTCACATAACCCCAACAAAGCCAGGATGTTTGGAGCTGGTTCATTCCCCATTTCAACGAAACAGTGGATTTCGTTTTTTTAAAGGCTCTGGCTATTTCATATGTAATTATTCTTCAAAAGAGGATATAATGCTGGTGTTTCTTTTTTAGGAAGAAATGAATTAGATAATAATAAACTGGACACTGCTTTCTAAATCATGTCTGAATTTTTCATTGAATTCCTTTACTTGCAACATATGTGTAAGCACATGTACTATATTTATGATTCTATCTTTAAATACATGCCTATTAAGAAGGCAAGCATGATATTTCTAGGTGCCAATTCTGAAAGTCCTCATGTAATTCTTCCTTTTGCTGCCAAATGGAATAAACCCATTTTGTTTAAAACATATATTTTCAGATACATGCAGTGCAAGTGGGAACATTTATGTGGCAAAATTCACCTGCAGGGAGCACACAGAAACTATATTTATAATCATTAATATTTGAGAGGCAGCATAGCATTGTGGGTAAGCATGCTGGCTATAGATGCAGACTGCTATGCTTGAATTCAGGTGCTACTGCCTACTACTGTACAATCTTTCTTTGCCTTGATTGTCTTATCCTCAGTGGAGGTTAAAACAGCATCTAAGATTAAGTTAATATGTGTAAATTGTACTATGCACAACACATGCTAGTGCTCCAAAATGGTAGTTATTATCACTCGCATAATTCTGTGCTTTAAAAGTGTTCTCACTGCATCTCACTGGGTCCTCCTAGTAACCTTGCTCCTGTGAGGCAGCAGAGTGTTGTTAAAAGTATGGATTCTGGAATCAGACTGCTTAGGCTAGAAGTCTAGCTTCCCCACTTACTAACTATGCAAAGTGGTTACATTTCTTTTCTAAAGCTTCAATTTTCGTACCTGCAAAATGCTACCTCATAGCATTATGTGTACATCTGCAAAGTACTTAGAAGAATACCTGTAACTTCGCAGATAGTATTAGCAATTATTATCTTCATTTTAAAGATGTAAAAAGATGTAAAAAATGATTTCAAAGAGGCAACTAATTTGCCTAAGGGCAATTACCTACAAAGTAATAAAGTTATAAATAAGAAAAAACTTCACCTACTAAGCTCTTATAAACTACTATGTTTACTCCAGAAAAGATACAAATGTATGCATTAAGTTTAGTGTTAGGCACTGGTGGCATAAAAAGAAGACATTGCCTTTGTATGTTAACAGAAATGATTTCAATATAATAAGCTGAGTAGAGATTTGCAGAGATCATTATGGAGTCAGGAAAGAAAGGACTTAATTTTTTTTTCTTTTTATTGATTTTTGAAAGAGTGGGGAGGGAAAGAAGATGTTTCTAACATCTCGGCTGCCTCCTGCAGGACCCCTCCTGTAACCAGACATACCATACCGGGGATTGAACCAGCAACCCGGTTCGATGCCCAATCCACTGAGTCATGCCAGCTAGGTGAGATGGGGACTTTTTAAAGTACAACCTAGGACCTCAGGAGATAATGATGCCTCAATTGAGTTCCTAAAAGATGAGTAAGAATTAGCCAACCAAAGATTCACAGGAAGGGCAATCCATGTAGAGGAAACAATGAGGGAAAAGGCACCAGAGATATGAAATAGCATGTGTGTATATGTTACAATTAAAAAAATCAGTATTAGTAGAGCATAAAATTCTAGATGGAGGGATGTAGAAAATAAGATTGAGCAGTGACAGGCCAGAGGTCTTACATGCACATTAAAGAACTCAGACTTTATTTGGTTGGCAATGAAGTTTTAAGCAGGAAGTTGTAGGCAGACTGTTCTGGATGCAGTATGTCTGACAAATTTAGAAGGTAAGATTAGAGAGAGGCAGGAAACTTGGCTAGGAGGCAAGATATGAAGCAGGTCTGAACTAGAGTATGAGGAGCAGAGATGGAGAGGTTTGTCCTTAGGCTAATCTATTGGATATTGACAAAACTTGGGAAAAAGTGAGACTGGTAAAAACATTTTATAGTAGTGATATTATCAAAGCACGTTAATATAGCACCAATTTTATAGTTTGGGGTTTTTTTTTTTATTACTTTTCTAATTGTTGACAGTTTACCGGGCATCACACATATCTTGAATCCCACACACACTATGTTAATATACATTTGTCATTTCCTCAATTAGACTGTAAGTTCCCTGAAGTCAGTAACTTTTTCTTATATTTATCTAACAATATCTAGTTCATTCCTGAATATGTAGTAGACATACTATGAATACTTGATTAATGAACCTTTCTTATGTTAATATAGTGTGATCTTATAAGGAAAGTAAAATTCTTACTATAATAAAGCCTAATATCAGTGAGTAAAATGGCTAATAACAGAAGTGATTAATTCATCTAAATATGAGAAATTCTAAAAGTAAAATATAGTCTCAGAATGGCTAATAATTAAATTTCCAAGATACTTTTATGAAAGTTTATTTTAAAACAAAAACTAATAATAATATCAAGAATTTCCAGAAAAGGAAGCTATACCTTTAAGAAAAGTTGCTGCAACATAACTGGGAAAGAAAACCTTTTCAGAGACATGATCAAAGGATTATTACCATGTTCAACTTAAAGAGCAACTTAAACACCTGCTGGAATATTAGTTTTCTATTAATGTTTACAGGGCACTAGTATTTTTCTTACAGCTCCTCTATGGGATGGAAAGTTGACAAAAGGTTATTTCTCTGTACCTTTTGAAAATTCTACTTTTATCTGGGGGCTGAAACTTCTTTTGTCCCTCTCTATTGTTCTACTGTACACATTGGTGGATTTTAATTGAAGTGACTCATCATTGATGAAACTTGTGAAAAGTTCAACATACTGGCAATTAAATGAAGACATTTTAGAAAACATTACAACTTTTGTGTTAATGGGTGTAACCCAAAAGATGGGACTACGGAATATTCCCTTTTATGTATTATGACTCTACCACATTAAAACCAGATAATAAATAAACTCTAAATACACCTTAAAGTGCAAAGTATTATCAAGCAGAAATCATTGAACTTGTATCTAACATGTTAACAATGACCAAACAATATTGCCTCTCAGTAAGAGAGTACCGTATTCTATATAAATTGTAAATTGTTTGAGCTCATTCAAAAAATATTTTCAATTTACCTTGAACTTTTTTTCACTGTAAACAGTTATAACTAGGAACTGTTGTCTCTATGAAACCCAAAAATGAAAATGAACAATCTAAAAATACCTTAACAAACACCTATTTTTCTATAGAGCTGGAAAGTTGAATATTTTAAAGATAAAAGAAGTTTCAAATATCCTAGATTAACATAAACATTGACTTCTTATCTGGTTTTTAACCATGTTGCTCTCCAAGACAAGAAACTGCATGCTAATTAACACAGGTTTCATTTTGAGTGAAAGTTCAAAGAAGAAGCACATATAGGAAGGTATTACAAAGTTATGGTGACTAATTCTACCCGAGAACTACTAGGCAACTTTAAGTGTTTTATGTGCACTTTTGTTACTCAAGGCCAACTTTTTTATTTTATTTTATTTTATTATTATTTTTTAAATATATTTTATTGATTTTTTTTACAGAGCGGAAGGGAGAGGGATAGAAAGTCAGAAACATCGATGAGAGAGAGACATCGATCAGCTGCCTCTTGCACGCCCCCTACTGGGGATGTGCCCGCAGCCAAGGTACATGCCCTTGACCGAATCGAACCCGGGACCCTTCAGTCCGCAGTCCGACGCTCTATCCACTGAGCCAAACCAGTCTCAGCAAGGCCAACTTTTTTAGATGGCTTGAGCTCTTGGTAAGAAACATTCCATGCCTACCTCTATTTATCTCCATTTAAAAAAAAATTTTTTTTTTTACTTTCAAACTCAATCAATACTCACTGTGAAAAGAAGCCAGAAAGAAACATTGCAAATGTGCAAGTCATCACCATAAGCACTGAAAATAGAATGCTTTTACAAGTTCATTTTAGCTCATTTATCTCCTCTGTGTTTACCTAACCAACCACACCTATGTTGACATAATGATTCACAGAGAAAAATAAGAACCCATATTTAAGCATAAAGATCAACAACAAAAAATACCACCCAGGAAAATACTGTCATTGAGTCAAATCATGAGTAATTCAGAAAGATGTATAAATGAATTGTCAACCTAATGGCTCAGGTGCCAGAGGATACTAGTTGAAGCCAAACCTCTTGTCCATCTTTGAGTTCTTGTAGCTAACAACGTGATACCAAAAGAAGAGGCAGAGTGGGAGAGGAGAGGATCAAGGACTTGCATCAGACTCCAGCCCAGAACAAATTGCCTTTCCTGAATCAAAGGAGAGTTTGCCTGTATCATGTGCACAAGATATGAAAAGTAGCCAGACTGGGGTGGAGTGTAGGGGGTACCTGAATAATATATAAAACTATTAAACAGTGAAGTTCACTCCCTGATAAAATCAGTGTCTCAAAGCAAATATGGTTGAAGGTTAAGTATAAGTTCTCATCTAAAAATGTAAATGTCACCCCAATAAATTTAATAACATTTTTTAAAAAACATACAAACATACAGAGCCATTTGTAGATATGAAATATGATTATGATCTAGCCCATATTTTTGACTTTATATGGTTATCTACATAGTTTTATTTCCAAATTATCTGAATATTTTGAATCTACTTGCATTTCTCAATAGTGTTAATTTTTTAAAATATATTACATATATATTTTTTTTTATTAAGAGGAAAGGAGAGGGTAGAAAGTTAAAAACATCGATTTTTTACAGAGAGAAAGGGAGAGGGATAGAGAGTTAGAAACATCGATAAGAGAGAAACATTGATCAGCTGCCTCCTGCAGACCCCCTATCGGGGATATGCCCGCAACCAAGATACATGCCCTTTGACCGGAATCGAACCTGGGACCCTTCAGTCTGTAGGCCGGTGCTCTATCCACTGAGCTGAACAGGTTAGGGCAATAGAGTTAATTTTTATAACATGCTTGTATTATTTATACGGCTAATGTTTCCTAGAAATTGAAATGTTATTAAAGAAAAAAATTGGTACTGTATCTTTCTTTTTTTAATCCTCACCTGAGAATATTTCCATTAACTTTTAAAGAGAGTGGGAGAGAGAGGGAGAGACAGAAAGAAATATCAATGTGAGAGAAACACATTGATTAGTTGCCTCTTGCATGTGCCCAGACCAAGGCCCCGGGCCAGGGAGGGGCCTGCAACTGAGGTACATGCCCTTGACCGAAATCAAACCACAGGCCGACGCTCTATTCACTGAGCCAAAACAGCTAGGGCATTACTGTACCTTTTAAATGTGATTTTCTTTGAATACTTTATGTCTTATAGCGTAAATTCTGTATTATCATTTGTAACAGAAAAATATATAGAAAATAATGAGACCCAAATATCTATCAACTGATGAGTGAATTTTCACCTTTTTACTATTGTGAATAGTGTTGCTATGAACATTTTGTAAGAGTACACATTTTGTAAGAAAATATGTTTTCAATTCTTGAGTGTATAGGTGATAGTGGAATTGCTGGGTCATATGGTAATTCTGTAACTTTCTGAAGAACCACTAAACTGCTTATCACATCAACTACACCATTTTATATTAACAAAGGTCCCAATTTTATATGCACAAAGGTTCCAATTTTTCTATATCCTTACCAACCTTTGTTATTTTCCTTTTTAAAAAAAGTATTGTAGCCCTAGTGGTTTGGCTCAGTGGATAGAGTGTCAGCCCTGGGACTGAAGGGTTCTGGGTTTAATTCTGGTCAAGGGCATGTACGTGCAGGCTCCTCTGCCCCAGTCGGGGCACCTAAGATAGGCAACAATTGATGTGGCTCTCTCTCATCTGTTTCTTTCTTTCTCTTTGTCTCCCCCATTCCTTTCCACTCTCTAAGAAAGAATAAAAATTAAAAAATTCAATGGAAAAAAATATCCTTGGGTGAGGATTAACAACAAAATTTATAGCCACCCTTGTGGATGTGAAGTGGTATTTCATTGTGGTTTTTGTTTTGCATTTCCCTAATAATAAATGATGTTAAACACCTTTTCATGAGGTTATTGGCCATTGTCTATTCAAGTCCTTTGCTCATTTTTAAATCAGACTGTCTGTATTTTTCTTGTTGAGTTGTAACAATTCTTTATATAGTCTGGATACTAGACCTTTATCAGATATATGATTTGCAAATATTATCTCCCATGCTTTAGATTGTCTTTTCATTATCTTGATAGTGTCCTTTCGTGTACAAATTTCTTTTGTTGCCTGGGCTTTTGGTGTCATATCTAAGAATCCATTGCCAAATCCAAGATCATAAAGATTGACTAAGTTTTCTTCTAAGAGTTTTATAGTTTACATTTAGGTCTATGATCCATTTTCAGTTAATTTCTGTATATGGTTTGAGGTAGGAGCCCAACATCATTCTTTTGCATGTGGCTATCCAGTTGTCCCACTACCATTTGTTGAAGACATTATATTTTCCTAGTCTTGGCATTATCAAAATTCAGTTGACCATGGACATATGGGTTTATTTTTGGACACTCAATTCTTTTTCATTGATCTATATATCTATTCTTATGCCCCATGCTTTCTTTCTTTTTACAAAAAATAAATTTAAAAAAATAAATAAAAATAAAAAATAAATTTTTGTTGATTTCAGAGGAAAGGAGAAGAAGAGAGAGAAGCATCAATGATAAGAAAGTATCATTGATGGGCTGCCTCCTGCATGTCCACACTGGGGATGGAGCCCAAAACCTGGGCATGTGTCCTGATCAGAAATCGAATCATAACCTCCTGGTTCGTAGGTTGATGCTGAACCACTGAGCCACACCGGCCAGGTCACCATGCTTTCTTAATAATACAGGCTCATTACTTTCGGTATGAATTCGCCTTCAGAGTATACTTAAATAAATTCAATTTTTAACAATATTTTTGTTAGTGAGAGAGAGAAGTGAACTTTATTATGAAAGCAATTAGAAGGCAGTAAAGGTTTTTGTCTGAATAAGTGATGTGACTAGTCCTGTTTAGGAGAATAACGTAAGTGCTTTGCAGAGTAGTGCTGGTGGTAAGGCTGAGGCAGAGTTAGGAAGTTAGTTTTTAATCTATATATGAGATGATGAGGAGTAGGCAAGTAAGTCATAAGGAAGTTATAGTGTATAGTCTTTGTGATGCTTAACTTTTGACTACTATGAAGGAAGAAAATAACAGGGTTTTCAGATTACACTACCTCAAAAAATGGCCCATTGGCATACTGAAAATTTTAAGTTGAAGGAATTGGAGAAACAGCATGTACAGGAAGAACTTTCTGACCTTCCCCTGAAGCAGATCGTAAGACCCTCACATGAGCAGTGCCCTCTGCATACTTGGAAGAAAGAAGCATCCTTATCTCTGAAGACAGAGGGACCTAGAGAGGGGTCTGAATAAACAGGCTTTAGTAAGTTTCCCTAGTTTACTGCACTCAGCATATATTAATTTTGTCCTATCACACTTTCCACAACTGTTCACTCTTCATCACATCTAGCATAAAATCACTCGGATTTCATCGATTCTTTGGGTCTTCATTTCCTTAGGAAGGCTCCCATGTCATATAAAATTTATATAAAATAGATTTGTATGATTTTCTCTTGTTAATCTGCCTTGTTACAGGTGCCCCAGCTGAGAACTTGGAATGGTAGGGGAGAAGATATCTTTTCTTCCCCTACAAAGGCATAAAGACAGCACAGGTTTTATGGTCACTAGAGCTCCAACTGTGGCTCTGCTATTTTCCAGCTTGCTATGGGCAAGTTCCTTAAAGTTTTTAAATGCTATCCTAACACAGATCCATTCCTATTAATATCACAGAGTTAATGTGAAATACTGAGATAACATGAATGCTATTCAGTAAAGGTCAGTTTTCTTATTTTCCTTCCCCTCCCAGGCTCTTCACTATAATTTTGATGGCTGACTTTGTCATATAATTAAATGTCCTTGAGATTCAGCATTATTAAACTAATCTTTTAGGTTGTAGTTAAGGGTTGATGAGAAAATATGACCCTCTCTCTTCGCTTTGAGCTCAACACAATTATTTTCTAAATTTTTCGCTTTAGTATTACAGCTAAATGGTACAGTTTAATGTAAATTCCATGCTTTGGTTCATGCTGTCCCTCTGGAATACTCCTCTTCTGTGCCTTCCAGTTGGCTGGTGTAGCCTGTAGGACACATCTGAAATGTCAGTTTCTTCAGGAAGGGTATTCCTCTCTACCAAGTGAGTTTTGCCTTCTCTTTGTGTTCCCATATTACCATATTATATAATGTAGTAAATGCAATGATAAAGCACACTGTGTTATAATTACCCGTTTGTTTGTTGGCTTCCCCCTAATCACTACAAAAGGGCAAGAACTGTGTATTTTACTAGTATATTATGTTAGTGTTTCCTCAGTTCTCATCCTGGCTCTAGTACATAACAAACATTTAATAAATATTTACTGAATAAAGAAAACAAAGTTTAAAAACCATCCACCACCTATTCCAAATGTTTGCAAACTATACCCATTTTTCTGTCTTGAATCTATCACGTCCTACCTACCAGTCTGTCTTTATCTTCAGAGAAGCAGCTGTAATGGCTCTAAAAAAACTGATCCTGTATAATAAAAGTCTAATATGCAAATTGTCCCCTCGGCCAGGAGGTGGGGCCAGCCAGAACCGCTGAGGCCCCTCCCCCTGGCCAGCCCCACCCTGGCCAGCAGCAGGCAGCTAGGGGAAGGGAGGCCCTAGCCTGCAGCTGGGAGCTGCTAGGGACCCTAGATATGCACAAATTTTGTGCATTGGGCCTCTAGTCTTAGAACAAAAAACCTGCATTGCAGCTTGCCCCACCACTGTTAGCTGTGAAAAGTGGGGCAAGTCATTGAATCTTGTTGCCCTTGTTTCTTCATGTGCAAAATCAAAATAATTGGCTTTGTAACATGGCTTAAATGACATGAAATATAAAAGAACCTTACATAGTATCTGTCACATAGTGAGTTTCCCTCACTTATTACTTGTTTTTTTTCTCTTGTTAAAAATTTAAGTTAGAATATAGCTGGATGTGAAAAAGGATGTTCCATGAAAAACTGGGGTCTTTCATGCAATTAACTAGATTATTGCAAACATCCAGAGAACTCTGTAAAACTGCTTTTATTTTAGGTTCTAATTGTTATCTCTAGCACTAGAATGAAACTGTTAACAAAAATAAAACAAAGTAAAACACCCAACCTCAAAGTTATTGCCAGTCATAAATAATTTGAAAGTTATTTAAATGAAGATATATTGCCTCTATAATGGGGTGCTGTCTATAAATCAGGAATGAAAACAAACAAATAAAAGAGCCATTAATGTGAAATGCTGACAAATCTGTGTTTTCAAAGGACCTGTGATTGGTATTTTTAGAAGCTCTAATAAAGTACACATTCATGGTGTCTCCCCAATGCCACCACGGAAGGAACATGCTTAAAGCTGCCTGAATGTAGTGAATTTAGAGGTGCATGCTTGCAGAGTGAAGAAAATTTTTCACCTTCAACAAAGAAAAACCGTGGCTGGTATTTTAGAGAATGAACTGTAGCCCTCCAGAAACCAGAGCTCCTAACAAACTCACCGCAGGAGGCTTTAGAAAGAACACGTTAGTGTGATGCTGCCACCTACAGCCAGATTTTTCATCTGCTTCACTAAAAGAATGAAAAAGAACAATTCTAGCCATAGCATTCATTTTAGTAATCTTTCAGGTTGCTTAATTGAATAAGAAGGTCCACTTTAGCTACAAAAGAATTTGGGGGTGAGGTTTCTTCTGGTTAACAAGGAACCTATTTTAGTTTCACTTCAAGAGAAGTCTTATACAGAAGATACTTCCACCTCATACGAGTTTTACTGAATTTTTACCGTACACTTTCTTTCAGATAGTATTACTCCTAGAAATATTTTTTAAAATTCTGTTTGTATATGCTAATGATTATGTAAACTCACTTTAGAGTGAAGTTATAAACAGTCAGAAATAGGCAGGCTCTTGGGGGTGCTGATTGCAGACCTTCCCAGCTCTGCTCCGTGGCCACCTTGCTTGGCTTTTGCCTTTTCCCTCCTGTTTCGACAGCAAGCAGAAGGAAGTAAGATGGCAGCAGAGGGTACCTATCTTTTTCCTAGAGAACAATGCTGCCTTATAGGTAGCATCCTACTAATATATAAATCACACTTATAAAACACAGGACAGCCCCAGTTTTATGAAGATGAACATAATGCTCTCTATTTCTTTTTTAAAAATATATATTTTATTGATTTTTCACAGAGAGGAAGGGAGAGGGATAGAAAGTCAGAAACATCGATCAGCTGCCTCTTGCACACCTCCAACTGGGGATGTGCCCGCAGCCACAGTACATGCCCTTGACCGGAATCGAACCTGGGACCCTTCAGTCCGCAGGCCGACGCTCTATCCACTGAGCCAAACCAGTTCAGCAATGCTCTCAATTCCATTCTCTACCTTGTTAACAAGTTTAGTTGTTTTCAGCTAAAGTAATTTGATTCAGCAAATTGTACCACATATTTTTATGAATTTTTTTATGTCTCATTATGAGACATCTTATTATCCTCAAGCTAAGTTCACTTCTCATATATCTCAGTGCTCATTTGAAAACAAAATAAAAACAGTGTTCATAAGCTCTCTCAAATATCCTAAAATGAGATAGCTTATTTAGACTCTTATCGTGTTTTAGTGTATTTAGATTAAGATCAATGAGTTTCCCAAATGTGGATCAAGATATCATAAAAAAAGTATGTCATATAAAAATATTAATTTGTTGGTATCTTTCCAAGGGAAAAATTACATACAATTACTTGATGTTATACAACTACTTTTGCTCATCAGAAGCAGCCATATAACTAGACCATCCTTTACTCTCATTTGGCAGATGAGAAAAATAGACATGAAAAGGTTAGATGACTTAGTCAAGGTCATTTCATGTAATAAAGACTTAGAAGAGGTCTTATCATTAAGGTCTGTACTGAGGTCCTAGCAAGAATGTTAGGCCTCTGCTTTTTTACTTCAAATTTCACATCTGTAAAATAGGTATCAATTTATCAAACTGAACAGTAAGAGAATAATTTATGACAACTCATAAAATTCCAAAGAGATAGACTTGGGGAGAAAAATGAGATGCTGCCCAGCCGGTGTGGCTCAGCAATTGAGCATCGACCCAGGAACCATGAAGTCACCGGTTCGATTCCTGGTCAGGGCACATGCCCAGGCTGCAGGCTCATGCAGGAGGCAGCTGATGATCGATGATGTTTCTCTCTCTCTCTCTCTGGCTTAAAAAAAAATCAATAAAAACATATATTTATTTTAAAGAAAGGATGAAATGCTGTCTTGGGAAGTTTAAAAGAGAAGGTTTTTATCTAAACTTACAGTGATAATGTTTTGTTTTTATATCTTCAGTAGTAAAGGTTACTAAAAAGTCACTCAGTGCAGGAGTAAGTTATTCAGCTTGTTTATAAAATAGTTAAGAAAAGATTACCAGCAAGCTTATTGTAAAGGCTTAAATAGAAAAATCGAACTCTTCCACAATCAATTTTATGAAATACTTGGGATAAAACATATATATCTCAGTTATAATTATTTATCACTTTGAATTATGCCTATGTTTTCTCAAAACGCCAACTTATTTTTCATTTGAAAAGACAATTATTATCCCTTTATCGCCTTCAGATATTTTTGGTCTGGGCATGATATATAACTATCCGTTTGAATTCTAAGTCAACAGATGAAGGAAATATTTTAAGTGACAAATATTTAAAATAAATGCAGAAACATATGAATTCTTCAACCTCTTATTCAGCTTTCATTGTATTGCAAAACCATCAAACACACACACTTTTAACTTTTCTATTTTTGTAAACCAAAGATTTGGTAGATGGATTTTTAAAAATGTTTTTATTGATTTCAGAGAGAAAGACAGAGATAGAAACATCAATGATGAGAGAGAATCATTGATTGGCTGCCTCTTGCACGGCCCCCACTGGGGATCAAGCCAGAAACCTGGACATTTGCCCTGACTGGGAATCAAACTGGTGACCTCTTGGTTCATGGGTCGATGGTCAACCATGAGTCACAGCAGTTGGGCTAAATTTCTAATTAAACCAAAAATGTGCCCATAATACAGCCAATTATTTTATTAACTCTGAACAATTAAAAATTTTACAACAGAACAAGGTCTTGAATGAAAAAAGAATCTATACATAATACCAAATCTACTAAATAGGAGCAAGCAACTGGTATATTGTCTAGACACTTTAATTTGTTTTTCAAATATAATCTATGGTGATGGTTGTACAACTCTGTCCATATACTAAAAATCACTAAATTATACTTTAAGGATGTTAATTTTATGACATGTGAATTATGCCTCAATAAAACTTATTTTTTAAAAATATAACCCAAAGTTCTGTAAAAAAAATCCTCCTAAGAAATAATATATGTGCTTTTTCCATGTGAGCATCATATTTAAGCATATATACAAAAATGAAATAAGCAAAAAAGTGTTCACAGCAGCTCAGATAAGGCAATGTTATCATTTAGAGGATATGATCTGTGCTATAGTTATGAACCCCAAATTCTTATATCAAAGATTTGTGTGAAATTCCCACTGAAACCAGTGACCATTACACTACAAAGCTTAGGGCATAATTTGGCACATTCTGCCATATACTTATATTTTTAAAGGATTCCTTGTTACAACTTTCATCTGTTTTTGTTTAACTGACAAAAGGATCAAGCAAAAGTTATGCTCTTGTCGTGATATTTCTTTAAAGTAAATCTGGATAGAAACATGAAAGCTGACCCAATATAGCCATATAGATTTAAATTCACTGAAAACTTCTGGAAATAAATGTAACAGGCTCTTTCCATTTGGATTCTGAAAGGAGGAGGTGTTAGAAGGGTCATTCTTTTCTAGAAAAACATAGTTTTGATAGCATCAAAGAATCTTAGAGTCAGAAGCACTTTAGAGATAATCTGTTTAAATCCACTGCCCTTCTCGATGAAGAAATAGAGGCACAGAGAGGTTAAGTAATTTATGCAAGGTCACACAGTGTGTGAGTGAAGGGGTAGAGACTGGACCTCCATTCCCTCACCAAGGCTTTTCCTCCTCTCCTTCATCAGACTGCTGTCATCTGGGGAAAATAAAAATGGTTAGGTGTTCCCAGTTAAAAGAATTATATGTAGATGAGATTTTGTAATTCATCTCATAATAAAGAAAATTGTACATGGAGAGTTCGGGGGTGGGGGTGACGGGAAGGGTCAAACAGCAATCACATCGCTTTCCAAATGCCACTATGCCTCATGAAATCCCAAGAGAGTTTTAAAAATCAGCCACCTGAATGAGCCATGAAATGAATACTGTCATACTCTGCTAGAGAGAATGTAAATTGATACAACCATTCTGGACAACAATTTCACAATTTCTATCTAAAGCCTTTAAAAAGTTTTTAGTCTGCTGAAACCGGTTTGGCTCAGTGGATAGAGCATCGGCCTGCAGACTGGAGGGTCCCAGGTTTGATTCCAGTCAAGGGCATGTACCTTGGCTGTGAGCACATCCCCAGTAGGGGATATTCAGGAGGCAGCTGATTGATGTTTCTTTCTCATCGATGTTTCTGACTTTTGGTCCCTCTCCCTGCCTCTCTGTAAAAAAAATCAATAAAAAAAATATTTTAAAAAAGTTTTTAGTCTAACCTAACAACTCTATACCTAACAACTCAAACCAATGATCCTAATATGCTAAGTGTCCAGTCGTCCGGTCGTCCAGTCAACCAATCAAAGTGTAATATGCTAATTGATATGCTAAGGCTGCTCAGCTGCTCACTATGACACCCACTAACCACCAGGGGGCAGTCTACCAGTTGGCCAGTTGCTATGATGTGCACTGACCACCAGGGGACAGATGCTCCGACCAGTAGGTTAGCTTGCTGCTGAGGTCCGGTCAATCAGAACTAAATAACACGGACCAGACACACCCTGGAGCCCTCCTGTGGTCCCTCCCCGGCTGGCCAACCTCTTGCTTCCCACTCTGGCCCCAATCATGCACTGGTGGGGTCCCTCAACCTGGCCTGCACCCTCTCACAATCCAGGCTGAGGGACACACTTCCAGTGCACATATTTTGTGCACAAGGCCTTTAGTATAAATATAAACCACGATCTAAAAATATAACTTTGCAGAGAAATGTTCATTGCAATATTACTTATTATTATAAGAAGTGATACACATTAATGAGGCAATGGTTAAGAATATCATAAGATACTCATCTGGTGATAATCATTATAGCTAATAAAAGAAAATTTAAAGTAATTTAACACAAAAACAAAAAATTAAAATGTGATATAATGTTAAGCTTAAAAAGCAAAATATAAAATTTTATATATGGTATATAAAAACCTGTGCATAGAAAAATATATTGATTGCCTTTGGGTAGTATAAATATAGGTGGTTTTTCTTATATTATCTAATTTTTAAATAAAATATGTATTCCTTTTATAGTTAAAAATCTTTAGTAGATGTTATTTTTAATATAAAATGAGCTAACCAGTCAAAAACCAACTCAGAAAATATAATTGGAATCTACCATTGGAATGAAGTATTTATAGGCTTTGGATTCAGATGCCTTTTCACTACATCACATTCCCCAACACCATCATTTCTCATGTTGTTGCCAACTGCTTTTCTCTACAGAATCACGTACGATTAACATCTAACATAATGTACAGTTTGTTGAGATTCTAAAGAATACCATTCACTCCAGAGCTTATAAACACTGCATCCCTTTGATTTGCTTGGTCAGACTGCACCAACTAGAACCAACGGCACGTGTCTCCCAAACTTAGTTCAGGTGCTGAGGCTCCTCTAGCTGCTTCCTGAGAGGCTTCTAATTCAGGTCAGTCCCTCTCTTACTGCACATGGGCAAGCCCTGTTTTCTCTTTGTACAGGATCACATCCAAACGCACACAAAAGCATGAGGGGCCATAATTCCTCATCTCAGAAAATCCCGAGTTAACCAAAGTTCTCACACATTGATCTGGAAGGATACCAAACACTTGAAAGATAATAGCAACGGTCCTTTTAAGGAGAACAGAACATTGTTTCCATCAAGAAAAAGAGCTTCTAATGAACTATTCTGTGAAAATGTTCTTCATTTAAGGAAGACAATTTATTCAAGGGGATTTCAAAATTCCTGATAGCACCTTTAAAAAACATTCTCCTTGTTCTTACACTTTGGGCTAACGAGACCAGATAGAAGAACCTTTTGTTTCTGGCAGCATGACTCCCGTCCCAGCACTTGAAAGAAGAGGATCCCCCCTTTCCTGCCTGGATCTCAATAAGACAACCATGAAGGCAAACTGACAGCCTGGTTTCTGCTGTCAGAGATTTGCGCATCAATCAACGAGACTCTATGTGGCATCTGTTTTCAGTGATCACGTCATTTACCATCAACATCACATCAAACCCATGCTGTAAAAAGGGGTTCTTTCCCCCATATTTACAAGCAGATGATCTCTGGTTTCCTCTTTAGGCCTCTCGGGTTGGGAAGGAAACAGTGCAACAGTGTCTCCTGTGCCTCTGAGCATGGTGGCCCACGTGCATAGAAAAATATATTGATTGCCTTTGGGTAGTATAAATATAGGTGGTTTTTCTTATGTCATCTAATTTTTAAATAAAATATGTATTCCTTTTATAGCTAAAAATCATTAGGAGGGACACTTTCTAATGAAAAAGAATGAAGACTTAATCCTTGGCAGTACTTAACTTCATCCCAGTGTGTACTTTCTCTATATTCAATTAAACTGTGTTTTGAATTTTGTGTTGTTCATTTCAAAGTTAAGCATATCATGATCTCTGGTATCAGAACGCTCCTATTATTAAGCAGTTATTCACATTTATTTAATTTTGTATATGTTCATTTCCACACTTGCCTACTCAGCACTCATACTCTCAGGTTGCAAAAGCAATACCTAATAGCTAGTTAAATTTGGAGGACAGTTAGATCAACAGAAGGATCCTAATTTTAGACTCCCGAGAGAAAATTATTGGTGTCAGGACATATCCTGATAGTTTCACAGGTTTGACATAACATGCAGTGGGAAATCACTCTGGATGAGTGCCACAAAAACCCACACAAATACAAGTTGGCTTTTTAGTATTCTTTCAGATCCTTGATGGAGGAAAAATGCATGTCTGGGAGCAATCAGTCTCAACCATATATCTTCTTCTGATGCAATTTTGTGAATCCGAAGTGATAAAAAGAAGTTGTGGCTTCTGACATTACTAAATAAATTCTGAGGTACTGTTTGAATCAATCAGGTTATTTCTTCCCCTAAAATAAGTCCAGTATGTTTACACTCCTTACCATATGTTAGAAGAATGCATTTAGAAACTTCATGATGAGTTAATTTATTTTTTTAAAAAGGCAGTGGCAAGGGGGAGAGCCCATGTAGAAAAGTGCAGTGCTGCTCCAACTCTTTTTTTTCCCCTTCCATATTTCCAGGAACTTTTCTAATTTTGAAGATCTGCTCCTGGGGAATGGCTAGTTTTTTATTACTTCTGCTTTGGGAAAGTTTGACAAGCAGTGCTGTACCCATCTTACATGTTCAGTGAGGGTAGCATGTTCCATACGTGTTCAGAGTTAGCTGAGGAAGGGCAACTACCTTTCCTGGTCTCAAAGTAACTACTGAAGAAGTTAGGGTGTAAGACAGAATCATGGTGTTTTAATGTCTGCCGTTCCTAAGGAGCAAAATAGCCCTTTGCTCTAAGACCAAGTATAGGTCTAGTTTTCTCTCTCTACTCTGATCTAGAACAGTTATTTTCTATTCTGGCACATAACCATGTCCAACATATTTTCCTGCTAAAACAGGACTTACTTAAGGGTATGATGAACATGCTGTGATTCCTCTAGCCCTAAGCACATTTTTATTGAAATGATCTCTTCTTTCTTTGCCTTAGAAATCTCAGGGACAATGCTAGCAGACTTTAAGAAGTGTTATGGAAGCAATTCGTTAATGTTTGTGCAGCACTTCAGAAATAAAGTACTAAATATTGTAGCGGGTAGCAACTTAATAAGATAATTAACCAACCATTTCTAACTTGAAACTGTATAAGTTTGGGCATGTCTTACTTCTGAATATTCTTTCTCCCTTTTATTGGCTTTAGCATAATACTGAACAGTGATGACTCAATTTGAGTGACAAAAATAAAAGAGAGACATTTTTTAGTTTGAATAAGAATTACCTTACTATTTAGCAGCAGCATTTCCTCTCAGTATACAGAATTTATTTTTCATTTTAACATGCCATTTTTTGTGCCTTGAGTAAAAAGACCGCTAAAGGTAAACACCTGAGCTAATCTCTAGTTAGAAAAGCATATGATCATTGGCTTTGCTTTACATTTGAACAAGGACACTCTTTAAGAAGACAACCAACGCCTCCCAGGGTAGAAAGCGACTACTCATTTCTGTTGTATATATAGTTAAACCTTCTATTATGTGTCCTCTTAATAATTATATGTTTTTGCAGTGTGTACTGTCTCCTGATCGCTGAGCTCATACCAACTATAATCCTCTCTAAACAAATAATATTCGAGTTCCAATCTACTGGCAGAGACCATTTCCCTCCATCTTTTTCTAGCACTCCAGGACCCAAGCAATGAGAATCTAAAACTATTTTAAAGGAACAATTAGAGTAAAATGACAATTAGGAGCTACTAGAAACTCATAAAATATTTAAATGCCTTTACCGATATATATATATATATATATATATATATATATATATATATATATATATACACACACACATACATACATATTTCTGGCAAGATGTGATGTTTAAACCATAAGTCATTCTTAGCTTAAAGTATATTGAAGACAAGTAAGCAAAAGATAAATGAAACAATAATTTCAAATCAATAACAGAAAAATCATTAGACATGTATATTTTTAAAATAAAAATTAGTCTCATTTATCTTGCTGAATATTAGGTTTAAGGCTATCATTACTATATTATTACTCTTACAAGGTGGTTCATCCAATTTTGTATTCTCAATGCTTAACACAATATGCCAGGAACAATAATGAAGTCACTTAATAAATATTTGGTGAGTGAGAGAATGAATAAATGAATGGGTGAATGGACAATGTACTCTAAATATACACTGCAGTTTATATATAAGCTTGTACTTTACTGATGTTTTTACAGACGTTTCTGAAACAAAGATATAGGAAGCAAACATCAAAAATCAAAAACCTTTAACTTGAAATCTCAGACTCATTTGAGAGTATAGGAGGGGGGCATTGAAGAAGTTGTTTTAGAAAAAAGGAAAAGGCATAATTCGAGGTAGTTGGAAGACTTAAGATAGATTGTTAGGTTAAAATTGAACTTTACTGCCAACAATTTTCAACTTTTGTTTTAGATAACTTCTATTATTACTTCTCAACTTCATTCAAACCTATACAATGTACAAATAATTTTTATATGTAAAGGAACATATTATTTCTGTGAAGTATATTTAATTTTTAAAGCTATAACCACAGGCAGAAAGTATAGGGAAGCTGATCTTCTTGCTGAGAGGGAACACATTTGGAGTTCTCATTGAGATCAGGGTTAAGAATACCCACAGAAGTGTGTTTATTGAGGGCAATACAGAAAATCTTGGCATGTGTTATCAATTTGGGAACAAGTACATGTATCTACTTTGGCATAAGGCAATTTGTTAGACCCAGAGGCAGGATTCTAAGTGATGTACTAACAAGGAAAAAATAAGAAAACCATTTTTAAAAAGCACATAATTAAATTCAGAATAAAAACACTACCCCAAATAGTTTATACATAAAACATACCACCTTGTGGAATAAAAGATAAATGCTTTACTATGTTCTGCCACTTGTGAATGATGTCATCACTATGATTATATGAAGAAGAAACTTCTTAGCTGCAGATGCTTAGCTACAGATGGTCACCATTCTCTCTCTGGTAGGCCTTGTGTTCGTAAGTTAGTATAATTTTTGTTCAATTCAATTGCATAAAAACCACACTGCAAAAATACACGTTGCCTTTCTCACTGCTATTGGTGGATGAGCATATTGTTTTATCTTATTACTCTCTGTCTTTGCTAATGTGTTTTTCTATATGGTTTATTCTGTTAGGATGGTGATAACAAGTTTTGCCTATATAACCAGAACAGACTTTTTAAAAAATATATTTTATTGATTTTTTACAGAGCAGAAGGGAGAGGGATAGAAAGTCAGAAACATCGATGAGAGAGAGACATCGATCAGCTGCCTCTTGCACGCCCCCTACTGGGGATGTGCCCACAGCCAAGGTACATGCCCTTGCCGGAATCGAACCCCGGACCCTTCAGTCCCTAGTCTGACGCTCTATCCACTGAGCCAAACCGGTCTCGGCCAGAACAGACTTTTTAAAACCTCCTTTCTCTTATTTTCTAAGTGGATCAGAAGTTTTTAAAAAAGGTTTATTAAAGCCCTACCCAGGCTGAAACCAGTTTGGCTCAGTGGATAGAGCGTCGGCCTGCGGACTGAAAGGTCCCAGGTTCGACTCTGGTCAAGGGCATGTACCTTGGCTTTCGGGCACATCCCCAGTAGGGGTTGTGCAAGAGGCAGCTGATCGATGTCTCTCATCGATGTTTCTGACTTTCTATCCCTCTCCCTTCCTCTCTGTAAAAAATCAATAAAATATATTTTAAAAATAAATAACTAAATAAAGCCCTAGCCGGTTTGCTCAGTGGATAGAGCATTGTCCTGCGGATTCGATTCCGATCAAGGGCACATGCCAGGATTACAGGCTCGATCCCCACTAGGGGGCATGCAAGAGGCAGTCACTCAATGAAGTAAAAGAGTATCTTTGCTTGAATGCAAGCGAGTTTAATAAACCTTTTTTTTTTCTTATTAATACAGTATTTATTTGTATTCCTTTTTTCAAACCTGAGCCAACCACTTTCCCCAGGCTGCCTAGGGAGGTATAGGAAAAGGAACATACAGGGCAGACAAGACACAGGAAAAAGAACCATGGGAGGTGGAGACAGCTTCTTTGCATGTTGAAGAGGCTGAAAAAGGCCACCATCAGGCAGAAGAGCCCCATGGCCTCTGAGAGGGCAAAGCCCAGAATGGCGTAGGAGGAGAGCTGTTGCTCCAGAGAAGGGTTCCTGGCATAACCAATGATGAGGCTCCCACACACAATCCCAATTCCAGCCCCAGAGCCTGCCACCCCGACTGTGGCAGCCCCAGCCCCAGTGAACTTGGCTGCTGTGTCGATGTCCCTTGCAGTGGCACTGGTTTGGAAGCTGCGGCTAGAAATAAGCGAGGTCAGGGAACTGGGCCTGCCAAGCTGCTGAGGCTCTCATCTGTCAGTGTCTCTGGTCCTTTCAGCACCACTGCAGGCACTGACGGCTCAGGGGACAGGCGCTCCTGACCAAGGAAGGGTGGAGACAAACTTGGAGCAGGCATCCATTTTCAAGGGATGAGGGGCGCTGCTCCCAGTGCAGAGAAGACAGAGAGGGGATAAACCTTTTTTTAAATATATTTTTATTGATTTCAGAGAGGAAGGGAGAGGGAGAGAGAGACAGAAACATCCATGATGAAAGAATCATCAATTGGCTGCCTTATGCATAGAGCCCACAACAGAGGCGTAAGCCCTCATTGGGAATCAAACTGCAACCTCTTGGTCCAGAGGTCAAGACTCAACCACTGAGCCATGCCACCAGGCTAGAGTGAGTTTTAAGTGGGCTTTCCAGACAGTAATATTCTTTCTGTTTAGCAACTACATACAACTTACTCAAAACCTATCAATCTCTGTGATTTTTGTATTTCATGTCTTAAAAATAATGCTAAAGTTTCACTGTGATGAAATAAAGCTATTTTTTGTATTTCCTAATTGCAATTTTAAAAAGAAAACCATGTATTTTATTCTGAGATTCATCTTATTGTACTTGCATTTTAAAAACAGGAAAATAAAAACACTTCTGATTTTCCCATCAGCTATGGAAAGCAATGTATTTGCTTCAAGACAAGAATTCATTATAGGTATTTACCCTATGGCACATACTAATTCTGCCATATTACAGAAGTTTGATGACAGCTATCTTGCAATTTCTAATTGAAGGAACGTTAAGCAATTGTGCTAAAACCATGTTCAATGTCTATAGCAATGAAGAAGCCCAGATATTGGAGAGGAATATTTCACTGCAGTTATTAGAATTCAAATTCTAGTTTGTAAAACTGCCAGCTGCAACCTACTTGTGATATACCATATGAAGAGGAACAGATGAACTTGATAAAAATGCTTTATTTGTAAAAGCAGAAATCTGCTATTTAAAATTCACACTAGTTGGTTAAAAAATACAAGTTTGATTTTGGACTATTGCTTTAAATTAACAACAAGCAACCTAAGTAAAAACTCTACAGCATCCTTAAAAATATGCAACATCAGGCACCTATAGCTTCCTTCTTCTGAAAAGTTTTTTTTTCTAAATATGGGATTAGAATACCATTTATATCATTTCCTTTGTCTTAAAGAATAAATATAAAAAAGATGTTTCTTGGATTTATATTTGATAAACAAATGTTCTACATTTCCAGTTGAGTGTTATAAAAAATATGAATTCCAGTACAGTAGGTTTCTTTGGAACAAAATTTACATATTTGCCAGTGAGGAAAAAAAGGAATCATCCTATACAATAAAAAACTAACATGCAAATAGACCGAACAGTGAACAATCAGGTGCTATGATGCGCATTGACCACCAGGGGGCAGATGCTCAACGCAGGAGCTGCCCCCCTGATAGTATGCTCCCACAGGAGCCAGGGTCACAACTGGCAAGCACAGCAGCAGTGGCGGGAGCCTCTCCCGCCTCCATGGCAGTGCTAAGGATGTCTGACTAATGGCTTAGGTTCACTTAAGCCTTTGGTCGGACATCCCCCAAGAGCTCCCAGACTGAGAGTGGGCACAAGCCAGGCTGAGGGACTCCCCCCTGCCCCAGTGCATGAATTTTGTGCACTGGGTCTCTAGTCTATATATAAAAGCCTAAGCAACCATTCAACCATTAGCTATGACATGCACTGACCACTAGGGGGCAGACGCTCCAACCGTTAGGTTAGCTTGCTGCTGGGTCCAGCCAATAGGGACTGGGTGAGATGGGCCTGACACATCCTGGTGCCCTCCTGCAGTCCCTCCCTGACCCAATTGTGCAGTAGTGGGGTCCCTCGATCTGGCTTATGCCCTCTCACAATCTGGGACCTCTAGGGGATGTCAGAGAGCCACTGGCCAAACCAAGGGATCCCACTAGTGCATGAATCCATGCACCAGGCCTCTAGTGTTAAGTAATATCACTTACTAAACTTGACTTAGACAAGCCTATGTCATCATTTCCTTCTCCTCTTCCTCCTTTTCCACCTTGTTCTTATTCTGGTAGCAATTGATGTCTGGCCGCAGTGCGCTCAGTGACTGAGCACTGACCTAGGGACCAGGAGGTCACGGTTCAATTCCCAGTCAAGGAATATGCCCAAGTTGTGGGCTAGATCCCCAGTTGGGCAGATCAATGATTCTCTCTCATCATTGATGTTTCTATCTCTCTCTCCCTCTCCCTTCCTCTCTGAAATCAATAAAGACATCCTATCTAATAAAAGAGTAATATGCAAATTTGACCATACCTTTGCCACACCTACAAGCCATGCCCAAAGCCACGCCCACCAGCCAATCAGGAGCAGATTATGCAAATAACCCCCAACCAAGATGGCTGCCGCCACTGAGAGTAGGAGGAAAACTTGGGTTTCCCAGCAACAGAGGAAGCCAAGGCCTGCTGTTGCCTGCCTAAGTCTCCACTCAATGTTACAAAGTTTCAATTATAAAAGATACAGAAATGGCAGCAGCCACTGAACTGGAGAGAACAGAGGCTTGGGTTTCCCTGGCAACGGAGGAAGCCAAGCTTTCAGCCTGCCGAGGCCTAGGCTACAAAGTTTCAAACAGAAATGCCACCCCAGAGTGAGCAGAGGGCTTGGCTCCGCTCCAGGCTACAAAGTTTCAATTGTAGACATAGATTAATCCCAGATACCAGGGCCTCCGCTTGGGTTGCTGGGGGGCGTGGCTGGCCTGCAAACCTCCACAGGCCCCTCGCTCAGGCTGCCCCTCACCCCAAGGGAAGCCACACCTGATCTGGGACACTCTTCAGGGCAAACCAGTGGCTCCCACCCATACACCGGGCCTCTATCCTATCTAATAAAAGAGTAATTTTCAGATTGACCATTACTCCAACACACAAGAGGGCTTCCCCTATGTGGTCAAAGATCCTGCCCCCATGTGGACACAAGATGGCCACCACAAGATGGCCAGCAGGGCAGGGCAGTTGGGAGGGACCAGGCCTGAAAGGGAGGACAGTTGGGGGCAATCAAGCCTGCAGGGGAGGGCAGTTAGGGGTGACCAGGCTGGCAGAGGAGGGAAGTTGGGGGCAAACAGGCTGGCAGGGAAACAGACATCAATTAGGCTGGCAGGGTAGTGGTTAGCAGGTGATCGGGCTGGCAGGCAGAAGGGGCTAGGGGCAATCAGGGAGGCAGGCAGGTGAGCAGTTTGGAGCCAGCAGTCCTGGATTGTGAGAAGGATGTCCGACTGCCTTTTTAGGCCTGATCCTACCGGGGTGCATGAAATTTGTGCACAGGGAGCGGGGGATGTCCCTTAGCCCAGCCTGCACCCTCTACAATCTGAGACCCCTCGAGGGATGTCCAACTGCCCGTTTAGGCCTGTCCTAGTAGGATCGGGCCTAAACGGGCAGTCGGACATCCTTCTCACAATCCAAGACTGCTGGCTCCAAACTGCTCACCTGCCTGCCTCCCTGATTGCCTGTAACCGCTTCTAAATTACGTGAACTCATAAATATGTTTCATTTACACCTAATGATAGCAAATTGGTTCACAGTGGCACTAGAGTAACTCTGAAGAGACATAAATTTTGTTTCAAAATGGAACAAAGTTTTCTAATTGTAATGAAGAAGAAAATCCAATTAGTCCCAATGGCCAATGAAACACGGTACCAGAAATTTCAAAAACAGAAAAAGAGATTGTATTCAACATGAATGCCAGGGAAAGAATGCTTCCCGAAGGCTCTAAGATTCCCCATGGGAAATAAGTCCCTTTAGCTCCTTAAATTTCCATATCTATGCTTTTCATCAACACCAAGTATTTCCTCAATTTTCAAATTTCTGGTTTGGTATTTTAGTTTCCTTTATTAAAATCCCTGTCATTACTCTGAAATTTCCTCCTCAGTTTAGAAATCCTGAATTTATGGAGGTCTTATGATTTTGTTTTCTAATAGTATCAAGTTTTTCCCTTTAATGTAACCAATGAAGAAGAATATAAACAAGGACTGGACAGGGGGCACTGGCATCCAAAGATATTTCACCCTTTTTAAAAATGTCTTGCTTAGGCAGGTGCTGGACGTGGAGGCCACGGGGGCATAGACTACAAAGGAGACAGGACTGAACCTCACATCACCCTGTTTGGCCCCGGAGGATGGCTGGTTAGCCAGAGACGGGTAAGATTCCTCAGGGAAGGAACAACCTAAGACAGGCACAGTCGCAGAGGGGCCAACAGGAGAGAACTAAAAGATCAACAGAGGTGGGGCACAGACCCTCATCCACAAACCTTGCAGGGGCCTGAACTCTCACCCCTTCTGAGGAAGGTCTCCTACCCCCACGGCTGCTACACCTCCCACGCACAACTCACACCGGGACCCAGGTGGTAGACAGAGACTCGGCCAGCAATAGCTGCCCTATATCTAAATTTAATTTATTATAAGGAATGCTGAGGACCTACTCAAAAATGCAAATATTCCTTTCCACAAGTATTTACTGGGTAAACTAAGATTTCTGCTTGAGTATTAAAATTGACAGTAAAATAGTAATCAAGTTTTCAGATTAATTTAAATTGGACAAGTGAAATAAGTGAATACTCAAGAAAATCTAACTGTACTGGACAAAAAGCTTTTCCTAAAACATTAACTAAATTATCTATTAGTAGTTCATCTCACTGCAAAATTGCCTAACATCCAAAGAACCTAAAGCAGTAATATTTGTATGCAAAAATTAAAATTTAAAATTACCAAGACTGCAAGATAAAATTTCCAAAAGCCCCTATTAACCAAAAAAAGGGGGGTGGGGGACAATGAGGTAATATCGTGTAAGGAAAAATATCCTATAAGTAAAATACATGTAGAAAATTCTTACTCCAGAAAAGAAAATTCCATTTGTAAAACCAGCTGCAGGACACCCATAAAAAACACACACGTGGTGTCAAAATAAGCCAAAGGAAAATCACTTAGGCAGAAATAAAAAGAATCCCAAGTCTATTTTGCAGAGAGGATCCCTTTGTTAACCTTTGGTCGAGAATGTGTTTGTGTGTTTGCAGAGAACAACTCCAAGACCATGTGGGTTCCTGCGACAGTGAGGAACTGACAGGCCTGTTCCAGCCACGAGGACGGTCCAGAGATGGGGGACGCTGACGACACCTTGCCATGCTAGCAGTCAGCAGCTGTGCATGGCTGCAGGCGGCCCAGGACCAAACCAGAGAGGATGGATCTTGCATTGCCACGATGTGTCCACCATCTGGATACCATTGCTGACATGTACACATGAAGAACTATTTGACATTGAAACTGGGACTCAGAACAGTTGGACATTGAAACTGACACTCAAACTTTTTTTGCTCTTATACGTTTGTTTTCAGTATGCAGAGGCAAGATATTTTTGAAGAAAAGAAACAGGGGAGAGTGATTGATATAGAGGCAGGGTGGCCTCGAACAGGCTGTCAAGCTACAGGGGGAAGGCTGGAGTGGAGGGGAGGCAGATGCTGGGGGAGATCAACCGAAGGACTTGTATGCATACATATGAGCATAACCAATGACTCTGGGGTGGGGAGGGAGGCAGGTGGGGACATGTGCTGGGGGGAGGATATTGGGGGGGGAGGAAAACATGTACTACTATTAAATATAAGTTATATTGTAAATAAAATTTTAAATAAATAAATAAATAAATAAAAATGTCTTGCTTATTGTCTCCTGGATCTCTAAGAAAATGCCCACATTTATGTCCTGGCCATGCAGGCCAGCCGAGGCAGGGAACTAAGGCTGACCCTGGGGCACAGCAGACTGAGAATGGGCTGTTCTTGAATGAGGATGGACTGCATTCCAAGGGTGGTCCTGGAGGCATAGGACTCCCAGCCAGATTACTATATCCTTTCTTTGAACAGAAAGGACAATCATAATTAACAGCATAATTAAAGTAGAATGGTACTTTCAGATTGAGTTAGCCCTATTAGTAAAGGAAGAGAAGCCTAAGAGAGAACAAGGCTGGACAGACACCCTGTCGGACCCAGGAACAATCAGAGGGAAAAGCCAACATGGCAATGTACAATCCCAGCCTCCCCCTCGGGAGGAGAGCTGTCCTGATAAGCCTCCAGTCGCCATGAGGTCACCGCACCACCAGAAACCACCTTTTCAGGCTGTGAAAGGAGTTGGAGCAGTAAAAAAAAAAAGTTAAAAATGCTGCTGGAAGACCCAGGTGACTAGCTAGACTAAAAGAAGGGGGTGATTTGAAATTCAGCGATGGCTATCTGGGAAAGGGAGCTCATGGCTAGCCCTGGTGTGCTTCCAGCAGATGTAAAATTTCCAAACCCGGGAGCCTCAGTGGGAATTTAACAACATTGACCATAGAGGGCACCTGAGAGACCTTAGGGAGCTAATCATTAAAGGAATAGGAAAGCAGTTCCCAGTCTTAGAACCTAGATAAAGTCTTTAATATTCAACAAGGCAAAGAAGGGGTCTTCCAAATTCACCAAGACTAAAAGATCAAAAAGTACCCTGGGCCAGACCCTGAGAACCTGTTGGGCCAACAAATATTATAAATTACATTTTGTCATCAATAGTTGGCCTGACATCTCAAGAAGGTGGCTTAGGGAAGGGCTGCCCAGAGGGCCAGAAACAAGTGGCAGCACTAATCTTAGATGATATATTTCTAAGGAAGAATGTAGCAGTTTATACATAATTTCCCAAAGTCTTTGGTAACTTAAAACTTTGGAGTTTGCTGAAATAAATAATTTTCTTAAATATTTAGGTATTTTAAAATGAAATATTAATGTGTTTGCCTCATGAAAAATCTAGAGGATAGATATGAGTCTATTAATTAAATATGTCTTGTATTTTATTTGAGATATAGCCTTAAAATATAAGTGTATTACTAATCTGAGAAATGCTAAGTATTTAACTTGCCACCTAAAATAAATTTTTTAAAAATATATTTTATTGATTTATTACAGAGAGGAAGGGAGAGGGATAGAAAGTCAGAAACATCAATGAGAGAGAAACATCGATCAGCTGCCTCTTGCACACCCCCTACTGGGGATGTGCCCACAGCCAAGGTACATGCCTTGACTGGAATCGAACCTGGGACCTTTCAGTCTGCAGGCTGACACTCTATCCACTGAGCCAAACCGGTTTCGGCTAAAAATTTGAGGTTTCTAAGAGTTAAAAGTTCAAATTAAGTTGGGAGAAATTTTATGGTTGTAAAAATGCATAAAGTATAGAAATTCATTTTTGAGAAAAATCTTATAATTTCTCTGAAAAATTAGCTCAAAGTATATTTTGTAGTCTTTTTTTTTAAACATATTTTATTGATTTTTTACAGAGCAGAAGGGAGAGGGATAGAAAGTCAGAAACATCGATGAGAGAGAGACATCAATCAGCTGCCTCTTGCACGCCCCCTACTGGGGATGTGCCTGCAGCCAAGGTACATGCCCTTGCCGAAATCGAACCTGGGACCCTTCAGTCCCCAGTGCAACACTCTATCCACTGAGCCAAACCCGTCTCGGCTATATTGTAGTCTTTATGTGGAATATGTGTGGTAAAATTTCACCTGGGATATGGTATTTTATTGGTCTGATTAAAAAAAAGAGGATTAATTAGTCTGAATCAAATTTTTTAATATTAAAAAACAGTTTAAATTTAATTCATGTCTTTTAGAATAATTACAAAAAGTGTGCTGATAAATGTTAATCTAAGAAATGCTGGATACTTACTTTTTGTAAATTATGGAAAAATTAAGGTTTCTAAGAATGAAGAATTCTTAAAAAAAAAAAAAGTTCTGTACAAATTGCTGATAGTGTGACAGAAAGAAAGAATATCAGAGTGGAGATGCTTAATGGAAGGACTGAGGCATGGTTATGCATTTTGAAGGAAAAAGAAGGTGGTTTCTAAAGGTGGTTATTTCTGGAAATAATAAAAATGTTTTTGAAAGTTGTAAGAATGTCTGTGGGAAGTCATAAGAAGTTTATAAAAACGAAATGTTAAAAGAAAATTGATTAAATGATACAGGCCAGTAAGCCAAGACAGAGCAGGGAAACTAAAATATTAAAATAGCAGTTTGCAACCATCTAGAAAACTCTGTCTTTCCTAAACCAAGGACACTTAAGAGTCAATGATTTGCATTTTGCAAATAGAGGTTAAATAACTTATGCCAAAGTGCTCAGGAAGACTAATGGGAGAAATCCATTAGTGTCATTCGTTGTCCATAGCCAAGGACAAATGAAGTTAGAAAATAAGCCTTATTTTGGTTAATTCTTTTCTAGTAAAATAATTGTTATTTTTAGCAGGTACTTAATAAAAAGATTATATTTATCTTTTAATCAGAGGAACTGAAGTTTGCTGTCCTATGTTCCTGTCTAATACACTTTTAATATATAATCTTTTGGTAAAATCAAGTCTGACAACCTTCCAAGGATTTAAATTTTAAGAAAAGGTTTTTTTCCTAGAGTTGGCTGTAGGTGATTCCAATAGGCCCTGGAATGCCTCAAGATCTTCCTACAACATTAACTAGAGACCAATTTCTTAAGAACTGTGTACTGGGTATCTCTTCTACTTTAATCTCTCTCAGGTTAGAAGGCTTCCAGACCCAAGGTCCTCTTAAGTTTCCGGTTTATTGCCAACGACTGGAAGATTATGTTTGTTCTAATCAAGATTTGGAAGGGAAGCAAGCTGGAACCCTCCTGGGAAGGACCTTACCTGTCTTGCTTACTACAGAGTCTGCTGTTCAGATTGCAGAGTGAGGTTAGACCCATCACACACGGGTTAAGGGTGGACACACCTCAACTTGAACAGCCATACTAGGACATATCCCCTTGAAAGTGATGCTAAAAACTGTGAGCTGTCTTAATAACCATCATGTAGTGGGCTCTATTTGCTTAAGGAATCTGGCAAATTGCAGGGACTTACAATGTGGGATGGAGAAATGTATACAATCTGGATCATGCTTACCCAGTTATCAATTATAGATAACTTGAATGACTTGGATATTTCAGCCTTTAGGTCAAAAGATTGGCTAGGACTAGATTTAGGAGTAGATGTCACAGGACAAGATCCCCTAGGCCACTGCCACCACCGTGCAAATAGAAGTAGGATATAAGGGAAGGTATGCCTGGGTGGAATGGATTAAATACAATTGGCCATCCCTTTCACGTTGGCATATCGTAAATCTTTTACAAGAGTGTGGTGGATTAGTTATATTTTCTAGAACCAGCAAAGGCTTATTAACGAGGCTTGAGATGCAGCTAAAGGGATAGTGAACAGCTAGATGCCAGCAGGAGGGTGCCCTGAGAGAACAGGCAGAAGAAGGAGGAAGGTATGTAATGTTGGGGCCAGGGCTGTGCATTCATCCCCGACAACACAGCAGACAGACCATCTCTGAGCCTAAGGCACTGGCAGTTTTAGTGACGAGTGAGCTGGGGCCTGGGATCGAGGTCCTTTCTCTGATGCACTAGAGCAATGGTATCCACTTCAATCCTTTGAGTAGGAGCTACAGTGATGGGATATCATCATCCCATGTCTTATCCAAGGATTAATTGAAACAGCATTGACCAAACAGCAAATTAATCTCCTCCTAGACAATGCAGAGCATGAAAGTCAATGAATGTCAGCCAAGTTTGAAGAAAAGAGTTTAAATAAAGAAAAGGGGGGGAATTGTGAGAATAAACAAGCCATCTTTTCTGTCAAAGGACAGTTTAGACAGCCGCCATTTTGGACTGTGTGACTTGGCAGCCACCATGCTGGCCGCATGGTGTATAAACTCACATGGGGGCCGCCATCATGAAATTGCAAAGGCCAATCCCTCCCTTTGAATTAGCCAATCGGGAAAGACTGTGAGCCTGAGCTCTAATCAAGACCAAAGGACAGGTCATGTCCGTCAGGGATTATAAAGCTGAGCAGACCCATCTGCTCGGTGTGCACGCAATTTCAGACTATTTGTGTGCACCCTTCTACGTAGAAGTAAATATGTTTTCCTTGAAAAAAAAAAAAAAAAAAAAGGCCTCTCCAGGTAGAGGCCTTTTGCAGACCTGGCTGTAGGCGGCCGGAAGGCGGGGCTGAGCGGGGCAGCAATGGCAGTCCACCGCCCCCATTGATCGCCACAGCGGCTGCAGGCGGCGGGGACAGGCTTGGGCCAGGCCCAGCCAGCGGATCAGTTGTGGTATCCGCTGGGTTTACAAGGCCAGGGGAGGGAGGTGGGGAAGCCTCTCCCAAGAGGCTTTTTATCCTCCGGCCTTGGAGTGCGCTTGGGCGGGGGCGGGGCCAGGGCCAGGCAGGGGATCGGCCACACGGCTGGGTGATCCACTGGGTTGCCAAGGCTGGGGGAATAAAGCCTCTTCCAACAGGCATTTCTCCCCAGGCCTTGGGGTGAGCTTGGGCCGGGGCTGGGGGCGACCCAGCCAGCAATAACTGGATCACAGAGTGACCACTGGATGGGGTTCCCTGGCCGAAGTCCCCTGCCCAAGAGCGAAAGCCTCAGCCAGAGGCTTTAGGCCTTGGTCAGGCTGGGGGTGAGTGGTCAGTAAGACATCCTCTGAGGGCTCCCAGTATGTGAGAGGGGGCAGGTTGGGCTGAGGGACCGTCCACCCCCAGTGCACAAATTTTGTGCAGCAGACCCCTAGTAAAAAATAAACAAAAATAAACAAAAACCTACTTATATCTTTAAAAATTAGAAGTCAATAAAACATTTAGAACAGTACCTAGTACATAATTCTATATTAGCATATATTCTTATTAATATATTTTTATTCTAACTCTTTTGTAAGTGTTCCTTATTCTCACCTGGCCTCTTCTCCCTGTATAATCATATATTTTGGAGGGGGACTTATTTTCCTATTCAAACTTATATTGAACTTAACTGTTTATATTTTCCTCTCCATCAATAAAGAGTAAACTACTTGAGAGCAAAAACCATGGATTTTCTTTGTATTGGCCTTCTCTCCAGTGCCTAGCATATTGCTTTTCAGACATTACATCTTTTTTAAAGATGTTATTTTATTTAATTACTAGGGGCCCAGTGCACAAAATTTGTGCACTGGGGATGGGTGGTCCCTCAGCCCAACCTGCCCCCTCTCACATACTGGAAGCCCTCAGGGGATGTCCTACTGATAGCTTACAGAGGATTTTAGCCTTGGGAAGGGGACCTCTGCCAGGGTACCCCAGTGCCCTGCAATGGATCACAGGCTCCGCCCCTGCCCTGGCCTGTCCAGGCCGAAAGCCTCTGGCTGAGGCTTTTGGCCTGGGCAGGAGACCCTTAGCCCTCACAGCTCACTGGCTTCACCCCTGCCCCCTTGGCTCTGATGGCTTACCTCACAGTGACTGGGTGCCAGGATGTTCCCAGGACACAGGCACTGGGCGCCTATATATGCAAATTAACTGCTGTCTTTGTTGGGTTAATTTGCATATTCATTCTGATTGGCTATGGGCATAGGGGAGGTATGGTCAATTTACATTTTCGTCTATTATTAGGTAAGATAATGATGTCTTTCAAAACCAGTGGGAAGTTACCAACCAGTGTAGGCTTTTTTCCTTAGATCTGCCTATAAATACAGATAGATACCAAATTAGTTTCTTTATGCAGACAAGTTGAAATTACAATAAGATTAAGCAAGTGGCATGGTCAAATGGCAGGGACCACAAAAATGTCATTGCAAAACAACAAAATGTTGGGATTAACAATGGAATTAATTTAGACTGAAACCCAGTAAAGCAACAGAATGAGACAGAATTAGGGACAAGGAACCCTAAATATTTTAGCTCAGTGGATAAAGCCTTCTGACTGAAGGGTCCCAGGTTCAGTTCTGATCAAGGGCAAATACCTTGGTTGTGGGCTCGATCCCCAGTAGGGGGCATGCAGGAGGTAGCTAATCGATATTTCACTATAAAAAATCAATTATATATATATACACACATATATATATACAAATATATATATACATATATACACATATATATGTGTATATATGTATATACACATATATATGTGTATATATGTATATATATATAAATATATATAAAGATTAGGAACAAGAATAGAATATTTTTATTGATTTCAGAGAGCAAGACAGAGAGAGAAACATCAATGATGAGAGAGAAGCACTCATCGGCTGCCTCCTGCACGCCCCACACTAGGGATTGAGTTTGCATCTTGGGCATGTGCCCCAACCTGGAATTGAACTGTAACCTCCTGGTTCATAGGTCGATGCTCAACCACTGAGCCATGCTGGCTAGGTAGGACAATAGATTTAGATAAGTGAATAGGGCCTTTATAGGTGGGAAAGAGAAACTGCAATCCAAAGAAAGCATCTGTAAGGACTTCCAAGTATTGTATTAATAGGCAATTACAGGATAGGAGATTAAAAAAAACCCTACAGTGTCTTAACTACAAAGGATATCATTCTATAATATTAGTTCTGCCCACAAGATATTTGTTAAAGGATCTCATCTTCATAACTGTATATTCCACAACTATATCCAGACAGTATTGCTATTTCTCCAAAGAAGGTCAAAGATATAATTACTTAAAGACCAATCTCAATTTTCTAAAGACTCCAGGAATTTCTATATGGAAGTTGTTCTCTAGAAGTCATACTAGCTGGGCTTCTAACTAGAGGAACAATACTGTTCCCACTCACGCTCACTAAGTAGAATATCAGATGCATAAATTTCTGGGTGTTATTTAGTTGCAGATAGCAGATCCCAGTCTGACAGCTATTCCTTTCTATCGACTATACCTAAGAAATACTACATGGCTCAAACCTCAAATTTCACAGCATTGCTTACTTGAATCAGTGAAGAATGGAAAAGAAGGGAGGAAGGACATTGAGTAGGAAAGAAAATGGTTTAATATTGAGTTTGGTGAGGCAGAGAAGAAAAAGGGAAAACACTGTCTAAACTTAAAGGTCACTGGGAAGCTGAAGCTAATCATTTTCATAATAGTGAGAACAAAAGAAAATACTTTTTGGTCTTTAAGAGGATTAAAGGGGGCTGTAAGTATAGATAGTTAAAAGTAGTTGGTCTCCAACCCCTTAATATGTGGAACTGCAGTTTATCCGCTCATTTTTTTTTTCCATTTGTAGAGGGATGTCCCTTGACAATTTAAATTATTTTTTTAAGTCAAGAGAGTCTGTAAGAGCTCAGGACCTTGGGTGAAGAGGCCTTTTATGTTTCTATCATTTAGACCCTCTTAACCCTTGAACAAAGTTAACCGGACATTTGTGTTTTAAGGTCTGTGGGCTCTATCTTCTTGACACCTCCCACACACCCGAGGTTTCTTTGGCTATCCCAAATTCAATCTCCTTCCCTAACATCTCTTTAATTGTTTTGGGTGGTGGTGGTGAATATTTCCTTCACTAAGTTTTGTGCAGTCTTAAGGACTATAAAGCACTGAGCAAAAGAGGGAAAAAAAACTCATGGACATGGACAATAGCGTGGTGACTATGTGGTGAGAGGGGTGGAGGTGGAAGAAGGTATATGAGGGATGAATGGTGATGGAAAAATAATAAAAAAATAAAATAAAATAAAATAAAATAAAATAAAGGGGAAAAGTAGCAATACCAAAAAATATTTTGTAAATAAAAAATCTAGAAGAATATACAGCAAAGTATTAACAATGGTTTTGTCTGAGAGGGAGACAGAAATTTCATAGGTAGAATTTTCAGTTTTGAGATTTTTATATTGATTTTTACAACAAATATATATTTTAAGTATTAAAAATCAGTAAAAAGTTTCCATTTTGAAAAAATCTGTTCTAATGTTATTCTATAAAATTTTTATGAAATTATTAGTAAAATCCATCCCAACCTAGGTTTTAAAATATTCTAACTGGTTCATTGAAATCTTTTAAAAAGTGTTTTTTCTATTGAAAGATCACAAACAATTTTCTTAAATTGTGATTTTTAAACATTTACAAGCAATGGTTCTTAACCAAATAGTTTTGAGCATGAAAAGTACAAGATGTTGGACTTGTATAACCAGCTCTGAGTAAAATACATCTATCATCACTTTGTGAGATGACTTCCCACTAAACAAACACCTGGGCTAAGAAAATTAATGGATAAACCAATATTGCAAGCCTGGGCTACACTCATATATATTGGATTAGTTTTCATTCACATCATTACTTCTTGTTGAAAAGTATTCCATTGAAAATAGTTTAAGAATTCTCTTTTCCCAATATATTGTCACATTTAAATATACATTAAAATACTCTGGATAATGTTACACAAAAGCTACAAACCCTGTAATTATTTTTGAAAAGATATTGTATAATAATCACCTGTGCTATATATATGCACATGACAACAAAGCACTATGAGGAACACCAGTAATTAGAATAATGTGTCTCAAAATGAATCATCTTCAAATTTTAAAAAATTCATGTCAGGCAAAGTTGGCAAGATCAAGGCATGATTAAAGATAATAATAAGTTATACATCAAATATGAATTGCATCACTTCTCTGCACCAAATTTTATCACTGCTGCCTATGACAACTTAAACAAAAAACCCAAACACATTATAAATCATGCACCCTCACACACACTCTCTTAAGCAAAAACACCTACCAGGTATACAGTCAAATTAAAACTGTAGGAGAGATTTATTACCTTGTAGATGTTCCTAATTATTTGAAAAACGTGTCTTATGTTTAATAGCAACATCTTTCAAGAGCACATTTCAATCTTAGGAAAGGAGATCAAATCACCATAAAAGCAATCATAGAGAGTATTTATTAGATCAACATTTCAGGGCAAAGCTAATTTTTGGCAGGTATTGTGGGTTATTTTCTATAATGCACACAATAGTGCTCAGCCTTTGTCTCTATCTAGAAAGCTTGCTAGGTATAGGAGATACAACAATGTAGAAAGTACACTGGGGCAGGGGCAACATAGAGGGAAAGGAGGTAAGATTTATTGCCTTCAATTATTTTTGTTAAAAATGTTCCTCAGGGCACAGGCACATAATATATTGTACTTTCCATTACTTAGTGCAAATGTAAAACATATCTAAAAAACACATTTCATCTTTATAACATATTAAAATAACAAGTAGGATGTCATGACGTTAATTTGACAGATGGACTGTCATTTAGCAATGTTGTACGACATTAGTTAACAGCAAATTAATATCATCATACCCAATTTTTCTTAACATGTAGAAGCTATCAGATTGAAAAAAATTTCCTAGTAAGGTATCTTTGAATTAATTACTAATCTAATGAGGCAAAATAATTAATTAAAATATGCAAATGTAATCCACATATAGTTAAAAATAGCTACTTTCAAATGAATTAAAAATGCTACAATAATCTAAAAACTCTGATCTTAGCCACTGTCCCCCAACTTTATCCTTCATTAAGGCAATGATTTCTTTTTGACAAGTTCACATGTACATTATTAATTGACTCATAAAAATTTTCAGCATATTGTCCTAGGTTTATTATAACTGCCTTTACTATATATTAAAACCAGTATCTTTTCATCAACACCAGCTGTTAAGCAAACTCAAGTGACATAGCAGATTAATGATTAGTCAATAGAAAAGAAAGCAAAAATAGAGTGGCATAAATTTAATTTCATTACACTTTGGCATCTGAAGCCACAATTTATGCCCTACTGACCAGAAATGACTTCTCTATTGGGAAACAGTCTTGTTGTATACAATTTTAGTAGCAATGACATTCACCAAATGAATGTTAATTTTAAAGTCTTCATATTAAATATTGATGTTTTCTGAAATAATTGTAATAGTATGGAAACAATATGAGAAAATTATTTATTGCAAATTTATCCCCATTGATAACGTAAGTGTTTCTGTAGGTACTTTCTGTTAATATTTTTTCAAAGGGGAGGGGCAAAAGAGGAAGGAGAACTTCCAGCCTAATATTAGGGCTGGAATCAAAACATCAGCTTAACTTTAGCTGGCTCTTGGAGCAGAATCAGGAAAGGTTGCAAAAACATGGGTTTAAACCCTTAGCAGCTACATTCTAGAAAAAACATAAAAGAATGATGTTATAGCATTAAATAGACCTCCTTCTTAGTAAAAGAAATTGTGATCATCATAATTTATTTATCAAAGAAGTTATAATTCCCTAATGGAAAAAAAGAAGAACTGGTCTCAGGAATGAGTGAATCAAACTTAAAGAAGGAATTTGCATGCTCTTTATTTAAAACTTGAAAATTTTACCTCCTTTGAGAAACTAAATCACTCCACACCAGTATGTATGTTAATTCAGCAACTCCCATTTTACATTCTTTGAAAGTAGAAAGCATATCTTAAATTTCCCCTTCTTTTCCTTTATCACCCTATATAGGGTTAAGCACAGAATATGTACCCAATAAATACTTGATTGTGAAAGTTTAGCAATGTTTATCTGTTAAAAAAAAAACACAACTAGATGTACTTTTTACCCCAACTCCAATTTTATTAGATAAGTGTGGCTTCCTTTTTTGCTTATGATTTATTCCGAGTCTCACTTTTCCTTCATCTATTTATTACTCCCTATGTTTCCTTTTCTTTTTCCTCCCCCTCCAGGATATATATGTATTTGAAAGTACATACACATATACAGACACGATACTAAATATATAACATTCTTATAAAATTACATGTTATAATCTTATGTGATTGATTAATCATGAGTATATTTTGTTCCTATCATATTACTTTAAAAGAAATCTAGAAAACTAAATAAAGTTTTAAGTTATCTTAAATTGATTTTTCCCACCAAAATCACTTCTAATGCTACTCTCTTCTAATGGTTGGTTTTCATTATCTCAGAACATAGCAATGATTTCACTCAAATGTAACATCCCCTACTTAAAATATTTAATTTTATTATTTTCTTGGTAAATGTGTTTTGCTGCATTTACTGATTCCATTGGAAAAAGGTTATGGTTGTTACAGATAAAAGAGGATTTTAAAAAGTAATTATTGATTTCTCATGGTGGTGCTAGTTTTATCTTAGCTTTAATTATAAATTTAGATTATAAATCCTCATATCTTTTTTTAAATATATTTTATTGATTTTTTACAGAGCAGAAGGGAGAGGGATAGAAAGTCAGAAACATCAATGAGAGAGAGACATTGATCAGCTGCCTCTTGCACGCCCCCGACTGGGGATGTGCCTGCAGCCAAGGTACATGCCCTTGACCAGAATCGAACCTGGAACCCTTCAGTCCGCAGTCCGATGCTCTACCCACTGAGCCAAACCAGTCTTGGCTCCTCATATCTTTTATAATGATTATTTTTTGGATAAAAAAAGGTAAATTATTATGGTAATTGATACAAAGACCTGGAACTTAGTAAGAAACCTAAATTCAACTCCCACCCTTCTAAAATTAAAAGTAGTATATGGTAGTTGTTCAGTTTCCTTGTCTATTAGATTTCAATACTGTTGTTCATTATTCATATGGAAATCTACTGTGTCAATTGGAAATGATATCAACGAAAGGGAAAATAAAAACTAGTAATGCAATCATTATTATACTATGCTATCATTTGAACATCAAAATATTTCACAGAAAATTATATTTAGTAATTTGAATCACTATTGATAAACACATTGAGGCGTATGGAAAGTTAGTATTCAGATTTGAGTTTCTGGAACTAACAATGTATGGCTGTAGTTGATCTTTAGCAAACTGCAATGACATGGATATCATAAATACAAGTTGACTTATGATAAATAATAACAATTTTCAGTGGGTAGAAACTGCATATTTCATGTACCCTAAAAGGTGTTTGGCATTTGCTTTGTGAAGTTTAAGGTTTCTTAAAATATAAAACTGGATTCAGAATGTTATTTTCATGATCCTTTAAATATCTATAATAACTGGTTATTTATTTGACATGGAATCACCTACTTCAAATGTAAACTCCCACTCTGTATGAGAAATTCCATCAGAATTATCTTTTGAAATACCTACTTGGTTTTTCTTTTTATCTCAGTGATAGGTATTTGTAATAGGCAACTGTTACATAATTAAAAATGTATCTACCTCTGTCCCTGGTCCATGGCACTAAGCTTCAAAATCCTTGTAATTTCCTGAGTTATAGGAGTGTCATTTTTATGCTAATATGGTGACTCTAAACTGGGTCCTAGATAGCTTCAGGATGAGGGCTAGTCACCAGAAAGACCAGTCACATTATTAAAGGGTTGGAACTTTGGGCCAGCCCAACCTTCAGGGAAAGGAAGAGGGCTGGAGAGTGCTATCACAGGGTCCTATGATTTAATCAGTCATGCCTGTGTAACAAAACTGTCTGGATACCCAGGCCCAAGGGCGCTTCCTGATTGGTGAACATTTCAATATACCTGTGGCACACCCTGACTCCACAGGGACAGATGCTCTTGCACTCAGGCCCGTTCCAGACCTTGTTCTATGTATCTTCATCTGACTGTTCATTTGAATCCATCCTATATAATAAAAGCCTTATATACAAACTGTCCCCTTGGGCAATCGCTCCACTGCTTGCTATGATGTGCACTTACCACCAAGGGGCGGCACAGAACACGGCGGGCTTCAGCGACGTGGCACTGGCAGCAGGCAGCAGTGGAGGTAGTGCAGACCTCAAAAGGCAACGAGAGTGGGACCACAGCAGGAGGGTGGAGCAAGTGAGTGGGTGGTGCTAAGCCAAGGCAGGTGAGAAGGGGGGCCCAATCGCCCCGCAGATGGTGACCAGCGGTGGCAGTAGAGGGCGGAGCTGCCACCTGGATCCCAGGCACTTGGAGCTGGGTGGGGGCCTCAGCCCCAATCGATCACCCCACAGGCAGGATGGTGGAGCAGGTAAGGGGGCAGTGCCAGGCCAAGGTGGGGTGCCAGGTGGGGCTGTGAGGTTGGGGGTGTGAACTTGGACTTAATATCTGCAGGCCACCCCGAAGGACCCAAACAGTGCACAAATTCATGCACCAGGCCTCTAGTTATAATGGCCCAGTGCACAAAATTCATGCATGGGGGAGTGTTCCTCACCCTGCCTGCACCCTCTCCAATGTGGAACCCCTCGAGGGATGTCCAACTCCTGGTTTAGGCCCGACACAGGGATCAGGCCTAAAATGGCAGTTGGACATCCCTTTTGCAATCTGGGACCACTGGCTGCCTGCCTGCTTAATCACCCCTAACCACTTTGCCTGCCGGCCTGACTGCCCCCAACTGTCCTACCGGCCTTCTCACCCCCAACTGAACCCCTTGCCAGCCTGATTGCCCCCATCTGCCCCCCCCCCCCCCGCCGGCCTGGTCGCCCTCAACTGCCCCTCCCCTCCGCCGGCCTGCCGACCTGATCACCCCCAATAGCTCTCCCCTCCTGGCCTGATTGCCCATAACCACCTCTGCCTCAGCCCCACCATCATGGCTTTGTCTGGAAGGACAACTGGATGGTCTCCTGATCTAATTAGCATATTACCCTTTTATTAGTATAGATGGCCGTTATAGGTATAGCACTTTCCTGAGTTCCATGAGTTATTCTAGTTCTGTGGTCGCCAAACTGCAACTCACGAGCCATACTCAGCTCTCTGGCCCCTTGAGTGTGGCTCTTCCACAAAATTCATGGCCTGGGAGAGTCTATTTTGAAGAAGTGGCATTAGAAGAAGTTTAAGTTTATAAAATTGGGCTCTCAAAAGAAATTTCAATCATTGTGCTGTTGATATTTGGCTCTGTTGACTAATGAGTTTGCCGACCACTGCTCTAGTTAATTACTGAATCTCAGAAGGTTGTGGGAAATCCTGCCTGAATTTGTAGTAGCCAGATGTTAGTGTGGGTATTTTACTGACACCCAAAACTTGTGACTGGCATCTGAAGTGGAAGCACTCTTGTGAAGGACTCTGTCCTAAACCTGAACTGAACTGAATTGTAGGATACCCAATTGGTGTCAGAGAATTGGAGTGAACATAGCAACAAACACTTCTATCTTAGAAATTGTAAACTTTTGGATTTATTTCTCTTCTGCCCCCCTGCAATATATAACCAAAAAATTTAAATAGCCTTTAAAGAAAATATGTTAATGATGTCATAGCCATTACTCGACTTGCTTTTTCTAAATATTTGCATCTTAAATAACAAAAAAAATCAATTAAAAAAAAACCCCAACCTACTAACACATATGCAGAACGCACAGATGAGAATAAAATCAATAGAATATATATGTGTGTATATGTGTGAATACACACACACACATATATTTTTTCAATGATCTTTATTTCAATTATTTTTATAGAGGTCAAAACTAAAGCCCAATAGACTTAAATTTAATGAAAAAGAGCTAAAATGCCATAACCCCCAAACACTAGCAATTTAAACATACAAAATATGTTGCAGTTAGAACTGTTTCATGAATGTCTTTGCAAAAGTGTTTTGTGAACTATACAATATTATGTAATTTAAAATAATGTATATAAAACCATAGATAAAAAATATTCTAATTTTTGTTTTGTAATAAAAGATGCACTGCCATGAAAAATACTGAATTACAAATTAAGAGAGTCCTTATATACAATACTATACTGAATTAAAATAATCTTTGTAAACATTGGTGAATGCCACGTGTTTTAAAGAATTATCAGTTTTAGAGACTGATGAGAAACAGATGATGTACACAGTAAAGTTGCCACAAGGGCTAAGTAAAAGTCCTGGCCACTATTTTTACCAACATTTAATAGTCAATAAACTCTAAAAACATCTGCTAAATTTACTTATTAGAAACTGAGGGATGTAGAGAGTTATTTATAAAGAAGAAATGCTAAAGATTAAGGGGGTAAGTGTCCGTGTCTTTATGATAAAATGCATTTTACAATTAAAATAATTCATCTGGTGATAAAATCTGAAAAATACATTTTCTAGCATACTTTATCCACTTATCATAGTATAGGAAAATACATAGATTTCAATTTGGTGACTTAACCTATAGCTTTAAATCTTTAATAAATAAACCTGAAATTCCAAACTTTAATAATGAAAAGGCCATAACTGAAATGATGTCAACCTTGGATATGAATCTCTTACCAACACGATGAAAGCCCCACTTGTAGAGCTGCACTTCTGGTCAGCAGCTGCATTCTTGTTTTAATAAAAGGAGAAAGGGTGCCAGCACACCAATGCAATCCAAGACATGGCTGCTACATAAGCAGGAGGATTAATTGCTTTTCCAGAAAGCTGGAGTAAGCTCTCCTTCCACTGTCTCATCAGGATCAACTTCCATAAAATGAGTGTAATAAGATAATGTATTACATACGCCAGTAACTCCTACCACTAGTATTCAGCTGAACAAAGCCATCCATATTTATATCGGTCAATAAAAACTTCACTGCTACACATATTTCAGACATCACATTTTAGCTACATTTTTTAGGTGGAGATAAGGTAGGCTGTCAAAGAAGCAAAAGTGCTACTCCTAAAGGATCTGCCCACCTTACCTCCAATATCTTCCATGGCTGCTAATGAGATGAGAAAAAAAAAACCTATGTATTAGGGATTTTGAAAAAATAGCTCTACTAATATAAGGATGTTTTTCACAAAAATAAGAACTATAGATGCTTTAATTAGTACCAATGGTCATACTAATCATAATTGGTATGATTTTATGACTGATGAGCTTTGGAGTGATCATTTAATTTTACTATATGTAGCCATGAGAAGGTTCGTTTAGGTTGTGATGTATCTCGTTGATTTCATAGGCTCACATTATCCTTTGGAGGTAAACAGAAAGGAAAACATTATTTCTAATTTTAAGAATAGCACAGAAGGAAGCAAGACAAAGGTCATACTCCAACTAGAAAAAGAACTCTTCTCTGGTTCCACAGCCTGGAGTTTATCCACTAAATCATTTGGATTTCCAGACCGCAACCTAAATATACCTCTTATGGCTATGTAGAGGCCCGATGCACAAAATTCGTGCAAGGGCCTTGGTCCTCGCAACCCTCACAGCCTCAGCCAGCCCTTGCAGCCCGGCTTCATCTGTCTGGACTGTTGTTCTGCTGTTCAGTCTAATTAGCATATTAGCTCTTTATTATATAGGATACAGGATAATCAAAGATCTCTCCAAAATCCATCAAAATTTTATAAACCATTGGAGAGCCTAAAAACCATAGTTTATGTTTACATTATAGATACAAAAGTTCTGAGACTATTTTTGAAATTCTAGCCATTTATGAAAATGACACAATGTACTATATTAGCAACTGAAGTCTTCTTATGATAGCTTCAGGTAGAATAATATTATTTTCAAAGTAAACTATCAGCTGCTTAAAATGTTTTAATAACATCAGCCATGCATTTTCTAAATTCTTAATAAAATTATTTTTTGTTGTAGCCCTTCCCTACTCTGAGGAAACACATACAATACTATCATCCTCTATTATGATGTCCCTGATGATTTCCAAATGTTTTTTTGCTATGCAGCAGAAGTATATGATTTCTGACCCAGATGCTTTAAAAAGCAACTCTAACAAAGAAACTTAATCTGAGCTGAACTTGGCACAGATTCTGCAAACCTATAGGATGATGTTTTGGAAGCTGCTCAATCAAAAGCTGAAACAAAAATATGCATCCACAATCATATATCCCTGGCTGGTAATAATAAATGAAGGATGCAGACTTTTTCCATAAGTATGGGTGAATAGAAGTTAATGCTTATAAAATACAGTGTAAGTACCAAAACAGTGTTTGAGATTGATGCTTCTATTTTTTTTAAAACAAGCCATCCATTTACTTCATAAGAAGGTATAAATCAAAGACAGAAAGATTATACTTATTCTTTTGAAAGCTATTCAGAAGTTTTGGTGGTCTTCTTAAGTAAAAAAATTATTTTAATTATAATATTCAACAAAATTATAGTATAATATTCCAAAAACTGTTAACATAGATGAGGGCACTTTGAGCCAATTTATTCCAGTGAACCTGTAATATGTTGGGTACAAAAGTTCTGAAACTCTTTTTGAAGTCCCAGAAGAGGAGGAAAGGGAGAGTAAGAGAAAATATTTGAAGAGATAATGCCTAAGAATTTTCCCAAACTTATACATTCAAGATGTGCAAACACTGCCACAAACAATACATATAAAGAAAAATATACTATGAGCATCATAATAAAAGAGCTGAAAACCAAAGACAAAGAGAAAATCTTGGAAGTAGCCAGATGAAAGAGAGTATTTATGACATTTCAATGAGAACAACTGAAGTAAGAAGACAAAAGATTGATATTTTCAAAGTAGTTATAGAAAATAACTCCAACATAGAATTCTATACCCAATGAAAATATCACTCAAAAAATGATTGTAAAAGAAGTTTTCAGAGAACTAAATATAAAAAGAATTCATCACAAGCAAAAATGAAAAGAAAAACTATATAAATTATAATTTAAATTAAATTTTTGATCTTGTAAGACCTTGTTAAACATACTGATTAGTTATAGTAGCTTTTTTGTAGATTCTTTATGACTTTGTACATAGGTGATCATATTGTCTGTGGATAAAAAAATTTAACTTATTCCTTTACAGTCTATATATGCTTCATCTCTCTCCCTACCCCCCCCCCCCTGCTTTCATTGCACTAGCTAGGATATCCAGTACAGGGCAGAATAGAAGTGTTTAGAGCACATATTCTTATTTTTATCTTATTCTTAGGTAAAAGTATTTGATCTTTTACTGTAAGTATTTTGCTGGCTGTAATAATAATTATTATTAAATATCCTTTTAAAGTTTTAGATTCACAGAAAAATTGAGAGGAAAATACAGAGATTTCCCATATACTCTCTGCTCCCACACATGCATAGCCTCCCCCATTATCATCATTTGCCAGAAAAGTACTTTTGTTACCACTGATGAATCTACAAACAACACATTATAATTGCTCAAAATCCAGTTTACCTTAAAGTTCATTCTTGGTGTTGCATTTTTTTAGTTTGGACAATTACATAATGACATGTATCTTTCATTATAATACCAACAGAGTATTTTTCACTGCCCTAAAAATCCTCTGGGCTCTGCCTTATTCATCCTCCATTCTAATCCTGGCAATCACTGATCTTTTTACTGTTACCACGGTTTTGTTCTTTCCAGAATGTCATATAGTTGGACTCACACAGTGTGTATACAGCCTTTTCAGATTGATTTCTTTTACTTAGTAATGTGCATATAAGGTTCCTCCACATCTTTGCATAGCTTAATACCTTATTTCTTTTTAGTGCTGAATAATATTCCATTATAATATTTCATTGAGTAGATGTACTACAGTTTATTTATCCATTCACTTACTGAAGGACAAAAGGTTTCCTTCAGTATTTTTCTTCATTATCTCTTGGTTGATTACTAGTTTTGGCAATTATAAATAAAGCTCCTATAAACATCCATGTGCAGAATATGTTTAGTTTTCTAAAAAACTGCCAAACTGTTGATCCACATCCCTGACAGCATTTGACAATGTCAGTGTACCTCCGCATTTTGGTATTCTAACAGATGAGTGGTGGTATCTCAGTTTAATACAGTTCCTTGATGACACAGAATGGTAAGCATATTTTCATATGTCATTTGAAACTTGTGTACCTTCTTTGGTGCAGTACCTGTTAAAACCTTTGGCACACAGTTTTAATTGTTTTGTGTTTTTGTTGAGTTTTAAGAGTTCTCTGTATATCTTTGATAACAGTTCTTTGTCAGATGTGTCTTTTGCAAATATTTTCTCCCAGGTTATGACTTGTCTTCTCATTCACTTGACATTGTCTTTCACAGAGCCGAAGTTTTACATTTCAATGAAATCTAACTTATTATTTCTTTCATGGTGTTGTATCTAAGAAGTCATTGCCATATCCAAGGCCTTCTAGGTTTTTCTCCTATGCTATTCCAGGAATTTTATACTTCTGGGCCATTTAGGTCTGCAGTCCATTTTGAATTAATTTTTGTGAAGGGTGTAAAGTCTATGTCTGGATTTATTTATTTTTGCATGTGGATGTCCAATTGTTCAGCAGCATTTGTTGAAGAATCTATCTTTGTTCCATGATGCTGCTTTTGCTCATTCATCGAAGATCAGTTGACAACATTTATTGGGGAGGTAGAGGTTGGGAGGAGAGGGGTCTGTTTCTGGAAACTGAATCTACAATCTTTTGGTATATGGATGAACACTCCAATCAAGTGAGCTACAAGCCAGGTCCAGGATTTTTTTTTTTAGTTGGCTTTTGGAATTTCTGAAGACAAAGACAGTTTTATTTATTCCTTCCTAATCTGCCTGCCTTTTATTTCCTTTTCTTGTTTTATTGTATTAGCCAGAATTTGCAGTACAATGTTGAAAAGTTATGGTGAAAGGGACATCCTTGCTTTTGTGTATGATCCTAACAGGAAAGCTTTGAGTTTAACAAATATTCTTAATCAAGTTGAGAACGTACCCCTCTCTTTCAAGTCTACTCAGAGTTTTTATCATAAATGGATTTTGTCAAATGTTTTTCTGCATCTATTGATGTTATCAAGTGATTATTTTTTAGCTTTTTGATATGATAAACTACATTAATTGGTTTTCAAATATTGGACCATCCTGCATAGCATGGATAAATCCCACTTAGACATGTTGTATGATTATTTTTATGTAACATTGAATTTAACATATTTTGTTGAGGACTTTTCATTAGTGCTCATAAGAGATAATTAGTCTGTATTTTCTTTCTCTGGTAATTTTTTAAAATAAATCTTTATTGTTCAGATTATTACAATTGTTCCTCTTTTTCCCCCCATAGCTCCTCTCCACCTGATTCTCACCCTCTGCCCTTACCCCCCCCCCCACTGTCCTCATCCATAGGTGTATGATTTTTGTCCAGGATCTTCCTGCACCCCTTACACAACTTTTCCCCCAAGAATTGTCAGTCCACTCCCTTTCTATGCCCCTGATTCTATTATATTCATCAGTTTATTCTGTTCATCAGATTTTTATTCACTTGACTTTTAGGTTCACTGTTTGATAGACATGTATTTGATGTTCATAATTTTTATCTTTATCTTTTTCTTCTTCCTCTTCTTAAAGAATACCTCTCAGCATTTCATATAATACTGGTTTGGTGGTGATGAACTCCTTTAGATTTTTCTTATCTGTGAAGCTCTTTATGTGCCCTGAATGATAGCTCTGCTTGGTAGAGTAATCTTGGTTGTAGATTCTTGCTTTTCGTCACTTTGAATATTTCTTGCCACTCCCATCTGGCCTGCATAGTTTCTGTTGAGAAATCAGCTGACAATTGCATGGGTGCTCCCTTGTAGGTAATTAGTTGTTTTTCTCTTGCTGCTTTTAATATTCTTTGTCTTTTGCTCTTGGCATTTTAATTATGATGCGTCTTGGTGTGGTCCTCTTTGGATTCCTTTTGTTTGGGGTTCTGTGTGCTTCCTGGACTTATAAGTTTATTTCTTTCACCAGGTGGGGGAAGTATTTGGTCATTATTTCTTCAAATAGGTTTTCAGTATCTTGATCTCTCTCTTCTTCTGACACCCGCATAATTCTAATATTGGTATGCTTGAAGTTGTCCCAGAGGCCCCTTACACTATCTTCAAATTTTTAGATTCTTTTAGCTTTTCTGGTTGGGTGTTTTTTGCTTCTTTGTATTTCAAATCTTTGACTTGATTCTTGTGATCCTCTAGTCTGCTATTAGATCTCTGTATAATATTTTTTATTTCAGTCACTGTATGTTTAATTTCTAGTTGGTCCTTTTTCATATCCTTCAGCATCTTGCTAAATTCATCAGCCTTTTCTAGGAACCTCTTGAAAAACCTTATAGCCGTGATTTTGAACTCTATATCTAGTTGTTTGCTTTCCTCCATTTCTTTCATTTGTGATCCATTTCTTTGTCTCTGCATTTTGGCTGCTTCCCTGAGTCGGTAGAGTAATTTTGTGTGCTAGGTGTCCTATAGGGCCCAGTGGCTCACCCTCCTACAGTTACCTGAGGTGGAAACTTTTGGTACACCCCTTTGTGGACTTTGTGCACAGTCTTGTTGTAGTTAAACCTTGATTGTTGTTGGTATCACTGGGAGGAATTGACCTCCAGGCCAATTGGCTATGAGGATCAGCTGTGTCTGCAATGGGAGAACTTCTGTGCTGGAGACACCCTTATGAGACAAACTTGCTTCAGTGGGGCTTTGGTGCTCACTGAATCTGCCCCCTGAGTGTGTCCCTTATGGATCTGAGGAGTTGTAATCGGGATGGTCCCACTCTGACCCCTGGGTACACTGGCTCTTGGATCTCCAAGGAGGTGCTAATTTAGATTCTGCCTGAGGCCACTCAGCAGGAATGGTGGAGAGATCTGCAGATTCCTCTTCTTTGTTTGGGTTTTGAAGGTTCCCAGATGAGGCCCACCTGTGAAGTAATGTAAGCTGCTGTGGGCCTTCTTTTGGATGTTCTGGGTCTCACTGACTCAGCTGCAGTTTGTTAGGTAAGTTTAGATTTCAAAGGACCAGGCCAATCATATGCAAAAGCCTCTATACTTAGCTTGGATGGGGTGGAGTCTCAGGACTAAGCAAGCAGCAATGGCTTCATGGGGTGGAATCTCAGGGTGGGGCAAACAGCAATGGCTTCCTGTCAGCCCTTCCCTAAGAGGCCCCTGGGTCTCAGTGTCCCCCAGTAATTGCTGCAAACACCTCTGAGAGAAAGCCACCCTCAAGTTTCATCTGCTGCCAGACAGTCCAGTTTCTCCCTGTATGAGCCTGGGTCCCCATAGTCTCGCCCAGAACTGGAGTTCAGAGCAGTTGGGAGCTTTTGTCTCCCTCCCGTTTGAAAAAGCCAGCCACATACTCAGTTGCCAGCTCTCTCCATGCTTGCCTCTGTACCTCTGCCTTCCACAGCTCCTGTGAGCCTCAGTATGCTTTTCTTTCCTTCTAGTTGTAGAATTCCCACTCAGCCAGCCTTCCTGAGGTTTTGGATAATGTTCGTCTTGTCTTTTAGTTGTAGTTTTGAAATTGTTGTGCAAGGCCGTTCAGGTGTTTACCTATGCCACCATCTTGGTTTTCTTCTGGTAATGTTTTTATCTGGTTTTGATATTAAAGTAATACTGGCCTCTGCTTCTATCCTCTGAAAGAGATTGTAAAGAAGTGGCATAATATCTTCTTTAGATGTTTGGTAGAATTCACCAGTGAATCTATTGTGGAATAAAGTATGGCAATTCCTCAAAAATTTAAAAATAGATTCCTAGCCGAGACCGGTTTGGCTCAGTGGATAGAGCGTCGGACTGGGGACTGAAGGGTCCCAGGTTCGATTCCGGCAAGGGCATGTACCTTGGCTGCGGGCACATCCCCAGTGGGGGGCGTGCAAGAGGCGGCTGATCATGTCTCTCTCTCATCGATGTTTCTGACTTTCTGTCCCTCTCCCTTCCGCTCTGTAAAAAATCAATAAAATATATTAAAAATAAATAAATAAAAATAAAAATAAAAATAAAAATAGATTCCTAGAAAGCCCTGGCCAGTGTGGTGCAGTTGGTTGAATACCCTCCCATGCATCAAGAGGTCACTGGTTCAATTCCTGGTCAGGGCAACTGCTCACTTTGTGGGTTCGATCCCTAGTAGGGGACAGGTAGGCAGTAGCCAATCAATGTTTCTCTCTCATCGATATATAATGGAGTATTATTTAGCTTTAAAATAAAGAAATACTGTTATTTGCAACAACATGGATAAGCCCAAGGAAGGACTCTAAGCTAAGTGAAACAGGCCAGCCACAAAAAACAAATACTGCATGATCTCATGTATACTGTATAGTCTAACTCATTGAACCAGAGAATAGAATAGTGGTTACCAGGAAAGTGTTGGTGAAAGGATACAAACTTTCAGTTATGAGATAAATAAGTTCCAGAGATCTAAAGTACAATATAGAGACTATAGTTAATAATAATTTATTACATACTTGAAATTTGCAAGATTAGGTCTTAACTGTGTCACCACATAAAACAAGGTTACTATATGAGGGGATTGATACATTAATTAGATTGTTTGTGGTAATCATTTCACAATATATCAAATATCAAAACATCATATTGTTTTGATATATCTTTTACTTGTCAGTTATACCTCACAAAGCTGGGAAAATCCCAGATGCATTGTAAATCTAAATCAGAATAAACAATAAAGATATTAGAGTATTATTTCTTTTCTGTTTCTAACAAATCTTTATTGTTCAGATTATTATAATTTTTCCTCTTCCCCCCCCATAGTTCCCCTCCACCCAGTTCCTACTCCACCCTCTGTCCTTACCCTCCCCCCAATGTCCTCATCCATAGATGTACAAAGAATTATTTTTGAAGTGAATATTTTCGCTCTTAAATAGAAATCATTACAGCCTATAATTATTGCTTTATTTATAAAGTGCTTGACATTAATTCATCCTTAATATTACTTGCAATATATGAACTAGAGAAATTCAGTTTCTTAATAAAATATAAAATAATAAATATCTTTCCTCTAAAACTCACTGGTCAGAAAATAAGGACAACCATCTAATTTTATCTACTCAAAAATTTTAAACCAGATTAAAATGCTAAATCCACCTTAACCCTTAACTGATGAGGATTTTATTTCTAAGGCTGCAATAATTTCATTTGTGGCCAACTCTCAGTTCCAGGAGCAGACAGATTATCAAAGACATTCTGAGACCAGTATGAAGCACATTCTGCTTAAATCAATTATGATGAAATTGTTAGATTACACATGACAGCCAATACCATGCATCTCATAGCCATTAAATTTATTTAATCACAATAATAATATAAATTGAACAAGAAAGATGTCACACCGATAAATCTTTTGGAAGATAAAAATCTTAGATGAATATTTTACAAATAAAATTCTATGGGTCAGCAAATATGATTCTAAGAAAATACGTTGTAGGGAAAATGTGAATTATAAACATGGTTTAAAATTACACTTTTATGATTATTTTCAGCTTATTCCTATCTAGGGAAAGCTAACATGTAAGTTTAATTAATAATGTAATATTTTCCTCTATGTATCATTTCATCAATAAAAGTGGATGATAAAATATATTAAGGGAGAAGAGCAATGCTTATAAAACTCTCACTTCTATATACTTTTAATGCATAGATTCTCAATGGTTCTCTATAACATACATAAGAAGAAACTGTTTAATAAATATAAATAGCAATTATTATATTTATTCCTCAATATAAAAATCTGTATTGAACTAAGAATTCATATGAGCTTTTCCTAAGATTATACTTCACAGTGTGCTTGCATAATAATAAGATCCAATCTGTTAGAAAACAAATACAGGACAAATGAATAAGGTCATAATTTGGTCTAATGATGCTTAATACAGTTTTAGCAATCTGCTCAAGACAAAGATGACCACTCAGACATAGCCAATTATGCATTTGTGTGGCAGATGAAATCTTTAGTGGTGAATCTGATTAACATTCACCAATAAACATACAGGCTGAGAAAATGACCAAGCACCTCCTGCAAACATCAACTAAGGCTTTGTTAAGATTGAGGTCAGCCTGGTATCCCAGAAAGGCGCATTAAGATAAAAAGTTTATCAACTGTGTTAACATGGATCCCTCTCAAAAAACACAAAAACCCTATTACACAAAGGTCATCTTTTAACAGCTGACTTGTCTGATCAGTTAGGAAAATAATAGGCCAACCTTCTTTATGAGTCATACGTATTTAAATTTTAGAGAAGTTTTAAATCAATTTGGTTTCATCTACAAACACTGGAAACATGGTAAAATCATGCCATAGGACATTTAGCAGTTCCACTGCTTAAGTTTTTCTACCCATGATCTTTTCTGAGTAACTTGAACTGATTCTGTTTTACCCATACTTATATTCCTAAAATGCCTTAGATCCAATTAGGCTTGATCACTGTTTCTTATCTAAGTAAGCATGAATTAATAAAGTACAAAAGAGGTTAGATGAGGATTTAACAAACTGTATTTTAAAAACATTTTATGTAAGAAAAGCATACATATAGAAAAATATACAAATAATAAGAGCTTACTAAATTTTCACAGCGAACACATGCCATTAACCAATAACTGCATTTTTAAAACTAGTATCAAGAAACAGCATCCTGGAAGCCCCTTCATTCACCAGATCCCTCTAGATCCAGTCCAATAACCTTTATATTACTTTTATATTGATTTCCAAAAGAAAGGGAAATGGGTAGAAACATCAATGATGAGAGAGAATCAGTGACCGGCTGCCTCCTGCATGCTCCTCATTGGAGTGGGGAAGGGGGAATCAAGCCCGCAACTCTGGCCTGTGCTTTGACCAGGAATTGAACGGTGACAGTCTGGTTCATAGTTCAACACTCAACCACTGAGCCACACCAGTTGGGCTAATCTGACTTTAAACAATATGTTAGTTTGGCCTGCTTATAAATTTACTCTTTAATTTAATTAACCCATTTGGTTGTTTAGTAAGGAGCATGTATAATGTTTTTTTTTTCTTTCTAGTTTTCTTCTTATAATTGATTTCTAGTTTCCTATCATTGAGGTCAGGGGTATTGCTTGATAGGATATCTTTTTAAATTAATAAAATTGTTTTAACATGTGATCTATCCTGGAGAATGTTCCATGTGTACTTGAAAATATGTGTATTTTGTTTTTGGATAGTGTTCTGTGAACATCTATTAGGGTCCATCTGGTATAATCTGTTAAGGCCAATGTTCTCTTGTTGATTTTCTGTCTGGATGGTCTCTCAATGTTGTATGTGGGGTGTCAAATTCCCTTACTATCATTGTAATACTGTCGATCTCTACCTTATGTCTATTAATATTTGCTTTATGTATTTTGGTGTTACGTTGGATGCATAGATATTTATAATTGTAATGTTCCTCTTCTTTAATTGATCCCTTTTTCATTATATAACTAGGGGCCCGGTGCACGAAATTCGTGCACGGGGGGGGGGGGGTGGTCCCTCAACCCAACCTGCTCTCTCTCACATACTGGGAGCCCTCAGGGGATGTCCAACTGATGACTCACCCCCAGCCTGCCCAAGGCCTAAAGCCTCCGGTGAGACTTTAGGCCTTGGGCACCCAGCCATCGCCCTGCTCAGCTCAGCCCCGGCTGCCTGCAACCACCCAGCCCTGGGGACTGGGCACTCACCGCTACTTCCACCCACAGGACCCGGGGGCCAGGCGCTCCCTGCTGCCACCACCACCACCATCACCACCGCTGCTGCTGCTTCCCCTCACGGTGCCCAGGGGCTGGGCGCTCACCACCACTGCCCTTTCATCTCCACCCCGAGGCCCAGTGCTCACGCCACTTGGCCCCACCCCTGCTCCTGATTGGCTGGTAGCATAGCCAATCAGGAGCAAAGGTATGGTCAAATTTGCATGTTTCTCTTTTATTATATAGGATACCATTCTTTTCCTCTTTTACATTCTATACCAAAAATATAAATTTGAAAATATAAGTGCAGTTAATCCTGAACAATGTGGGGGTTAGGGATGCAGACTTCCCATAGTTGAAAGTCCACATATAACTTTTGACTATCCAAAAAGTTAAGTTGTCCCTCAGTATTCACAAGAAATTGGTTCCAGGGCTACCTGTTGTTACCAAAATACAAGGATGCTCATACTCTTCCCTTCACCTGAAAATCTAATATACTTCAGAAAAGTTTTATAATTTTCTTCACATAGGTTCTAAACATTTTCTAAATTTCAATGGACTTTTCCATCTTGTATGGGAAATTCATATTCCTGGTATACTCATAATAGCCTGACACATTCTTAAATACATAAAGTAAAAGTGAAAATATCTTTTTTTTCTTTATTGTTCATTTTATTAATTACATTGTTCCCTTTTTTCCCCTATAGATCCCCTCCACCTGGTACCCATCCCACCCTCCTCCACCCTCAGCCCCTCCACTGATTTTTGTCCAGTCTCTTGCTGCACTTCCCACACCCTTTTTCTCCTCAAGAATTGTCAGTCCATTCCCTCTCTATGTCCGTGATTCTGTTACATTCACCAGTTTATCCTGTTCATCAGCTTATTAACTCACTTGATTTTTAGATTCATTTGTTGATAGATGTGAATTAGTTGTTCATAATTTACACTTTTATATTTTTCTTCTTTCTCTTCTTAAAGAATATCTTTCAGCATTTCATATAATATTGGTTTGGTGGTGATGAACGCCTTTAGCTTTTTCTTATCAGCGAAGCACTTTATCTGGCCTTCAATTCTGAATGACAGCTTTGCTGGATAGAGTAATCTTGGTTGTAGATTCTTGCTATTCATCACTTTGAATATTTCTTGCCACTCCCGTCTGGCCTGCATTGTTTCTGTTGAGAAATCCGCTGACAATCGTATGGGCGCTCCCTTATAGGTAACTAACTGTTTTTCTCTTGCTGCTTTTAATATTCTCTCTCTGTCTTTTGCTCTTGGCATTTTAATTATGATGTGCCTTGGTGTGGTCCTCTTAGGACCCCTACACATTGGGGTTCGGTGCATTTCTTGGACTCCTAAGTCAATTTCTTTCACCAGGTGTGGGATGTTTTCGGTCACTATTTCTTCAAATAGGTTTTCATTGTCTTGCTCTCTTTTTCTGGCACCCCTATAATTCGGATGTTGGTATGCTTGAGGTTGTCTCAGAGGCCGCTTACACTATCTTCAATTTTTTGGATTCTTTTGGTTTCTTTCTTTTTCAGCTGAGTGGATTTTACCTCTTTGTATTTCAAATCTTTAACATGGTTCTTGGGGTGCTCTAGAGTACTTTTAGGTCTTTGTATAATATTTTTTATTTCAGTCAGTGTATGCTTAATTTCTGGTTGGTCCTTTTTCATATCCTTGAGAGTCTCTTTCATATCCGTGTTGGTCTCATTCATTTCCTTGTAGGACTCATTCATTTCCACATTGGTCTCGCTCATTTCCTTGAGGGTCTCGTTCATTTCCTTGTAGGTCTGCTTATTTCCTTATAAGACTCAACCTTTTCTAGGAGCCTCTAGAAAAGCCCTATAACTGTGGTTTTGACTTCCATGTCCAGTTGTTTTTTTTCCTCCATTTCTTTCACACCTGATTTCTTTCCATGTCTCTGCATGGTGGCTGCTTCCCTGAGTTGGTCAATTAACTTTGTGTGGTAGACGTCCTGCAAGGGACAGTGGCCCAGCCTCCCCAGTTACCTGAGGTGGATATGGGCTGCACAGTCTTGTTGAAGTTAAGCTCAGGTTAATCGCTGTTAGCACTTGGAGGGGTTGACCTCTAGGCCAATTGTCTGTGACGTTCAGCTGTGCTCGGGTTGGTGGGCAGAGTCTGTGGGCCAAGCAGACAGCATCAGCTGTGCCCTATGCAGCCCCAGGGTCTCTGAGCGAGAGCCACTGCCAAGCTCCACCGGCTGCCGGGGAATTCAGCCTCTCCCCAAATGAGTCTGCACACCCAATGTCTCACCCAAGGTAGCAAAACAAAGCAGTGTGACGGTTTCCTGAATGAGAGAGGAAGTCACGAGTGCTCTCTGTGCGATCCCGCAGCTGTGCTGTTCCCAGGTTCATGCGCTGTTCCCAGGTTCACGCACACTCTGCACAAGCCCACCCTCTCCACAAGCCGGCAGGCCCCTGTAGCACCCCAGCTTCGGCGTGCCCTCCCACTGTCCAGTTTTCACCCCGTATGATAGTGGGTTCCCGGGACTTTTCCCAGAGCTGGAGAATCAGTCCAGTGGGATGCCTTTGTCTCCCCCGTTCAAGAAAACTGGCCGGTTTTCAGCCGCCCGCCCTATCCGCTGGCGCGCACTCCAAACCTCTCTCCGCGCATATCTTCAACGCTGTCCTCAGCCGCTCCTCTGAGTCATAGTGTCTTATCTTCACTTTTATTTGTGGAATTTTCACTCAGCCAGCTTTCCGGTGATTCTGGATGGTGTTTGTTCTTTCATTAAGTTGCAGTTTTAAAATTGCCGTGTATGACGGCAAGATAGGTAAACACCTATGCCGCCATCTTGGTTCTCCCGAAAATATCTTAAATATTAATTATTTCAGTTCTTTCCTCCTTAGATAAAGTTAATTATGGCTTTTGTCACAAGTATTTTTTACAAAAAAATCATAGTTATATACTCATTAAGAAAAATTTGAAGTGATTATTTTCAAATTACATCAGTGTTAGGGTTTAAAGATTAAAATAGAAATGTACTAAGAGATTTATATAATAGCAAACATAGAAAGTTGACTTACTGGAATAAAAACACAAAGAAAACTGATTCACTGGAGAAAATAGCCAATACATTTGAATTGGGTAATTATTTGAAATAATTACTGGGGTTTCATTCCAGCTAAGGAGAAAGAGCTGCAGGCAGCCGCGGATCTCACAACCTCACGGGGTTTTTTAGAACTTCAACTATAAAAATGGGCAGAATTTTCCTTGATCACATTGGTGGTACCCATCTGTTTTCTTGTGCAAACTGCAATACGATTCTGACCAACTGTTCAGAACTCGTCTCCACTCGATTCACAGGTGCCACTGGCAGAGCATTTCTTTTTAACAAGGTAGTTAACCTGCAGCACTGTGAAGTTCAAGACCGGGTCTTGCTTACACCGCCACATGGTTCGAGATGTGAGCTGTAAAAACTGCACTAGCAAACTGGGATGGATCTATGAGTTTGCCACTGAAGACAGCCAGCGTTATAAGGAAGGCCGTGTGATCCTGGAACGTGCTCTAGCTCGAGAGAGTGAGGGTTTTGAGGAGCATGTACCGTCTGATAACTCTTGAAGAAAGAGAGATAACTTCATCTTTTCCCAGGTCTCCTTCACTGAAAACAAAAATCTACTTACATACACTGTCACCTTAGCACAGAGTTGGATTGATGAACTGAGGAACAAGAGGTTATAAGGATCTAAGATGGAACCTTTCTTTCTTTTTTAAATTTTCTATTTTACATCCAACAACTGTATGTAGAGAGAATATTGTGCAGATGCTGTTAAATTTTTCCCCTACTTTTACATCTTGAAGCAGAATAATCTATCTGCTGCTACATGGAGGGCTAAGTGAGAAAAAAAATCTGGGCTATTAAGAGTGGGAAAATGTGTTTTAGGCAAATTTTGAAGGAAAATGTGTCAAGAGCATGGTTTTAAAACTTATTTGGGCTTTATTTAAAAACTTTATTTCACTTGATTTGCTCGCTTCAGAGAAGAGATCCGAATTAGTGACCAGCGCTAAAGGTTCAGCGTTAGTACGGTTTGTGCTGGCCATTGTGCCATAATCTTGTTGGAGATGAACCGTAGCACCAGAGCCCATTCTTCCTTGTCAGTCTTGACCCAAAGATGCCACCATTCTTAGTTATTTGTCACCACGTAATTGGTGTTGATTGGAAACTTTTCCGAACTGCTTGGTTGTCCTTTCCATATAACTTAAGCATAGTAATATAAAGTAATAGTTGAAAAAAATAATTACTGAAAATTTAGATGATCAATTTATAATAAAATAGAACTGCTTAATCCTTTCACTAAAAAAATCAGTAAACCTGTGTGAATGGTCTTTCAACAATTTCAAGATACCTTCTAAAGAATCTAGAAGTTTAAAAAGATAAATTCTAAGCATAACAACAAACAAAATTTCTGAAGCTTTAATGAAATGAATGAAGAATGAATTATTAAAAAGAGCATTTTGCTTGGCTGGTGTGGCTCAGTGGTTGAGCGTCGACCTATGAACCAGGAAGTTAGTTCCATTCCTGGTCAGGGCACATGCCTGGGTTGTGGAGCATGCAGGAGGCAGCCAATCAATGATTCTCTCATCATTGATGTTTCTCTTTCTCTCCATCTCCCTTCCTCTCTGAAATCAATAAAAGTGTATATATTTTTTAAAAGAGCATTTTCTCCTCACCGAAGGATATGTTTTTATTATTACTAGAAGCCCGGTGCACAGGATTTGTGCACTGGTGGGAAGCGTGGCCTGTGGGGATCAGCCCGCTGTGGGAGCGCCACTCATCCCAGCCAGCCAAATGGCTGTGGACCCACCCTCTAAGTGGCTGCTCCCTGGTCCATCATCTTCCATGGAGCTGGAGCACTCACCTCTCCAGGGGATCTGGTCGGGGCCGGGCTCAGGGACAATAGCACTGAGAGAAACCAGAGTAGGCCTCAGTACTGCAGCAGCCATGAACCTGCCTCCCAGCCTCCAGGGTCAGCTCTGTAAGCCTGGCAGCAGCACTGCACAGCCTGCAGGCATCTGGAGGAAGCGGCAGGGAGTAAGGAGAAAGAGCCTGGGGCAAGGAGGTGATGATCATAGTCCAGGTTCCTGCCAATCAGCCCAGGGTTCGCAGTGGGAGCAGCTGTTCATCCCGGTCAGCTGAGCAGTGTTCCCACTGTAGTAGCGCACTGACCACCAGGGGGCAGCTCCTGCGTTGAGCGTCTGCCCCCTGGTGGTCAGTGTGCATCATACCTACCGGCCAGTCATGGTCTTAGCCTTTTATATATGTAACTAGAGGCCCAGTGCACAAAATTTGTGCACGGGGGTGGGGGTGGGGAATGTCCCTTAGCCCAGCCTACACCCTCTCCAATCTGGGACCCCTCCAGGGTAGGATCGAGCCTACACGGGCAGTGGGACATCCTTCTCAAAATCCAGGACTGCTAGCTTCAAACTGCTCACCTGCCTGCCTGCCTGATTTCCCCTAACCGCTTCTGCCTGCCAGCCTGATCACCCCCTAACCACTACCCTGCCAGCCTGATTGATGTCTAACTGCTCCCCTGCCAGCCTATTTGCCCCCAAATTCCCTCCTCTGCTGGCCTGGTCACCCCTAACTGCCCTCCCCTACAGGCTTGATCACCCCCAACTGCCCTCCCTTGCAGGGCCTGGAACCTCCAATGGCCCTCCTCTGCTGGCCATCTTGTATACACATGGGGGCAGGATCTTTGACCACATGGGGCAGCCCTCTTGTGTGTTGGAGTGATGGTCGGTCAATCTGCAAATTACTCTTTTATTAGATAGGATAGAGGCCTGGTGCATGGGTAGGGCCAGCTGGTTTGCCCTAAGAGTGTCCCAGATCAGCGTGGGGGTTCCCTTGGGGTGAGGGGTGGCCTGGGTGAGGGGCCTGTGGTTTGCAGGCTGGCCACGCCCCACAGCGACCCAAGTGGAGGCTCTGGTATCTGGGATTAATCTATGTCTACAATTGAAACTTTGTAGCCTGGAGCGGAGCCAAGCCTTCTGGTCGCTCCATGGTGGCAGCCATTTCTGTTTGAAACATTGTAGCCTAGAGTGGAGGCCTAGGCTAGCAATGGCAGGTGGAAAGCTTGGCTTCCTCCATTGCCAGGGAAACCCAAGCCTCTGTTCTCTCCAGCTCAGTGGCTGCTGCCATTTCTGTATAATTAAAACTTTGTAACATTGAGTGGAGGTGTAGGCAGGCGGAAAGCTGGCTTCCTCTGTTGCCAGGGAAACCCAAGCCTTCCTCCTGCTCTTAGTGGTGGCAGCCATCTTGGTTGGGGTTTATTTGCATAATTTGCTCCTGATTGGCTGGTGGCTGTGAGCATGGCTTGTGGGTGTGGCAAAGGTACAGTCAAATTTGCATATTACTCTTTTATTAGATAGGATTATAGAAGTGACATAATGATCCCAGGTTATGTTTAGTTCTTAGGCAGAAGTGCTGTCTTAACTGAGGAAGATTTGTTTTGGATCAACACAATGTTCTCTTTTAATAGTTGCCAAATAGGATGCAAGTGTTTTCCATATTTTGGATTTCCACAAAAGAGAAAATATTTTTAGGGAGTAATGTAATTAATGTAAGTTGTATTGATGTAGTCATTTAGGGAACACTAATAAGCAAATCCTAATTTGGTATAAATAGTAAGTAGCAAAAACAGGGAGAAGAGCTATAAATAGGCATAAGTGAGAGAAATAAAACAAGAAAAATAAATTTATAGAGAATAAAAAAACTAATATTTAATAGGTGTGCTTAAAGATACTATAAAAGGAAAAGGGGATATGTTAAGAACTATAAATCAGAGAAAATGTTGTTTGTTCACTATTTGTGGTTATAAAATATGAAAAAATGTACCTTCCACAAGCTATTGTTACATATGATATATCTGGCTTGAAAATATTAACATCTTATTAATATTCATCAATAAGCTTGCTAACAACAACTATAAAAACCACCTTCATAAAGCCAGAGACAGCAGAACTAATCCTTCATTTCCTTTTAAAAAAAATTGATTTCAGAGAAGAAGGGAGGAGGAGAGAGGGAGAAAAAGAGAGCGGGGGTTGGGGGGGTATAAACATCAATGATGAGAGAGAATCACTGATCGCCTGCCTCCTGCACACCCCCACACTGGGGATCAAGCCCACAACCTAGGCATGTGTCTAATCCTGAATTGAACCGTGACCTCCTGGTTTCTAGGTCGGCGCTCAACCACAGCCATGCCAGCCAAGCTAATCCTTTATTTTCACAGTAAATTTGCATGTACAGTCAGATCGGATTTTAGATTTTCAAATAAATTCAATATTTCAAAAGGATCATTATATTAAACAAGTAAAAATATCTGAATTTTGGTGTGCTACTGTTAGGTATGATTGAAAAAAAGAGAAGAAAAAGTAAGTAACTTAGGTGATGCTATTGTTCAGCTAACAATTTCCTAACGAATGTAAGTGTATGATATGGATAGATAGGACATGGGCATAACTATAAAGGAGAAAGTTATATTTGAAAGCTAATTTCCAGCTGTCCCAGCCAAAATAAGGTTATTCTTATCCTCCTGTCTAAATTTCTTATCAGGTGAGACAATGGAACAAAACCATGTTACAAAATTTTTATTATATTTCCAATTGGGAAGAGTAAATTTTAAAAAATAAAATATATAACCCTGCCACAGCTTTTCAATGTTCCCATACTGCCAATTTTACCTTTCTTGGAAGAAAGACAAGCTCTCATTTTTTCCCCACAGAGAAGTATTCATTGTAAGGTATAATTCACCAGCCCACAAAGGAACATTACTCTTCCTGTGAGCCTTCAATTAACTGTATGCTTATAAATGGCATTTCCTCTGAATGTGTATTGAAACTCACCTTATAAAATCCCCAATGGTAGAGCAGTTCTTGTTGCTAAGGGACTATGATACTATTTCATGATGCTAAAACAGGAATATTATAGTTTAAATTGTTCATGCACCTAGCCATCATCAGACAATTTAAATACTAAAAGAGATAAATGTTTTAACCTCTATTTATGTTATTTAATGTTGAGATAATGATCCTGCACTTTTTAAAAAACTAAAGACTTTTAAAGTAGTATTAATAATAATAATAAAGCGTTATTATCAATATGATTGTTGCATGAGCTCTTGCATCATGCCAGGCACTATTTTATGTAGTTTATAGGAATTAACTCACTTAATCCTTATAACAACCCTACTGGTTAGGTATTATTACTTCCCCAGTTTTGCACAAAAGGAAACTAAAGCACAGAAAAGTAACTTGCTCTAAGTTATGGAGCTAATAAAGTGGCACAAATAGAATTTGATATCCAACTGGTCTCACTGTAGAGTTTACATTCTTACCTGCCACACTGTATTACACTAAGAAAATATTTTTAAAAATCTTACTATATACATTTATTTACCTGGGATTTGATGTTTAGTAAAGTAAAGTAACTCACAGTTCTTTAAGAACATTCCTAATCCTATTCATAGAACATATCTGCTGAAAGTACTTCCATACTCTGGTGAAATTATATTTTTAACCTAATTGTTGACATCATTAGGATAACTTTGAATCTACTAGGTTTAGAGATGTGCACTAGCAGTTTACATTGAGTGGAAATCCGATCCTTATTTTACAAGACTAATCTTTGGGTCATGTCTCCAATGTATATTTAATCCTGATTAGGCTTAAATCCTGATTAGGTTTAAAAAACACACAAAGAGGTAAGACAAAATAACAGTGCAAGTTTTTAAGGTGAAATTTCACTGCAATGTGGAAACTTAATGTATCTGTTTTTGCTATGCAGCCACACCAAGTGGTTTTTTTTATATTAGCTTTAATGCCCAATTTACTAAAACACTATATATCTCGGAATAGTTCATCTTTAATAGTATATCGTACTTTATATTTTTTATTAAAAGAGAGAATGGGCCTTATTAATATATATTTATGTGCAGCATAGCAATACTTCATATATCTTCATCATAACAAGTATAGTTATGCATAAGCAAGCTTCACATTAAGTTTCAAAAACAAATATACATAAACTTACCCTTGATTCAGCGATATTTCTAGGGTCACTTATTTTAGCACCAATTAAAGGACATGGGAGTAGAGACTGGTTGATACAATTTCTACACTGTAAGTAGCTGGTTAAAGAACATTCTTTCATATTCCAGATGGCATTTAAAGATAAAGCTGTCTCCATGCCTACAAAAAAATTAAAAAAGGCCTTTCATAAACCCTGAACTACCAGATTCAACATCTCAATTTCATTTATAAAGGTCTAAAAGAAAGTGGAGTGGATGTTAAGATTGGGTAATATTTTTGAAAACCATTACTTTAACATATTTAACTTTTACAATCTTTAGTCCAACATAGAAGAGTACAGAAAAAAAGTTTAAAAAAGAGTAATAGCTTACATTTATTAATGCCTATTATATAAATTCATTATTTTATTTTCACAGCAAGGCTATGAGGTATTTATTATTCCCCTCATTTTATGGGTGAGAAAACAGTTTCAGGGAGTATAAATTCAAGTCAGAAAGCAGTAGGCTGGGATTTAAAATGTCCAAATCCAAAACTCATGCTTCAGTCCCTTTGGCTTGGTGCCTTCCTCAGAATCAAAATTGTTTTCAAGAGAAAAATGTAATCCTTTGTTAAAAAAAAATAACTATGTATAATTGAGAACCCTATAAATCTCCATAGTCTACAATCAGAAAATTGTTCTACGTTAATTGTGAAATGGGACTTTTCATAAATTTAACACCAATAAGTTTAAAATAGAAATTTATTTATCATACAAGCCTATGAGAATGTAATTTCCCTCAATTAAAATAGCAAAGTAATTTTGTTCAAGCTTTCACATGGTAATACATATGCAAGAGTGGCATTCCTTTTACAGTACATTCATAACAAAAATAGATATCACTAATATATATCGGGTTTCAGGACAAAAAGTTTCTCCATATTCTTTAGTTGAACAATCCACCAAACAAACCTCAAATATGCAAGGATAATCTTCTGTGTTGGCCTGCCTTTGGTATAAAGTGAATAAAACTCCAAGTTTTCATGGAGGAAATTAGAGTTCCAAGTGTTGAATGAGCACTTGCTACCTTCTGTAAAAATTAATGGTATTACAAAACAAAGGTGTACAGTTGTGGCAGAGAAGAGACAAGAGACCAAGAGAGAGCCTCTCTTACACTGCATTCCACAACCTCTCTAGTTATTGAATTTTATTTGTGCCTGGAAGTCACTAACAAAAGGATTGAAAACTGAGAATGAGATGCTGGATGATGCAGCACAGAAAAAAAAAATTATCAACATAGCTTTTCACTTCAAGCTTAAGTGTATGCAGTTGAAATGGAAAGAATTTGTGTAAAAGATGACTATGAATCTATGCAAAGTTGTAATTCTCAAAACTATCTTACAATCTCCCACACTGCACTAAGCCAAGAAATTTTAACAACCACATATTCATTTTTTGATAAATGAGTACATTCCCACAAGAAAGAATTTCCAATTCCAGAGAAAATATTGAAATTGGTCAAAGCTGCAAAGTACTGACGCGAACATTATTAGAAACATATGATCTGACCATGTTTCTGCACACATTTGTAACCAAAGTAAACATTCAGACTTGTCCTGAATGGTCCACCATTGAGGGGATAGCTACAAAAAGAAATCCCAATTTTTATTTTTAAGGGTCTTTTATACTTAGTATTGAATGAATGTATATTATCATAGAGCTTGAAGCCCTTGGAATTTAAATGGGAAGAAAAGGGTTTGAATTCACTGATGTTGAAAATGGTATATAATACATGTCTGGGTTATCTGAAGTCAGCATTTTGGAACAAAAGTAATATGCTTCACCTTGTCCCTACTGCTTCTAGGAAGAGTAGACAAACTTGTTTCTAAAGGCCCAGTGCACAAAATTCGTGCGGGGGCCGGGGGGGATGTCCTTCAGCCCAGCCTGCATCCTCTCCAATCTGGAACCCCTCAAGGGATATCCAACTGCCCGTTTAGAAATGGGCAGTCGGACATCCTTCTCACAATCCAGGAGTGCTGGCTCCAAACCGCTTGCCTGCCTGCCTCCCTTATTGCCCCTAACTGCTTTTGCCTGCCAGCCTGATCACCCCATAACCACTACCCTGCCAGCCTAATTGATGTCGAACTGCTCCCCTGCAGCCTGTTTGCCCCCAACTGCCCTCCCTTGTAGGCCTGGAATCTCCCAATGGTCCTCCCCCGCTGGCCATCTTGTGTCCACATGGGGGCAGCCCTCTTGTGTGTTGGAGTGATGGTCAATCTGTGTATTACCCTTTTATTAGATAGGATAGAGGCCTGGTGCATGGGTGAGAGCCAGCTGGTTTGCCCTGAAGGATGTCCTGGATCAGGGTGGAGTTCCTTTGGGATGTGGGGTGGTCTGAACGAGGGGCCTGTGGTGGTTGGCAGGCCGGCCATGCTCCCCAGTGACCCAAGCGAAGGTCCTGGGATCTGGGATTAATTTATGTTCTACAACTGAAACTTTGTAACCTGGAGCAGAGCCAAGCCTTCTGCTCGCTCAGTGGCAACAGCCATTTCTGTTAGGACATTTACCTTCAATAATTGAAGCTTTTTAGCCTAGAGTGGAAGCCTAGGCCAGCCAGGGCTGCAGAAGCTTGGCTTCCTCCATTGCCTGGGCAACCTTAGCCTCTGCTCTCTCCAGCTCCATGGCTGCCACCATTTCTGTTGGGATTATGGATCTTCTATAATTGAAACTTTGTAGGCAATGAATGGAGGCCTACGCCAGCAAGGGCAGGTGGAAAGCTTGGCTTCTTCCATTGCTGGGGAAACCCAAGCCTCTCTCCTGCTCTCAGTGGCAGCAGCCATCTTAGTTGGGGTATATTTGCATGATTTGCTCCTGATTAGCTGGTGGGCATGACTTGATCAGAGGTATGGTCAATTTGCATATTACTCTTTTATTAGATAGGATGAGTGCAGGGCTGGGATAAAGAACAGTAGTGTTTAGCCTAGTCCAGTGATGGGCAACCTTTTGAGCTTGGTGTGTCAAAATTTGCCAAAAAAGCAAGCATAACTCAGATGGTTTGTCACTTTGAGAAAAAAAACCATAATTTTGCAATATTTACAGTTTAAAAAACAAAAATGTATAATTATATAACTGTATTTAATAAACCAAAAACTGATTATTTAACTTACCCGCTTAGTGATTTCTTTGTTCATCTGTCAGTCCGTTTCTTTTGTTATTATATTACTTAACTTGTGTGGGATGCCGTGAACTAAGATGAGGGGGAGGGGAATTCTTTAACTAACTTGCCTATTAGTGACTTTTTTGTTGCTGAATTTCATTGGCTAAACCTTCAGTTGAAGGTTGGTATTTTGTACACTTCAAGCCCAAGCAAACACCACTAACTTCATCTGCAAATCTGTTTCTTTTGTTGGTTTTGATATTATTTAACGCTGAGAATAAGGTCTCATAAAAGTACATAGAGGGAAAAATTGTAAGTAAACCATTGCTGTATTTTTTAGGGTGCTAAAAGTGTCTACTAATCGGTTCCAGGCACTCCAAATTTCCTGTTCGTAGTGGCACTCCTCTTGATTCTCCAAGCGGCACCTTTCCAGATTCTCAAGCTTTGACCTCAAGTTGACAAACACCTGAGCCCAGATGCTGTCTTGAAATTCTGCAAGTTGCATCTCCAAATCATCAATTTGCATCCATTGGAAATCATTTAATTCCAAACTACTCTAGACTAATACATCAGTATAGTTAATTATTTTTATGGTCTGTTCTAGGCTTCTAAATTGATTAAATCTATCACTGAACTGGTCAAGTACTGAGTCTAAAACATGTTGGTACTTTATATGCAAGGGTTCCATTTCATTTTGTACAGCTGCACTGGCCTTCTCAAAATACTTTGTTACCTGAGGAAAATACTTACAAGTTTTAGTTTCTACATCTCACTTGAAAATTTTATTTACTTTCAAAAGCTTTTATGTATCCAAACATAATGTCAATACTTTTGCCAAAACCTTGTAACTTTAAGTTCAGTTCACTAATATGAACAGAGAGATCTGTAAAAAATATCAGGGTGTTGGCCCACTTATCATCATTGAGCTGAGAAAAGATCCTTATTCTCAAGAAATACCTTAATTTCTTCAAAGCACTCCACACAAAGCGCTCAAGAACTTTGCCTCGGCTCAGCCATCTTACATTATTATACATCAGCAGTCCACAATAGGTGGAATCAACCTCCAGTAAAAGTGCAGAAAATTCTCACTTGTAAAGGGGGCAAGCAGCTATTAAGTTAACTATTTTTGTAACAACTGACATTAAGTAGTTTAAGTTGGTGAATCTTGCCTTGGCACATAAAACCTCCAGATGGATAATACAATAAAAAGGCACAATTGGGTCTCCAATAGCTTCCGTAAACAATTTGACAAATCCAACTTTTCCCCCACCATGTTTGGTGCCCCATCTGTCACTGACCCAGCTTTAGAGATATCAATGCTTAGGTCACAAAATGTTTGTATAACAACCTTACATATTTCGCTTCCTGATGTACTTGTTGGCATTAATACTAAGTTTATCAACTCTTCTCCCATTGTGAGACCATCAGAATATCGACCAATAATGGCCAACTGAGCATGAGCATGTGATGTGACATCAGTAGTTTCATCAAGAGAGATCGAAAAATATTTGCAATTACTTATGTCTCTCTTTAACTGGTATTGTACGTTTGTGTTCAGTCTCATTATTCGGTCTTTTATATTTCTACTGAGTGGTAACTCAGATATTCTCTTAATAATTGCATCTTTATTCTGCATATCGTGAAATAGAACTGGTGCACATCTTAGGAGTTTCTTTAATAAATTCTCCCTCACTGAGTGCTTTTCCATGCTAAGCTATGAAGTGAGCAATGCTCAAACTTGCAGATGTTAAATTTGTAGATCCTTTTATAAATTTAAGGATGGAATTAGATTGGCTCTTATAAAAGATGTAGCTGCCTGGAAATGTATTCCTTTCATCCTCACTTTTTTTCAAGAGCTGGGAATGATTAGTTTCAAAATGTCTATTTATATTCCATGTTCTGGTTACTACCATCTCAGTACATAGAACGCAAAATGATCTGCCATTTTTTTCTATAATGCCGTACATCTCAGTCCATGTCTCTTGAAAGGGTTGGCTATTGCTACTACCACTACCTTTACTTAACCTTGGTTTCTTATTTTTTGGGTTCTCCATCGGGGGCGAGGGGAGAGAGTGACAAAAGATAGAATTATAGATAGGCTGTTAGCCCTGCAGGCAATTAGGGGATAACTAGTCTAACTGACCACAAGATGGCACATGTAACTGTCTTTTAGGAAAGGGCAGGGTTAATAAGCAGAAATAGAGGTTAATAAGGATGCATAACAGTAATAGTGGTGAAATGGAGTCTGCACTATGCTGCAAAATGGCATTCTTTATATAAATTAAGATGGCTTCCACTATTTCTAATGATGGGAAACGGCACCCACAGCACAGGCCCTTGCTTCTCCCAGCCTCCCCCTCACTTATCTCAGTAATGATAGTCTATTAGAAATCCACGACACCCAAGAACAGTAGGTTGGATGATGGTTGCTGTGGTTATGTGGTTGCTGGTAATGGCAATCACAGGGCCCCCAGAAATGCGTCTCCCACGGCATTCTGCTGCTCCCTGCTCCGCCTCAAAGATCCCCTAATGGACTAACTGGAAGTTCCAGAACTAGACGCTCTGTGCCGGAGTTCTGTTGTTTTGGCCTACAGACCTCGGGCACAGTGTCTACACTACACTACAGCAAATGTTTCATCCTTGGCTACTGCACATGGCCATGCAGTAGCTGAGGATGAAATGTCCTTCTCGGCATGCAGCCCCATTCTTCTCTGAATGTGACCGCGTGTGGCTGCATGTCATCGAAAATGGCTATGCGTGTTAGTGCTGACACGTGTGTCATAGGTTTGCCATCATGGGCCTAGCCCTTTCTACCCGATATTAGAAACAGGTATTGGCAGAATAAAAATGAACATGATGAGCAGACTTGAAAGTAGCTGGGCAATTGTACAAGGGCAGTAGGCAGCCTGAGACATATTTATGCAAAGGCAAAACACTTGTGCTTATGGGCTGTTTGTCTCTAAGCATCTATCCCAGTTTTTTAGGAATAGCTGATGGAGTCCAGTTGCTTCTACCCTGGAGGTTGCTCCCATGAGTTACTGCCCATCCCTTACCCAGGTCAAGCCTGCGAAAGCATGCATTGGACCTGGATTTGTGCGCCTTGTAAAGTGGTTTCGTTTTTTTCTTTTTTGGAGTCAGTATCAGACACAGATAGATCAATGCCTCATCTGTACTGATGTGACTTTATTTACACATTTCTTTGTTTTGAACACAATTTCTTTGTTTTGAAAACAGATTCTGTTTTATTTTTCTTTCTTTGCAATTCTTAAGTCAGTGGAACATATTTTAAAGAGCAATTTTTAAAATTGCTTTTCCAGTATTCACATGAAAATAAAAAGGTCCACCGAGACTGGTTTGGCTCAGTGGATAGAGCATCAGATTGTGGACTGAAGGGTCCCAGGTTCGATTCCGGCAAGGGCATGTATCTTGGCTGCGGGCACATCCCCAGTAGGGGGTGTGCAAGAGGCAGCTGATCGATGTCTCTCTCTCATCAATGTTTCTGACTTTCTATCCCTCTCCTACTGCTCTATAAAAAAATCAACAAAATATATTTTAAAAAAAAGAAAAAAGAAAAAGGTCCCTTATTTACATTTAAGGGGTTTAGAAAGTGACAAGAAAGCAATATAGCTATGAAATAAATTTACCTTCATTCTTTACTGAAGTCTGAAAAACCACTAATGTGGTTTTTAAGTGGTTAAGGGCAGCACTGTCCCCGGTTACATAAAATGAATTTTCTTCTTTTGAACTGTTCTTGGACTCAGTTAGGCAATGGCAAAGGGAGTCTGTGCCACTTAATTTAATGTTTAGGAAGATTCTTTGGATTTTTATCAGCACAGCATTCTTGGAAAAAACTTTTTTTAAAACTCCTATAAGAAATAAGGTAAAAGAGATTTAAGGAAAATATATCACACTATCAATTATATTAATTTTCTAGAAATATACTGCTGGTTGCTGTAATTTATTAAAATTAATTTGTGTATGTATGTTTTATTACACATAGTGAAAACAATAAAACAAGTAAATATATTGTCATTAAAACCTATTATCACCAACAGATACCACTTCTTGTAATAAATTATATAACTGGATGCAGTTATAGTGCAAAGAATATAATTGAGTTGGCTTTTTAGTTATTATCTTAATGTGTTAATTTCTTGGTTATCTAAAATTGTACTTTTCCCTAAGAATGCCTTAAGAAATAAATTTAATATGAACTAAACTACATTAAAAACAAAGCGTGGTGTGTTGCCATCAATGACCTTGGTCTGAGTACTAAATATCTCCAGAAATCAGTTACCTCATGCATTGTTTAGTATGAGGGGTAGATGATTTCTAACATTCTGGCCTACTCTAAAATATCTCTCATAAAAAATATTTACTAATGTCCTAACTAACCGGTTTGGCTCAGTGGATAGAGTGTCAGTCTGCAGACTGAAGGGTCTCAGGTTCGATTCTAGTCAAGGTCACGTACTTTGATTGCAGGCACATCCCCCATAGGGGTTGTGCAGAGGCAGCTGATGGATGTTTCTTTCTATCCCTCAACCTTCCTCTCTGTAAAAAAAAAATCAATAAAATATTTTTTTAAAATTTACTAAGCACCTACTAAGTGTGAGGCATTCATTATTCTATGCTCTAGGACTCTTTGAGTTTATATTCCTCAATAAATGTTAATATATTTTTGCTTAATATAAAAACTAGCCAAAACCGGTTTGACTCAGTGGATAGAGCGTCGGCCTGTGGACTGAAAGGTCCAGGTTCGATTCCATATACCTTGGTTGCGGGCACATCCCCAATGAGGGGCGTGCAAAGGGCAGCTGATTGATGTTTCTCTATCATCGATGTTTCTGACTTTCTTTCTCCCTTCCTCTCTAAAAAAATCAATAAAATATATTTAAAAATAAATAAATAAAAACTAGAGGCCTGGTGCACAAATTAGTGCACAGGGGAAAAGGGTGGGGAAGGGCTCAGCCTGTCCTATGCCCGCTTGAAATCTGGGACCCCCTTGGGGAATGTAGCAATGCACCAAAGCGGCAGGCAGCCAGGGAGGAGCCCAAGCCACCACCAAGCCACTCGCACTTATTCCGGCCACTGCGCCTGCTGCCACTGCTCAGTGCGCTGCCGCGGAGCCCGGGGAGGCTCCCCTCACCGCTGCTGCACTCACCAGCCGTGAGCCCAGCTTCTGGCGGAGCGGTGTTCCCCCTGTGGGAGTGGACTGACCATCGGGGGGAAGCTCCTGTCCTGAGCGGGTGCCCCTGGTCAGTGAGTGTCATAGCGACTGGTCGACAGATAGTTCGGTCGTAATGGTCGCTGAGGCTTTTATATATATCTAAATACTATGATTCTGGAAAGTATGCCTTTGGAAAAAAAATAAGAGGCTTGCTTTCAGAATTCTAAGACTATGCCTTTCATAAAGAAATTCTAGCAAACAAAGGTAAACTAAAATAAAAAGTACAAAAATATATCAAAATGGTGGAAAGAGTTCCAAGACCTTGATTGAACTCTCATTATAATGTTCCCTTTCCCTCATTTATAAAATAATACCACCTGTATTGTTTTCTTCCTGTTATTATGATGATGATTAAGGTATTATATGTGTATGGCAGTTTAGTCGTAGAACTCTTGCCTGCCACCTGTATTGCTGACTTTGAAAGCTCTATAATACACTACTTGGCATACGATACTCTAAAGCACCACAGATGTACCTGCTATGTTCTTGCTTTGCTTCCTTCATAAGTAAAGAATCCAGAGTAGAGAGGCTAAAAGATCAGAAGATGGGAACACCAGGAAAAAACAGCATATCCTGAATTTCCTCAAGAATATATTTTAAAATTCTAAATAGTTCTTTTTCTGTAAAAACTTAAAGAAAACTGTCCTGGCCATGTGGCTCAGTTGGTTGGCAAATCAACCCAAACACTAAAAGGTTTTGGGTTCCATCCTCAGTCAAGGCACATACAGGAAGAAACATCTATGTTTCTCTTTCTGTGTCTCCTTTCCTTTTGGAAAAAGAAAGGTCACTAGAGTCTAGAAACTGGTCAAATGAAAAAGGTATTTACAAGAGCCAAGTATCATATGACAAAGTAAATACATTTATAGAATGCTCCATTCAATGTATTTAGTCATGGTCAGTTAACATAGTGTTGGGAGTATAAGAGTAAACAACAAAGACACCCCCCCCCCCCAAATCCCTGATCTGCCCTATGGATTTTACATACAATGAACTTCAGTGTCCCTTTTGTAACTTTTTGTGGTGGTTTTTTTCCCCCCCAATGTATATATATTTTAAGATACAAAAATGAAATGTAAAAAACACAACCACCCCCCCAAAAAATAGTAAATAAGTCTTCACAATACTTAAGTCTTGCTAGTAAAAGAATAACTACATAGAACTTTTTTTCCAAAGAAGCTCTAAGTATTTTTCAACCAAATTTGAAGGAGCTATACTGAGATTACAATGACTGTAGATTATTGTTCTAGTTCCCTAACAACTAATATTTGGACAGTGCTTCAGAATTTATAGAGCACTTTCACATATTGTATATCATCTCATTTAATCCTCACAATAATTTTCTTAGGTGGGTAGTGCTCACCTTTTCCCACTAGAAAACAAAGCTGGAGCTCAATAAGGCCACTCAGTAAATAGAAGGATCAAAGTTCACAGTCATTCCTTTGACCCCCAATTCTGTTATCTTTCTCTTTGCCTGATGTTTAAAAAAGCTTTAATGTACTCTACTGCACTGATATTCATAAAGTTTAATTTATTTCTTATGAAATTATTTACCTTCATTTTAAAATGAGAAAACAGAAATTCAAAAAAGTTAAGTAGCTTGCCCAAAGTAAGTTAGCAGGTGGACTTGGAACGTTTCCAAGTCTAATGATAATAAAGTACATGTATATTAACAATCAACTTTAAAGACAAAAATATGAAAATATTAATACACCAATCTACTTTATTGCAATTTAGGTGAACCTATATTAAGGATGACACAAAGTAATTTTATATATTTCCTACCTCCTTCTGCTTTAGGTAATAGCTCAGTTCCACAAATAATACAATAAAGTCCTGACTGGCAAGGCAGGTTACTTGGGTCCTTTCACAACATATAGAGAGATCAATGTTTGAAAGAATGGTTAATATTAAGGTATGAATACCAAAAGGCAGTTTGAAAATAAACAATATACCTAGATAATACTTAATACAAAATAATAACTATCTGTATTTAATATCCTTAAATCTTTTCAACTACGCTGAATCATATGATGGCATCTAACTTAGTTTGCATAAATGATACTCCAATTATATAATCTCATATTTTATATTAGCAAGAGGCCAAATAAAACATTTTAATATTGAGCTTTGTAAATACTTATATAAAATAATTTAATATAAAATGATGAAATTTTGGGGAAAAGCATGAGCATCAAAATCATAGAAACTGCTTAGAAAAGACCAAGATTTAAAAAATACAAATCTGCCGAGACCGGTTTGGCTCAGTGGATAGAGCGTCGGACTGGGGACTGAAGGGTCCCGGGTTCGATTCCGGTCAAGGGCATGTACCTTGGCTACGGGCACATCCTCAGTAGTGGGCGTGCAAGAGGCAGCTGATCGATGTCTCTCTCTCATTGATGTTTCTGACTTTCTATCCCTCTCCCTTCTGCTCTGTAAAAAAATCAATAAAATATATTTTAAAAAAAATAAAAAATACAAATCTATTATGATAAATAGTAAAATATCTGTATGACTATGCGTTGTTAATAAATATTCCTTTTAATCAGTATTTACCCTTAGATTTTCAAAGGTTAATTTCTGGGAATAGTAAGTTTCATACAGCTTTTGTTTTTCTTCTAATACATTGAAGCTCGTTCATTATAGAGTGGGATTTGGTATAAGATGGGCTGTTTTGGATCTAGTCCAAGAGTTTAGTTACTGAAAGCACTTCATTCTTAGGAGGTTTCACCAATAAGGTGATCCACTGGCTCAGATCCCTTGGATATTACAACAAAGCTCCATTGTAGAGTACAGGAAGCCAGGCAGCTAATGGTTCTTTTTATCAAGTGAAAGCTTAAGAAACAAAATTCTTTTTTCTTTTTCTTTTTGGTAGCATGAAAATCGTTTAAGGTTGGAGAATTAATAAACTTAGGTCATCTGTCTATATTTCCATTCCCTGAAGTGATGTTCTCTATTGTATGTTAACAGCTGCACAGATACTTCACGTTATGGTTTTAGCTTTCTTAGACATTTGTTGTCTGATACACGTCTTAAGTTTACTTTTTGTTATTAAAATTTTCAGTATTAATAATAACTATTTACAAAAGTGCATTTTTTATAAACATGGACAAAAGACTACGAAAAATTCATAAAGGTTAAAGTAGAATCTTGTTTAGCTCATTAATAAATATTATAGAAGAGCACAAGCAAAAGTAATTGTTAGATAATTATATACCCCCCAAAAGGACATCACTGATATTAAATGACTACAATAATCAGTCTTTCGAGTAATTTTATATCAGGCACCTTGATTTTGTGAAATTTTTAAGCAATCCTAAAGAATGAAACATCTTGATGTATTTTACCATAGGAAAATAACATGACATAATCATATTGCAGAAAATATGGGAAAGCCTTTTATAAAAAATGTCTTAAAGATCATAAGGAAGACTAAAAATAAAGCCTTGTGTGAACTTTGAAACAGTGCTAAATTAAAAAACATGTAATGATTAAGTGCATAGTAGCAGCAGAGTAAGAGTTATCATTAATTTCCAACATAGCTATAACAAGTTTTAAATGATTCATCTTAAATTTCAATAGTCAAGACAGGAAACATCTACTCTTTACATTGTACCTTTCTTCCATGAATAAAGCCCTTTCCCCAACTGGTAGTTTTCCTGGTTCGTGGCCTGTATGTTCTATAAACTTTCAGCCCTTGAATAAATTCAGTATTAGAAAATTACTTCATATGCATCAAATGGGTAAGGCAAATTACACCTGATAAGCAATTTCTATCTTAAATATCTCAAAAATCCTAAAGAATAAACCAAATAATTTCCTTCTAACCATATGACAATTCTTTTTTCTTTTTTAACTTTATTTCTATTATTGACAGTATTACAGATATCCCCATTTCTCTACCCCCTTTGCCCACCTCCACCAGCTCCTGTCCCCTCATCCCTTTAAACATCACATATAATGATTCTTTATTTTTGGTCTATCTATCTATCTATCTATCTATCTATCTATCTATCATCTATCATCTTCATCATCATTAGGAAAGTCATATAAAGAAGGATGCACTCCAGATATATGATTTATTTACTAATTAATAACTGATAGTTTGCCATGTGCCAGTTACTCTTTTAAATGCTTTTACACATTCAATGTATTCAACTCTCTAAAACATCTCTTTAAAAAGTATGTAATCACTAATGAAAATGTGCTACAACCTTCTGTATCATAAAGGCTAGTACTTTGCAATATCCACTTAATCAAAATTGTAATCTAAGGAGACTATATAGATATACACCTGATTCAAAATTGACATTATACAAAATTTTTGAAACACCTCTTGGAATTACTAAAAGCTGTGGCACATCTCTACATACATTCCAAATAAAGAACTTTTTAGCTTTAGACAGTTTGGAAGGAATAAATAGTAGGGAAAGGGGATGGTATTTGAGATCAACTTGGATAATACTAAGATACAACTAAAATATAATGTGCTTGGTTCTTCTCATGTAGTTTACCAATTTTTCTAAAGGCAATGTTTTAAGCATAGCATTATTAAAATAAAGACTTTGCTTCTCAAGTTATTATGTACATATTCATAAAATTATTACCTTAAAGGTAGAGTATTATTTCATCTACTCTATAAAATGGTTTGCTTAACTTCACTCATTTTAGAACAAAAGCAACTGAAACGTAATTCAGAGTAAAATAACACATATTCCTTTAAATTATAGATTTTTAAAGCTGAGATTTACATGATTTTATAGTACTAAATCCTGCATTTCACAATTAAAATATTCCCTAAAAGGCGTAGTAAATGACAACATGACTAATTAGTGGGAGAGTCAGGAATAGAGCCCAAATCTCTTTTCTTCCTCCACCTTTTCCTATCATAGGCCAGACAGTAAATATTTTTGGTTTTGTGGGTCTTATTGTATTTGTCACAACTACTCAATTGTGCTGTTCTAGTGTATTAAGTGTAATTACTTAACTCCACTTTTGTATATAATATGTAAATGAATGGATGTGACAGTGTTCCATTCCTTCACTACTCCACCACCCTTATCTGCAAATTTAAAAATATACCAGAGATGAGAAATGGTTATACCCTTTCAAAACAATTTTGAAATTACCTTGAAATCTAATGCTTTGTAACTTATTACTCATTGATCAACTAAAAAAACATGTAATACAAGGTGGGATATAATACATCCCAATCTCTAGATGAATGCTTTAACTGGTAAATTATCAATTTGAACTATGCTTAAAAGAACTATGGCATCCAATGCTATAATACAGTTAAGCTGTATTCAATCTAAATACCATCAAAATAAAAGTAAGCACATGCATATGTAATAATTTATCATCCAAATAAATGTAAAATAAACTTGATTGGTGGAAATTCTGACTTGAAAATAATAAACCACTTCCACAACTTCAACAGGTCGTAAAATTTCAATTCAAATCACCCACAAGAAGCCTAAATGTCCATAAAATAATAGATATTTCTTAGAAAAAGATCAGTGAATGTAATTTTGGAATGATTTCAGAGAAGAGCATCTTTTATAACCATTTTTGATAAGAAGTATAGCTCCATTCACAAAAACCTAAAGTCAAAACTTACAGAAAGACTTACTGAGCTCTAAGGGAACATTTTTAAGCTATAGTTACATGTTTACATTTACTTATCAAATTTACATATGAAGTTTTTATCTTAATAGTTGCAAAATTAAAGCCTTTATGCTAAAACATGTCACTTTTCCTCCCAATGATAATGAAGCTAGATAATCAGAACTGAAAATCTGGGGTCCTTCATTGGGCATTTTATAACTTTACGTAATTTTGCTTAAAACATGCTTGATTGTAGTTTATCAAACAAACAAATGTAAGACAACATCAATTTAAAATGCATGTAGTTTTCTTCCTTAATTCTTAATTATTATTAGGCAGTTTAATACAGGAACAAATTTTTAAAGAAAACTTTGATTTCTAAAAAAAATGTCAGACCAATTTTGAGGTAAAATCTATAATAGAACATTATTGGTTTACACTGTTGTTAATTTTTATGTATTAGATGAAAACAAATGGATGAAAGTACAATATATAAATGTTCATGTAAAATTTAAAATGCCCTAGACAACTATATATCTTTTAGATTGATTTGGAATTGCACTTAGCTAAGGAAGATTGTTGAAAGAAAATATTTTAAATGAATTACTTTATCAAAACTCAAGAATAGTAAAACTTGTATTTCAGAACTTAATATACTTTTAAAACTTTTATGGCAATTAAAATAAAAAATATATCTCAAATTTTAAAAAGTTATACTTAGCTAATAATGTATGTTACCATTTATAATAAAGTTTAATATAAGTACCACCTATTTTTATAGCTTGACAGTTAAGTATTATTATCTAACACCAGGGGAACACACCTTTATTTTTGGGAGGAGACTGTTTAAAGTCCTTCATATCCATTTCATGAGTTTCCTCCAGTTCTAATTCACTTATATGAGTTGTTTTTATATTATTACCAATATCATCAACTTTACTTTCTTCAATATGCATAAGTTTATTTAACTTTGTGTCTGGGCAATCCTCAACTTTCATTTTCCTGGCTGAATCTACTTCTTTTGTAGTCCTAGTTTCAAAAAGATCTTTAGCTAAAATAAAATCTGAATCATTGGCCAATGTATTGTCTCTATCAGTTTCAACTAGTTCATTTTTTTCTTTATTTGTATCTACAGGATCATAAAGTTCAGGGGTAAAATAGATAGATTCATCTTCTGCTTCTGTTTCAAAAGCTCTATTTGAAGTAGAAAGTTTATCTTCTTCACTCACTAGAGATAATTCAATGTCTGGATCCAGGGCTTCTTTACAGCAGAGTAGCTGTTCGGAATGATCTTTTTTAAGAAGAGCAGCCTCAATCTTTATTGATGGAATAATAGTTCCTGACTGAGGGCATGGTTCAAACGATGTGTTTACTCCGAGGGATGAAGACTCAAATTTATCAGTGAGCGGCAAAACAGTTTCACAATCCTTTTCTGTTTTGAAAGTGGAAGAACTAGAGGCACAGTCCTCTGATGACCTAAACTTAGGTGCTGTAGTCAGAATTTTAGCAGAAAAACACTGCCCCAAAGAATTAGAACTAGACCAGCTAACTCTGTTTGTTTGTTTGTTGAAGGTTGGGCTTGTGGACCTGGAAATCCCAATGTTTTCTGCTTCCGTTGCCTGACCAGACTCTTCCAATGATGCTGGATCATCTACGGGTACAAAAATGTAAAAATGTTAACTTTCTGTTCCTAGCATAGTAATTGTTTTATCAAAATGGTTTTTGTTAGAAATACTACAGTAACCGTAAAGGAGACAAAATCCTGAGCCCACAACCAGTAGCAGGACTTCCATCTTAGAATGTAAAACACAAAATATTAACTCTGAAAAGAACCTTATATCTCCAGTGAGTCCTAACCCAAGTTATAATGCTGTATGGTAAATTTTCAAATCCCACACCAGAAACCTCAGGAGTGAATGAGAAAAAGGTCAAAAAGAGGAAGAGGGCTGAACAAAGGAGGGAACAGGCTGTAATAATTTACTTTTTAAATCCACTTAACTAGTTACTGTCCTAGACTAATTCCCTTAAAAAATTGACACTACACAGACTAAGATATAAAACTGGTTAGTACTCAGACCTGAACTGGAATCTAGGTTTCCTGATTACCAATATAATGACCTTGAATTCACTATGGCATTTATTGTATACTAGAGGTCTGGTGCATGAATTCGTGCATGGGTGGGGTCCCTCAGCCTGAACAGCAATTGGGGCAAGTCGGCCGGGGGTAGGGACTGCGGAAGGTTGGCTGGCCACGGGAAGTTGGCTGTGGGAACACACTTACCACCAGGGGGCAGCTCCTGCGTTCAGCACCTGCCCCCTGGTGATCAGTGCATCATAGCTACCAGCCAGTAGTCCAGTCGTCTGGTTATAATGGTCACTTAGGCTTTTATGTATATAGATAGAAGCATATATTATAAAATAAATATTTAAACACAGTTTGGCAAACTTTTCCTATCACAGGCCAGACAGTAAATATTTTTGGTTTTGTGGGTCTTATTGTATTTGTCACAACTACTCAACTGTGCTGTTCTAGTGTATTAAGTGTAATTACTCAACCCCACTTTTGTATATAATATGTAAATGAATGGATGTGACAGTGTTCCATTAAATTATATTTTAAAAAACAGATAGCAGGCCAAATTAGGTCCAGAGGCCATAGTTTGCCAATCTCTGATATTGACCATTTTATTCTGATATACTTTGAAATTTTTTTTTATAATTTAGAAAACATGATTTTATTTCCCTAAACTAAGAAATTCATGTAAGAAAAAGACCTATAAGTGAGACCAATTTTCAATATAACCTTCAAAAACACATCTAGCATTTGCATAGTACTTTACAATGCTATAATATTTATCATGTTATTCAATATTTACCACCCAACTTTGAGGGATAGGTATGCAGAGAATCCTTTTTCTATTAAGACTCAAAAAAGTTAAGTGACTTGCTCCTTGTAACAAAGCTAGTTAGTAGCAAAGTTGTTGTTGTTTTTAATATCTTTTTATTATTGATTTCAGAGAGGAAGGGAAAGGGAGAGAGAGAAAGAGAGAAACATCAATGATGAGAGAGAATCATTGATTGGCTGCCTCCTGCAGGCCCCACACTGAGGAATCGAACCATGACCTCCTGGTTCATAAGTCAACACTCAGCCACTGAGTCATGCCAGCCAAGAGTAGTAGCAAAGTTTGTTAATGAAATATCAGAAAATGTGCTCAGCTCTCCTGACCAAAGTTTGTTCCCATTCCAATACACTATGCTACTTCACTAATTTATGACAATACTTTACATTACAAACCAAGGTATTAAAGGACAATCTATAACACAAAAATATCACTTCACTAAATATAATGGAAGATTTTTCTATCAAATGAAAATGGACAAAGCTTTTCATACATTTGTCCTTCCTGGAGGTGATGTCATTTGGGGAGAGATGAACTTTTAGTTATTCATTTTACAACATTTTGACTCTTAGACACACATTTTTGCTTTACCTTCCCTAGGATTTTCTGGTAGTAGATGATTTACTGCTTCTAAAAAGTAAGGTGAGGTATTGTCCTCCAAACAAGCCACTTCAAGTGTAGACTGACTGCCCGGTAGGGACTTTCTGTTCTCTTTGGCTACATCAATGAACTTTTGGTGCTTTTTGGAAAATTCAGCCAAAGATTCCAGGGCACTTTCAAAGGTTGAATGGTGTTGAATCTGCTGTCGTACCCATTTAGAAAGTCCTAAGGAAAAAGTAAACCCAAGGAAGAAACTTTGGTTATTTTTTATATTTTTTATGACATTTGGTTATGATGACATTATGTATTAAGAAAAACTTGGGTAATTTTTCTAATGAAGTAATCTAGAATTTAGAGTATATAGAATGGTTTTCAATACCTGCCTTTTTACCTTCATCTGTACAATATGCTCATATATCAGTAACATTTCTCTTTCTATGCAATGATTGTCAACTGGAGAGAGGAAAGAGGCAATGGGAGTAAAGTGGAGGGGGGTGGCCAGGAATTTTTGTCAGTTTAGAACAGTGGTCAGCAAACTGCGGCTCACGAGCCGCGGTTTGCCACTCTATTGACTAATGAGTTTGCCGACTACTGGTTTAGAATAACTCATGAATGAAGCAAATTTAATATCACAATTCCCCACAAAAATTGGATGCCTTTTCATTATAGGGAAACTAGAAGTTGTAAACAACACAATTTTGCATACCTACTTTCTAAATTTCACTCCTTTTGCAAAAATAAATTCAAGATTTCAGTCTCTCTTGCACTGTCACGATGTGTCTACCATCTGGATACCATTGCTGACATGTACACATAAAGAATTATTTGACACTGAAACTGGGACTCAAAACAGTTGGACATTGAAACAGACTGAAACATTTTTTGTTCTTATACATTTATTTCTAGTATGCAGAGGCAAGATATTTTTGAAGAAAAGAAACAGGGGAGAGTGATTGATGTAGAGGCAGGGTGGCCTTGAACAGGCTGTCAAGCTACAGGGGGAAAGCTTGGGTGGATGGGAGGTGGATGCTGGGGGAGATCAACTGAAGGACTTGTATGCATGCATATGAGCATAACCAATGAATGAAAGACACTGGGGCGGGGAGGGGGGTGGGTGGGGACATGTGCTGGGGGTAGGGGAGGCTGGGGGGAGGATAAGGGGGAGGGGGAAAGGAAAACATGTACTACTATTAATTATAAGTTATACTGCAAAAAAATCAATAAAAATATATTTTAAAAAAAGATTTCAGTCTCATAGTTGTTTTTTTTTGTCTCCCCGCCCCCCCCCCCCCCCCCCCCGCTAATTCCAAATATACCTTAAACTACTCTGGGGGACAAAAGGAATAACACTGTTTTATGGGTAAATCATGTCCTATCTAAATATTACATCATTTTTAAAATATACAAATAATCGAGTTGTAAGGGACAAAATTTGATCTAGGACATATGAAAACTGCATAAAAATGAACCATAATTTTTAACTTAAGGGGCTTTATAGTAAGACTCACTTCAGAATGAAATTCAAAATCAGATATTCAAACTTTTAAAAAATAAATGTTCTCTATTAATATTACTAAAATTATCATCACCTTTTGAAGTAATTTAAAAAGTCACTGTGGCCATGGCTTGTGTCTCAGTTGGCTGGGTATTGTGTCCTGGGCACCGAAAGGTTGCCAGTTCAATTCTGAGTCAGGGCATATGCCCAAGTTGCAGGCTTGATTCCTCTCTCTCCCTCTGCCCCTCTCTAAAAATCAATACAAAATATTTTAAAAATAAAAAATATAAAATATAATGTCATTATGATGACTACTATCTTTGATTTCAAATACATTCCTTTGTTTTTTAATGGAGTTTTTATATCAGTATTATGTATAAAAATTGAATTTAAAAGGATATCAGTCATAAAAAGAAATTTGTATTATTGTCTAGATAAGAAAAAAATTAATTAATTAAAACCATACAGAATAAAATATATTTAATTTTTAAAAACTCTCAATAAATCTGAACTATAAGGTAAAAGTTCTAGATTTTAAAATAAAAAAAATTAAGAATTTCCTTTAAAGTTCTTTTTTTGGTTGTTAGGAGAAAATAATTACTCCACCTAATAATATGAAATTTTCCAAAATTGAGAAATTTTAGTACTATAGTTAAGTCTTCCATTTTGATCATTTTGTAATCAAAGTAAGCCTTTGCAGTGTAAAATGTCAGTTTACTTTTGAAACTTGAAAGAATCTGAGCTCCACCTGCTGACTAGACATAAGCACTTAACATTTTGCTAGTTTTCTTGTCCTAAGCATAATGGTTTGCTTTACATTCAGAAGCAAGACTAATAAAGCAACATTTGCTGCTTTAATTCATCAAAGGTGGATATGTTTTAATATCAAACCAAATACAGTAATTAGGCTCTCACATGGAAAAAGTATAGTCCATACTCATAGAAAGCTAATCTGAAATTTAAAATTTAGCAACTTTTCATTATAGTACAGTATGAACTTTCCAGCATTAAAGATAATAATAAAGATGCAAATATTTCCAACAGTTCTTCAATAACTGATGGGTTCCTGGTATTGCCTCTAAAGGGATTGTGTTACTGCAAAATAAAGACTACAGATGTTCATCAACTCATGATTAATGAACCCACTATAAGTTGAAAATATTGTATGTCAAAAGTGCATTTAAAATACCTCAACCTACCAAATGTTATAGCTTACTTTAGTTTACCTTAAATGTGCTCAGAACTCTTAATTTCAAAATTATCTAATTTAAAACCTATTTTATAACGCCCAGCTTCACCAGAGAGTATCCTACCACACATCACTATCCCAGGAAAAGTTCAAAATTCCAAACTGTATAACTGTATTTCAAAGTGTATAACTTTTGTACAATTGTAAAGTAGAAAAGTCCTAAGTCACACCAATGAAAGTCAGGGACCGCCTGAATAGAGACATAATACTAGTATTTGTTCGTTTGAATGGGGGGGGGGTGCAATTTTATGGCATGCAATAATGTTTTTCCTTTTAGAAAATATGAGCTCTGACTGACATAAATTCTATAATAACTGAAGCCTTTCTGAACAAGCAAACCAACAAACAAACACAAAAACATCAACATAACCCAGAATGAAAGAATCCTAAGCAGCAAAAGGAGATGTGCTTAAATGTAAAAACTTAGTATTTCTTAGCAAAGTCATTTCTGTAGAACAGCTTTCCCCCTAACAATGCTAAATAAATTATTAGTGTTACTGAGTCAAATCCCTTATTGTAATAAATTGAAGGATTCCAATTAATACTTTGTTGATAACAAACCAGATTCTCCTCTATAAAGATTTTTTGTTTTGTTTTGTTTTTGCAAACAACGTAAGCATTAAAAGGCTAAAATTCCTTTCAATATTGATTTTCCATTTGATCTAAATATTCAAATTCTCAAAATGCAATATACAGATGCTGTATCATAGAATTGTATAACCTATGTAATTTTATTAACAGTTGTAAAACCTATGTAATTTTTGTAAAATTAAATTGTAAAACCTATGTAATTTTATTAACCAATGTCACCCCAATAAATTTAACTTAAAAATTCTCTATCTAATTCACTGTCTTTAAGAATAGAAGTCATTAAAGAATGTTATTAATTCATTACTCTAAGCCAGTGGTCGGCAAACTCATTGGTCAACAGAGCCAAATATCAACAGTACGACTGAAATTTCTTTTGCACATGGGCTACGAAGTTTCGATTGCACTGTATGTGTGCGCCCACATGTGGCATTTTGTGGAAGAGCCACACTCAAGGGACCAAAGAGCCGCATGTGGCCTGCGAGCTGCGGTTTGCCGACCACTACTCTAAGCCAAGCTGAGAATCTTACCAGATATATATCGATTTGGGTTACTCCTGAAGCGGTCATCCACTAAAATAAGAGCTCCCCAATCATTTTTGTGTCGAATACATCTATAAAATATAGGAAGAAAATAAAACAGATATAACTTTGAAAATAAAAGCTAAACTTCTAATAGGAAAGAAGATTGAAAAAATCAATTACGTGTCATTGGTTTATATTCCTTTAATCAAACTAATTATTATGATCAAGGTTACACTCAATATATTGTACCAAAGTAGTTCTATAACCAAATCCCATACTTCTGCTGACTACTGATAACTCAGTATCCCAAAACGTTATGTGCATCTATTCTGAAAGGCAAAAAAATGTATTTTCCAAAACTTTTCTTAGCCACAGACTATTTTTTACCTCATGTATTATATTAATTTTTAGCTTTATGTAGATGATCTTTATTCTAGTTTATTGAGTTTTTATCATAAGTGAATGTTTAATTTTAGAAAAAGCTTTCATATGCACCAATTTATATGCTCATATAGTTTTTCTTCTATAGATTGTTAATGTGGTAGATTATATTGGCAAAAATTTGAATATTGAGCCTGCCTTTCATTCCTAAAAGAACCACATATGGTCATGATGCATTACTCTTTCTATAAATTGCTGGATTTGATTTGCTAAAAATATTAAAATTAAACATACAATTCAGTGGTTTCTAGTACATTTACAAGGTTGTGCAACCCACACCACTATTATACAGCATTCTTATTTCACACACACAAAAAAAACCCTAGAGCCCATTATCAGTCACTCCTAGTTATCCCAATGATACTCCCTAACCCCTGGCAATCTCTAATCTACTTCCTATCTTTACAGATTTGCCTATTTCGGGCATTTCCTATAACTGGAGTCATACAATATTCAGCATTTTGTGTCTCGCTTCTTTCACTTAGCATGATGTTTTCAAGGTTACTTGTATTGCATATTTATGGCTGAATAATATTCCACTGTGTGGATATACCACATTTTGTTAATGGGCATTTAGGTTGTTTCCATCTTCGGATGATTATAAACAATAGTGCTATAACATTTGTGTACAAGTTTTGGTATGAATACCTACTTTTTATTAACTTGGGTATATAACTAGGAGTGGAGTTGTGCACTTTTAAAGTACAAGCCCATTAAAAATTTTGGAGTTGAAAAGTATAACTGATTAGGATAAAGAAATAATCAATTTAATTAAAGATAAGTTAATTGAGTCTTTTCAATCAGAAAATCATGCCCTCTAATTCTGAGCATTTTTCTGAAAGTTATTTCTTTGCTATGTTTCTTTCCATATTCTCTAGTCTCTTAATATGGAGATCACAAGTTGGTTCTCACATACTGATCTTTTTTTTTTTTTAAGTTCTTTCCTATTTTCCCTTTGTCTTTTTGATCTGGAAAACTTCTATTTTATCTCCTAAGCCCAATTCTTCATTTACAATTTGTTGCCATCATGCTAATGTCTAGGAGTCTTATTTTCTGTTCCTCCTTTTTGAAGGCACTCAGCTTCTCTCTATAAATATCACTGATACTTATTTTTTAAAAGCTTTCTTCTATCCGAGTTTAGCAAACTATGAACCACAGGTCCCGATCTTGTTTTTGTGCAGTCTGCAAGGTAGAAGTGGTTTTTACATTTTTAAAGTGTTAAAGAAAAAATAAGAATTTGGATGCAAAATATATTATGTCATGAAAAGCCTAAAATATATACTATCTGTCCCTTTATGTAAAAAGTGTGCTAACCCCTGTTCTATCGCACTTTCTATTTTCTAAGAGTTCTTCCACCTGTTTTGTTGGTATTATTTTGCTATTGTTTTGTTTTTTATATCTCATGATATAGATATTCTCTGAATATCTAAAGACTCTTGAAACTTACTAAGGGTAAGGCACTAATAATTATTGGCAGCTCTGTAATCATGGATGAGGCTTATAGGCCAAGAGACTTCACAGTAAGGTAATCTGGTAGGAGCAAGGCCACGTTGTCACTATCTGTAGACCCTTACTCATGGAGTGGTCAGTTTCCTGGAAAAGAAATACTATACTTTCCTGAGTTGTAGATATAAGATTGTCAGCTTACTCAGAACTTACAAGAAAAAGGAGATGGCGTGCTGACAATTCAGTAGGTAGACTTTTCTTAATCCCCATCATTAATACATCCTTAGCTGTACCAGGAGTACATATATATATATAAGAATACATAGACTCTAGTTTAATTGCTCTAAAGAGTAAACATGAATGGGGGAGGGAGGGAGCTATCAAATTACTTTTTATACTAACTTGCAACCAATCCTCTTGTGTTTAACCTTACTTTAACTGAAACATTAGAGTGCCCCCAAGTCCTAAGCTTTTCCATGACTGAATCTGGAGGATCTTCTTAGCTTTCATAACTATGGATTTAAATTTCACTTTTCTCTTTCCTCTTAAGTTATTCAATCATTCATCTGTTTTCCAGTGTTCAGAATTTGCTGACATCTCATCTGTCATTGGCCCCTCTGCCGCTCCTTTTTAATTTTGTAAGTTTGGCATTTTTATTCCTTTACTATCATAAAATTTTGAGAAAGGGTGAAGATTAATATAAGTGTTTGATTTTTCCACAGAGACTTAAAAAAAAATCTAAGTCTTATATGACATCCTTTTTTTTTTTAATCAAAAGTTTTGTTATCCATGCGTTCGGAGGTCTCAGATCATAAACTGGGCAGAATGAAAGATGGATATTGCCAACACCATAGGACAGGGTCGAAAACCAACAAAGTCAGGCTGCACTCCGTTTTGGTTCCACTATAGTTTATATTTAAAGTGCCCTATGAAAGCAAGGCATTTAACTTCACCAAACAGTTCAGAAAAACAGGTTTCCCCTTTACATTTTCCCATTGTTTTCATACTGCCTTGCTCAAATGAATTACACTCACTTGAGACAAAAATACTTTTAGTAAAGCAGACCTGTTAGGAAACTCATAGTGCAGTTATAACCCGGTCACAAAACCATATGGCACATTCCTGAAAGCTGTTATTACATTTCAAGGACTTATATTACTTCAAATACTCATGTGGCCTTAAAAAAAGGTAACACTTTCTAACAAAATTTGTTTCTGTTTACTTTAGACCCTCTAGATATATCCCTTGTAAAGACAGTGCCTACTTATAAGCACCTTTTATGTCAATCAATACACATTATGAGTGTTATCAAATGATGTAAAATATTTACTTGGTTTTTAAGTGGTCATGTTTCTATTAGTTGTTACTTGTTGATACTGTTGCCTTTAAAAATCAATGACAGTTGTGTTACCGATTTTTTAATTGGTAAAGTACTATAACTACAGAATTACATATAAATACTAGAGGCCCAGTGCACAGATTCGTGTACCAGTGGGGTCCCTCAGCCTGGCCTGCACTCTCTCGCAATCCAGGAACCCTTGGGGGTTTTGGCCCGATTCCCACAGGCCAGGCCAAGGGACCCAACGGTGCATGAATCCATGCACCAGGCCAGTTTAGGCCAATCCCCACAGGCCAGGCCAAGGAACCCCCCTGGTGCACAAATCTGTGCACTGGGCCTTTAGTATGCATATAAGATCTTTGGTTAATCTCTTCCCATCCTCCCTTCCCTCTCAGATTCATCAGTCTGTTCCATGTTTCCATGCCCTGTGGTTTCTGCTTCTGTGTTGAGCATCTGCCCTCTGGTGTCGGTTAGCCAGTCATATATAATATATATGTATGTATACGTGTGTGTGTATAACAAATACATCCTTTTTATTAAATTCTAGAAAAGTAGGTTTTGAGGCTCCTAAAGCTCTCTCTCTGACCAATATGGTATAATGAAAAAAAGCACTGAACCTGGCATTTTCCACTAATTCAATGAATGTTAATTAACCACCTATGCCCCAAGCTGAGATATGGTTGCTGAAAATACAAAAATGTATAATACATGCTTAGGGAAAGAAACAGCTAATATAATACAATGAGATATATGTTATAACAGAAATAATGTATAAAATACTAAGGTTCCTTATAGAATAATTTCAGTTGGAGAAGTAAAAGTGTATTAATTAAATGTTAGTGCCTTACAATATGAAATTACAATATAAAATGGTGATTTAAAAACTAATTCCACAAAGTACAAATCTTAATGAACCAGAAGCCTTAGAATAAGAAGCATTATAATTAAATTTTATTGTCAGTTTGTGTTAATTTCTTTGGTATCACAGCATAAGGTTTAACCTTTCTTTCTTTTAAAAATATATTTTATTGATTTTTTACAGAGAGGAAGGGAGAGGGATAAAAAGTCAGAAACATTAATCAGCTGCCTCTTGCACACCCCCTATTGGGGATGTGCCCGCAACCAAGGTACATGCCCTTGACCGGAATCAAACCAGGGACCTTTCAGTCCACAGGCAGAAGCTCTATCCACTGAGCCAAACCGGTTTCGGCGGGGCTTAACCTTTCTTAAATGGTTTGCTTTTTACACATAAAATCATTATTTGAGCATGGCCGGTGTGGCTCAGTGGCTGAGCATCAACCTATGAACTAGGAGGTCACGGTTTGATTCCTACTCAGGGCACATGCCTCGGTTGTGGACTCGATCTCCACTGTGGGGCATGCAGAAAGCAGCCGGTAAATAATTCTCTCTCATCATTGGTGTTTCTGTCTCTTTTTCTCCCCTCCCTTCCTCTCTGAAATAAAAATAAATAAATAAATCTTTTTTTTAATCATCATCTGAGTCTGATGGTCATTAAGACAAAAATTTTTTTGTTTGGTAGTAAGCTTCCACAAAGTTGTGTCACTCAATGTTTGAGCAACTAAAAAATCTTCTTTAAACTTTAGCAAAGTGAGTTCTGACTTTCATTTATTCTACTGATTCTTTGCAACTTTCACTTGTGACATCTATTACTGAAAATGTACAAGTAACTAGGGTTCTAGTGAAATAAAATTCTACCAAATTTCTTATAAGCAGTAAAGTAGTAAGACTAACTCTATAGAGATACTGTTACAGTAACATTACATTACATTTCACTCCACTTACCTACCTAGGGCCTGATTTAAGGCCCTGTATGCTTGAATTTCATACCATTGACGGCCAGGTAAAAGACCTCTCAATTTTGAATGCTGGTCATTATATTGGCGCTTTAGTTCAACCTAATAATGTAAAAAATATATTAAAATGTAGTAGATAATTAAAGCTCATTTTAAAAAATCACATTAACTTCTAATATTTCAAACATCATTTTAATAGGATAGATTTTGTTTTTCAGTGCTAAATTTGTTTATTTAAAACATTTAAAAAAATTTTTACTTTTTAAATTGAATTTACTGGGGTGACATTAATACAATTTATCAGTTTCAGGTGTACAATTCTATAATCCATCATCTGTTTATTATATTGTGTGTTCATCACCCAAGTCATCTATTCATCCTTATATTCCTCTTCATCACCCAAGTCATCTATTCATCCTTACATTCCCCAAGTTCCTACATGTACATAATTCCATGTGATATCAATTGCATTGAGTAATAATGCACATACAATAAAATTCAAACTTCCAATGTACATGGAGATAAGTTTCAATAAATGTATAGTCATATAATCACAATCAAAATGTAAAATATTTCCAGCATCCCAAAACTTCCCTCCTATCCCTTTTTCAGTTAATCTCCTTCACTACTGACCCTATTAACCAAAGATCTGTTATGTCTTTTCTAGAATTCCATGCAAATACCATAGAGTATGTAATTGTGCCTGTCTTTTTTCATTTAGCATAAGGATTTTGGAATTCATTCATCAGTAGTTCATTCTTTTATGTTTATCTAATCTGATAATCTCTGCTTTTTAATTGGGATGTTTAGACCACTCACATTTAAAGGGTTATTGTTACAATTTGGCTTAAATCTACAGCAGCAGAATACACATTCTTCTCAAGTGCACAAGGAACATTTTCCAGGACAGATTATATGTTGGGTCACAAAATTAATCTTAAGATTTTTAAGAAGACTGAAATCATATCAAGTGTCCTTGTCAACCACAAGAGCATGAAATTTGAAATCAATAACACAAGGAAAATTGGAATATTCACAAACACGTGGAAATTAACATATCTGAATAACCAATGCATCAAAGAAGAAATCAAAAGAAAATCAATATCTTGGTAAAAATGAAAATGGAAACCAAAACAATGGAATACAGCAAAAGTAGTTTCTAATGAGAAGTTTAAAGCAATAAATACCTACATTAAAAAACCCCACACACCTAAACTTTAAACCTTAATAAACTGATAAAGACAAACTAATCTCAAAGTTAGCAGAAGAAAACAATTAAGATGAGAGCAGAAATAAAATATAGGCTAGAAAACACAATTTAAAAAAAATCAATGAAATTAAGAATTGATAGTATCTTCAGGAAATGGAGATTGAAAATGGATATGCACATGCAAAAGATTAAAACTGAATCCTTATCTTACACTATACATAAAAACCAATTCAAAATGAATTAAAGATTTAAATGTATGACCAGAGATCATAAAAGACCTAGAAGAAAATGGGAAGAGTTCCCTGACTTTGGTCTTGACAATGGTTTTTTGGATATGACATCCAAAAGCACAGGCAACAAAACAAAAGCAAAAGCCAATAAGTGGAACTACATCAAACTAAAACACTTCTGCACAATAAAACAAATAATTATATGTATAAAAGGCTAAGTGTCTATCTATCCAACCGGTAGGCACCAGGGAGCAGGTGCTCAACGCAGGAGCTGCCATGACGTACACTGGCCATTTAAAAATAAACAGCACCATGGACCTGGCACTGACAAACCAACACTTGGCTTCCCCCGACACAGGCCACACCAAATTGCAGCCAATGGTGCCAAGACCCCATGGCGCAAAATGCAGCCCACAGCCCAGCCCACCCTGGAAACTGGCTGTGGGCATTGGATAATGATGTCACATAGCAATGCTCGGGTTCCTCTCCTTAGCACCTAGTATCCTTGGAGTTTCTTCAGCCCAAGACCCCGGCTTGCTTTATAGCCAGATGCAAACATTTTACAGTTCAACCAAATGTTTGTGAAACATTTTCCCAGGCCTCATCTCATTTGATCCTCACAGAAGTCCTGGAACAGGTAGATAGGAGACTCAATAGGATCCTATTTTCTTTTCTTTAGCAAGACACAAATAGTGATATTAAAATATTTCTTTTAATTAATTTTCTTTTAATGTGCACAAATCCATGCACCGGGATACTAGTCAACAATATGAAGACACAACCTAGAGAACATGAGAAAATATTTACAAAACATGTCTGATAAGAGGTTTATATCCAAAATTCAAAAACATACAAATGGCCAAATGATATGAAATGCTGGACCTTTCACCTCCTAATTAAAAATCTTTCAGCCCGAGCCAGTTTAGCTCAGTGGATAGGGCTGAGGGGTCCCGAGTTCGATTCCAATCAAGGGCACATGCCCAGTTGCAGGCATGATCCCCAGTAGGGGTGTGCAGGAGGCAGCCAATCAATGACTCTGTGCCACCACTGAAGTTTCTCCCTCCCCTTTCTCTCTCTCTCTCAATCTCTCTTCCCTCCTCCCTGAAATCAATAAAAAAAAATATTTTTTTAAATCTTTCATGGTCCCAAACCACCACAAGTAACACTGAAACGCAAATTAAAAACTAGAGAAAGGTTTTGTCATCAAATATACAATAAACTCATACACATGACCAATAATAAAATCTGAGCTACCTACCAAAGAGAAAAGTGAGTAATGTCTGTGAGAAAGCAAGTCTTCAAAAATGAATGATAAATGGCTGGTAACCCACATCAAAATGTTTAACTTACCAGTAAGCAAAGAAATGTAAATTTAACAATCCCATTGTTTTTATTCATACCATACTGACAAATATTTACCAAATGTGCTTATATTTTCCCACAAGACAGATAATATATACAAGGATATTCATTGCATCTTTGTTTGAACTGAAGAAAAACAACATAAATATCCACCAAATGAATCAATTTAACATATTACATTTACTCTGAGATAAATATTTGATTATTAAAAACCGATGTATATCTTTTGACATGAAAATTTTGCATATATATTAATTTTTCAAAAGAACATATACACACAGGGACATATATACATGGCCAGGTATTATGTTAGGAATACAGACCATAATTTAGAGCAATGTCAATTATAAACCAGCCTGCCAAAAGACTTAAACTAAACCCTGACAAGAACCATAGGGCAACAATAGTTTAAGGATTGTGTACTTTTGAGGTTTTCCAATATCTCCCCTAACAAATTGTTAAACCATGCTCATATAAGTTTAAGATGACTGACTACTAACCTCCCCAAAAAAACAAAACAACAACAAAAAAACCTTCACAAAAATCAAAATTCTTCAGAGAATAATAGAATCCATAATCACTATAATGTACCAATTATAATGTCTAACATAAAATAAAAATTATTAGAAAAATATGGCCTATAATTAAGGGGGAAAAGGGTAGTTGACAGAAACGAATCTAGAAAGGGCCTAGCTGTTGGAATTAACAAAGACTTTAAAGTAGCTGTTATCTACACTAATAAAAGAGAAACATGAAAATTGACCATCCCTCCGCTATGCCCACCAGCCAATCGGGAGCAAGTATGCAAATTAACCCAACAAAGATGGTGGTTAGCTCTAACCAGTTTGGCTCAGAGGGTAGAACACTGGCCTGTGGACTCAAGAGTCCCAGGTTCAATTCTAGTCAAGGGCATGTACTTTGGTTGTGGGCACATCCCCAGTAAGGGGTGTGCAGGAGGCAGCTGATTGATGTTTCTCTCTCATCAATGGCTCTAACTCTCTCTCCCTCTCCCTTCCTCTCTGTAAAAAAAATCAATTAAAAAAAATAAAATAAATAAAAAGATGGCTGTTAATTTGCATATGCAGACACAGAGCAAAGACTGAAGACAGTGTAGAAGGAAGCTAAGCACTGAAGAAGGGAGCAAAGCAGCAGAGAAGGGAGCGAGACCGTGGAGATGGGAGGGAGCAAGGCAGCAGAGACTGGAGGGAGCGAGGCAGCAGAGAAGGGAGGGAGCAAGGCAGCAGAAGCCCTATTCTTGCAAGAATAGGCCCAAGGAAACCCTATTCTTGTAGAAATCTTCCTGCAACTGGCCTCTAGTATTTAAATAATTTTAAAACATGTGACTTAATGAATGGACTTGAGGGATCTCAAGAAAGGTGGAAATTATAAAAAAAAGAACCAAATGAAAATTCTACACCTTAAAAATACAATAATAAATAAAAATTCATTGGCTGGGCTTAATAACAGATTGGAAAAAGCAGAATTAGCTAGTAAATCTTAAGACAGATAAATAGAAGCAATGGAACATCAATAAGAACAAAATAATGTCAACCACAACAAAGACACTGGTGTAAAAGAATCAAAGCATATGAAAGCAGTCAGCAATGATCTAATCAAATTTAAAAATGAGAGTTGAAACAATACTAATGCATTTGGTACATTATTTATTGCCTCGATGGCTCAACTTATTAAAGGATATGAACAATCTCTCACTTTTCCAAATGACTGAATTTACATTCATTTTCTATCTTGGGAATAACACACAGAAACTGTGTTAAACTAAACTACTTCTTTGCTGGAAAAGAAATAATAATAAATTCTGCTATCTGGTCACTGAATTTGATATTATAATCATATCCTTTTTCAAAGAGATTCAGAATTAATTAAGGGCATAAAAATACATCCCTAGTAAAAGCAATTTCATACCAAAGGGTACTAAAAAACCCAGATTTCATCTGGTCTTCAGAAAAATCTTTAAAATTACATAGGCCCTAGAGTAAACTACTTTTCTACAAGGTCAGAAGGTATGGTATACATAATTCAGACTGATCTATTCATATATATAAGTTAATAAGCTTTTTCCTATAAAAAGTTCACCTGTAAAAAGTAAAATGCAAGTTCTGAGTGAAAGAAAATTATGTATTATGATTTCAATTTTTTAAACACTAACTGAATGAAAAAAAGGACATATTTTAAGCAGCTCTCGAGAATGCCAGCCACAGAGTCAACTATGCCTCAATAAATCTGGAACCTAAATAAAAAAGAATGTTGTAGAAATATTAAAGCTGAAACTGGTTTGGCTCAGTGTCGGCCTGAAAGGACCCAGGTTCAACTACAGTCAAGGGCATGTACCTTGGTTGCAGGCACATCCCCAGTAGGGGGCGTGTAGGGGGCAGCTGATCGGTGTTTCCCTCTCATTGATGTTTCTAACTCTCTATCCTTCTCCCTTTCTCTCTGTAAAAAAAAAAAACCCAATAAAATATATATTTTTAAAAAGAAATATTAAAAATATAACATTTAAAGTAGAAAAATTGCCGAAACCGGTTTGGCTCAGTGGATAGAGCGTCGGCCTGCAGACTGAAAGGTCCCAGGTTCGATTCCGGTCAAGGGCATGTACCTTGGTTGCGGGCACATCCCCAGTAGGGGGTGTGCAGGAGGCGACTGGTCGATGTCTTTCTCATCGATGTTTCTGACTTTTTATCCCTCTCGTTTCCTCTCTGTAAAAAAATCAATAAAATATATATATATTTAAAAGTAGAAAAATTGGTATAATACGAGGAAGAAATTTTTGGTAGCTTAAAGAAACACTTAGTTCAATATTTACAATTTTGACTGTGTGCAAGATCTTGAGTTAAAAATATTTTCTGTCTCCTAATAAGAGCTTACAAAGATCAGGAAAAAACATGAGTGCAAATGGCCATCAAGTAAATATAAGTGCTAAAATATGAACTTTGATTACAGTATATAGAAGAGGAGTTGAGGAATGAAAACACACTTGGATTTGGTGCAAGAATAATGAGGGCCTACCTGGAAAGACAAAAGGAATGGAAAAGAGGCCCAGTTTATAACACATTGTGGACCTAGAGAACTTAAGTGAAAAAGTAGATGTGGAGCTTATTAAAGAGGGAAAAGTCTAAAATGACTCCAATGTGTCAATTGCCAGCCACTAAGAAGCAATCCAGTGATCCACCCAGAGAAGACGAGAAGTTTATGGAAAAAGATACTTTGGGTTAATCCATTTTAAAGGAATCCTATATAATAAAAGAGAAACATGCAAATTTGACCATACCTTTGCTCCTGATTGGCTATGCTATCAGCCAATCAGGAGCAGGGGCGGGGCCAAGTGGCGTGAGCGCTGGACCTGGGGGTGGAGATGAAACAGCAGTGGTGGCGAGCTGTGAGGGGAAGCGGTGGTGGCGGCGGCGGCAGCAGCAGCCGCAGTGGTGGTGGTGGTGGTGGTAGCGGCGGCGTCAGGGAGTGCCCGGCCCCCGAGTGCTGTGAGCGGAAGTGGCAGTGAGCGCCCAGCCCCCGGGGCAAGGTGGTTGCAGGCAGCCGGCGATGAGCTGAGCAGGCTGTGGGTGAGCCATCAGTTGGACATCCCCTGAGGGCTCCCAGTATGTAAGAGGGGGCAGGCTGGGTTAAGGAACCACCCACCCCCAGTGCATGAATTTTGTGCACCGAGCCCCTAGTAACTTATAAACCAAAAGCAGAAATTGACTATGAGTTAACTACAAAGTAAAAACTAGGAAAATGGGGAACCAAAGGTCTTATCTGTATACTAGAGGCCCAATGCATGAAATTTGTGCACGGGAGAGGGGCCCTCAGCCCAGCCTGTAGTGTTGAATCTGGGGATGTCCAGCGGATGTCCAGCTGCCAATTTAGTCCCAATCCCAGGGACCAGGCCTAAGCCGGCAGTCAGACATCCCACTCACAAACCTGGACCACTGGCTCTAACCGCTCACCTGCCTGCTTGCCTGCCCGGTCACCCCTAAATGCCCTCCAACCCCCGCTGGCCTGATCAGCCCTCACTGCCTCTGCATGCTAGCCTGATTGCCCCTAACTGCCCCCTCGCCGGTCTGGTATTCTCCCAACTGTCCCCTCCCTGCTGGCCTGATCGCCCCTAACTTCCCCCACTGTCAGCCAAATCACCCCCATATGCCCCCTCCCTGCCAGTCTGGTCGCTCCTAACTCTCCCCCCCGCCCCAGCCTGGTCACTCTTATTGCCCTCCCCGCCAGCCTGGTCTTCCCCCCTCCACCGGCCTGGTTGCCCCACACAGCCTACTGATCAAGTCATTTGGTCATCCCTCACTAACCCCCCTGCTGGCCTGGTTATAGGCAGCCATCTTGTGAGGGTGTGATGGTCAATTTCCATATTAGCTTTTTATTATATAGGATAAAAAACCCTAAGCAACCATTATGACCGAACAACTGGTCGACCAGTTGCTATAACACACACTGATCACCAGGAGGCAGTCGCTCATCGTAGGAGCTGCCCCCCCCCCCGCCCCCAGTCAGTGCACTCCTACAGCAGGAGTGCTGCTCAGCTGACCAACCAATCCCAGCCCACCAGCCCGACGGCAGCCCTTCACTCCCTCAGTAGTCTAGCAGGTACAATCTCTGGAGAATGGGCCAGGCACCAACCAGTGCTGCTTTTCATGATACTGACAATGCCAAAGGCCTCCTGGAAGTCAGCCTTGGGCACCTCAGCCACCTCCACTCCCTAGACGCTCCACAAGAAAGGATATAAAAGCAGCAACCAGGTGGCTCCCGACCTATGCGAAAGTCAGCAGGACAGATCCCGATCCCAAGTTGGCAAGGTTGTCCCACCACCCACCTGGAGGGCAAATCGTGTACCCCCTGCCCCAGAGGACCCCACCCATTCATGAATTCGTGCACCAGGCCTCTACTTAATAAATGAGCCTGGCTGATGTGGCTCAGTGGTTGAACATCAACCCATGCACCAGGAGGTTGCCAGTTCTATTCCCAGTCAGGGCACATGCCCAGGTTATGGGCTTGGTTCCCAGTGGGGACATACTGGAGACAGTCAACTGATGTTGATGTTTTTCTCTCATCAATGTTTCTCTCTCCCTCTCCCTACCTCTCTCTCTAATATCAATAAAAACATATATTTAAATAATAAGTGACAGCAACATTTTGAGCTCCTTCCATGAACAGTACAGTGCTTACTACATGCCATTTCATTAAATCCTCACAACAATCTTAAGTGGTATATGTTATTATCTCATTTTACAGATTAGAAAAATAAGGTTTAAAACATTAGGTGGCATGTGGAATGTCACCCAGCCTATAAGGTGTAGAGTTGGGATTTATCCCTTGTCAGTTATAATATCTTAAAGATTTTCAAAATTTCCTATACCATATTCAGACAAATTCTTTATAATGATCACTTTGCCTATGATAATCATTGCTCTAGGAAGTATTAGTTATAAATGAAATATAATGTAACAACTATTAAATTAAATAAACGAAATTATATTATCTTTCCTTGGTTTTTATTTTTCATTAAAATGAATTAACTTATGTATGAATACATCATTTCAATTTCTTCAAAATCTTCAAATACTCTTTACAATCCAAATGACTTTTAAAAGACTACCAATATTTTACCTAAAAAGATTTAGGTGAGAAGAAAAAAACATCTTAAGTAAAAATATATAAAGATTAACTTTGAAATACTTTATTTTTTAAGAAACAGGTTTTTTAAATTAATAAAATGATTACTGTTGGAGGAATAAGCAAAACTAAGGATTTAAAAAAGTAGGAAGCCAGTACACCTCTTTTTCATGACACCAGAATCTACTTCATTGCACACTTAGGAAGCACAAATCAATGCCCAATTTAAAAATGACAGAAAACATATGTGAAAAAGCTAGTTTCTTCTGCCAGCAAATAGCCTAAATGTTAAGTAAACCAAAAACTGGAAGGGATTAGTTGAAATGTCAAAAGACAACCTTTTACCTGTTCATCCTTATAAACTCATTCTCATCCCTCAGGCATGCTTTCTAAATAAATAGTTTCAATGTGCAGCAGCAAAAAGCCTATGGCAAGCTCTGCCATCTTGTAACTGTCAAAGAGATTAGTCTTTGATCTATTTGGGAGGTCATGTCCACATTCACATTAGCTATACAGTCTAACAATATTATACCTGTTGAGCAATGATTCTTTAATGCCTAATGAGACAGACATTTTAAATTATGGACGTTAACTGTGAATTTTTTTCTTCTAGGTCTTGACAGAAAGTAAACATCAAAAATTGAACTCAAGTGTGGTTTGGAAAAATGATCTTTTAGACCAGTTAATATTACTTTTCAAATACATTTTACAAGGCTTTCCCAAAATAGAAAGTTATATTTAATTGTACTCTCTGAAACGAGTTTAAACCAGTTGGTGCCCACCCATCCCCAATAAATTAGTGTATGTGTAATTTTGGAGGAGTGTGTGAACAGCAGAGAGATGGCAAACTCTTTCACCAGAGACTGCAAACAGAAAGCCCAAAGTTTGTTTTGTATGGCCCTTAATGTAGCTTAAAAAATGTGAACTATTAGCCAACACTCAACTAGCTCACTCATTTAACTAATCTGTTCAACTTCTGTAATGGCTTGAGTTTTCAACCTATTGGTTCAGATGTTGATAAAACATTTTTTTTCATAACTGGTATTCAAAGTTCACACCAAATGAAAAACACCCTAAATATGATAGATTCTAGCCAACTGAAAATATTTCTGCATCAAAAGCTAACTTGATAGCCCTAGCTGGTTTGGCTCAGTGGATACAGCGTCTGCCTGCTGACTGAAGGCTCTCCAGGTTTGATTCTAGTCAAGGATTCATGCCCAGGTTGTGGGCTCGATCCCCAGTAAGGTGCATGCAGGAGGCATCCGATTCTCTCTCATCGTTGATGTTTCTCTCTTTCCCTCTCCCTTCCCCTCTGAAATGAATAAAAATAAGAAAAAAAAAAAGCTAACCTGATTTAAGTAGAGATGAGATCCTGAGTAGCAAAAACAGATAATCAAGAGTGAAGAGGAACTTAGAGAACTATGTAAAAATACCCATATAGCATCCAGGCCATCCAGACAGAAGTTATATGGTTTTGAGTTCTGATTTTACCATTATATTATAACTAGAAGCCTGGTGCACAAAATCCATGTACGGGGGAATGTGTCCCTCAGCCCAGCCTACACACTCTCTAATCGGGGACCCCTCGAGAAATGTCCTACTGCCCATTTAGACCCCATCCCTCTCACAATCCAGGACTGCTGGCTCCCCAACTGTTCACCTGTCTGCCTTCCTGATTGCCACTAACCATTTCTGCCTGCCAGCCTGATCACCCCCTAATATTCCCCTGCCTGCCTGATTGATGCCTAACTGCTCCCCTGCCAGCCTGATTGCCCCTAACTGCCCTTCCCTCTAGGCCTGGTCACCCCTAACTGCCCTCCCCTGCAAGCCTGGTCACCCTAATTGCTCTCCCCTGCATGCCTGGTCCCCCCCAACTGCTCTCCCCTACAGGCCTGAACCCCCCACCCTGTAACCGCCCTTCCCTGCAGACCTAGTCACCCCCAATTTCCCTCCTCTGCAGGCCTGGTCCCTCCCAACTGCCCTCCCCTGCTGGCCATCTTGTGGCAGCCATCTTGTGTCCACATGGGGGCTGCCCTCTTGTGTGTTGGAGTGATGGTCAATTTGCATATTACTCTTTTATTATACAGGATATTCTTGAGATCAACAGTATGTTTCTGAAGTCCTCCAATGACTCAGTTTTATTGCAGACAGTATAAGTAGTATACTACTGATAGTAATAGATATAAAATAACCAAAAAGATTATCCTGTATGTCAACAATAAATTAAAATCACAATTTTGACTATTAGATTATGTTTTCAACTTAACCATGTTAGTCTTAAATAGCTCTGTTCAAGAGTAGCCTTTTATAAATTTTATAAGTAGCTTCTGACAAAATAAATGGTATAATAAACATGAGCTGGAACTATAAATGCATCTTTACTTCACTACTGTCCTATATCCCAATTCATATAAATATGCATTATTATTTCAGTAATAAATGCCTCCCTAAAAACAATCAATATAGCCAGAATACATATTTTTTTCTTGTCTGTAAGTTTTATCACAAAAGTTCAAGCCTCAAAACAAGACTAAGAACAAATAATCAGTTAAACTTAGAGATTAAAAATATTAAGAAAACTCTGCCTCAGAAAAATAAACACATTTGTCTAGCAAACACTCAAGGAGAACAGTTTTATCTTTAGCCAAGATACAGAACCTAAAATATAAACATTTATAGCAAACCACCAAATCTGGAAGATGGAGACTACATTAGAGGCATTTACTGCTCCATATCCTCACAGTGTAAACACTTTTATCGGGTATCACAATATAAATTCCAATGGTTAGAGTTCTAAATTCAGCATAAGATCTTGTATATGAAATAATTTAGCTAGATAAAAGGAATATAGCTGGTTTTATTTCATCTGGCACATTTTCAAGATTTCTGAAACACCACGTTAACCAAATATAGTGTGTATGTGTGTGTATATATGTGTGTGTTTTTTTAAATAGGGAAAAATGGATTTCTGCCAACAGTTAAGAAGCCAGGATCCCTTTTAGATTAAAAAAAAAAAAAAAAGCACACACAAAACATTAGAAATTGTTTTCAATTGTTATGTATTTTGTTATGTGAGGAATTGACCACAATAATCTACCAAGAAATAAGAATCAAGGCATAGTAACAGACATAGTAATGTAAGTTATCTCACATATGCTTTAAGGCTGCTTTGTATAAGATACTTTTTGCAGAGAAATCTGCATTAAACTTTTTGTCATAAATTGTCAGTGTTGAAAAAATAGCCTAAATTTTTCAAATATAAGAAAAAGAGCAGGGAGAACCAAGATGGCAGCATAGGTAAAACACCTATCTTGCCATCATACTCAACAATTTTAATACTACAACTTAACGAAAGAACAAACACCTTCCAGAATCACCAGAAAGCTGACCAAGTGAAAATTACACAAATAAAAGTGAAGATAAGACACTGTGACTGAGAGGAGCGGCGGTGGACAGCGTTGAAAGATTCGCGCGGAGCGCGCGCCAGCGGAGAGGGCGGGCGGCTGAAAACCGGCCAGTTTTCTCGAACAGGGAGACAAAGACATCCCACTGGACTGATTCTCCAGCTCTGGGCGAAGTCCAGGGAACCCACTATCATACGGGGTGAAAACTGAACAGTGGGAGGGCACGCCGAAGCTCGGGTGCTGCCGGGTCTCCCGGCTTGTGGAGAAGGCAGCTTGCGTGAACAGCTCAGCTGCATGACTGCGCAGAGAGCGCTCTGCGACTCGCTCTCTCATTCGGAAAACCATCAGTCTGCTTTGTTTTACGACCCTGGGTGAGACATTGGGCGTGCAGACTCATTTGGGGAGAGTCTGAATTCCCTGGCAGCCGGTGGAGCTCGGCAGCGGCTCTCTCTCAGAAGAGCTGGCAGCCATTGCCCCCGGCACAGAGTCCCTGGGGCCACATAGGGCGGAGCTAACGCTGTCTGCTTGGCCCGGAAACCCTGCCCATCCAACCTGAGCACAGCTGAACTTCACAGACAATTGGCCTGGAGGTCAACCCCTCCAAGTGCTAACAACGATTAACCTGAGCTTAACTTCAGCAAGACTGTGCAACCCATATCCACCTCAGGTAACTGGGGAGGTTGAGCCACTGTTCCTAGTAGGAAGTCTACCACACAAAGCTAATTGACCAACTCAGGGAAGCAGCCACCATGCAGAGACATGGAAAGAAATCAGATGTGATAGAAATGGAGGAAAAAAAACGACTGGACATGGAATTCAAAACCACGGTTATAGGGTTTTTCAAGAGGCTCCAACCAAAGGTTGAGGCCTATAAGGAAATAAGCGAGACCGCAAAGGAAATGATCAAGACCAACGTGGAAATGAAGGAGACCCTCAAGGATATAAAGGAGACTCTCAAGGATATGAAAAAGGACCAACCAGAAATTAAGCATACACTGACTGAAATAAAAAATATTATACAAAGACCTAAAGGTGCTCTGGAGCACCCCAAGAACCAAGTTAAAGATGTGAAATACAAAGAGGTAAAATCCACTCAGCTGAAAAAGCAAGAATCCAAAAAATTGAAGATAGTGTAAGGGGCCTCTGGGACAACCTCAAGCATACCAACATCCGAATTATAGGGTTGCCAGAAAAAGAGAGAGAGCAAGACAATGAAAACCTATTTGAAGAAATAGTGACCGAAAACTTCCCACACCTGGTGAAAGAAATTGACTTAGGAGTCCAAGAAGCGCACCGAACCCCAATATATAGGAACCCTAAGAGGACCACACCAAGGTACATCATAATTAAAATGCCAAGAGCAAAAGACAAAGAGAGAATATTAAAAGCAGCAAGGTAACCAAAACAGATGGTTACCTATAAGGGAGCACCCATACGATTGTCAGCGGATTTCTCAACAGAAACAATGCAGGCCAGATGGGAGTGGCAAGAAATATTCAAAGTGATGAACAGCAAGAATCTACAACCAAGATTACTCTATCCAGCAAAGCTGTCATTCAGAATTGAAGGCCAGATAAAGTGCTTCGCAGATAAGAAAAAGCTAAAGGAGTTCATCACCACCAAACCAATATTATATGAAATGCTGAAAGATATTCTTTAAGAAGAGGAAGAAGAAAAAGATAAAAGTGAAAATTAGGAACAACAAATACACATCTATCAACAAATGAATCTAAAAATCAAGTGAATTAATAAGCTGATGAACAGGATAAACTGGTGAATGTAACAGAATCACGGACATAGAGAGGGAATGGACTGACAACTCTTGGGGAGAAAGGGGGTGTGGGAAGTGCAGCAAGAGACTGGACAAAAATCATGCAACTATGGGAGAGGACAGTGGAGGGGGGTGAGGGCAGAGGGTGGGATGGGTACCAAGTGGAGGGGAACTATAGGGTGGGAAAAAAAAGGGAACAATGTAATTAATAAACTGAACAATAAAGATTAAAAAAAAATAATAAAATAAAATAATATAAAATAAAAAGAGCAAAGTATATTGACCTTCAATAGGGATATTGTTCTCAACATAAAGGAAGGGGCAAAAGTAGATTTACAGTTATGAGTACGATAAACATGGAGTTAATACAGCTATTATAATAAGGATAATCTGCATGTTTTTTTCCATATGAACAACTATAAACCATCTAGCCAACGTTGGCCACCTACTTTAGGCTGCCCACCTCAAATTAGGGTTTTAACACTTGGATCAACTCTCTCTGAAGGTGTTTAACCTACACTATTCAATAGATACATAATTTTATGTGACTTATGGAGTCGAGAGGATAAGGGACTGCCTGGCTACTTTTACATCAAATTTCAATGAAAATATGTACACTGGCAGGACATACAGAGAACAATATTCAGTTTTGAAACATACCTTTTACTAAATGACTTCCACAAATGATCTTAATTTGTCTGAGAAATTATAACATTAGCACTCTTAATATCTTTCACAATATTTTTTATCACTCTGCAACCCTATGAGCTATATGAGAAGCAGAACTATATAAAATATGTTAGTGGTGTAATCTATAGAATGAGTGCATAATTAATCCTCTATAGTCTAAATATTATTTCATTCCCATATCTTATAATGTAGAGCTTCTGCTGTTAGTCATGAGACTTTAAAACATGAGAGTCAAATAAAAATGAAGAAACAAAAACCAACATAATGAAATATTATCTTACATAACAAAGCAAGGTGTGACTGTAAATGGAAAACTAGGCTCTTAAAGGACTGAATCAATATTAAGAGGCTTTGTTAAGAGGAATGAGTAGAGTAGTGCTGCATTCAGCAAGTGACAGAGACCTGTACTACTCCCATATACAACCCTTGAGGATGGCAAGCTTTCTCATGGAGGAAGCTTATGGGTGCTAAAAGAAGCAATATTAAGTACTGAAGGGGTTGCATAAACGTTTGGAGGCAATGGCAAGCACAGAAAGTAGAAGATAATCCCAGTAAGAGGAAGCTCAGACTCAGATTTACATGATTAAATACTGTAACCTTTAAAAACAAACATGAGCAAGAGAAAGTGTACAAGTAAAAAAAATATAGATTGAAAATATACTTAAAACTTTAATGCTGAGGCTGACCAGCAGCCCCTGAGCGATGGAGGAGTGGATTACTTGGACACATTTGCTGTGAAAGAGAGGCTAAGGAACTGCCTGGCTATAGCAACCAGACAGCCTTTATTGACTGTCTCATTAGCCTTTTATTGTAGCAGCAGTTAGAAATAAAGTTTATCTTTTAGATACAATCAGCAGGGTAAGTAATATTGGGAGGACACATGTGTTTATAATGTCCTTTAAGCAAGGGCACCCAAAGATTAGGCATAAGGATTCCAATAAACACCTGGAGGTCTTTGCATGTGCATAGACTTGTTTGGAAAGGTTAAGGATTAGAGGCTGTCTCCAACACTCCCCTAAGTCAGAATTCTGATAAACAGCAGGTGGCCCTCCACACACTTCCCTTTTCTCAGAATATCCTCCTAACAAACTTTCCAACCAAGTCTCCTGTGCTCCCCAACACTTTAAAATTCTGTTAATTACCTCCATAGCCTAGCAGATGCATTATTTTTTAATCCTTTTAAAAATATCTTATTTTCTATTTTGCCCATCAGATGAATAATACTTTACCATCTAAATTTTTATTAATACACTCAAACTTATCTTTCAAAGACAAATGTTTGATTTCTTTTTTAATTATTACTTTCTGATAGTGCCTTTGGCAGTCCCAGATCCGTCTCCTGCTTCAATGGTGTGTGGAAGGAACAGACCCAGGGACACCCTGTCTTCCAGCCCCTGACTACTTTCCAGCATCTTATCCAGTCACCACCTTCAGAACAACCTCTGAGACCAGCCAACACCATTTTGTTGCTTTTCTACCTTAACTCCTTATTGCCGAATAACCATGAGTTCCCAAATTCAAAAGAATTATTCCACTAAGATGAAGGCTGCAGTCAACCGCCTGGCCAACCTGCATCTGCGGGCCTCCCACACCCGCCTCTCTGGGCTTCTATTTGCACCATGATGATGCGTGAGCCCTTCTTACTTGATTTGGCAGAGAAGCATGAGGGCGCCGAGTGTCTCTTAAAGTTGCAAAACCAGCACGGTGGCCGCATTCTCTTTCAGGACATGCTGAAGCCTTCCCAAGATGAGTGGGCATAAATCAGGATGCCAGGAAACCGCATGGCCTTGGAGAGGAATCTGAACCAGGCTCTTATGGAGCTGCCTGCCCTGGGTTCTACCGAAAAGACCCTCAACTCTATGACTTCCTGGACAACCACTTCCTGGGTGAGGAGGTAAAACTCATCAAGAAGATGGGTGACACCTGACTCACCTCTGCAGGCTGGTCGGTCCCCAGGCGAGGTTGGGCGAGTATCTCTTCAAAAGGCTCACTCTCAAGCCCTTTGAGGGGCCCCGCTGCATTCCCTGGTGTCTGGCTTTTGCCTGAGCCTCTCCCCAAAACTACTAGCCATTCTTCTAACCACTCTGAAGCCCTTTCCCATGCACTGAGCCAAATGTAAACAATGAAGCTTTTTGCAGCAAAATAAAAATAAATATTACTTCCTAACTTAACAGTATTATTGGTACAAATGTTTGATTCAGTTTCTCAAATGTGAATGTGGGAATAAAAGAATATTGGATCATAACACTTTAAAATACTTTATCTTAGTAAGTAATTAAGAATTCTGATTTCAGGAAGGGAAAAAAAAAGGCATTTCTTCTTTCCTTGCCTCTTAAAACACTCACATTATAAGACAAATGATAAAGTGAAATAGATTCCATCTTCAATTAAACTAAGAGACATCTGTAACCTCAAACTCCAGTATCTATATTAACAAATGGGTAATATGCTAATTAGACCATGAGACATTCCAGATGTCCTTCCGGACAAAGCCATGGTGGTGGGGCCGAGGCAGAGGTGGTTACGGGTGATCAGGCCAGAAGGGGAGGGCAGCTGGGGGTGATCAGGCTGGCAGGGGGGTGCAGTTGGGGGCAAGCAGGTCAGCAGGCAGAGTGATTAGGGGAGATCAAGCAGGCAGGCAGGTGAGCAGTTAGGAGCCAGTACTCCTGAATTGCAAGGGCGTTGTCTGACTGCCAGTTTAGGCCCAACCACAGGGGTCTCAGATTAGAGAGGATGCAGGCCAGGCTAAGGGACACACACCACTCTAACCACCACCCCCCCCCCCGCACGAATTTCATGCACAGGGCCACTAGTATGAACATAAAAAGCTGATGGACAAGCAGAGGTGAAAGTTCAAACTGAAGCACCCATAGTTATTGATGGGAAATAAGCCTGTTAGGCCAGCAGGAGTCCAAAAAGATTCAGGAAATAGGTGCACAGGGAAACAGTCGGAGGATGTGTACTACAAAGATGGGACAGTAAACAAGAAACAGAATAACTGAGACCTAAGAAGCTTGGGATCCAACACAAAAGATAAGTAAATCAACTCCTAGGATGACAGCAAAGGGAAATCTCAGATGTTGGCAGTTAAGTGGGCCTAAACAGCAACTGATTGAAGCAATTGATTAAGTCCTGATAGAAATAGGAGATCAGGAGGCTGCAGAAAGGATGTCTTTAGGAGGAAAAAAAAAAAAAGAACTGACATTATCTAAGAGGTCTGATAGAAAAATTATATTGAGACCTGCACAGATTTATTAAAGGGTGATAGATGATTTAGTTAAAGATCTTTCAAAAAGAAAAAAAGGGGGAGAAAGGTATTATTATTGCCAAGAAAAATTTAAAGTTCAAGAAAGGAAATCATTTTACTACAATGAACAATATTGTCACAGTCATGATAATGTATATTGGTTATGAATTTTAAAACATTTGATATATTATATGGGAGGATAAAGGAAGAGAAAGGTAAAGTAAGCTAAATTCTTATCTCATAGAGGAAATAACTAATTAATATCTAAAACTGATTAAAGATAAAATGTAGAGGTAAAAATACCAGCTATACAGCTAAAAGAAGCAGGGGCTGGGGGTATGGTAGAAGCCAAGAACTGTTACTCTAAGACTGTTACTATATTTAGTTATAAATTAGGCTCCCAAAAGCTTTATTGGACTTTTTCAACTTGATAAAAATAACTTAAAAATAACAGTAGATTGTTCATTTTGATTCATGACATAAACAATGGCATTCAACTAGAAGATATTGGCATGGCAATGTCTAGAGACATTTTCATTGTCACAACTGGTGGGAGAAGAAGGGTTTGCTACTGGCATTGAAACATCCTACAATACACAGGACATCACTTACAGCAAACAATTATCCTGCCCCAAATGTCATTACTGCCAATCTTGAAAAACCCTGCTATAAAGTAATTTTAAGCAACACATCTGGAAATTTTGACGCTATAGGAAAATAAGTTGGGTAGCTTATTATATTCCCTGGCACACTGGGGCTACGTGGCTCAGAGTTAGAAAGCATAAACTGAACTCATTCCCAAGGTATCAAACCTTTAATCTTCATGCAAAACCAGAAAGATATGTTATAAACACCAAATAGTGCTCTGGGCCAGCAGAAGTAGTTAAGTGTCAATCAACCTTACAATCGAAGTGTGATCATTTCACTTTTAAAGCCTTCCACCTATTATGAAAACAAAAGTGAAATATAAGTAAGGCCAACAAAGTTTTTGTTCTTTCCAAAATAATAAGATGAACAAAAGAAAATAACTGCAGAATTTTTCAAAAACAAAAGTTTTTGTTGGTTTTATTAGTTATCCACAGATTTAACTTGTAGCTATCTGTGTTGAGACATGACTTTCCCTAAGCAAACAGAATGACATGAGTGTTGAGAGAAATTACAGTTTACAGTCAATACTATTTTGTATTAGTTTCAGGTATACAGCATAGTGGTTAGGCAATCCCCCAATATCTCATGCACCTACCTGGCACATAGGTATGACAATGTTATTGACTACATTCCCTATGCTGTACTTTACATTTCTATGACTTTGGTAAATACCAATTTGTACTTCTTAATCCCTTTACCTGTTTCACCTACTCGCCCAAACTCCTTCCCTTCTGATAATCATCACTCTGTTCTCTGTATCTATGAGTCTATTTTCTGTTTTGTTTGTTCATTTTTGTTCTTTATATCTTACACATAAGGTAAATCATGTTATTTGTCTAAAGTTTTGTGACTTTATTTTTTTTTTTTTTAATTTTTTTTTATTGTTCAGTTTATTAATTACATTGTTTCCCCTTTTTTATCCCCCTATATCTTCCCTCCACCCTGTACCTATCCCACCCTCCGCCCTCACCTCCCTCTCCCCAATGTCCTCTCCCATTGTTGCAAGATTTTTGTCCAATCTCTTGCTGTACTTCCAACAACACTTTTCTCCCCAAGAATTGTCAGTCCATTCCCTCTCTATGTCCATGTTTCTGTTATAGTCACCAGTTTATCTTGTTCATCAGCCTATCAGTTCACTTGATTTTTATGTTCATTTGTTGATAGATGTGTATTTGTTGTTCATAATTTATATTTTTACCTTTTTCTTCTTCCTCTTCTTAAAGAATATCTTTCAGCATTTCATATAATACTGGTTTGGTGGTGATGAACTCCTTTAGCTTTTTCTTATCTGCGAAGCACTTTATCTGATCCTCAATTCTGAATGATAGCTTTGCTGGATAGAGTACTCTTGGTTGTAGATTCTTGCTCTTCATTATTTTGAATATTTCTTGCCACTCGCGTCTGGCCTGCATCGTTTCTGTTGAGAAATCCGCTGACAATCGTATGGGTGTTCCCCTGTAGGTAACCAACTGTTTTTCTCTTGCTGCTTTTAATATTCTCTCTTTATCTTTTGCTCTTGGCATTTTAATTATGATATGTCTTGGTGTGGTCCTCTTTAGATTCCTATATTTTGGGGTTCTGTGTACTTCTTGGGCTTTTAAGTCAGTTTCTTTCACCAGGTGGGGAAAGTTTTCAGTCACTATTTCTTCAAGTAGGTTTTCATTAACTTGCTCTCTCTCTTTTTCTGGCACCCCAATAATTCGGATGTTGGCTTGCTTGAGGTTGTCCCAGAGGCCCCTTACACTATCTTCAATTATCTGAATTCTTTTTGTTTCTTGCTTTTCCAGCTGAGTGGATTTTGCTTCTTTGTATTTCAAATCTTTGACTTGGTTCTTGTGGCCCTCTGGACTGCTTTTAGGACTTTGTGTAATATTTTTTATTTCAGCCTGTGTATGCTTGATTTCTAGTTGGTCCTTTTTTTTATCTGTGAGGGTCTGGTTTGTATCCTCAGAGGTCTTGCACATTTCCCTGAGGGTCTCATTCATTTCTTTGTAAGTATAATTCATCTCCTTGTAAATCTCATTCATTTGCTGGTTGGTCTTGTTTATTTCCTGGTTGGTCTTGTTTATTTCCTGGTAATTCTCATTAAGTTGATCGGCCTTTTGTAGGAGCCTCTTGAAAAGCCTTATAACCGTGGTTTTGAACTCTATGTCTTGTCGTCTTTTCTCCTCCATTTCTTTCACACCTGATTTCTTTCCATGTCTCTGCATGGTGGCTGCTTTATGTGGCGGCTATCCTCAAAGGGACAGTGGCTCAGTCTCCCCAGTTACCTGAGGTGGGTACTCTTACTGCAATCCTTTATGGGTTGTATTCAGTGTTTTTGAATTTAAACCCAGCTTTTTGTTGTTAGCCCTAGGAGGGTTTGACCTCCAGGCCAATTGTCTGTGAAGCTCAGCTGTGCTCAGGTTGGATGGGCGGAGTCTCCGGGCCAAGCAGACAGCGTTAGCTCCACCCTGTGCGGCCCCAGGGGCTCTGTGCCGGGGGCAATGGCCGCCAGCACCTCTGAGAGAGAGCCGCTACGGAGCTCCACCGGCTGCCGGTTGCCGGGGAATTCAGACTTTCCCAAAATGAGTCTGCATGCGCAATGTCTCACCCAGGGTCGTAAAACAAAGCAGACTGACGGTTTTCCGAATGAGAGACAAGTCGCAGAGCGCTCTCTGCGCCGTCACGCAGCCGAGCTGTTCGCGGGAGAGCTGCCTTCTCCACAAGCCAGCAGACCCGGCAGCACCCGAGCTTCGGCGTGCCCTCCCACTGTCCAGTTTTCACCCCGTGTGATAGTGGGTTCCCTGGACTTCGCCCAGAGCTGGAGAATCTGTCCAGTGGGACGCCCCTGTCTCCCCGTTCGAGAAACCTGGCCGGTTTTCAGCCGCCCGCCCTCTCCGCGGCGCGCACTCCAAACCTCTCTCCGGGCGAATCTTTCAACGCCGTCCGCCGCCGCTCCTCCGGGTCACAGTGTCCTATCTTTACTTTTATTTGTGGAATTTTCACTCGGCGAGCGTTCTGGTGATTCTGGAAGGTGTTTGTTCCTTCGTTAAGTTGTAGTATTAAAATTGCTGATTATGACGGCAAGATAGGTGTTTTGCCTTTGCCGCCATCTTAGTTCTCCTATATATCTTTTATAATTCAAATTTTGTAGCATTGAGTGAAGGCCTAGGCTGGCAACAGGAGGCGGAAAGCTTGGCTTCCTCTGTTGTTGGGGAAACCCAAGCCTCCTAAAGTTTTGTGACTTTAAATGTTTCCTCCCCTGAACCTAAAACATCCTATCTAATAAAAGAGTAACATGCAAATTGACCGTACCTCTGCTATGCTGCCAGCCAATCAGGGCAGGGGGCAGGGCAGGGGGGTAGCCAGCACACAGGGGGTAAGGCCAACAGGGGTGTGGCTGCAGTGCAGTGAAATCAACCACCACACTATAAGCTCTACCCACACGGTACTTAAGGGCCAGCCCTCCTTACACTTATGGTGACTGAATCACATGCAAATGAGCACCCGGGGTCCCTGCATGCCCCCCAGCCTACCACCCACCCACGATAGAAGTGGGGGGGCTGCTGCCAGTCTCTGGAGTGTGCGGAGACCCCGGTGACCACCACTGGGTGGAGAAAATTCACAGTGCTCTTGGTTCGTGCAGGGTCTTGGGAGCACCAGGAATTCTGGGCAATGTAGTTCTGGTGCCAGACCCATTGTAGGAGACAGTTTGAAGTACTGAGCGTGGAATGCGGAAACGGCCGGGGTGGGCAGTGGCACAGGAAAGCCATGCGGCCCCCTGTCCGCTTGAGTGCAGAAGCAGAAGCGCCCATGGGGTGGGGGGGCGGCAGTGCTTTTTTCCCCCCTTAGTTTACAGCTTTAATTGACGTTTCACCTAAACCCAGGTCACAGCCCTAACATGTTCACCACAGAGCTCAGATTATTGGTCAATTCAGTGAAAATGGGACAGAAAAACTCACTAAGGAACAACAGCTCCCTGAATCTGTTCACTCATTTCCTATCTCACCCAGAAATGCAGAAAATTACCGTCAGACACATCACAGGATCAAAGCCTTTGTATCCAGGAGAAGCTTACAAGGACACAGACTTTTCCATTTGCTCCGCTCTTCCCTCCACAGGATTATCTTCTGAAATCCCAAGCATCTACCCCTGACACAGCTTTCTCACATACCACGCTGCCCACCCTCCCACCTCTCCCCATCCATTTTAAAGCACCTGGAAAACACAAGAAGGAGCAACAAAGGGCAAACGCCAGTCTGTGGCCTCTGTCTGGACTTAGTCAAGCATGATCTCTGTGGAATGGTGTGTGGAAGTTTCCATGGCAACAAGACTTCAAAGCAGGCAGGGGAGTCACATGTTCTTTCTACCAAGGTAACAGAAACATGGAGGCCACCCAACATACACCCACTTGAACATCTTTAAACTCTAAAAATTTTTAACCTCATGCCATGGTTTTATAAATTTTTTCTAAGAAGAGTAAAGGCACAATACCCATGAAGGGAGGATATTTCTATGTACTCTTAAACTAAACTATGCTAAGGAATACAAATACAATGCAATTTTAAAAATCTAAGTAGAGCCTGGCTGGTGTTGCTCAGTGGTTGAGCGTCAACCCAGGAGGTCACAGTTTGATTCCCAGTCAAGGCATAATGCCTGGGTTGTGGGTTCGATTCCTAGTAAGCAGTGTGCAGGAGACAGCAGATCAATGATTCTCTCTCATCACTGATGTTTCTACTGCTCTCTCTCTCTTTTTCCTTTTATCTCTGAAAGCAATAAAATCATATTTTTTAAAAAGAATACTGACTTGTTTTTTAAAAAAATCTAAGTATTGTATGCCTCAGAAATTAGACCATGCCATCAACTTGAGATGTGGATGCCTGCATTATAAAGTTGAAGGCTTTTGCAGTTTTTAGATGATACTACTTGGTCAAAGGATTTGCTTTAAGATATCCATTATACTGTGACTTAACTGCATTAAAACACCTTCTCTTTTAGTTATACATTTCCACCAACATCTGATCATGCAAAAGCTTTGGTTTACTTTTCTGCTTCTCAAATACTTCGGTTTAGTGCACAGAAAGTTTTCTTCTTTAACTACTACACAGTTAAGCATGTCCTTATAGAATGATCAGAAGCATCTGGAAAAGGTGGAAGTGAAAAAATCCTCACTGGGAAAGTTAGCTTACTGCTTGCCCTTCAGAGTGGCCCATTATCAGCATTTCATAGTGGGTTTCTTTATTTTCAGGTCCCTGAGGTATATGCAATAAATTATGACAAACTAAACAAGTCACACTTGGCTCCAAAATGAAATTTTCCTACCACTACTTTCTAGTCCCCAAGGTGGGAAAAGGAAATCCTGGTCACAGCCAAAGAAGTCATATTTTTGGCTCTAACATACATTTTCCTGCTTCTCTAAAAGCCAAACTCTGCCATTGAGACTACAAAAGTCTTAAGTTAGTATTTTAAACTGCACTTTAATTTTTACTTCCATAATCTGTGCCTCAATTTAAGGTAAAAATTAGTATCATAAAATTAACATCACTGCCTTCTTTTAACGCACTCAAATGACTTTTCTAACTCAGACACTGATCCTAGCTTTTTAAAATAACAATTTAGCACTCGCTTCAGCAGCACATACACTAAAATTGGAACAATACAGAGATTAATATGGCTCCTGTGCTAGGATGACATGTAAAATAAGAATTCAAATCAAACAATATAGAAAATAATGCAAAAATAGATTGTTTCATTTCCATATAATAGAATATTCAAGATTTGCATTTATAAATAACATCTACTTATTCCTGCATGATAGACTGAGTATTAATGTAAAAGAAAACAATCAAGTCCTAATTTGTGGTCCAGTAATTTGAAGCACAGTGTTAGTTTTGGAAAAGCCATTTCAGGAAATCATTTGCTGTGGCCAGTTTGGCTCAGTTGGTTGGGCACTGTACCATATGCTGAAAGGATGCCAGTTCGATTCCTGGTTAGGGCACATGCCCAGGTTATGGGCTCGACACCCGATAGGGTGGTACTAGGCATGCAGGAGAAAGCCAATCAATGTTTCCCTCTCCCCCTCCCTCTTCCTTCCTCTTTCTCTAAAAATCAATAAAACCTTTAGGAATAAATAAATTTAAGAAATAAATAAGTAAACTTATATGAAACTCTTTAAAAAAAACATTAGGGGCATGACCTTGTAATTTGGCAATGGTTTTCTAAGTCACAAAAAAAGCACCACCAACAAAAATAGATAAAGTGAACTCATTAAAACTGCTATGATATTTTGAGTTTGATTTAAAAAAAGGTCTGCTGCTTTCATCTATAGACGCTTATAACAGTTAACTGGTTAAAATTTTATAATTTCTTTTATATCCATAGTAGTACAAAGAAATATTTTTAACAACTTCTTTGGTCATTTATAAATTTTAAGAAACCATTTATAATGATGCTCTGATTTATTTCAGATATTCAGATATTTCAGGTATTAACTGCTATATGCTGGTCATTTCCAAAGGACAATAGACCTTCTTAATTAGAAAATCGCATACTGTTCAAGTTTATAAATATCAGTCTTTTGGATAGATGCCTTACAAATACCCGTTAGTTGGGGGGGCGAAATGCCAGGATTCCTTTTTGAGGTCTTTTTTTTTTTTTTTTTTGTTACCAGATTTTTTTAAATCTTTATTGTTCAGTTTATTAATTACATTGTTTTCCCTTTTTTATCTCCCTATATCTCCCCTCCACCCTGTACCTATCCCACCCTCCACCCTCACCTCCCCCTCCCCAATGTCCTATCCCATTGTTGCAAGATTTTTGTCCAATCTCTTGCTGTACTTCCAACAACCCTTTTCTTCCCAAGAATTGTCAGTCCATTCCCTCTCTATGTCCATGTTTCTGTTATATTCACCAGTTTATCTTGTTTATCAGCCTATCAATTCACTTGATTTTTATGTTCATTTGTTGATAGATATGTATTTGTTGTTCATAATTTATATTTTTACCTTTTTCTTCTTCCTCTTCTTAAAGAATATCTTTCAGCATTTCATATAATATTGGTTTGGTGGTGATGAACTCCTTTAGCTTTTTCTTATCTGCGAAGCACTTTATCTGATCTTCAATTCTGAATGATAGCTTTGCTGGATAGAGTAATCTTGGTTGTAGATTCTTGCTATTCATCACTTTGAATATTTCTTGCCACTCCCGTCTGGCCTGCATCGTTTCTGTTGAGAAATCCGCTGACAATCGTATGGGTGCTCCCTTTAGGTAACCAACTGTTTTTCTCTTGCTGCTCTTAATATTCTCTCTTATCTTTTGCTCTTGGCATTTTAATTATGATATGTCTTGGTGTGGTCCTCTTTAGATTCCTATATTTTGGGGTTCTGTGTACTTCTTGGGCTTTTAAGTCAGTTTCTTTCACCAGATGGGGGAAGTTTTCAGTCACTATTTCTTCAAATAGGTTTTCATTAACTTGCTCTCTCTCTTTTTCTGGCACCCCAATAATTCGGATGTTGGCATGCTTGAGGTTGTCCCAGAGGCCCCTTACACTATCTTCAATTATCTGAATTCTTTTTGTTTCTTGCTTTTCCAGCTGAGTGGATTTTGCTTCTTTGTATTTCAAATCTTTGACTTGGTTCTTGAGGCCCTCTGGAGTGCTTTTAGGACTTTGTGTAATATTTTTTATTTCAGTCTGTGTATGCTTGATTTCTAGTTGGTCCTTTTTCATATCCGTGAGGGTCTGGTTCGTATCCTCAGAGGTCTTGTTCTTTTCCTTGAGGGTCTCATTCATTTCCTTTAGGTTCTCATTCATTTCCTTGTAAGACTCATTCATTTCCTGGTTGGTCTTGTTTATTTCCTCGTAGTTCTCATTAAGTTGATCGGCCTTTTTTAAGAGCCTCTTGAAAAGCCTTATAACCGTGGTTTTGAACTCTATGTCTTGTCGTTTTTTTTCCTCCATTTCTTTCACACCTGATTTCTTTCCATGTCTCTGCATGGTGGCTGCTTTATGTGGTGGATATCCTCAAAGGGACAGTGGCTCAGCCTCCCCAGTTACCTGAGGTGGGTACTCTTACTGCAATCCTTTATGGGTTGTACAGTATTTTTGAATTTAAACCCAGCTTGCTGTTGTTAGCCCTAGGAGGGTTTGACCTCCAGGCCAATTGGCTGTGAAGGGAGACTGTGTTCAGGTTGGATGGGCAGAGTCTCTGAGCTGCGTGGGCAGCCTCAGTCCTATGCAGCGCTCACGCGCGCAAGTCTATGTTGGATGGGGATGGCTGCAGACACCTCCAAGAGAAAGCCGCTAGTCTCTTCCCCTTGCCAGACCACTCTGCCTTTCCCCAAATGTGTCTGCACACCAAAAGTCTAGCCCAGGGTTGTAAAATAGACGGTTTCTGGAGCCAGGAGACAAGTTTCCAGGGGGCAAGTCGCGGGTTTGCGCGACCCTTGCGCGGAAACTTCTTTTCCCTGTCTCCAGGTTTTTCGCAGACTAGGAGCCTCTGCCGCGCCCCGCTTCCAGGGTGCGTCCCCTGGACCTCGGACTTCGCCTGGCACTGGGGAATCTGTGCAGTGGGACGTCTCCACGTACCCCAGATCTCAGACCTTGCCTGGCGCTGGGGAATCCATGTAGTGGGACATCTCAGCCCTCCCCGATGGCGAAATCCAGCCAGGGTTGCTGCTCCAGCCCCAGCCCGCGCGCGCGGCCAGGACGGCTCCTAACCTGTTTCCGTCTGAAAGGCTGCGCTCCCACCGCTCCTCTGAGTCTCAGTCACCTTTACTCTTATTAGTGGAGTTTTCACTCAGCCAGCTTTCTGGAGATTCTGGGTGAGGTCTGTTCTGCTGTTATGTTGTAGTTCTTAAATCGTTGCATGGGGCAGAACAATAGGTGCTTACCTATGCTGCCATCTTGGTGTTCCGTCTCCTTTTTGAGGTCTTAATTCTAAACCTTTTACCCCCCCATGCTCCTGAATTTGGGCTTGGGCAAATGACATGGTATGGGCAAAAGGTTAGAAAATGTGGAAGTGCTTACTTATACAGTCAAGCCTGCCTTCTTGTACCCCTGCCACTGCAATGATAGCATGTTTTGGCTAGTCTGTTGGAAAAAAACAGTCCTTACTCAGCTGAGCTCAACCTGCAATGGTCAAACCACAGCAGGTGACTGAGCCCAGGTGAAATTGCCAACATGCTCAGCCTAGATCATCTACTGCCCAGCCACCACACCATACATGTGTGTATCATAATAAGTGACTGTTGTTTTAAGTCAGTTTTAGAATTGTTTGTTACACAAGAACTGATCCGGACAGAAATATACTTTCCTCATATCTAGTATTGGCAATAAAGAACATGTTTGGCTCAGTAAATAATAGAGTGTGGCCTGCGGACTGAAGGGTCCCAGGTTCGATTCCAGTCAAGGGCATGTACCTTGGTTGTGGGCATGTCCCCAGTAGGGGTATGCAGGAGGCAGTTGATCGATGTTTCTCTCTCATTGATGTTCTAACTCTCTGTCCCTCTCCCTTCCTCTCTGTAAAAAAATAAATAAATAAATAAATAAAATATAGAAAAGAAAAAAAAAATTTCCCTATCTGTCTCTTATCCTTACAACTTGGATTATTCTTAGGTCTACCATTTGGTCCTTTTAGGAACCACTAGGGATACTAGGCAAACTAGGTCAACTTTCTTAGAACAAATCTCCTCCTCCCTACCCAGACCTCATTGTCTTCTGTTGTTCTATTTTGTACAACTAGAGCCACTGGGATTCAGTTAAGTAGAACTCTTAACAAGGAGGATCATTACTGAGGAATGTCAGAGCAGACTACAGGGTGTTTACATAACAGACTGAGATGCTCCCTGGGAAGAACTTATTGTGAGAAAATAAAACATTAAAAACCCAAATTGGCATAAAACACTGCCCAGAATCATAGTTTTTCGAAGTGATGGTAGAGAAAATAGAAATTAATATTTTTTTCTTCACAAGTAACATTTTACTTAATTTTAAGAATTTTGAAAGAATAACATATAAACCATGTATTCTCACTATATTTTCCTGAAGCTTGCTTTTTTTTTTTTTTTTTTTACTGTACAGAGCCCTTCAGTGCTCGCAACCCAGGGTGAGGAGGCTGGGCAATGGTTTGATGCTGCAATTTCCTCTGGCATGGGTCCACTATGAGAGGCCCACAGAGAAGGGCCCCCCATAAATTGTGACCATGCATTGAAGCTTGCTTTTTACTAAAACAAACAAGTATTATAGAAAATGCTGAAGTCTTTTGATCATTTCCCTCTATACCATTTATTTCTCTTCTCAGTCATATTCACATAATGAATTTGATGTGAATCCTTTTGTATCTGTTACTTTGTATTTAGTACAAATTATTATTAGCCATAAAGGTTTTTTCCCCCAGCTCTGAAAAACTCATATATAGGTCCACAAAAGAGAAAAGATTCAAGCAACAATTTGAAAAGCTAGTTTTTTAAGGGGTAGGGGACTTATTTAAGACACTAGAGGCCCAGTGCACAAAATTTGTGTACAGGGGACGGGGGATGTGTCTCAGCCCAGCCTGCACCCTCTCCAATCTGGGATCCCTCGAGGGATGTCCAATTGCCTGTTTAGGCCCGGTACGATCAGGCCTAAATGGGCACTCAGGCAACCTTCTCACAATCTAGGACTGCTGGCTCCAAAACTGCTCACCTGCCTGCCTCCCTGATTGCCCCTAACCGCTTCTGCCTGCCAGCCTGATCACCCCCTAACCACTACCCTGCCAGCCTAAATGATGTCTAAATGCTCCCCTGCCAGCCTGTTTGCCCCCAACTCCCCTCCTCTGCTGGCCTGGTCACTCCTAACTGCCCTCCCCTGCAAACTTGATCACCCCCAACTGTCCTCCCTTGCAGGCCTGGTCCTTCCTAACTGCCCTCCCCTGCTGGCCTGATCACCCACAACTGCCCTCCCTTGCAGGCCTGTAACCTCCCAACGGCCCTTCCCTGCTGGCCATCTTGTGGTGGCCATCTTGTGTCCACATGGGGGCAGGATCTTTGACCACATGGGAACAGCCCTCTTGTGTGTTGGAGTGATTGGTCAATCTGCGTATTACTCTTGTATTAGATAGGATAGAGGCCTGGTGCATGGGTGGGGGCCAGCTCGTTTGCCCTGAAGGGTGTCCCGGATCAGGGTGGGGGTTCTCCTGGGGCAGGGGTGACCTGGGCGAGGGGCCTATGGTGGTTTGCAGACCAGCCACACCCTCCAGCGACCCAAGTGGAGGCCCTGGGATTAATTTATGTTCTCCAATTCAAACTTTGTAGCCTAGAGCAGAGCCAAGCTTTCTGCTCACTCCGTGGCGACAGCCATTTCTATTTGGGTTTATTTAAATTCTATAATTGAAACTTTGTAGCCTAGAGTGAAGGCCTACGCGCTAGGGCTGCAGAAGCGTGGCTTTCTCCCATCGCCTGGGCAAGCCTAGCCTCTGCTCTCTCCAGCTCCATGGATGCCGCCATTTCTGTTGAGATTATGTATCTTCTATAATTGAAACTTTGTAACACTGAGTGGAGGCCTAGGCCTGCAATGGCAGGCCGAAAGCTTGGCTTCCTCTGTTGCTGGGGAAACCCAAGCCTCCCTCCTGCTCTCAGTGGCTGAGGCATCTTGATTGGGGTTTATTTGCATTATTTGCTCCTGATTGGCTGATGGGCGTGGCTTGATCAGAAGTACGGTCAATTTGCATATTGCTCTTTTAATAGATAGGATTAGAAGAACGTGTGGTTCAGAAAGAAGGGGAAAAACACTGTTTCCACTTTAACAAAGCAGTATTTTGTGCAATAATATAGGGCCAAGGTAAAATGATAAGACATGAAAAATAGACAATATCACTGCCAGCAGCAGTGCCAGCAGCAGCACTCAGCTTCAGCACTAACGCTGTTGATGGCGAACACAACAATTTTCCCGAGTGGATGGCAGGTGTTTCATCAGTAGCAACAGCCAAAGGCATCATTGGTCATTTTAGAACAGCAACCCTAGGCATGGTCATCAGCATTCTCAATGGTATCACTGGTAGCTGGAGAAAGTTACTGGAAGACACCCGTTACTATAGGTAGAAAGGATCAGATATCCCTTATGGACTTTCAGAAATTTTGAGGAGCTCCAGAGGTATGGAAGAGTAGAAACTAACCAAAGAAATACCATTTATTTCTGTTAATATTATATAATTCACAGTGCCTACTAAAATATTAATAGTAAAGAAGATAACTGCCTAGAGAATGAACTCCTACTTTGGTATGAAACCCTAATTGGTTGTGCTCTGGGAGGAGGGGTATGAATTATACTCAATGCCGTCAGCGCAGTGGTCAGAAAACCTCAATTTTTGGTCTCAGATCGCTAGCATCTTCAAATGCCTGTAGAAAATAAATAAAAATCCTCCTCGATCAAAGATAACATCTTTGGCTTAAAATTATTGCTACAAGTAATTTTCAAACATAATGTTTTCAAACAATCAGTGATAATGAAGCAAAACTCCTGTGTTTGGCCAAGACCAGAATAACTGGTTTGGGAATATCCCTCCCACTATAAATGATTGTAAAACTGGATACAACAGATAAAGCAACTGCTTCCAGGAGTAGACACCAGGCAACATATGACTAATCTCAGAGATAAGGGAAATCCATTAGGTGAGCTCCATGATTCTCAGCTCTCTTCCTGAGTAAAACTTCCTGACAGCAGCACAGAGCACTGAACAGGCAGAATACAGGTCCTGCTGAGCAGAGGTGGAAGAGAATTTGGAGCAGCTAAAATCACTGCAATCTGCAGAGCAGGGCCCTGGCTTTGGAAAGAAAGGAGGCAGATAGAAAAAGGTCCCCACAACTACAGGGGAGCCGTTAGACTGTGGCTAACAGCTTCGCAAAATGCAAACTGATGGGCTCTACCTGCATAGGTCTGGATGCACTCTGAGAATGTGTATTTCTAACAAGTTCCGAGGTGGTACTGATGTTCCTGACCTGGAACCACACTTGGAAAATCACTCTGTTAAACAATAAATAGTTTAAGTTAAAAATATAATAGGCACACTCTTCCTTTCCAGAACACACCTATTCCTTTCCATTTTCCTGCTTCTCACCCCCCTGACCAGTTACTTCTCTCCCCTAAGCTCCAAGTGCCCTTCTTTTGCTTCTGTAACTTGGTTCCTGACCCTATGCAGCCCAGCTGGCTCATTTCTACTACCTCTCCAACTTCCTAAATAAACTCTTTTATAATTTGAAAAGACAAATAAAATAAACCAGTATCTACTAACCCTTTCTCACTCATTGAGTCACTATAAAATTAAAATATCTGAAGATACAAGAAAAATGTATAGTTAATTTAACATAAAATCTATAAGTTCTATGATAAAATTTCTTAAGACTTTGAAGGCCTACCTGAAGATCTTTCACATTTGGAAAAGGAATTCCTATTGTTATGACAGCACGGGCATTGTCATCTGAGAAATCCAGACCCTCACTCACTTTACCACGACAAACTGCTACCAGGAGAGCTCCATCTTCAGCAACAGAAAATAAACATTTTGTTAAAAGCACACTCAACATTCCCAGAAATTGCCTTTTCTTGTCATTTTGAAAAGCTCTGATTAAGTCATCATAGGACCAAACTTAAAAGAATCAAAGTTAAAACCTCTTATGAGATAAAGTTTTTAAAGTTCTGTGTCTTTAAATAAACGAAGAAAACAAAATTACATTTAGGTACAATGTGGTAGCAAACAAATTTACAAACTATGTGTCTCAGAGAAACACACAGTAAAACCACATCAGAGTGGTAATTTGCACATGAACTGAGCAATTGTGAACCAATAGTTTTATCTTTAAAAATTGAAATGGCAGCCAAGACCGGTTTGGCTCAGTGGATAGAGCGTCGGCCTGCGGACTGAAGGGTCCCGGGTTCGATTCCGGCAAGGGCATGTACCTTGGCTGCGGGCACATCCCCGGTAGGGGGCGTGCAAGAGGCAGCTGATCGATGTCTCTCTCTCATCGATGTTTCTGACTTTCTATCCCTCTCCCTTCAGCTCTGTAAAAAATCAATAAAATATATTTTAAAAAAAAATTGAAATGGCAAACCTTACCATTACGACAAATATATAAAGTTCTCAGAACTATTTAAATAATTCTCAATTTGTATAATGTACCATATTGAATCAATGTAATATTGAGAAGTATGTACAACATACACAGAATACTCATCATACAAGGATAATGACATTATGTTATAGTATCTTTATAATCCTGCATTGTTCATCATAAACTGACATTCTCTAACTTTCATATTCAGTCTTCACTTATGTTTTGAAAACTCAAGTTTACCTTATGTACTAGAACAGTTGTTGGCAAACTCATTAGTGAACAGAGTGGGAAACCGTGGCTCGCCATGGTTTGCCAACCACGGTACTAGAATATAAACTCAAAGTATATTATTTGCATCAAAATGTAGGGCTCATTTGGCTAGAAAGGAAGGTCGTTAAGCCTGCTCTCACCTGCCTTTTTGCACAACACATCGTGGGTAGTGTAGGGATGACTATGGAATAATAACTGAATGTTTCCCCAATTTGAAAACATTCACAGAATAACTCCAAATAAAAAATTTCTTTCACTTATTTTCTTTTTTCTCAGGAGTATAACATATAATTCTTCCTTTAAATGCATTTAAAAAGATAACAAATAATGTTCTAATAACACCAACTCTTACTTTACAGTAAAAAATCTTTTTCATTGGTCATCCGATTATTTCCAATTACCTCTTTCTCCTTTGCACTTGATCGCATCATAGTACACCTGTAGTAATTCATCAAAATCAGTTTTTTCTCCTCCCTGTGGTTCTACAATGACGGTCTTGACCAACTCCAGATTATGCCATAAACCAGTAGAGAGCCAACGTTCTTTTAACTTTTCTAACAACTAAAAAGGAGGGGGAAAGTGAATTTTGTGTGTCAAACATACCTTGATTTGTTTAAAGCTAATGTGGCTACAAAATGACTATGGCAAGCATCTTAACATTTTTGTGCTTTACATTTCTCATCTATAAATGAGGAAAACAATACGTCATAGATCTGTGGTTGGATTAAATTCATTAACCAATTTAGATAGCTTTGAATGATGACTGCCACTAGTCAGAACACCATTAATATTAACTGCTGCTATTACCATTACTATTACTACTAACACTACTGCTGGTGCTGCTATCACTACTTTTTTTTTAATTTGTGGGATTTTTAAAAATATATATTTTATTGATTTTTTTACAGAGAGGAAGGGAGAGGGATAGAGAGTTAGAAACATCGATGAGAGAGAAACGTCAATCAGCTGCCTCACGCACACCCCCTACAGGGGGATACCCACAACCGAGGTACATGCACTTTACCGGAATTGAACCTGGGACTCTTTAGTACGCAGGCCAATGCTCTATCCACTGAGCCAAACTGGTTTTGGTACCACTATTTCTATTATGGTTCTCTTGGGAATTTCAAAAGCAGGGGAAAAAAATGGAGGTATAGGAATTATCTGACAAAGAATTCCGAATAACCATCATAAAGATGCTCAACAAGCTCAGAAAAATTATTAGAACTTCAAAAAAGAGATATAAAATATAAAAAGAACCAAACAGACATTTGGAGGTGGAAAAAAAAGAATCATTGAACTAAAAAATTCAACAGAGGAGTTCATTAACAGAGTTGATTAATCAAATTTTTAAAAATCAGTGAACTCCTCCTGGCCAGGTGGCTGGCTCAGTTGATTGGACCGTCATCCCATATACCAGAAGGTTGCAGGTTCGATTCCCAGTCAGGGAACATATCCTGGTTTCAGGTTGGGGTGTGTACAGAGGCAACCGATCAATGTTTCTCATGTCAATGTCTCTGTCTCTCTGTCTCTCTTCCTCTCTCTCAAAACATATCGTTGAGTGAGGATTAAAAAAATAAAAATTAGTTACACATGTACCAACAAGAATGAACATAAATCTATATGTATTGAGTTAAAAAAGTAAATTATAGATACCATATAAATGATTTTATTTTAATTTATCTTTACCAGTATTGTTGAAAGTATTTCAGATGTCCTCCACCCCACCACCATGACCCCCTCCACTCTGCTCCCACCCCACTCCAGGCCTTCACCACACTATTGTCTGTGTCCATGAGTTATACATATATGCATATAAGTTCTTAAGTTCAAAAACAATATATTATCTTAGCGTATATACATATATAAACTTTTTAAAAAATAATCAACATTAATTCTATTTTTTGTTGAGTGGTAAATACTTAGAAATCCATTCTATTATTATTGAAATGTGCATATTAAGTTTATACATTACATACATTCTATTTCACAATTAAAAAACACAAAGACTAAAAACAATACTACTCTGATATTAATATGGATGAGTTAGGGGTTAGAATGGGTATTTAAACTACTAATACAGTAATCCAGAGACAGATATAGCTTGGATTAGAAAGTATTAAAAAAAATTTTATGGAAATGTGAGAGGAAGGGGAAGAAGTATAGCACAACCTTTTAATTTCATATGGAGGCAAAAGTCCATCCAAGGATTATATAGGAAAATGTACTTTATTGAACTCATTGTTTACTGTTAAGATATAGATTTAGTGAAATTATTTGAACTCATATATTTTTATCCAGTGGAAATGCAAATAATTTCTGTCCAAGAGAAAAGATAAGGTTACAAATTATTAGCCTGCAGTACATTAACCAGTTTTGTATTTAGGTCAGCAATCTTATATTATATTCCTTTATAAGTACACTAGTGGCTCGGTGCACGAAATTTGTGCAGGGGAAGGGGGGTTCCGTCAGCACAACCTACACCCTCTCCAATCAGGGACCCCTTCGGGGATGTCTGACTGTTGGCAGTCGGACATCCCTCTCACAATCTAGGACCACTGGCTCCTAACTGCTCACTGGCGTGCCTGCCTGATCGTCCCTAACTGCCGCTGCCTGCCTGAGAGCCCCCTAACCAGTCTGCCTGCCTGATCTCCCCTAACCACCTCTGCCTGCCTGCCTGATCGCCCCTAATTGCTCCTCTACTAGCCTGATTGCCCCTCAGTGCTTCCCTGCTGGCCTGATTGCCCCTAACTGCCTCTGCCTTATCCCACACCTGGGACCCAGGCTTCCCCCCCTCTGGCCAGCTATAGGCACTCAGGACCTGAGCCAGCTTCACTCAGGTGGGCCGCAGCCACAGGCAGCTGCAGGCACCCAGGACCACAGGGCATGCGGCTTGTCCCTCTCCTGGGCCACAGGCGCAGGTGCAGCTGTTGGCACCCAGGACTGTGAGGCAGGTGGCTTGTCCCTCTCCTTGGCCAGAGAGGCAGGCACAGCTGTTGGCATCCGGGACTGTGGAGTGGGTGGCTTGTTCCTCTCCCAGTCCGTAGCCTGTCTGGTCTCCATTCCTCTCTCCCCAGTGTTGAGTGTCTGAGCCGTTATGGCATGATGGCATGAAGGTGTGATGACTATTTGCATATTAGCTCTTCATTATATAGGATTTTAACTTGTCACAGTCTATCTCTGTTATAAAATAGTTTACTTAGTTCATAAAGAGCAAATACTATTCACACAAAAAGACTAACCCACAAATAGTGACATAGGTAATTTAATCTACTAATTGGTGTTCGTATCATTTGGATTTGGTAAACTCAGATTTTTTTTGTCAGATCTCACAAATTAATAAGACACTTTGGAATATTTGTACCTTATCTGGTTATTGTCATTTTATCTTTTCAAACTTCTTAAAACTGGTATCTCACTGGGGAGGCCGTAAGTTAGAATGCAACCTAGTGGGAAAATCCTGCATTTGCTCAATGTCTATAGCTTTTACACAGTTCCAGATGTTCAGTACATTAATAATGCACTAACTCAAAGCCTCTTTTTGAAACTTTAGAAAGTGCAAATTGCATTAAAACATCTTTGCCCTCATTAATGGTATTGTTACAATCCTAGTCCTCTGGAAAATGGTTTTTGGCATGTGTTTAACTTTATAATATTGCCATTTACTCACTTTAATAGCCAGTACTCAAGTCTTAGTGCTTTTTAATAGGTCTGCTTAAACAGACTACCATCTTTTGTACTCTTTTTCACATAATTTACTTCTATGTAAACCTGTCATATTTTTCCATATGAAGGTGATTCTTCACTATTCATTTCAATATTTAAGAAATTTTTACTAGATTTTATTCAGTCATAATGTACCTATAGATGGCATATGTTAGAAATATAGTTACTTATAAATAACTAGAGGCCCGGTGCATCAAATTCGTGCATGGGGGGCAGGGGATGTACTTTAGCCCAGCCTACACCCTCTCCAATTTGGGACCCCTCAAGATATGTCCGACTGCCCGTCTAAGCCCAATCCTACCAGAATCGGGCCTAAACGGGCAATCGGATATCCTTCTCACAATCCAGGACTGCTGGCTGCAAAACTGCTCACCTGCCTGCCTCCCTGATTGCCCCTAATCGCTTCTGCCTGCCAGCCTGATCACCCGCTAACCCCTACCCTGCCAGCCTAAATGATGTCTAACTGCTCCCCTGCCAGCCTGTTTGCCCCCAACTTCCCTCCTCTGCTGGCCTGGTCACTCCTAACTGCCTTCCCCTGCTGGCCTGATCACCCACAACTGTCCTCTCTTGCAGGGCCTGGAGCCTCAACAGCCCTCTCCTGCTGGCCATCTTGTGGTGGCCATCTTGTGTCCACATGGGGGCAGGATCTGTGACCACATGGAGGCAGCCTTCTTGTGTGTTGGAGTGATGGTCAATCTGCAAATTACTCTTTTATTAGATAGGATAGAGGTCTGGTGCATGGGTGGGGGCCAGCTGGTTTGCCCTGAAGAGTGTCCCAGATCAGGGTGAGGGTTCCCTTGGGGTGAGGGGCAGCCTGGGCAAGGGGCCTGTGGAGGTTTGCTGGCCAGCCACACCCCCCCAGCGACCCAAGTGGAGGCCCTGGTATCTGGGATTAATCTATGTCTACAATTGAAACTTTGTAGCCTGGAGCAGAGCCAAGCCTTCTGCTGGCTTCGGTGCGGCAGCCATTTCTGTTTGAAACGTTGTAGCCTAGAGTGGAGGCCTAGGCCAGCAAGGCAGACTGAAAGCTTGGTTTCCTCCATTGCCGGGGAAACCCAAGCCTCTGTTCTCTCCAGCTCAGTGGCTGCTGCCATTTCTGTATCTTTTATAATTGAAACTTTGTAACAAGTGGAGGCCTAGGCAGGCAGAAAGCTTGGCTTCCTCTGTTGCCGGGGAAACCCAATCCTTCCTCCTGCTCTCAGTGGTTGGGGTTTATCTGCATAATTTCCTCCTGATTGGCTGGTGGGCGTGGCAAAGGTACAGTAAAATTTGCATATTACTCTTTTATTAGATAGGATAGGTCACAAATCCAAGCACAGTACAAATGGATTCTCTGTTCAGGGTTTCAAAATTAATGTGTCTTCTGGGGCTGCAGTTCTCCTCTGGGACTTGGGTTTCTCTTCCAAGGTCTGCCTGCTGAAAGAATTCATTTCCTACTAGCTACTGGCCAGAACTACGCCTCAGCTCCTACAGGCTACTTCAATTCCTTGCCACATTCCATAACCTCTCCCATCGTCAGTTTACAACACAGACATCTGCTTTCTTCCAAGCAAGCTAGACCATGTCTCTCTGACCTCCTCTTCTGCAACCAACTGTAGAAAACTCTGCTTTTAAAGGGCTCGTGGGATTAGATCAGGACCAAGTAGATAATATCTCCCTATCTTAAGGGATTTCTTATGCAAAATCCCTTTACAGCAGTACCTATATTACAATTTGATTGAATAAATGGGGGAAAGAATGTACACACAAGAGGCCAGGAATATTGGGGGGAGTCCATCTTACAATTCTACCTACCACACATAGGGAGGTATGAAAATACATGTCAGTTCTAAGCGCTCGTAATGTAATGTGCCTAAAATAAAGGTATATACAGGATGGGGGCATGGTAGGAATAAGACTGAAAAATAATGAACACAATGGGTAGTGCAAAATATTTTAGGCTCAGTCTTTCAGAAAATAAGGACTTATTAAAGGTTTTTAAACCCTGGTAGCCTATAGGGTTTGCTGGACCTATTTTTTACTTTTGAACATGTCTATTTGTAAAGATTGATATTTCATCACTTTTTTTCTTAGAGAACTTAAAAAACACACACACAAAGGGCTTGGTGCTTGGTGTCTTTATCAAAGACAAAGTACCCAATAATCAGAAAAGTACTAATGCCTATAAATTTTAGTTGACTCATTTATCTATAATATATTTTAAACTACTGAAACTGGCTAATGAAAATTATATCATTTGAAAACACTGGAACCAGAAGGTATGATTTATTGCTCAGGCTGTTTTCCACTATAACTTTTTTACTGACAATTATATTACTGTCCATTTAAATAACTTTACATTAGATTTGGTTCTCCATATATACTAAGAAAAAACATACAAAGTTGGTTCCTAGCATATAAAGAAGTATTCTTACCACATCTTTTAAACTTAGCAAAAAATGAAATTGTTCATTTATTCAATTGGGCATTTCCTGGCTCACTTTTTACAACTGTGATTGAAAAGTATAAAAAGGTTTTATTCATGTGTTAAGATAATCCTTTACTTTAGTTCCAGGCTTAATTATTTGGTTATCCTTAATATAACTATTTAGTATAGATGTTTACCCTCTGGAGTAATATTGCTTTATATTAAATATTTTACAAATGCTTATGTCCATTTTATTTTTAGAAATTCTTATTAAAAAAAACAATCTGATTAAATTTCTTGTAGAAACAATTCCTTCAATTTATCTATAGGAGGATTCATTTACTGCATCTCTAGCTAACAAAGTATGTCTCTTAGTCCTGCAGTAACAAAATACTCCTGACTGGGTAGCTTATAAACAACCAATTTGTTAACAGTTCTGGGCTGAAAGTCTGAGATCAAAGCACCAGGGTGGCCACATTTGGTGAGGGTCTCTTCCTGGTTCACAGCTGAGGCCTTCTTGCTGTCCTCACGTGGTGAAAGGGACAAGGGATCTCTCTGGAGCCTCTTCGATAAGACACTAATCTTATTCATGAGGACTCTAGTCTCATGACTTAAGCACCTCCCACTGCTTAATGTCATCCTCTTTGAGAGTTAAGATTTCAAAATAGAAAATTTGGGGGACATATTTAGACCATAGCAGTATGTATGTAGATGAAAAGACAGTCAAAAAGCCAAAAGTATCAATATTGCCATTCGTATATATTATTTCTATGACTGTCCTTACATATATAGCTTCACATGAAAAAAAAAGAAAAGGCCAGTTCTCTACATTGAAATTTAGCTTTGATTTTGATAAATATATTACTCTCAGAAATTATACGAGGTTTTAATTCTTTAGTTATTAAGGCTAAGATATTATAACTCAATTTAACTCAAGAAAATATTGAAAATCAGAGTGAATCTAAAAACAAGGAAAAAAGTCATTTACATGAAGTAAAAATGCAGGCAACCAAGAAAGTTGACTTTAGATTCAAATTACTGAAACTTTCAAAGTGTAATTTATGAAAGTGGAAAAGAATGCTTTTTCCTTCAACTATGAAAATATCAAGCTACTTCTAAGAATAAAAATCCCATACACATAAATAGTCCCTTTATATAGCAAGCACTGCTTGAAAATGTTTTTAGTCTTTAAACTGTCAAGTAAAACAGTAATAGAACAATTAGGAAGTGCCTTAATCAATAAATAAGTAAAACAATATATGATGTTTAGAAAACTATAATTCCCCTGTTGCTTCTAGCCTTGGGAAGTTTATAATGGTAATACCACATGATTTTCTAAAGGCAAAAGAAACAATAAGTATTTCCCTACCTTGTAAGATGGCAAGAAACACAAAATTCCTTGGCCAACAATCTGGCACACAGATAACAAAAGTGCTCCCACTTCATCCTGGAACTCAAATGTTTCTGTGTGCTGGAAGGTAGCACAGAGATTCCGACCCTTGGGTCCTGACCCAATGGTACCAACCCAAACCTAGAATATAAATATATTAGTATTAGAGTTATGCCTAAACTAGGCAGGCAACTTACCATTTAGTTGGGAGCCTTAATTACATATATATCAAAAGAAGCTCAAGCAACAAGTTTAGAGGAAATTTATTTTTTAAATTCCCTTTATATCATTATATATAGATTTATTTTAATAAATCTATATTTATTTTTAGGCATGTCATTGAATCCTCCTAGGATAAAAGCAAAAAGGGTTTCACTTATCTCTTCCCTAAATGGTTTTGCACAATTAAGCATGTAACAAGATTATGTTGGATGATGTGAACAAATCAAATGAATAAAGCAGAAATAGTCCAAATATTATAAATAAGGGCTGGTATGACCTGCTATAGGCAAGTTTCTAAGATTAAACTATGACAGGAACTACTCTTTCACAAATTCACTGATGTTCAAATATCTACAATCATAAAAAAAATCAAACCCATGAAATTTTACAGCTCTATGCAATTCCTCTAACTCATACAGATCTAGCCTTAGTGTAGTTAATTTGATTAAGAGAAAGAACAGACTTCATTAGCAATCCACAGAAAATACAAACACTTCAGATTGCTGAAAAATGTAATAATATTATATTTTGAAATAATGTATGAGATTGAAGTACAATTTACAAGGTAATATCTGATGGACACCATATTAACCAATTATTACTTAAAATGATCAACTAGTAACATTAAAAAACTGACATTATGTTTCCTGATACAAAAGCAATGAAAAGTAACAATAGCACCTGTATAGTATTCTTATCAAACTTCTTAACCAGAATCTTATGCTAAACAATCAGATAAGTCCCAATTATAAGCCATTCCTTAAGGAAACAGGTGAATTGAATTCTTCATAAACATCAGATAGACAGAAAGGAAAAAAAGGCAAGGAAACTGTTTTAAAGACAGACATGAAAACCAAAATCAGTACGTAATTCTTGTGTGGATCCTGGATTAAGAATTTATTTTTTTAATATATATTTTATTGATTTTTTTACAGAGAGGAAGGGAGAGGGATTGAAAGCCAGAAATATCAATGAGAAAGAAACATCGATCAGCTGCCTCCTGCACACACCCCTACTAGGGATGTGCCTGCAACCAAGGTACATGCCCTTGACCGGAATTGAACCCGGACCCTTCAGTCTACAGGCCAACGCTCTATCCACTGAGCCAAACCGGTTTCGGTCTAGGTTAAGAATTTAAAAAAATAAGTTAAAAGGCATTTTGAGAGTAATTACAGAAATATAAATATTGACTCTATTATATCAATATTAAATATTTGTCTTTCCCACTCTCTTCCACTCTCTCTAAAAATCAATGGAAAATTATCCTCAGATGAGGATTGAAAAAGAAACAGAAGTCAGATCAATAAATGACAATAAAAATATTTTAAGGAAAATTAAAGTAACATTTATGTGGTATTACTATAAAAATTTAAAATCTTAAGTCACAGGACTCATAAGAGTACTTCTAATTCATTTCATATACTCAAATATATGCCCAACACTTGCTAATGCTAGATAGATATTAGTCTAGGTAGAGTAGAAGAATGTATACATAAAAAGAACAAGAATCTACCATAATCTAATTGAAAAAAAAAACCTACATAAACAAATAACTAAACAATAGACTCTATAATAAAGAAGCTGAATTTTCATTTTAAAAAATAAAACTAAAACTTATTTAAATGAGGAAATTGCAATAAGTCTTCGCATACAAAATATATATTTTTACTCAGTGGGCTGAAGGAATACATTTATTAGTATTTCCTTTTTGTTGACACTATCAAGTAGCTGACAGATTTTCCTTTATTCTAAAACTGAAATGTTCATTTTCCTATCAGGATCTGTTTGCTGCTACTTCCAATTTGTTTATGTGCAATTATATTGAGATAAAAAGACTGAACACCTTAAAAAAAAAAAGCCTAACCTGTGAGTTATTAATGACATGATTAGCTTCCAGTTGGATAGTAAATGTAACACCCAGTTCTGATGAAAAGGATTGCATTGGTGATAATGTCCCAGATGTCAAAACAATCGTCCACACTTTGCCATTAATATCTGAAAAGGCCTAGAAGGAAACAACATTAGATATATATAAAATCATCTTTAAAAGTTAGGCACATTCATTTGTTTGGATTGAGTTAGAAGATAGAATTTTCATAAATAACAATCAGCTTACCACAGCTGGATTTAAGCACCAAAAGTTTAGCACATGAACTGCAGTTTTCTGTCGTGAACGTTTCTTATTTTTTGGTGGAACAAAGAGCCCATTTTTAGCAGAAATATCAGTCTGATTTATCCAAGAATAAGTCTGTTGAATAGCAACTTTATAATCATCTGCAAACCTAAATATAAGTAAGTATTAATTAAATGACAAAGCTTTGTAAAACCTATGTCCCAGCTACATACAAGAAAAAAATTGATTGTATTAAAACTAAATTGAGAGACCTATATCTTCCCAAAGATTATATTTTGCCTATGAAACACCTACCATTAAATTCAGTAATTCTGATAGAAAATAAGCCATTAAGTCTTAGAAGTAATCCCCTCTTATAGAGATTAGATATCATCTAACCAACCAACCTTTATCATTCCCCTCCCTTTGATCAAACACTACGTAAATCATGGCAGAACCAGAATTAAAATCCAAGCCTCCAAACTCCTAGTTTAGAGCTCTTTGTCCTCTATGTTACATCTGTAGTTATAAAACAGATGACTAGCATTATTGTTAGAAAAAACTAAAAGGTTGTTTACACTTTTTTATTACATGAAAAAGTAGAAAAACATTCACTTTTACTGAAAATTTAAAAAGTTCAGAAGACTATAAAAATGTTAAATTCCTTTAATATTTGGGTCTCAGTCTTTATTTTTAACAACGGTATTGAACCAGATGTCTTCTGTAATCCCATCATTTTATAATTCCTTTCATAAGAAGCTAACACATAGGCTTAACGAGAATAAAATATGGTATTCTCTACCAGTTCTAAATTTTGCTCTTAGAGAGATAATGTCTTGATGTTCAAGGCAGGAACCCAAATCTGTGGAGAGAATTTTATAAAAATATTGAGAGCTAAAAACTATAAAACCCTTAGAAGAAACACAGGGAAAAGTCTTCATGACATCAGATTTATCCATGGTTCTTGGATATACCAAAAGCACAAGTAAGTAAATTGACTTTAAAAAAATAAATTGGACTTCAAATTTTTAAAACTTTTGTAAACAAAGGACACTACCGAGAGAATGAGAAGACACCGACAGAATGAAAGAAAACATGTGTAAAGCATATATCTGATACAGGATTAACATGCAGAATCTATATATAGAAAAGCCTAAGTGACCAATCAACTGGTCGACTGGTCACTATGACACACAATGACCATCAGGGGGCAGACGATCACCAACTGTACCCTAGTGATCAGTGCAGTCTCACAGTGGGAATGCCACTCAGCTGACGGGCGCCAGACCCTGGGCTCACAGCTGGCAAGCTCAGCTGTGGTGGCACAAGCCTTTCCCACTTCCGTGGCAGCGCTACTGAGCTGCAGCGGTGGCAGGCACAGCGGGGCCAGGATGAGCGGGGCCAGGATGAGTGGGAGTGGTGAGGCGCCAGACCTTGGGCTCGGGCTCCTCCCAGCTGCTTGTGCTTGGTGAATCTACTTAATGCTACTGAAATGTACACGACTACATCCCTACAGGGATGTCGGACTGCTGCCCAATCCCCAGAGGGGATCCAGCAGTCCAACATTCCCTGAGGGGTCCTGGATTGTGAGAGAGTTAAAAGCCAAGCTGAGGGACCCACCGGTACATGTGCACCGAGCCTTTAGTATATAAATAACTCCTACAATCCTGGCCAGTTAGCTCCATTGGTTGGAGCATCGTTTCATCCAACAGAAGACTGTGGGTTTGGTTCCTAGTCAGGGTACACACCGAGATTGCAGGATCAATCACCTATCAGGGCATATCCAGATGGCAACTGATAGATGTTTTTCTTTCACATTGATGTCTCTCTGTCTCTCTCTCTCTCTCTCTTTTCCTCTCTCTCTCTCTCTTTCACATTGGGGTCTGTCTGTCTGTTTATCCCCCTCCCCCTGCTCCTCTCTCTCTCAAAATGAATGGGAACATGTCCTTAGTGAGAATTATAAATAAATAAATAACACATACAAATCAAAACCAAAAAAAACAATTCAAAATGGATCTGAATAGATATTTCCACAATAATGATATATAAATGGACAATAAACACATGATAAGAAGCTTGCCATCTCTAGTCATTAGGAAAATATAAGCCAAAACAACAGGAGATACCACAATGACCACCAGAATGGCTACTATTAACAACAAAAACAGAAAGAACAAGTGTTGGCAAGGAAGTGGAGAAATTGGAACTCTTGTGTGTAACTATGAGAATCTAAAATGTGCAGCTGCTGTGAAAAACAGTGTGTTGGTTCCTCAAAATCTTAAATACAGAATTACCATATGATCCTGCAATTCCACTGCTAGGTGCATACTCAGAAGTTAAAGAAAGGACTCAATATGATACCTGTATATAAATGTTCACTGCAGCGTTATTCACAATTGGCAAAAGGTGCAAACAATCCAAATGTACATCAATATAGATAAAATGTGATGTATATATATATATGCGTGTGTGTGTGTGTGTGTGTGTGTATTAATCAGCCATTAAAAAGAATGCTATTCTGGGGGGAGGATAAGGGGGAGGCGGAAAGGAAAACATGTACTACTATTATACTGCAAAAAATCAATAAAAAATAATTTAAAATAAAAAAAGAATGCTATTCTGATATATGTTGCAGCATAGATGAACCCTGAAAAGTGAAATAACGGGGGAAGGTCAATGGGGGGCGAAAAGAAGACATATGTACTACTATTTGTAAGACTTGAAACAATAAAATTTTTTTTAAAAGTGAAATAAGCCAGATGCAAAAGAACAAATGTATATGGTTCCACTTATATGAGATACCAAGAAAGGGCAAATCCATAAAAATGAAAGTAGAATAGAGGTTGTGAATAGAGAAAATGCTAGATATTTGGGAGATATTGTTTCATGGGTATAGAGTTCCTATTTGGGATGATGAAAAAGTTCTAGAAATGGTTAGTGGTGGTGGTTGCACAACAATGTGAATCTACTTAACGCTACTGAAATGTACACTTAAAAATGTTTAAGACAGTGAATTTTATGTTATGTACATATTACCACAATTTAAAAAAACACACACTAGAATCAGGGAGTACCATAACTGCTTTTCATTTTGCACAATTCACTAAATAAAGGTTTTAGGCAATAAAAAACTTTCTAATACTGCAAGAAACATGTAAACTACTAGAGGCCCGGTGCACGAAATTTGTGCACAGGGGAGGGAGGATGGGGAGGGAAATTGTCCCTCAGTCCAGGCTGCAGCCTCTCCAATCTGGGATACCTCTCACAATCCAGGATTGCTGGCTCCCAACCACTCGACTGCCTGCCTACCTGATTGCTCCTAACTGCTTCTGCCTGCCAGTCTGATCACCCTCTAACCACTCCCTGGCCAGCCTGACTGACCCTAACTGGCCTTCCCTGCTAGCCTGTTGCCCCCAACTGTCCTCCCCTGCCAGTCTGGTCCCCCCCAACTGTCCTTCCCTACAGGCCTGGATCCCCCCCCCCGACTGTCCTCCCCTACAGGCCTGGGCCCCCCAACTACCCTCCCCTGCAGGCCTGGTCCCCCCCACTGCCCTCGTCTACCAGTCTGGTCACCTCTAACTGCCCTCCACTGCTGGCCTGATCGCCCACAACTGCCTGTGCTTGGTGTCAGCCCTCTTGTGTCCATATGGGGGCAGCCTGTGCTTGGTGTCAGCCATCTTGTGTCAGCAATTTTGTGTCCATATGGGGGCAGCCATCGTTGATCACATGGAGGTGGCCATCTTGTGTGTTGAAGTGATGGTCAATTTCTATATTACTCTTTTATTAGATTACTAGAAGCCCAATGCATGAAGACTCGTGCAAGAATGGGCCTTCCTTCCCCTCCTACTGGAGCTGCCTTTCCACCTTCTCATGCTGCCCAGAGGCCTGGAGTGGCTGAGGGCGATGCGGAACACCTCTGGCCGCTCGGCGCCTGGATGTGCAAATTACCTCACCATCTTTGTTGGGTTAATTTGCATACTCACTCCTGATGGGCTGTTGGGCATCACGAAGGTAATCAATTTGCATCTTTCTCTTTTATTAGTGTACATTAGATAGGATACTTAAAAGACAACTGCTTAAATTTAGTCCTAAAGGACTATAAATTTAATGATGAATTAGTGTATCTATTGATTTCAATACTTATTTCCATTAATAAAAACTAATTTCAATTAATCTGAATCTGTGCTGAGAGTAATATTTCTACCAATTGTTTGTTATTATCCTATGTACACATCCTATCTAACAAAAGAGTAATATGCAAATTGGCCATACCTCTGATACACCCAGGAGCCACGCTCACAAGCCACGCCCACCAGCATATCAGGAGCAAATAAACCCCAACCAAGATGGCTGCAGCCACTGAGAGCAGGAGGGAGGCTTGGGTTTCCCTGGCAAAAGAGGAAGCCAACCTTTCCGCCTGCCCTTGCCGGTCTAGGCCTCCACTCAATGTTACAAAGTTTCAATTATAGAAGATATATCCAACAGAAATGGCAGCAGAGAGCTGGAGAGAGCAGAGGCTAGGCTTGCCCAGGTGATGGGAGGAAGCCAAGCTTCTGCAGCCCTAACACCTAGGCCTCTACTCTAGGCTACAAAGTTTCAATTACAGAATTTAAATAAACCCAAACAGAAATGGCTGTTGCCACAGAGCAAGCAAAAGGCTTGGCTCTGCTTCAGGCTACAAAGTTTCAATTGTAGAACATAAATTAATCCCAGATCCCAGGGCCTCCACTTGAGTTGCTGGGGGGCATGGCCAGCCTGCAAACCATCATACGTCCCTTGCCCAGGACGCCCCACACCCCAAGGGAACCCCCACCCTGATCCAGAACACCCTTCAGGGCAAACCAGCTGGCCCCCACCCATGCACCAGGCCTCTATCCTATCTAATACAAGAGTAATACGCAGATTGACCATCACTCCAACACACAAGAGGGCTGCCCCCATGTGGTCAAAGATCCTGTGGACACAAGATGGTCACTACAAGATTGCCAGCAGGGGAGGGCCACTGGGAGGTTCCAGGCCTGCAAGGGAGGGCAGTTGTGGGTGATTAGGCCAGCAGAGGAGGGTAGTTGGGAGGGACCAGGCCTGCAAGGGAGGGCAGTTGGGGGTGATCAAGCCTGCAGGGGAGGGCAGTTAGGGGTGACCAGGCTGGCAGAGAAGGGAAGTTGGGGGCAAACAGGCTGACAGGGGAGCAATTAGACATTAATTAGGCTGGCAGGGTAGTGGTTAGGGGGCTATCAGGCTGGCAGGCAGAAGCAGTTAGGGGCAGTCAGGGAGGTAGGTAGGTGAGTAGTTGGAAGCCAGCAGTCCTGGATTGTGATAGGGATGTCCCACTGTCCTACTGGGACTGGGCCTAAACAGACAGTCGGACATCCCTCAAGGGGTCCCAAATTGGAGAGGATGAAGGCTGGGCTGAGGGACACCCCCCCAACCCCTGTGCACGAATTTCATGCCCCAGGCCTCCAGTATAAAATAAGAATGTATTAAACACATGCTAACATCCAATAAGGCTAATATTTTTAAGAGAAAAAATACAGATCAGATATCTTCATTTACCTGCTATTTTGCCTGAAAAGATAGTCAAGCACCATAAAAAGTCCTTTGAGCATTATTTGAGTTGAAGCACTAATAACAGGTACTTCTCTTGTTTTCTCTTTACCATGAACCAATAAAATTTTTTCTTCTTTTTGAAGGACAGCAGAAAAATGTCCCTATAAGAAATTACAATATTAAGTATACAATGGGGGGGGGGGGCGTATTAAAGAGTAAAACAAACTTTTCAAAGCTATAATGAAACTCAAATGAAATATACATTGAAATTTTAGGCAAACTTTACTAATACATGAGTGCTAACAATATGCTTTAGATTCCCACATTATCTTCAAAGACGTTTAATAAAATTATATATTTAGGAGGTTCATTACATCTTCAGGTAATCAGGGTATTTAGTACCCTTCAAAAGTAATGAAGGGTACTTAGCAAATGGTTTCTCCATGGAGCTTAAAAGAGTTGATATGTCACCTAAATGCCTGAATTATTTCTAGTATATTCTTATGCTCAGAATAATATGACTATATTACAAGAAAAATTAAACAAATGAACCAAAGCTAATTCTAAAATTCAAATGGCAGAGTAAGGCCAAGAATAGCCAAGATCATTCCAAAGGAAAAGAACAAAGTGAGGAGATATGCCTTATCAAATATATTAGCATTTTTCTAACAGTAATACACATATAACAGTTTAGATAAACAGAATCATAGAATAGAGTTCAAAATTAAATTCACACATGAATAAAAAATTAGATATGTGACAGAAATGGCATTACAAATAGAGGTAAAAGATGGACTATTTAGTAAATAATAATGAGATAATTCACTACCCATATGGAAATCAAAATGGATTCCCTACCTCACAGGATACACAAAAACAAGTCACATACTCATAAAATTTTGCATACGACTTCATAATGTTAACAGCATCCCATAGCCCATTCAAGATATCCATCTACCTAGGTTTATAAACCACTATTAGAACAAAATATGGACTTCTTACCTATTTATTTTCCAAATTTTTAACTTTCACAATTAACAAAATAAATTTTCAACCTAAAAATATTGACTTATTTTATCTTCGAATAAGCAATTCATTCCTTTAAGCCTCATTTCCTTCAAACTAAATAATACTACTTTTTCATCCATAATTTATGCTATCACACATAATACTGTCAAACTTACATAATAAAATTTTAAACCAAATTGCTATATTTTTTATCCTGGATAAAACTTATTCACTATTAATCATTTCTAACTCACTAAATGATTTTCCACAGGTAGAAAGAAAACTTACCTGCAAAATCGGAAAAGTAGCAGTGGTGATACCCATTTTATGTAAATTTAAGAGCATTTCACTTCCACTCCATATTTTACAGGATGATTCATAATCCCGTTCCACAAGATGTTCAGAGTTTGCTTCTAACCAACTGGAATAAAATAAAATAGTTCCCATCAACCAGTGTCATCCTGTGGGCACCATTTTCACAGAACAGAGAACTGAGATATGTTCATCTGAATTCCTTGAAGCTCTTAGAGACAACTATGGATTAATTAATATTTGTGTCTTAATTAATCAATATTTGTGTCCTAAAAGTATATCTCATATTACAAAATAAACATTCACATAGCTAAAGAACAAGCTTTCTATCAGAAAAAACAAACAAACAGGCTTTAATTCAGAAAATAAAAACAAGAAGCGTTTTGTGGATTCAACTGCTTTACTTGACTCTCTCCAAAATGAGCCATGTCTTGAAAGCTTATCCCAAATGTGCGTCGAGGGAAATACAAAACCACCTAATAAAAAGTGTAAGTTACACATTAATACACAAAAGAAGAGAATTACTAGAGCCCTGCCTGGTTTTGCTCAGTGGATAGAGCATCGGCCTGCGGAATTAAAGGTCCCCCGGGTTCAATTTCCGGTCAAGAGCACATGCCTGGGTTGTGGGCTCAACCCCCAGTAGGGGGGGCGTGCAGGAGGCAGCCGATCAATGGTTCTCTCTCATCACTGATGTTTCTTTCTCTCCCTCTCCCTTCCTCTCCGTAATCAATAAAAAAATTTTTTAAAAGTCATAGAGTAGAAAATATATAAATATATTCATTAACTTATACATATGTGTACATCCAATAAGTGCTTAAATGCCAATTATTATGCCAGAAAACTATACTAGGTAGTAGAAATACAGCAGTACATACTAGTAAACTAGGGAAGGCCCTTATTCTCATGGAAGTTACATTCTACTAAAGGAAGAAATTTAGAAACAAATACATGAACAAAAAAATATCAAGTAGTAATAAGAAATATAATGAAACTAAATTAGATTAATGTAAGCTAATTGCTACTTTAATGTGAATATCAATAAGGCTCTCCCTGAGGTATTTTATTCTAACAACTGAAGGCAAATGTACTTAGTCATGGCAGTCTTGAAAGCAAAATGTACCCAGTCCTGGGGTAATCAGAAGGAATCATGCAAAGATCCTGAGGTGATTCACAACTTGCCCTCCTTTAAGGACCTGAAAGAAAGCCGATGTATTTGCAACACAATGGGCAAAAAGGAATAATGGCATAAATAATGTCAGAGTGATAAGCAAGAATCACATCATGCTAAGCTAGGATAAGAAATTTGAATTCTATTCAAAATGCAATGGGAAGGTTTTAAGTGGAGGATTTTAAATAAGAAAGAGAGAGAGAGAGAGAGAGAGAAAGACCATCTATTTTAAGTATTTAAAAAGATGATTCCAGCTTCAAAGTCAGAATGGATTATAGGAGAAAGGCAAGAGTGAAAGCAGAGACCAGTTAGGAGACTGTTACAGTATTCTAGTTAAATGGCAGACATGAGACTGAGGAATTTGGGATATACTGTGCAGGTGGCATTTTATGACTTACTGATAAATTGAATGAGGTGGGGCAGTAATTGAGAATTACACTTAGATTTTCTATTTGAGAAATTGATTAGTACTATTTGCTTAGGTAGGGGAAGGGAATAAGTTTTGTTTTGGAAAGCTGAAATTTTATATACAAAGATATAAAGTATAGTTGAATTTACGAGCACTCCTGGGAGAGGTTGGGGCTGGACACAGGTTAGGCCTCAGCAGTACTGCTATGGGACTGGGTTATGTAATTTAGGAGAAGTGCAGAGCTACAAATGAAATGAGATTCTAGGACCAAGTCCTGAGTCACTTCAACATTTAGACATCAAACAAAATAAGAACTATCCAAAAAATTGAGAAAGAATAGACTCATTATGCATAAACATGCACGAAATAATAAATTTGTATAGGAGAACAAGAACTAAGCATATGGGGTTGAGGTGAGAAAGTGGTTTTTACAATAAAAATTTGTGTATACCTTTTCGGTTCAAACATGTGACTGTATAACTTTCACATTTTTTAAAAGTATACTGTTAAGGCAACAGAAAAATGCTGAGATAAATGAAATAGGATCTAGAGTCAGAAGGTTTTTTCTAAGATCCTATATAATAAAAGCCTAATATGCTAAGTGTCCAGTCATCCATTCAACCAAAGCATAATATGCTAATGAAATGCTAAAGTGCACTGACCACCGAGGGGCAGACAGTCGACCAGTTGATCAGTCACTATGACGTGCACTGACCACCAAGGGGCAGATGCTCCAACTGGTAGGTTAGCTTGCTGCCTGGGTCTGGCTGATCAGGACTGAGTGAGACAGGCTGGACACACCCTGGAGCCCTCCCATAGTCCCTCCTCAGCTGGCCTACCTCCCATGTCCCTCCCCGGCCCCTATCATGCACAAGTAGGGTCCCTCGGCCTGGCCTGAGCCCTCTCGCAAACCAGATTGGGGGAAGCCCCCCCCCAAGTGCATGAATTTCATGCACTAGGCCTCTACTAAAGAGATAAAATACCTAATGTCATATAAAATACCTATATGTCATATAAAATCTTAATGAAATTACTACTAAATATATTATTTTACAGTATTCAGATATTGGTTAATTGAAATTCATTAAACCAGAATTCTACTCAAACTGGAGGATAAAACAATGAATTAAAGCCATATCCAGAATTTTAAAATATTAAAACCATTAATTTATGTTCAGCCCAATGACCTATACAGAGCATATGGGACTGTTAAATTAAGAAGATTAACAATTATCAATTTTTTAAAAATCTATTCTGTCCATTATATTTTTTTGACTAATACAAAACTTTGGACTAGGCCTATTTTTAAGTTTAACTGATAAGGAACAATCCATTTCCAAAGTAGCCTGGTCAAAGTTTGCTAACTATAAAATACTCTGCAAAATAAAATAGGTTTTTAATACAAAAGTAGCACAAATGACACTGATAGACAAATGTTCTTACTTAATGAGGCTGCAGCACACAGCTTGTAGGGGTTCATGGTCTTTCTTCCTTATGTTATTGTTGACCATGCTATCTAGTTCATCTCGAGCAAACCGAAGCTGAACTTCCGTTATACTATAACTTGCTGATTCCCGAGCACAGTCCTCAATGTTATGAGCTTCATCTAAAATGACAACCTGTTCTTTCAGATTGATATCCATCTATAAGAGAAAAAAAATTCCCCGTAAAACTTTCAGCAAAATGCACTTAACAGCAGTAGGTAGATGTTTCATTTAAAAATTCACACTATAGGCCAATATTGCAAGTGCAGCTGATTTTATGCCTTAAAACTTCTAAAGCCCTAAAGCCAACCAAATATCAGCTCAACATTACAAAGTTTGCCATTTTTCACTCTCAAAATACTTTGCAAACCTATCACAACCAAAATAATGTGTTAAGTGAGCCTGGGTTAAAGTACAGCTGGCTACACAAAGGAGCATAAAAATCCCTCTATGAAGGGATCTCCAACATAATTCAAAAAGCAGAGTTAAAAAAACCCTTTAAAACTAAAATAATAAAAGATTCAAAAGACTCTCAAAACATTAATGAATCTTTCATTTTAGTCTGTCCTGCAACACTTCATTGTAAGAACCGCTCTTCCCCAACTCCTACGTGATGTTAGTAGGACTGTTAATCTGTTAAACAAGGGACATCACCACAATTACAACTATGGGTAGACTCAGAGACCAGGCTTGTCAATTAAATAAAGTATTACATCCCTATGGATATGAGATCCAAACTAGGCCAATCAGAGGAATTTGGGATGACTAATATAAGATCATGTTCTTTTTACAAGGTTAGCTAGCTACCTATGGTTCCCATTGAGAAGAACTTGCCTGAACATAAAGCCATTACAATGAAGCGTTAGTCAAGTGGTTTTTCTTAATTAAGCTCTACTAAAGCTAAGTTTGTGTCACTTGTCACTGGAAAAGACCTAACACAAAGAAATGTCACAAAGCAACTGTCAATGAGTTACTCTAAAAAAAAAATAATAATAATATACAAAGGGTTGAAGATCACTGAGAAAGATCCATGGAAGAGTAATAAATACACGGAATTTAAGGAGGAATAGGACTTGGATTTGAATAGAAAAGAGAGCGTAGGGAATTTCAACACAGGTGTCATCAAAAGCAGAAATACAAGCCTGGCTGAATGGTTCAGCAGTTAAAAATAAAAAACAGAGATACAGGAAAGAACAAGGAATCCTCAGGGGTAATTTTATTGCTTGATTGATTTTAGAGAGAGAAACATCGATTTGTTGTTCCCCTTATTTATGCATTCCTGGTTGATTCTTGTATGTGCCCTAGTTGGGGATCAAACCCACAACCTTGGTCTATCGAGATGCCGCTCTAAACTAGCGGTCGGCAAACTCATTAGTCAACAGAGCCAAATATCAACGACTGAAATTTCTTTTGAGAGCGAAATTTTTTAAACTTAAACTTTTTCTAGCATCACTTCTTCAAAATAGACTCGCCCAGGCCACATTCAAGAGGCCAAAGAGCCATGGTTTGCCTACCACTGCTATAAACCAACTGAGCTACCCAGCCAAGTAATTACCACTATGAGGTAATTTTTGAGGGATTCCAGTTGGGGAGTTTGCAGCAGAGAAGGCTGAAAAAGCAGATTCAGACTTACTGAGCAACTTGAAAATAAGCTTAAGAAATATGGACTTCACCCCATGAGCAAAGAAAGAGCACTAAGAGATGTTTAAGCAGGGGAAAGATTAATAAAAGTAATATTAGAAGATTGATCTGCAGAGTCGCTCAGAAGAAAGAGCCAAGAGATAGGATAAGAGGTAGGATAGTAGGGGTAGTAAAAAATAATTCTATTCATTTTAAACTTAAGGAAATAGAAAGCTAGAGTTTTGCAGTCAGATCTAAAGAGAGAAATAACAACTGAATATACTAAGTTATTCATTTTTTTAAATCTTATACTAAAACAATTGGATGTCCCTAAGAAAAACCAGGCTAATAAACACAAATGATGTATACAAAGTTCATTTCTCAAAAGCGCACAAAGAATAATTTGCATAGTATGAATATTCTTCCAACATAAATTCTTCAAAAAAGATTCTTCAGATAAATGTTTTAAAATAAGTCTTTCTGATTATTCATAAATGGAGAGAATAATAGCTATAAATGGATCTTAACTGAAGGCAATTTTGCCTTCCAGGGTATATTTGGCAAAGTCTGGAGACATTTTTTATTATTACCATGTGAGGATGCTACTGGCGTCTAGTGGATAAAAACAGAGAAGCTGTTAAACATCCTATAATGCACAAGACAGCCCAACACAACAAGGAATTATCTAGTCCAAAATGTCACCAACTAACAAGGTGATGAAAACTCTGCTATAATCTCACTTCAGTATTAGGTCCTTAAAAGTACTTATTACTTTGGAAATTAAAGTGATGAGATCTAAAATTCAATTTTTACTACACCTTACAATATGTTTTTAGTACTCTAATCTGTTTATACACTTACATACATTAACTATAAAACAAAAAATAAAACATATTAAAACATCTAAAAGCTTTCACATTCACCATTTATATCCCCCAATAAGAGAAAAGCTCTAATTTTTACATATCTACTCACACTTTCCCTTATTTGTGCATCTAGAAGATAGTTGTAGGGACAAAATATTATGTCAGCGTCTTCTATTAGTTCTCGTGCTGTGTAATATGGACATGCCTTTAATTTTTTCCCCAAGCTGACAAGTTCTTCTATGTCCCAGGCCTTGCACATTCCTTGGAGAGTCTGGAATGTGTGTTGACCACTAATTTTATGAACACCATGATAAAAATAGCAGGACTTGCCCTAAAAACAAATATGCATATTTGAAATGCGAACCAATATTGGCACAGAGAAATAAAACAAGTTTATCTCAGAATTTTAATATCACTAAATTTAATAACAAAGCAAAGATGAGACAAATTAAACCATCCCAACTATTCAGAAAACTTCTATTTGTACAAAATGATCACTAAGGTAGATGCCTTCAGAGTCTATGATTAAAACTTGTTAAATCTCATCCTAACAAAAATAGATATTCTTCCATAACTAAAATATTCTCTAAAAATTATTTCTGGGGCTAGTTAAGGTAATTTTTTCTTAACTGAAACAAAATTAACTTTTAACAGATAAATGCATTGCATTTCCAATATAAGAGCACATTCATAAAAGAAACACTGAACAAAAACACATGTGCCCTTGGATCAAGCCAAAAAATCAGAAAGTTTACACTTTAAGGGCACTCAGAATGACACTCCTGTGCAGGCTGATAGCAAAACCAGAAAAGCTCATCCATTTTAGCAGTGTAACACAACCCTGAGGGCAGTCTGTCAATTAAAGCGTTATCACACTTTACACTCTTTTTCACTCAACTGTCAGTTATCTATTTATCATTTCTCTTTGGTAATTCAGCCACAGTAAACATAGACACCTATGGTGACTTTGTAATTGGTCCTCATTACAATACCAAATTACCCTAAGCGCTTGGGAACAAGAAAAAAGAACATTCATGTATGCCTATGAGCTCATTCTGAGGCAGAATTAGGTCAAGAAAAACATCTACAAGCAGGAATATTCAATTATATATATATCGCTAATTTGTAAAGACTTATTTACTTTAAAACAGAAACTAAATACCAATGAAAAATTCTAAACATTCAAGTCTATTGAATTATTTTTATTTTACACTATTCAAATTTATGACAGTAAAGATCAAAAAACATAACAAGCTCGACATTATTCTAGAGGATTATATAAAATAAGACTATCTGCTTTCAATGCACAATCTTAAACTTTATAATTGGTTTTAATAATGAGATATAACAAATAAATAATAAAGTATGTTAAAATTTTCCCAATAACAAGTAAAAAGAAACAAACGTAATGCCAAGTCATCTTGCATAAGAGAGAAATTTCAAGAATTTAAGGAATCCAGTAGATTAACTAGCCACTTATGGAAAGAAGTCTACTTAAAAGTGCACATAATTTATGGGGTTTTATCATGAAGAACCTTTTCTCTATTTTATTATCTTTTTAGTATTTGACTTTTTACTATTTTCATCTCTCCTTGAAGAGAACTTTTTAAATATTGTGAAGATTTCACAGTTCCTCAATTAAGAAGAACTTATTGGAAATAAATATAAATAGTATTTCAACAACGGTTTTGATTCAATAATCTGTAATCTCTTCCTGGCTCTGAACAAGTTATGTTCCTTAGTACTTATATTTCATATTCACATGTCTGAATGCCTATTGAACCATCTTTTTAATATCCCAAACAAAGCTTGAATAAATTTCCATCTAATAAAAGAAAGCACTGAGAAAAAAAAGCATAATATAATTTATTTACATTATATAGTAGAAGGAGATATGTCAATTAAATGAAACTCTAGGGGCTATAGCCCATCTCCTCTTATGTAAAAACAACTCTGACAAAATACTAGTGAAAAATTGAACAACTTTCAAAGTATATTAAAAATATCATTGGTCATTTCATATACTATCAATTTAGTTCACCAATAATTTCTGGGTGTAAATACAGACTCATAACTTCCATTTTAGAGTAAGCTAGTTATCAAACAGGTACACAAACTACTAAATAAATACTGTGCCAAAAAATTATTTAAAAGTCATGTCTTTAATAAGACAGACTTCTCTATTTCCACCAAATTTCTAGTCCAAGTTCATGTCAATCTAGATTTTCCTGGAAAACCTCAAAATCACAATGACATATCTTTAAAGTTAGTAATTTAATATAATTTTTTGGAAACAGAAGTTTGTTTTAATCAGAATGAGACAAGGTAATCATTTATTTCTCAATTTAAAAAAATTTAAATTTGCTCAAAGAAAACCTAAATAAACTATCTTCTTTTGAAGTTTTAAATATGCATGACATTAATTAAATCTAGCCCATTTAAGTACTTTTATCTCTTCATGTGACATCATCCATGTTTGACTATTTCTGGTAGAAAGACTTAGAAGAAAGTAAGAATACATCTGATTTAGATAAAAATTAATTTCAAAGAATTAAATATTCCCAAACTTTAGGACAAAATCCATAAATTTAAACTTGAATAAAGATTTTTCTTGTGGTAAAATTAGTTTTAAAAAAATATTAATACTAGTAATTAATTTGATTTCATAAGTTATTGATTATAACTGGAAATGTACATATAAAAACAAACAAAAAATGAGTTAATGTAATCCTTTGAACCTTATTTTTTTCTAGAAAACAAAGTAACTTTACTCACATTTTTTCCATCCAGCAATTCCATGCACTTTTCATTTCTGTTGAAGTTACCTACTACTTCAGGATGGACACAAGTGTGATCCCTGCTGGAAAGAATAGTCATCGGGACCCTTGAGTACGCTGTCCTCCGGAGCTCTCTAGTAATTTGAGCAATCTGCTTGTGTGTGCGTGTCCCAAAATATATTTTTGGTATCTTGGATTTCCCCCCCTTCTCCTTGTTAGTGGCACTTGAAGAGTCTTGACTGTCTCCTTGTTTAGTGGAACAGCAGCACCTAGAACACTGACCAGAGGGCTGCACAAGAAAAGAAAAGATAACTAATGTCTGAACTACCATAAAAACGTCATCAAACCTCTCACAGAATCAGAACCCATAGTAATGAATCACAACTTTCAAATAATATCAATTACCATCCAATACTTGCCATTAAAGAAAAACTACAAATTTCATTCCAAATTGATTCTCTTTCACTCTTAAAACATATAAATAATATTTTCATATTTGCACTGGTTTCTAACATACCACTCCAACTCTCAAATTCCAAATACATTTTAACTTTCCTCTTTCATAAATTATAAAAATAATAAGATACTTTTAATTTTTGCTTAGGCTTCAAGTGAACAAGTGAGCTTAGAATTGATAGTACTATTTTTGTTTACAGCACAGTCCATTTAAATATCCTATAATATACCTATATTTTTAAAGTATTTAAAGTATAGCTTACAAAAGAATAGAAATATCAAGTTGAATCTAAGTATCACTGAACAACAGAAGTGAGAATTATTCTCTAGCAAAGGTATGAAAATGAATGCACATTATTAATTTTTAATAATAAAGGCAGGCTGCTTATGTGGAACAAGTATATCTGAAATTCAAATACCTGTCATAGAATGCAAATTCATCAGTAAAATTATCATTCAGGATACCTTTCCCTGGACAATTTTATTCATAATTTAGTTTCATAATTGAAATAGTTATATGTCTCTTTAAATACACCATATATGGAACTTCAGGAATATAGTCTAATGTTTACCTGTTTTTTTCTATCCTGTTTCTAAACTCCCAAAAATAAAAAGCAGTTTAATGCTATATAGTAGAACTCATGGATTCTTACTAACTACTACCTAACTTTAACTTTAATTACCATATATATGAGACAGAGTGCAGCCTTATTAAGAGAAGTTCCTTGAAATGGTTAGTTTATAGAAGTGATCACTAAAGGGGGAAAAAGCTAAGTAGCACAGTAGCCTAAGAGAATTTGAACTGTAGAGTTATAGTTTAGTAGAACAAATATACCATATAACTGAAGTTTTTTGAAAAAAATATAATCAGTAAGATTAGCCTTCATCAACAAATGCTAAGTCATAGCATGTTACACCACAATACTGGGCTCAAGCTGTCTTTTAGCCTCAACTCAGTGGAAAAGCAAGTTCAAATTACTGCCAGTCTCACTCAACCTTGTCTGCCATTAAATATTACAATACATGATAGAATGGATGTAAATGTGACCCTTCTGGAACTGTCACTCACTGGGATAAAAGGTTCACTGATGTGCCAAATAAACAGTCAAAGCAGATAAAGTTACAGCAATGCTGGAATTGTTACATTCCCCTCTCAGGTTGCCAGTAACAGCAGATTTCATTACAGAGTGCTGCCACATTAAATAGCCAGTTCCAAATATCCTGCCTTCTATATTGAATAATTACTTATTCACTGAAAGGATAAAAAGAAGAGTTATGAATGGGGCTCTTGTCAACAGTGAGGCAGGAAACAGCTGACATGTGGTTTATGTTACATATATTGCAATATCTGACAATTTATGGTCACACACAAAAATGGGATGCAAATTATATCATGATATTTCTGACTGAATTCTTTTTTGGCCTTTGCAATGATCACATTAATTAATTAATATAGTAAAAGAATTAGGGTAGAATTAGTTTACTTTTTATACCTTTAATCTTTTCACTAAATTATACTACTTCTCTTCCCTATGATACAGTTAAATTTATCCTGAATATTAGAAAGCTGGGGTCTAATGCATTGCTGTATACTATGTAGACCTATTCTATCCAGAAATAAAGGTAATCCAGTAAAGTGATTTTTTTTTCTGAAGGCTTGGAGATCATCTATATTTTGATGGAAGGAACACTTTTCAACACCAATTCCACTTAAAAGCTTATCACCTACACCAGTATTTGGAAATCGTGGCTCGCGAGCCACATGAGGCTCTCTGGTTCCTTGAGTGTGGCTCTTCCACAAAATACCATGGCCTGGACGAGTCTATTTTGAAGTGGTATTAGAAGAAGTTTAAGTTTAAAAAATCTGGCTCTCAAAAGAAATTTCAATCGTTGTAGTATTGATATTTGGCTCTGTTGACCAACAAGTTTGCCTACCACTGACCTACACCTTTTAATTTCACTCTTTTCCTGACCAGAAAATTCAAACAACACAGAAATATACAAAATAATTCAGCTCCCCATCCCAAAGAATTCATTATAACTTGTAGACCTTCATATATGTATAAATACATTTTTCATATAATTTTTTTCAAACAAAAAAAGAAGCTATTATACAGCGTTATAAATTGCTGCTTTTGATTCAAACTTTTTAATTTTTAAAAGGTGTAAATTGGGCACTAATAACTTAAATAATGAGTTTATTTTTAAATGTTATGCTTATAGTTGTACTAACAAAAACTAAGATCAAGCACTAGTTTCAGAAAAAGTTTCCACTAGAGCAGCTTTATTAAGGAACCTTAATTTTTTTTTAATTCAAAGTTTAAAAAATTATAAATGATGGCAAATTTTTTAAAATTTTATTTACAATATAACTTATATTTAATAGTAGTACATGTTTTCCTCCCCCCCCAATATCCTCCCCCCAGCCTCCCTTACCCCCCAGCACATGTCCCCACCTGCCTCCCTCCCCACCCAGAGTCTTTCATTCATTGGTTATGCTCATATGTATGCATACAAGTCCTTCGGTTGATCTCCCCCAGCATCTGCCTCCCCTCCACTCCAGCCTTCCCCCTGTAGCCTGACAGCCTGTTCGAGGCCACCCTGCCTCTATATCAATCACTCTCTCCTGTTTCTTTTCTTCAAAAATATCTTGCCTCTGCATACTGAAAACAAACGTATAAGAGCAAAAAAAGTTTGAGTGTCAGTTTCAATGTCCAACTGTTCTGAGTCCCAGTTTCAATGTCAAATAGTTCTTCATGTGTACATGTCAGCAATGGTATCCAGATGGTGGACACATCGTGGCAATGCAAGATCCATCCTCTCTGGTATGGTCCTGGGCCGCCTGCAGCCACGCACAGCTGCCGACTGCTAGCATGGCAAGGTGTCGTCAGCGTCCCCCATCTCTGGACCGTCCTCGTGGCTGGAACAGGCCCGAATGATGGCAAATTTTATATTTACATGTTTTTCTTTGTTTTTTAAGGTTTAAAGTGCTCTAAAATCATCACACCATCTATCAACTTAAAGTGAGTCCTCAAGAAGATCATTTTTCAGTGGGTGGATGGGCGAGTAGAAAAAAGAATTTAAGAAAGAAAGTTGATTCTTTTTTTTTTTTTTTTGTTTTGCTATTTTAAAAAGAAATTGTTTCATCAGGAGTGATCTTCTATTAAGAGGATTTGGTACAATCATATTTGAGGATGAAAAAAATAAACGTGGCAATAGAACAGAGGCTTTAAAAAGACATCTAATAACAAAAAAGAATTATTTGTACCCAAGTCAGCAACATTCAATGCTGTAAGAAAACTAGAGAAATAATCTTGAAAACAGAAATGGCAGGAGGTCATTGTATCCTTCAATTGAATGAAAGGCTAACACTTTAAAAGATAGATAAGACACTTTAAGGATAGAGGTGCGCAAAGGGGAATGGAGGCATCTGTAATAGAGGCGACAATAAATTTTAAAAAAAGAAAAAAGACACTTTAAGAAAGATAAAACACATGAGCTCCCCAAAACCTGTAATCTCTAAGACCTGTAAAGCAGCTACACTGAGTGCCAGAAGCAAACTCTAAGAGATGGCTTCTTCTCCGAGAGCTAGAAATTAAATAGTCCTTTTACTACCACAAAAGGCAAGAAAAACCCAACCTAAATAATAGCAGAAACATTATTATGCAGGATTCAATTGTTCAAAAATACATTTCAAATCTACAGTAGCTGAAGCTATTCTTAGAATGTCAGCACCCAGGAATTTTTGAAAATGTTCCCCTAAAACCTTTATCTAGTCCCTCACTTATGGTATATAGAGACATATATCTAAGTTCTTTAAAAAGATGAAAATTTTAAGATTTGATCTGGAAAAAAAAAGGCCAAAACTGCTGAGTTCTTGCCAGTATTTCTTTCACAAAGCCATAATTAGAAGTTCAAGTAGATTAAGATAATAGTGTCAATCTCTAAAATTTCAAAACTTTCTCCAACCTCTGCTTATAACAACAAAAACAATTACTATACCTGAATCCTTGAAAAAAATAAATATGGTGATTAAATATGCTTAGAAATAGAAAATGACAAAGAAATACTTTAAATTAGAATCAATGAACTATTACAGAGGGTTAGAGATGACCCATAAACTATAGACACATATTTTTGTGCATTTCTAAAAAGTGACTCCATAATATTCATTATGTGCTCAAAGACTGCGATTTATTTGGGTGAGAACTTTACCCCAAAACTTATGTCTGATTTTATATGGAAATCAAATGGAAACAGCATTTTCTTTATAACCAGCTTGGCCGGACACAATTGTGCTGCAGAGAAATAAGCAAACTGAGCCCCGGCCAGTGCGGCTCAGCTGGCTGGGCATCGTCTCATACACTGAAAGGCTGCACTACATTCCTGGTCAGGGCAGAATCTCTAGTAGGGGGGCACGTGGGAGGCAGCTCTCACACTAATGTTTCTCTCTCTCTCTCCCCCCTTCCCTCCCTCCCTCCCTCATTTTCCCTCTCCTTTCTTTCTAAAAATCAATAAAAATATTTTTAAAGAAATAAAATTATAATTCACAGATCTCTCTCTCCCTCTCTCCCTCCACACAAACACACATATAGTAAAAGAATAACATGCAAATAGATCAAATGGCAGAATAACCAAACGACCGAACAACCCAGTCACTATGATGTGCGCTGACCACCAGGGGGTGCGCACAGAACTTCGCAGGCATCCGCAGCAGGTGGCAGAGTGCAGAACATGGTGGGTGTCGGCCACAGCAGGATGATGAAGCGGTGAGCAGAAGTGCCAGACCAAGATGGGCTGCCAGTTGCTGTCATCAGGTGAGTCTCTGATGGTTACTAAAAATTCTTTGCTCCCACACACCACATTCCCGGCTGGCACTTGCACCTGCTGCCTGCGCCGGCCCCGCTTGCACCTATACCAGGCACCAGACTGGCCACTCGCACCCGCTGCAACACCCGGTGCGGTGCCAGTCCCAATTGCTTGGCACCGCCAGCAGGTGCAAGCAGCGCTTCCAGCCTCAATCGCCCCTGAGGGCTTCTCCACCTCCCCCTGCTCCTGAGGGCAATTGAAGCAGCAGCCATTGCTTGCCCAGCCCCGCTCGCACCTGCTGCTGGTACTAGCCCCAACTGCTCCACACCATCAGCGGGTACAAGCAGGGCCTGTGCCATCAGCACTGGGAGCAGCAGTGGCGGGAGCAGGGCTGCCAGGAGACAGGAGACCGGTATGACAGCAGTGGGGGCCAGGCAGGGGCACGGAGGATGGGCTGAGACCTGCCCTTGTAGCCACCACAGCCTCTCGGTCCACAGTTCCTTTTAAGGTGCATGAATTCATGCACTGGACCCCACCTATATAAATAAAAGTTTAAGCAACTGACTGACCAGACAACTAACTGACCAGTTGGTAGCTATGATGTACACTGACCACCAGGGGGGCAGACACTCAACACAGGAGTGGAAACCACAGGCATAGAAACATGGAACAGACTGATGAATCTCAGAGTAAAGAGAGTGGGGAGAGGATAGGAAGAAATTAACCAAAGATCTTATATGCATTCTAGAGGCCCAGTGCACGAATTCATGCACTGTTGGAGTCCCTCAGCCTGGTCTGAGTGTTCTCACAATCCAGGACAACCTTGGGGGATGTCGGAGAGCTGGTTTCAGCCCTATCCCCAAGGCCAGGCCAATGGATCCCACCAGTGCACAAATCCATGCACTGGGCCTCTAGTAATTTTATAAAGGTTCCTCCACTGTTCGCAAATTCATTTCTTTTTTATATTTTTAATTACTTAATATTAACATAATTCTAAAACAGTTCAGTAATATTAATTTTTAATTCCATTTTACAGATGAAAAAAGTAAAACAAAAAATTCTTCAAATTACAAAACACAATAAATTGTGAAGTTAGAATTCATAACCTCAGATCTTAAAGCTTTTAAGATTTATTATCATCTAGCATTTAACTTGGCAAAAAAGCAAAATACTGTCCTTTTTATTTTAAAAAATCATGCACATATAGAGCTAGTGGTAAAAAGCCAATGAGTAAAGAATTATATTACAATCTTTGAGACATAAAAAACAGGGTTTATTGTTCATCTTTATCAACCACTTGCTGTTGTCCAAACCATCTAAACAGGTACAGAATGCCTGTTGTGCAAAATCTCACATAAGCACACACTTTAGCAAGATAGCAAAAGTGACAGAACTATACCGTTTGAACTATTCTTTTTAAAAAATTCAAACAGTAGTAGTACTCTACTGCCAGTTTCATGATTAAACTGCACAAAGCAGCTGTTTATCCACTCACAGCCACCAGCAGGTGAACCTGATTCAATATTTATCACAGGCTTTCACAGATCACTGCTAACCAAGCAAACGTTTTAATTAAGCTGGAACTTGCTTCAAAGGAGCTCATTCAAGATGTCAATCAGCAGGTAAGGGATCAGATACAGTGTCAGGTGAGAGTGTGTAATACAAATCCACAACTTTCTTCATCCCATCGCTGTAAATTAGCCTGCTCTAAAGTTCAGACTCTGATTGTAACAGACTGCCAGTCTCCTGGAATGTGTAACTGAAGTCACTCAAATTCTATTGTGGAGGTTGTAAGCAATATGTTAAACTGCAATGGGCTAGCACATTAAGACAGATCCTTTTCACGGTTGTTTTTTGATACCATAAGTGTTTGTTACCCTACTCTCCACTTACTGTTTACTTTCTTGCCTAGTGTAAATGGAATTCCTTAACACAGTTGCCCCAGTTTCTGAAAAGTTTATGTTTCAGTAGAATTAATCAAGAAAAACCCAAAAGTGGTATAATTTTTATCTAAGTTAATACTTGAACAATCTTATTCTATAAGAATAAGAATTCTCTGTTTAATTCAAACACAAAAATGTCCAGACTGCTATGAAGTAAAATTCTCCTGGACTAGCATCACTTTGCACAGATGTGGCTATACATAGCAGAGTCCCAAAGTAGAGAGATGAGTCACACTGACCAATTTCATAAAAAATACCTGGGATGCTTATATGAAAAAAGAAAAAAGGGAAATAAAGAATCAAAGAAAAGAGAGACAGGGGGAGGGAGGGGAACTGAATTTTAATTTTGGAGAACAATGCCAGCTGAAAATTGTTAAATAGAATGATAAATGATAGAATTTTTTATAACACCATTTTGCAACTCCCTTGTAATAATTGATTCCTACAAGCTACCTAAATGGATGCTAAAATCATTGGGTGAAAAGTTGTTGGGAAGAGGTATTCACACAGTCTTTAAGTGTCACCCCAGATTACTTATTAATCACAAAGGGAAAATGTGCCTTTACAATGGAGAGATCTGGCAGTCACCACTTCAACAAAGTGATCAAACCTGCCATCACAGCGAGACAAACTCGCATCACGTGCCTCTGGATGTAATGTAAGAAATATACTTCTATGTTCTTCTTGAACAAAATTATGATTACAAAATCCAAACAAGCAATACATGAATAAAAAACATCTCAGGAATAGAGAAACTGCAGTCAAAAGACATATTATTTAGCTGGTGAAAATTAATCCAATTACATACTATATCCACTTATATATTACTAGTATACTTCAAAAAAGCTATTTAAAAATCCTATCCCTTGGGGTCACAGGAGATTTTTATTTTCTCCTTTATGGTATTTTGGTAATTTTCAAACTTTTTTCCATCAACCTTTTAAAATTAGAAAACAAAGCTATCTTGACATCATCTTCCACACATGGACTAAAACAGCATAAAAGAACTCTCCACAAAATATTTTTGCCTCCTTCGTGAGCAGGAAAAATTAGATAAATTATCTACTTGGCCAGTGTGGCTCAGTGGTTGAGCATCAGCCCATGAACCAGGAGGCCGCAGATCGATTCGATTACCAGTCAGGGCTCAGGCCCAGGTTGTGGGCTTGATCCCCGTGGGGAGTGTGCAGAAACGGCTGATAGATGATTCTCTCCCATCATTAATGTTTCTCTCTCCCTTCCTCTATGAAATTTTAAAAAAAATACATTTTAAAAAAATTAGATAAGTTGTCAATAGACAAGCTTCTAAAGAAGCACTACCCAAAAAGCTTTCTGTAATGATGTTATGCTCTATATCTGCACTATTCAATACACTTACCACTACCCATATGCAACTATTGAGCACTTGAAATGTGATTAGTACAACAAAAGAACTGAATTTTAATTAATTAAAATAAAGTCACATGTGGCTAGTGACGAGTGTAGATTTAAAGTGTAACTATAGGTTCTACATTTACTCTGGAAAATAAGCTACTAGTGAGAATAACCAAAATATTTTTATAGGAAAAAAATGGTATATATTCCTTTTTATATATGTTTACTTATTAAATTGATTAGGGTGACATTGGTCAACATGAGCATATGTAAGATTTTTATATATATGATAAAGATATGCTGCTATGTGTCCCACCCTTTATTCTGAAAACAGTTCATCAACTATAGCCCCTGCTGAAAAGGTTCACTTAATACTTACATTATGACATATGTCAAATGCAATCACAGGCATAACAAGATGAATTAGATTCACTTTCCTAGGAATTGGTTCTTGGGACATGTAAACTAAGTTAATTAACTATAAAGGACAGACCAGACCATCTTGTAGTGTTAAATGCTTCCGTTTTCCGTGTCATGGTAAGGCCACATAAAAGAGGATAAGTATCCAGGAGAGCAGTCTACAAAAACCAAAACAAAACAAAACAAAACAAAACCAAAACCAAAACCAAAACCAAAACCAAAAACAAAAACAAAACAAAAACAAAAACAAAAACAAAACAAAAACAAAAACAAAACAAAAACAAGAACAAAAACAAAACAAAAACAAAACAAAAACAAAAACAAAACAAAAACCAAAACAAAACAAAAACAAAAACAAAACAAAAACAAAAACAAAACAAAAACAAAAAGAAGAAGAAGAAGACGACGACGACAGGCAGGGAAGCCACACTTGAGGCCCCAAAGAGCAGAGGAGCTAACTAAAAACTTCTGAGTTTCAGTAAGGGCAGTTGTATTTCCTACTTGACCTTTCTTTGAGTAGTCTTCTATTTCTTCAAAAGCAAACCACTCTGATTAAGTCAGGTGGCATTTCAAATCAGTGGGAAATTATTCAATTAATATTTAGACCAATAACTATTTGGAGAAAAATTAGTTATATCCTGCCTCTCATCTACATCAAAATAAACAAGATAGAGATTTGGGGGGTGGGGAAAGTGAAAGGGATTAAGAAATACAAATTGCCAGTTATAAAAATAGTCATGGGGATATAAAGTATAGCATAAGCAATATAGTCAACAATACTGTAATAACTATTTATGGTGTCATATGGGTACTAGACTTACCTGGGAAGTTGGATTCCATGCTCAATGGAATCCTTCTTAGTCAGCAGAATCAACAGAGGAAGAGGATGATAAATAAAGCTAAAATCAGGGAGATAATCAGATTTGAAAACAACAATTAACCTAATCAGCATCCCAATCTATCTCATACAGAAAGCAGGCAGTTAGCAGACACCAGATGCCTCTTCTCTAAAAAACTAACTATTAGGAAAGCTAAAGCTTCTAAGGTATACTCAAGCTTAAATATTGGCTTCCCTGAATAAAATTCTCCTTCTTGAGACGTTTAAAGAGCCCACAGTCTCACAGCCAACTCGCTGCCCACCTAAAAACAGGGACTTTGTCCTCACCATGCCCCAATAGATACAAAACATTCAGTTTATATAAAAGCTGAAAAAACTACACCAGCCACCCAATCCTTTTGACTTAAATATGAACTGACAATCAAAGATAACCAGGCATATAAGAAAACCAATGGTGTAAAAGAGAATGAGCAAAATAAAAGCTACGAAAACTCACTCTGAAGGAAACTCACATAATTTAGGAATCATTTAAAAACAAGTAGCTGAGACCGGTTTGGCTCAGTGGATAGAGCGTTGGACTGCGGACTGAAGGGTCCCGGGTTCACTTCCGGCAAGGGCATGTACCTTGGCTGCGGAAACATCCCCAGTAGGGGGCGTGCAAGAGGCAGCTGATCGATGTCTCTCTCTCTCATCGATGTTTCTGACTTTCTATCCCTCTCCCTTCCGCTCAGTAAAAAAAAAAAAAAAAAAACAAAAAAAAAAACCCACCAAGTAAACTCTCATTACACTAATCAAGAAAAGAGTACATCCTTTGACAAAGGAATAATTATACTATAAGAAAGAGCCCAGTAAGGCTAAAATCTGCTGAAAATTATCAAAAAATCACAAAAGAAAATTTCCTTAAATCAAAGTCTGTGAGTCTTCAAAATAATAAAAACACTAATTATTAGCATAGTGAAGAAGAGACTCTCACCTAAACATCCAGCCATAAAATATGAACATAATTTATAGAACAGCTAGTCAACAGAATACAATGTAGTCATTTAAAATGTTGTAGAAAAAATATTAAATGACATGAAAATAATATTTTAATCCAGATCTATTGTTATAAAGAGAGATAATTGGTCAGTATTTCCCTTCTGAGTAATGCAACACTAAGCATATAGCGTTTTGTTATTCCTGAAAAAATAAAAAACAAGGACAAAATCAAACCTGAATCTAATTCAACCTCTAAATCTAACTACTATTACTAGAAATATGGGAATAGATCTCTATCTTAAATGAAATCATAAGGATAAAATTAAAAACATCCTAAATATGAGAAATCCCATAAGACAAATAAAGCAGTTTTATTCAACAAATAAATGGCTTCTCTCTTAAAAGAAATGTCATGCATTTACATTTGGATTCTGATTTTTAAGAAGCCTCTCTAAAATGACATTTTTTAAACAAACACAACTGTAAACAATTAGACAAAGAACTGTTCATTTTTTTAGCTGTAATTTCTTCAAATAGCCATTACTATATTTCTTTTGTTTTAAAAAAATCTTTATTGTTGAAAGTATTACATAGGTCCCCGTTTTTCCCCCACTGACTTCTTCTGACCTGTGCCCACCCAGTTATTGCTATATTTTTTTAGAAATACATATTAAATTATTTATGGGTAAATAGGTATGATGTCTTCCAGTTACTTTAAAATATTCCAGTCCCATACTTTCTTCCACTAATCCCCCCAAAGAAAGAAGAAATGACATAGGATAAATAAAACAGAGAGGTAAAATGGCAAAATATTAATAATTGTTAAAGTTATGTGATGGGCACAAGAATCTTCACTCTTCCTCTCGTCTTTTTGCTTTGTGTATAAAATTTCCTTCATAGAAGATTTTAAATATAAGGAAGAGTTTACAAATTCTTCTTTATAAAACAACTAGGGGCCCGGTGCACAAAATTCGTGCACTTGGGGGGGGGGTCCCCTCAACCCAACCTGCCCCCTCTCACATACAGGGAGCCCTCAGGGGATATCCAACTGATGGCTCACCCCCAGCCTGCCCCACCTCTGCTCAACAGAGGCTTTAGGCCTTGGGCACCCAGCCATCGCCCTGCTCAGCTCAGCCCCCACTGCCTGCGACCACCTGGCCCCAGGGACTGGGCGCTTGCTGCAACTTCCACTCACAGCATCCAGGGGCCGAGCGCTCCCTGCCGCCGCCACCACCACTGCTGCTGCTGCTGCTGCTGCCACAGCTTCCCCTCACAGCGCCTGGGTGCTGGGCGCTCGCCACCACTGCCGTTTCACCTCCACCCCTGGGGCCCGGCGCTCTCACAACTTGGCCCCGCCCCCACTCCTGATTGGGTGGTGGCATAGCCAATCAGGAGAGAGGGTATGGTCAAATTTGCACGTTTCTCTTTTATTATATAGGAGAATTACAACAGCCCTATAGGAGGATTACATCCACAGTTTGCTTCAGTGGATAGAGCATTAGCCTGCGGACTCAAGGGCCCCAGGTTTGATTCCGGTCAAGGGCATGTACCTTGGTTGCTGGCACATCCCCAGTATGGGGTGTGCAGGAAGCAGCGGATTGATGTTTCCTTCACATCAATGTTTCTAACTCTCACTCTCCCTTCCTCTCTGTAAAAAAATCAATAAAATATACTTTTTAAAAAAACTTCAAAAAAAAAAAAGTACAACAATGATCTTAAAACAAATCTAGATAAGTTTTCTCTCACCAAATATATCAAGTGTAACATCACTAATGAATACTAAAACAATGAATCCTAATAATAACAAACAGGAATCTTGTAAACACACACACATACACATATACATATACACACACACACACACACACACACACACACACCTTGAAAAAACCAGAAAGCCAAGAACAAAAAAATAGTTTCAAGATTAGGACACCTACTAATATAGTTTAACATATCAAAAAATAAAATATGAAAAATCATATTCATCTCTACAGTTTAATTCATTCTTGATTAAAATGCTGAATAATGATTCTTCTCTATTATGACAAAAAATTATATCTTACTCTATATATATACATATATATATACACATATATATATATATCCCCTCCCCCGAAAAAAAGCCAGTATCATGTGTAATGGGGATAAACTAAGGTCTCAAACAAGACAAAGATAACCATACTTTCCAGTTTACATCTGTTGTTTCAAATTAATTAATAATGCTCCCTACCATCTTCATTCTCAAAAGTGTCCTGGTTTGGACAATAAATTAAATGTTCATTCTATCTGTTACTATAATTACGCTTATACTTTTTCCCTGGATATATAAAATTACAAAAGAGGTAAAATGATCCCTACTTATAAAAGATATTATTGTATACTTGGAACACATAAGAAAACTTTGAAACTATTACAAACAATAAAAGAATTCATTAATGAGGCTTCGTACAAAAAAAAAAAAAGTAAATGTTTGGTAAAAAAAAAAATTAAGTAGTCATCTATAAAATCATAACTAATTAGAAAAAGTAACAACAACCACAAAAAACCAATTATATAGAAATAAAAATAAATTACCTAAAAATCAACTTACAAATACATTTAAGAAGTTATTGAAGGATGTGCTAATTAACTAGATGGGAATGGGGATTCTTTTACAATCTACATATACATATCAAATTATCATGATGCAGCTAGGGTGGCTGCGGGCCTCCTTGCTTCCTAGACCTGCACCCACGAACCTCCCAGGCTCTTACCCATGCCCCAGCCCCAGTGGCAGTACGGTCCCTGAATGCGGGCTGGGTGGCCTTGTCCTCGGGAGCTATTGCTTTTACAGACTGACATGGGGCCAGAGGGGAGAAAGTCATGTGTCGTGGGTTTCCTCCTCCCAGTTTGCAGAAGACGTAACCAATTGTTCATATAATGTTGTCCTAAATGCTGAACAACTTCAGAACTCCTTTCTTTTTCTACTTGAGTCAACTGAGGATCCTGCAATTATTTAAAGAGATTTGGTCACTTTGGGTAACAATGCAGCCTTTTCAGCTAACCAGGTCATTATTCATGAACTGGTTTGTATTCCAATTGTTGGTAGCAAAATCAACGATCTCAATCACAGTATTAAAGAGAAGGCTTTCAATACACTGAGTAATCTGAGTGTGAATGTTGAAAATCATTCAAGATAAAGGTATATGTCTATCAAATCTATGAGGAAGTCTTCTCCGATCCCCTGAACTCCCCTATGTAGCTGGTGGGACTGAGATGGTTAACAAACATGACCATCAGCACATGCCTAACAGTTACATTACAAACCTGTTCCAAGCGTTGATTTTAGGAAATAGAAGCACCAAGGTTCAAGTTTTGAAACTGCTATCGAATTTGTCTGAAAATCCAGCCATGACAGAAGGACTACTTGGCGCCCAAGTAGATGCATCATCCGTTTCCCTTCATGATGGTCATGTGGCACAGGAGATTCTTCTTCAAGGTCTTACTCGCGATACACTCTTTCAGAATAAAAAATAACTGCCTCAAAAAGGAAGGTCATTTAGCTTTTCATCCTATTTTCACTAAAGGTTCACAATTTTCCCTATTACATGGAGAAGAATGTGCCAGGAAATATGAGCAATCATCACCATGATGTAGACATGAAGGAAAAGGTAACAATAATATCCAAATCCTGATAGGTCATATTTTTAAAGAGTAATGTAAACTTCATTTCATCTTTACAAAGGGATTCTTTATCAGATTTCATCATTTACACAGCTATAACTTGTCATGGTCTTTGGGTTTATTTTGGACCATTTTATTGATACCAAATGAATGTAACAGCTTGTTCTGAAACATTTTCTTTCTTTTTATTTTACTATTTGCTGAGCTACTTCAAGTATTTCCTCAACATGAAGTGACAGTAACCTTTTTATGTGTCAGCTACTCTTCTACTGTTTAATTTGATTTGTAGTTACTCATCTGAGAGAGCATTAGTATGTGATTGTTTCAGAACTGCTTTAGGAATGACCTTGTTCTTTTAGTAACAATGAGATCCTAAGCTCTTGAGTCCACCTGCCACCCTAGCCATACTGCTTTCAGAAGTCTATCCCAATCGTTAGAATCTATTCTGCCCAATGAAAATTGTAAACTTTAGAAAAAATGCTTCCTCTATCAGAAATCGATAAACCTAGCAAGCAGAAAATTAGTAAGGACATAGTCTAACTCAACAACATCATCAATTAATGGGATATAATTGACATCTATAGACTACTTAATCCAACAATAATAGAATACACATTCATCTCAAGCTCAGATGGAACCTGAAATTCTGGGCCATAAAATACACTTTAATAAATTTTTAAAAATAGAAACCATACAATGTCTGTCCTCAGACCACAACCATGCAAGACTGGTTCAACAGACTAAAAAAGAAAATATACATGATCATATCAATAGAAGCATTTAACAAAATCCAATACTCATTCATAATAAAAACTCAGTAAACTAGGAGTAACTTCCTCAATTTGTTAAAAAAAAAAAAAATTTACCAAACCCCACCCCCCCAAAAAAAAAAAAACACATTGTAACCAGCATACATAACTGTGAGAAACTTAAAGCTTTCCCACTAAGATTAGATACAAGTCAAGGATGTCGTCTCCCATCAATCCTATTCAACATCATACTGAAAGTTCTAGCTAATGCCATAAGACAATAAAAGGAAATATAAGGTATACAACTTGGGAAGAAAGATATAAAACTGTCTTTACTATGGAATGATTGCCTATATAGAAAATTAGAAATAATCAACAACAAAAAACTCCTGGAACTAATAAGTAATTATAGCAAGGTTGCAGGATAGAAAGGTTAAATGTAAAGTGTCAATTACTTTCCTATATACCAGCAATGAACAAGTGGAGTGTGAAATTAAAAACATAATACCAGTTATATTAGTGCCCCCCAAATAATTAGGTATAAATAAATTTAACAAAATATAAACAAGATCTACATAAGAAAAACTACAAAACTCTGATGAATAAAATCTAAGAATTAAATAAATGAAGAAACATCCCATGTTCATGGATAGAAAAACTCAATATTATTAAGATGTCAGTTCTTACCAACTTGACCTACAGATTTAATGTAATCCCAGTGAAAATCCCAGCAAGTAATTTTGTGGATATTGACAAATTATAAAGTTTTATAGGGAGAGAGGAAAGACCCCAATTAGCTAAAGAATATTGAAGGAGAACAAAATTGGAGGACTATGCTTCCAAATTTAAGACTTATAAAGTATAGTAATGAAGACTGTGATATCTATATATATAAAACCCTAAGTGACCTTTATGGCTGGACAACTTGCCAGTGGCTATGATGCGCACTGAACACCAGGGGGCAGAAGTTCAATGCAGAAGCTGCCCCCTGGTGGTCAGTGCGCTCCCACAGCCAACCTCCCACAGTCCCTTCCCCAGGCTGGCCAGCCCCGATCTGGACTGGGCGAGACGGCCCCAATGGTTGGCAAGGCCGAAGAACCCCACCCATGCACGAATTCGTGCACTGGGCCTCTAGTTGGTAAAATAATTGACAAATACACTAGTGGAACAGAAGAGAAAGCCCAGAAATAGACCCACATAAATATAGTCAACTAATCTTTAATAATGGAGCAAAGACAATAAAATGGAGCAAAATTTGTTTTTTCAACAAATGGTGCTAGAAGAATTGGACATCTACATGCAAAGAAATGAATCTAGACACAGTCCTTACACCCTTCACAAAAATTTAAGTCAAAATGGACCACAGACATAAATGTAAAATATAAAAGTATGGAACTCTTAGAAGATAGCATAAGGAAACTTAGATAATCTTGGGTGTGGCTTTAGATACATCATCAAAGGTATGATCTATAAAAGATATAACTGATAAGCTGGACTTCATTATAATTAACACTTTCTGCTTTGCTAAAGACAATGTTAGAGAATAAGAAGGTGCCCTAGCCCAGTGGTCGGCGAAATCATTAGTCAACAGAGCCAAATATCAGCAGTGCAACGACTGAAATTTCTTTTGAGAGCCAAATTTTTTAAACTTAAACTTCTTCTAACGCCACTTCTTCAAAATAGACTCTCCCAGGCCGTGGTATTTTGTGGAAGAGCCACACTCAAGGGGCCAAAGAGCTGCATGTGGCTCGTGAGCCATTGTTTGCTGACCACTGCCCTAGCCGATCTGGCTCAGTGGAGAAAGTGTGGGTCCGGGTTCAATTTC